>JARCFY010000001.1:117620878-118278378 GCA_029233225.1 Lepidodactylus listeri
CCGGGAGTTCTCGAGGAAAGAGGCACGTGAGGCAGATAGCCAGTTAAATGTAGTTTACTGGGCAATGTTGTTCAAGCACACCAAAAACGTAATCACACACACAATCACACAGGCCTAAGGAAACAAAGACAGAAAGTAGCGCGTTTGCATGAGCAGGAATTCGTTGGTGGGGAAGCAGAAGGTAACTTTGAGATGCATTATCCGATCGATGGAAGAATTGGATGGGGAGAAAAATAGAAAGACTATGGGACACGAGGCTTGAACCTGCGAGACCACGTGGCTCTCTTGGATCGCGAGTCCAGAGAGAGGTTTAAAGATGGAGGCAAGGGTACGGGACAGCAAGCTGGACTGAAGGAGTATTAAAGCAGATAGGGGACGATGGCTCAAGAGACCGAATGCCTCTGTGCAAGGTCTTTTATTAGGTGGTCTTGAGGGTGGTCAGCACTAACCACATCCCACTAACACACCTACTAGGCAGTCCATCCCTCTTGGACCCTTCCATAGGTTAAAGGTGGACAAAAGGAGGAGGGCAAGGGGATGGACAATATTGCAAAACTATGATCTCACCAGGAAGTGGACACCTGGGCAGGGTCCGATGACTCACCTGGGCCACATCTATTGTTAGTCAATGACTCTGGCTGACTGGGTGATGGCCCGAACATTAGTTGCTAGGCAACTACATTAGCATAACTATACAGGTACGTTGGAGGGGGCAGGGGTTGACCAGTGTGCTGAAACAGAAAGAAACCTCATGGCAAGAGGAGTCTTTTGTCTCTGTCTCAGGTGAACTGTCTAGGGTGTCAGCCTCCTGGCATGGGCTGGAGCTGGCTTCTATAATGAAGAAAGCACATGGCCCTTCCAATATGGGCAACCCAAGTTCAAGCTTATGAATATCAAAATTCATAAGAGCACTAAAAGTGCCTTGCTGGCCAACAAACTGATCATCAATATATTTGTACTTTGACTGTGTCAGCTGACTTTTATCTCGGGGTGTGCATCTGTGTGTACCCTGAGCCAGAATTATACCTAAAGCTAGCTGTTTTGGGGTAGCTCAGGGATACCTGGAATTTTGGGAGTTTTAGGGAGGCACGAGACCAAGGAGGAAAGAAAGAAAATAGTTGTTAGTTAGTGTCTCTCTTCTCTTTAAAATTTAGAGCTGGGTAGGTCTGGCATCCACCCATGACACTTAAAATGTTTAAAGGAAAGACTGAACTGGCTCTGCACTTGCTCTCACAGCTGGAAATGAACAGCCAGTTTGATGTAGTGGTTAAGTGCGTGGATTGTAATCTGGGAGAACTGGGTTTGATTCCCCACTCCTCCACTTGCACCTGGCTGGATGACCTTGGGCAAGCCATAGCTCTGTGCCAGCTGTTCTCTCAAGGACAGCTTGGGAAAGAGCTCTCTCAGCCCCACCTACCTCACAGGGTGTCTGTTGTGAGGAGGGGAAGGGAAAGGAGTTTGTAAGCCACTCTGAGACTCCAAGTGAGTGAAGGGCAGGGTATAAATCCAATCTCTTCTTCTTCTAGGTAGGCTGGTGGGCTCCTGGACTCCAACAGGACTCGGCTGTCATGGCAGCCATGTCCTTCCCC
Organism: Lepidodactylus listeri; assembly: GCA_029233225.1. Classification (NCBI taxonomy): domain Eukaryota; kingdom Metazoa; phylum Chordata; class Lepidosauria; order Squamata; family Gekkonidae; genus Lepidodactylus; species Lepidodactylus listeri. The sequence goes on from JARCFY010000001.1 coordinate 117,622,468, forward strand.
ACCACCACCAGGGAACTTTTAAAATTGACAATTGATAAGTGTTATATACATTTAACAGTATAGTAATGCATGTATCAGGTTTCCTGAATTTCCACCTTTTAAAAAATAAGTTTGTAGCCCCTTTGCTTGTGGAGATATAAAGGAAAAGGCATATGTCTGCACAAAAAGGAGCTAGACCCTTTTAAAAAAAATAAAAGCTAAGAATTAAGATAAGCTTATGTGCATATTGTTATACTGTTATATCTACATAATGCTATTCAATTGCCAATTTTTAAACAAAGCCTCCTGGCAGCAGGGGGGAAATGGCTACTTCAGTAAACCAAACCTCACAGAAGTCCAGGAGCCCAGTCACCCTCTGTTTTCCAGCTGTGGACAGGCTCTGCCACTGCTGATGCCTGTGGCAAGAAGTAGGGATGTTTTCAGTAGGGACAATGCCAGCCGAATAAGTCTGGGTTCATATTCCTCTCTTTTCCTTCCCTGATGCCACTACCTCTGGAGAGAGAACAGGGGGAAATGGCAAAAATAATGTTCCATCAATTTTCAGGACCCAAGAGAAATCCCAGGAAAAAATCCCAAACCACTAATGACACTCATGAAAAACAGTATTAAAAAAACCAGTACCTGGAATCCAAATCCAAAATAAATACAACCAACTTGAAGTGAACAACTATAGTTGTTACAAATAGAAAACCTTTATCATCAAAATAGTGTTTGTAAATGCTGAAGTACTTACTGCAAAAGGAGCAGAAGCCTCAAGCAGAAAGTTCTAATATCAACCCAAAATTCACAACCATCCACAAAAATCCAAATTCACTACTGGCAATCTGCATTCTTGCTTCTTATTACAGATTCTTAATTGGCCTCTTTGAAAACAATTCTTTGAAAACATTCATTTCTCTTCCATGTTTCACAACTCCCTTGTGAACCATTAATTGCCCCTAGTAAACATTCTGACACATGGACACTCTGAATACCTGCCTAGAATCAATAACTAGTGGACCTGGATAACACATCTGCTGCTGGTCTAGTTCAGTATGGCTTCAGTCCTGTTACTTTTGATGGAAAATACTTTAGCAACTCTGGTGTACAGTTTCTTTATACAACTTCAGAAGGGACATTTTGTCTCTTTAGGTTTTAGTGGAGCATTCCATTATATTAAATTTAAAAATGGAATATGAATTCAAGAGACAACTTGCTAGTGATTTTCATCTCCCCCTCCAAGCAGATGCAGATAATTTTAGCCAGAGATTTAGTGTGGGATCACAGGATTCAGTATTATCACTGATATTCTTTAATATTTACATGGCTGCTTAATTGGATTGTGTGGCACTTTGGGATCGGGTGTCATTAATATCCAGTTCTGTCTCCTTAACCAACCCCCAGAAGTAGCTCCCTGTCAAATGATTGTAGTGGTCAAATGACTATGGCAGAACAAGCTGCAACTTAACACAGGCAACAAACAGGGGATGCTGCTTGGGCAGCCCTATTTCTTCAGTTGCATGATTGAATTTCTCATTGACATGTGAGTCAGCTTTGTCACTGGATTGGCTTGCTGTTTTACACAAAGTTCAAGTAAGACACCACATGCACAGTACACGAGTCTCTGCATAAGTTGCTTTGTATGTGATAAGAGTTACAGGCCTTGATAAATAAGGTTCCTTTGTCGATTTTGTGTTGCAGGTTTTGGTAGCTTTTGCACAGTTGTAACCTGCATAGTTGGTGAAATGTCCCTTCTCAGTCATTGTTGAAGGCACATATCCTCAGGGTCATAGGCAATTCATTAAAGGTGCCTTCTTTCTGAACACAATCATATTTGGCACCTGGGTCATTTGCTAGCAACACTCTCAAAGCAGAAGCTAATGTGAATGCAAAAGTTAGTTATACCTGACCTTTATGCTTCTCTTCTTGGATGGAAAGGGCAACTGGTATGAGAGGAGCTCCCAAGTAAGCCCATTGCCTTTGAATTTTCTAAAAGAGATCATTGAAAGGACCCAGCAGAGATGACTCTGCTTCTTCACCATTGATCTACTGATCACAGCAAGGGCCAGCTTACTTTGGCCACTCTTCTCTTACAAACCTTCTGAGATGGCATTCTTACAGGGAACATTACACATTTTCTGAAATTTTCTCTTTTCATTGTAAATCTGGTACTTTGGTGACTCTTTCGAATGTGATACTTGCATGTAAATATGTGACTCAATCACAGTATTCCCCTGATACCAGATAATCTTCCTCTCTTCTTCTTTATTCACTTTCCTCCTGGCCTTGACTACTGCATGCAACTCATCTTTCTATTCCATAGACTCTGTCTACAGGCATATAAATATATTCTGTGTGGCTCGGGGACACATTCATCTTTATAGTGTAGCAATGTGTAACTGTATTCTAAGGCAAGGTAATGTTTTAGGCAAACTTACTATATTCCACTTACACACATACACATTCTTTGAATTAGCTACATCTGACTTCATGCCAGGGACTTGGCAACATTTTAGAACTGAGCTGTTTGCATCACTGTGTTATTTCTCCTGGAATAGCACAATTAATGGTAGCTCTTAAAGGGCAACAGGAATAATTAGATTCCTGCTGCTCCGTGTGTTTATCAAGGCATTTTTGCCAGATGTAAGACATATGCTACAAGGAGTCCTGCTTTCCCTGAAAGGGGAAGAAGTCCTTAGCTTATTTATCCTTGCAGACATGTTAGAATAGCACTGGGACTAGTGCCAAGAAAGTTTGTTTTCAAGCCTAGAATATTAGAACTCTCAAAACAATGCACTCATTAAATGATAATTTGGAGGGGGGGGAAGGTATCAGTGCAGGAACGAGTCCAAGGAGAAGGGAGAAAGGTCAGGCAAGGCAGACTGTTCAAACGTCTTGGCTTCTTGAATAGAAAAAGACAACAGAATTTGATTTTCGTTTTATATTCAAATTTGCCAGACTTCATGCCTTTGCTTGGCTATATTTTGGCAGTATCAGTTTTTAGAGCCCAGAATGAAACAAAATTCTATATGTAGGAGGTCCACTTTTAAATTACTGGACAAAACCAATGGCAAGGTCAACAGTCAACATCTGGCAAGGAAGAACATATCTCTGTCTGGTCATGAATGCTGCTGGCTGGATTGAACTTTGGCACTGTCAAAGTCCCAAACTGTCCTTCTAGAATAATGGAATAGCCAGGGCTAGGAACTGCAGAGGAAGTCAGATATATTTGACAAAGCAATCTCCAATAAAGAATACAAATGGAGCTCTGAGTATAATGTAAGCTTTTGTCAAAGTTAAAACTAGAGCTTTAAAGAGACGAGTTATAGCTATACAGAAGGAGCAAGGAGACTATCCATCAAACACTGATCACTGCTATCACAGCTGGATCAAAATCTGTAATGATTTGTAAATATACCACAGCCCTATTTGCTGTGTGCACCATCCTTCTCTTCCCATGCATATAACTTATGATCTTTGTGGGAATAGTCTTTAGAGAGGAGCAATCCAAGGAGATGCTTTGTTTGATTGATAACAGCCATGCACGTTGCAGTGCTCCTAGCACATGCAACAAGTGCAAAGAGCTTTGGAGAATCCATATCTGGATATCTTACTGTGGCTGCGATCAGACATGCCAGACATGCAGAGGGGAAGAGTCCCTATTTCCTCTGGTGGAATTTGACTTGCAGTTGCGTGATCACACATCTCTTTGTACTGCGGGCTCAGCCCATCACTGCACGATCAGATGTCACCTCGGGCGAGTGTGGTTTTTTTGCCTTTTGTTTTCCATGTGCATAAACAAGGAATTGCCCCTCTGCACTGAGGGCTCCCCATGGCATATGTGGTTATGCACATACTGCTAAGCAAGGGGGGGAAACAGCACCGAGTCGGGATGGAATGAGCAGACCATCCCAATTGCTTGAGAGCATGCTTGAGTGATCAGATAGGAGAAAGTCCATCCATGGCCCATCAGCAAGTGTTAGGACTGGACTTTCCCTGGTGTCTTTTAATTCTGTTTCTGTGGTGGGGCAGCACAGGTTGCTGACAACTGCGGGACCTTTCCCAGCTGTTGCTGTCTGATTGTGCACTTTAGATCCGTCAGGTATTCACAGCTATGTCAGATCTAAAGTCACATCTGACCACAGCGTGTGAGTTCAGAGCTGTGTAAGGGTAGAAAGGATACACAGGGGGAGAACTCCTCCCCCCCTGAAAACCATTCATCTGTGTCCCTGTTTGAACATGAAGCTTAAGGCCATTTTTCCTGCTTGAACTATATGGGATAGAAAAAATATGCTATGATTCTGTATCCATAGGTCGCTGGTTTCAATTACCTGTACATATGTAAGCTGAAGTCCCTGCTATAGATGGGAATCATTGCAATACTGTATAGTAAAATATCTGTAACTTATTATTTCAGTTTCTCAGCTGGTTACCTTTATTTGATAATGCTACTCTTCCCTGTTTTCTTGCAGCTTCTAAAAGAATATCCATATGACGTTCATTCTTTTTTAAAGTAACAGTTTTGCATTAGAACAAAAGTTGACTTAGCATCTGCATTAACCACATCCTGCTATTTGCCTTGAGCAAAAGTTGATATATGAAAGGTATGGTAACACATTTATGTGAGCTTTTAGTAGTATGAGCTATCAGAGTTAAGATCTAAGGTGAGACTATCAAAATAATTTTAATTAGGGTGACTGACTTGATTTCTGACAAGGTTCCAAAGCACATAGATTTTCTATTTTTGGCCACTAAAATTTATAATTGCCTTCAAAGATTTTATTCCTTTAATATTGTATTATTCTTTTTTCTGTTTCTATTTTTCCTCTTTCACAGGAACCCAGGCAAATTTATATACATACTAAAATGCTAACCACATTCCATTATGTCAGTCCTGACATATGGTGTTCCATTTTTACTCTCCAGCAGAAAAACAATTCTGCCTCAGCCTCACATTTTCATTCAATGGATTTTACTCTTAATGAGTTTCAAAGAAGCTGTATCTTAAGGCATATTATTACCATCATAATAGAAACTAATAAGAAATGTATATTTATCTAATTTATTGTGCTTTGTTGTGGGTAGTTTTCTAAAGGAACTTTTGGTAAAAGTGATTTCCAAACTGTGGTTGGTTATTTGGAATTAAAAGTTGGGTACATGCACACACAAAAGAGCTGCTTAGGAAAAAATCAACTCTTCAGTCAGTGTTTAAAATGCACATCCAATTCTTAAAATGTAACTGTCATTGGTGTTACATTTCCTATTTGAAGGGAGGTGTGTTTTAGCAATAAGTTGCATATTTTTGTCAATTTCATATTTGAATTCCTTAAGAATCATCAGGTGTATGCCATTCAGATCCAGTGACTCACTGGTTTTTAATTGAAAGGCTAGCCTATTCCAGAAAAGACCTAGCCAGCAGGTGCAAAGTGCATGCAAAGGGACTACATCCAGGACTTTGGTCTTCTGTGATCTGGCAATAGGATACTATTACTCCACTCACTTGCCTCATTTCTCTCAGTAGGCCTGGGATTAATATTTAAAAGGTGGGTTATGCCAGAAATGTGAGCACAAGGGCTTTTGGTCTGTGGTGCACAGATGGGTCCAAGTACTGCATGGAATGAGGGGAAGAGAGCTACAGCACTGGGTGGGGGAAGAGTGCTACACTAGTTACTTACCTGAAAACCAGGACCTGTACTACCACAGAACAATGCCTATAGGACAATTGGACAATTCAGCACATCAACACTGTGCCCCTGGAATTTTTTATGGCTTCTTTGTGGACACTAGAATGTTGATTGTGGGGTGTTGGGGAGGTTTACTAGTGGCCTGCTGTAGGAGATTGGGAAGGCTCCCACTGTCCTGGTTTTCCACAAACTATACAAAACTGAATTAAAGTTACTTGGATGCTCTTGTGTACAGGTTACTGTAAGTAGGAACCTACTATGTAATTTTTTTTCACTAAGTAGTTTTTGCTCCATTTAATGTGTCATGTTAAGCTTCAGTTCTGTCTTTTAGATTTCTGGTTGGTGAGGTGACAAACTTCTACAATTTCAATCATATTGCACTATTTATTGAATGTCCTATTTTGTTGATTGTACTGACTCTGTGTAATCTGCCTTGAGTCAAAGTCCATTGTATAGTCCAGTAATTAAATAAATAGATACCCTCATTCAAATTTGCACTGATTTCTCACTTTAGAAAGGCTGATGGTATATATTTTGAGGTATCTAGTACTGTAAACAAAATACCATTTAAGGAAAAAATGCTGAAATAGCTATTTGTTAATGCCTCTATGATATATGCTTTATGTTATAAATTAGGCTGCGGTCACACAGCCCCTTTAAATCCGGGAGGGCTCCCGGATTTAAAGGGGGCGCATTTTTCAACCGCGGATTGGGATGTCTATACATCCCAACCCCTGCGGCAGCGGCCACAGCGGCGGCGGGATCGGCGGCTGCGGCGGGAACGGCGGCCGTGGCGGCGGAAGCGGTGGCAGCTGCCGCTGAAGAGGCGGCGGCGGTGGCAGCAAGAGCGGTGGCCGCAGCAGAGGCAGCCCCAGCAGCGGGAGAAGCGGCGGTGGTGGCCAAGGACCCGCCAGCTGCCTGGGTGAGTTGGGTTCCCCCCCCTTTTACACTTGGGCACATGAGTGGCCATGCACCCAAGTGTAAAAGGGGGGGGGGAATGGCCAGCGGGGCTATCTGGACAGCCCTGCTCTCACAATGCTTGCGAGAGAGGGCTGTCCAGATACCTCCAATGCTGGTTCCTCCCGCAACACCCGGGAAAATACTTGATTTTCCTGGGGTCGGAAAATGCGGGAGGAACCCGCATTGGAGCCCGCTTCGGCACGGGACTTGGGGCGGGCCGTCTGGTTGGCCCCTTTAAATGCGGGAGGAAATAGCCCTTCCTCCCACATTTAAGGCTTGTGTGGCCGCAGCCTTAGATAGTAGTATATTGAAAATGGGATGATTTTTAAAATCCTCAATACTTTCTCCAAATGTCATTTCTCCTGGTTCAGACTGATCTATTTAGAAAATAATATGGTCAAAATGGATTTTTCATTAGCCAACATTAGATGAGAGAATACCTAAACCATGGTAAAATTTAACCAGCTCTATCTAGTGCATTTCAAAGTGAAATCTGTTGGAAAGCCTTTTTCAATTGTTTATTTTCATTAATCGTTTTCAATAATGCTATGATTGTGTCTGACTGAGACTTTACTTGCCAAACTGATTTCAGTGCCAGAATTTAAGAATGGGACAGGGGATACTGTGAATATACTACTGCTGAATAACCACATACGCAGGTTGTTTTCCTGTTGTTTATTTATGTCCCTGCTTCCTATGCTTAGAGTGACTAAACAACATACAAACACACATTAAAAATACAACATAAAATACACCCCCAAGTTAACTCTGAAGCACACATTTAGGAAACAAATATAAATAGAGAGAGGCCTTTTGCCTGGGTGATTTTGCCATCTAGGCTAAATTCTTCCACCTGCTCAGCCCCACCCCTTTTCTGCTGATGCCTGTCAAAGGAGCTGCAACCTAAAGCTGCTTCCTTTTGCCTAGGGAGATTTTGCCATCTGGGCTGGGCTTTTCACCTCTTTAGCCCTTGACTTCTGATGCCTTTTAAAAGAGAAACAAAGTGGAAATTCTTTCTTTTGTCTGGAGAGACTCTGTTAGTTAATAGTTAATTATTTGATATATTATAACAGGCTTTCATATTTGTAAGCTGTCTTGGTGGTCCAGAAAGGTGCAATACAAAATACCTATATAAATAAGACAAATGACAGACAACAGAATCTACATTTCACAAGTATTATGGATTCCTAATTAATGAGAAGCATTTTCAGATTGAAGGATGTAACTTAATTGCTGGTTTGAGCCCTGGTATTATTGTTTAAAAAGGAAATACTCAATTTAACTACTAAAGGATTAAATGTATTTTTATCCATTAAATCTCCGCTGAATTTAAACCTACTTTGGTCATAACAATCTCTAATCTCTTTCATTTGAAGATTCTGTAACTGATCTATTCCCCAGAGCTCAACACATATTCCTGTTCTTATCTTTGATGCTGGTAATTTTGCCAAGGGGTCAGCATTGACATCAACCCTTCCACCTAAAGGTCAGGTGTATGCACTGCTTGGCCAAAGCACTACTAAATCCCACAGTGCTGCTGTCTCCAGAGTTCTTTGTTCAGGCTTTCTATTCAGATAAAACTATCTGTGAGCAGAAAGACTCAAAATCTACTGAATAACTAGAAAATGTTGGTGCCAATATCCAATTGTTGGGGGGTTTGGAAATGTTTGTTTGTGACTGTCATCTAAATCCACATCTTGCTATAAGTCAATTAGTAAAGAATTCAAATGCCTTTTGGGTCCCAAGTTTTCACACATGATGATTTATGAATGTCTTCCCAATTAACTAGCAGTGGAATGTAGCATTACACTGATATCCTTTCTCTGTTAGAAAATGTCATTACTGGATTTATAGTAATAGTAATTATTTCTTGGTTTATTATGCATGCCTTTGTATTTCTGTTATCTTTAGTTATCATTTTGTGAACTTGGTTTATCTTAGTTTGGGGTACACTGTGGCAGCCCTTAGTAAAATCATCAAGACCATAAAGAAGTTAACACATCAAAGGAAAGGGGAAATGAGGGAAAGGGTAGCTAAGTTGTGTTCGTTAAAATGGGAGATATGAGGTGAAAAGATTTAAAAAACCTAACACATTATATGGCTAACCTCTGAGTACCAAGATACAGATGCTAGCAGGAATAGATAACCTCTGATCCTTCATTGGAGCTCAGTGTGCACTAGGTTAAGCTCTGACATGTAAAGCATGCTGAATGTATTCAGTTACTGTGTGCAAACAATGGAACAGTGACTGTATCTTAATCCATGAAGATGAGCTACTCTTTTCATGATGAAATAGGCTCCAAGCCATTTATGACACAATGCAAGTAGTTAGCAAGGATGTCACAAACCTCCCACAAAACAGCTTTGGCTGGTGAATATACCATGTTTGACAGCAATGATCAGCAGTAAACTGAGTCTTGCTTTCTTCACTGTGGTCAGTCTCAGGCAGCTACTGAACAACTTTGTGGCTGCAAAGAAGCTATAGTAGTTTATTTCGCCTTGCTAACTTCTACTGCATTTACACAGTAGCTGGAACTGATTATCCTCTGGGGTCATGGGTGGTTGGGTAAGGTATTTAGATGATGCAGGGAGAGCTACAACTCCCATAATGTGAATGAAAATGCACAACTGTGAAACAATGTTGATAACACAAAAACATGAAATGGTTAGACTTGGGGTTTTGTTTTGTTTTTAAAATAGTGTTTATAATCACTGGCTAAGTGATTAATTTGTTCAGTCTTACTTTATGTAATTGGCTACCAGATGGGAAGCAGCAACAGTTGGCCCCTGGAGGAGGGGAGAAACTAGGTTTCCTATTGGGCTCTGAGTAGATGCACATGTATGAACTTTTGCTGATAGGATTGCCAGCTCCATGTTGTGAATTCCTGGATATTTGGGAGTGGAGCCTGAGGAGAGTGGTGTCTCAGGAGGGGGGAGACCTCAGTGGTGATGTGATGCCATACAGCCCACCTTCCAAGCAGCTATTTTTTTCTGGGAGTTGATGTCTGTCATCTGGAGATTAGTTGTAATTCTTGGATATCTCCAAGCCCTGCCTGGAGGCTGGCAACCCTAACTGCCAATTGTATTGTACTGTACACAATGATACATAAAATGTATTCCAAACAGTATCAAGCTGTTCACAAACAGCCAAACACACCATCAAAAAGTTGGTTCTCTGTTCACAAATAGCAATCAGAATTGGAGCAGAACTGGTGCATGTTTGAGCATATCCAGTAGTTAGTGCCAATGTATTCTTTGGACTTTTCTGTAGATGTAAGGATTGTGTGGGATTTTTGTTTTTTGCTTGTTTGTATTTTTGTTCTGAAGTTGAACAGACTCATTCTTCTGAAAAGCCTACTGTGCATTTGTGGAAGAGAAATAGAATCATTCTAGGCACTTGTGGATGAAAAAACCCTGCTCCTAAAGCACCATCCACAAGATTTCTTGAAAATATATTTTTTTATATCGTACTGTAGAATTGTTCTTCTGCCTTAGAGAATTTGTTACTTTAAAATACATTCTGTTTTGCCCAGTTTATGGGATCAGATAAGCCATTACAGCCTTGGTTGTGATAAGGTAAAAGCATTTATAAGCATGAAATGTCAGTCAGTAAACGTAGCTGTGCAAGGAAGTTGATTTCTAAAGGTACTGGTTTGAGGTCAAATCTAAAACTAAGCAATAAGGAACTAATGTTTGCAGTCCATTTCTTTCTATCTGTTTCACATAAATGGTGCAATCCAACCTGGGGCAATTCTAGTCCAGAAAAACTAAAGCATTCTGTGTATCATTGGGTTTTATATATAATGGCCATACTAAGGATCCAAGCTCTGGTTTGTTCCATTCTCAGCCTCTTCTGTACCCTCATGCATGGCAAGATAATTAGATTTTGTAGGTTTACAGCAAACCATAAACTGCTGTTATATTTAAACTATAAACTGTAGTTTGTAATTATTCTGCAAACCTAAATCCAAAACTGTGGTTTATATCCAATTTCAAATCCTGATTTGCAAATGAAGTGCAAACTGTAGTTTCCTGGTTGGATTTGTTTCAGAAGTAGATATCTCTATCTAAGGGAAAGGAGAAGGAGAACATGATAGCCTGAAGGGCAGCCTTGTCATTTAATCTTACAGAATAAGCTCCCACTCGGCCACTGGCACCCAGGAGCACTAAAGCCAAGTCCCACTAGGTATGCCAGTGCTGCAGCAGACATACGAGGAATTAGTGAAGAAACTGGGTGCAGGTTTGCATGAAAAAATATGCCTAAGCAAGGTGTAGGATACTAGTAATAGTTTGTATATGCGGAAGGATGCCATGCATGCATGGTAATGTAGAGAAGGAGAATTATAGTTATCAGAATAGTTCAGCAATGGGATCTTGCTTGCTGCCCCCCTCTTTTCTTTTTATATGGTTTCTCCAGCAATAAAGTTGGATTCAGAATCACCCCTAGGTTTTTAACCAAGTCAGTGAGAGAAAACTGGACCACATTAAAAGTGTGGAGCCCCATGCCCTTCAGGGCCTTGGGCTTCCCACTCAACATTACCAACTCCTTTTCAGGATTAAGTTTCAGCTTGTTTACCCTTAGCCATTCAATTACAGCAGTTAGTTCAGAGAATATATAGCAGCACCAGATATTTGGATAAAGAAATGTAGAGTTGGGGATTGTCAGTGTATTGATGGTACCCTATTCTAGAACCACAAAAGATGTCTCTTAAGTGCTTCACATAGAGATTAAATGCATGGGGGACAAGGCTGAACCTTGTGGAACCCCACAAGACAGAAAGGAGCCACACTGGAGATTACCTGTCCCCTACAGCAGCCTTCTGAGTTCTGCCCATAAGGAATGATAGAAACCAATCCAAAGCATATCCCTTCATCCCCACTTCTACCTCCAAACATCTCAACAGGATTTCATGGTCCACTGTGTCAAAGACTGCCGATAAAAGTAATGAAAACTGCAGATAATTAGAATATAATGTAATTTGGAATAGTAGACTGAAATGTATTTTTCTGGTCTGGGGACAGAGGATATAACTCTATACAGCCAATCTCCCCACTTCAAAGAAGAAGATGCTGTAAGGTCGCCTCCATGCTTGAGAGTAGATTGATGGAGCATAACAACAGGTTCTCAGTTAATTAATCTCAGCATTCCACAGTTACACATCAAACTCCAATTTTGACATGTTTATTTTCTTCACTGTTTTCCCTCAGAAGTAAACCCAAACAAATGGTAACCATATAAACTCAGCTTGTCATTCCTGTTTGGTCCTGTAATCTGTTAAGCATCTTCATTATTCTTATTTACTGCTCATCCTCTAACTATATGTATGGACTGGTAATTTCCATTTCATTGTATCTGAAAAAAAATGTGCATGCACACGAAAGCTTATACCTTGAATAGACCTTTGTTGGTCTTAAAAGTGCCACTGGACTCAAACTTTGTTCTAATGATTTTTTAAGTAATAGACAGACGACAACCTGTTTTAGAGCTCATGGAAATGGGGTGCACTGAGTCAGACTTATAATGGACTATAGGGACCCAATGATGTGATCTTTACATGCTTTAAGTATCCAGGAGGAGCAAAGGTCTAACACACAAGTGGTGCCCTTCTCCAATCCCAGTGCATGTTTTCCACCAGTGGAGTTTGAGATGTTTCCCTACCCTCTTCAAGTCACCTAGTTCCATAGTAAACCAAAGTGCTGGATTCCATCTTCAGAGTCAGTGAGATTAACAGGAGGCCACTTTGTTAATAGCTTCCAGGAGCTTCTCACTCCAGGCATCCACCACCATCTCAAAAAAGCCATCAGAGGACAGTTTAAAGTCAGCCACATCAGCCTGGATGCTGGCTGGATCCATTAGTCTGTGAGTGGACCATTTTATCTGACAGTTTGTTCCTGCAGAGAGTGGTACCCCGTTCACTTGCACCTTAAGGAGACAGACCATCACATAGGGTGAATCTTCAGTCTCCAGAGTAGCAATTTCCCACTGATTCAGAGGGAAAAAATAAGTCTAAAGTATGTCCTGTGTTGTGCATAGGACCTATTACTGACCTACTGGATTCCCATTCCCCTAATAGGGGCGGGGGGTTGCTCATTTTTTGGCCCCCAATCTGCCTTCCCCAAGTCAGCCAGTGGGGGGAACCCCACCCCCAAAGTGTCTTGTTTGCACCAATGTGCCGGGTGCAGTGTTGTCACCCAGAGGTGATGTCATCACACTGGGCACATGGGGGAGCGATACTCAAGCATTTAAGGAAAAATCATTGAGTTTTCCATAAAAGATAGAGCGTCCCCCACAACGTGCCCTGCACAATGATGTCACTTCTGGGTGATATCATTGTGGTGTGCATACTTTGCACATGTGCCAAAGAGGTCCCAGAGAAGAACCAGGACCCCCCTCCTGCTGGCAGCCAAGTAAGACCTGTTAAACCTATGACCTAGGCCCATGGCAGAGCTGCAACTAGCTAATGTTGTGACCAAGACAAGAATGTAAAATTGTGCCCTCTATACTTTCATAGTAGTCATTTTGGTAAAAGGTAAGTAATTATAAATAAGAATAATAACACAATGTTTATTTTAGTAATGGTATCTGCATACACAATCAACTAAGACACAAGTAAATGAGTATTTAACTTGCTATTTAAAAATTAAAAAAAATAAACATCAGGTTTGACTATTTTTACAATTGCACTTTTCATGCTTCAGTGACATTAACATTACACAATATTAAGATGTTTTTATTTTTAAAGTCTTCTTACCGCCAGGCAACCAGGAACATTCATGAGCCCCCCAGAACTGATGACTTTAACAATCTTAACCATTTCTATTTCAAACTTTTTCTCTGATGCCACAAAACAACCAACCATTATCCTCAAAAAGTGTGGAAAGAGTGGGAGACCAGGCAGCATGGAACCATGAACATACACAATAGCACATGAAAGTTGAAATTTACAGTGCTCGGTTGTAGTGATGGCTACTCTCTGGGACTGGTAGGGCAGTGGGCAGAAAATGACAGGTACAGCCAGAGCAAATGAACTCTGATTTTGTTCCCATCCTTGTCCCTTGCACACTAAGAACATTCAAGCACAGTAATTAGTATCTTAACAAATAACATGTAAATGAATGTCAAAAGAATCTCTTACCTTGATCCAGTAGGCTTGTGTGCTGTCATACTTGACTTTCTTAATGGGAAAATGGTATGGTCTCCACTACCTCTTTGAACCACCTCTATTTACAAGTAGCCCTCTAACCACATAGTAATACTTAATTTCTTCCATACACATAATAGTAATAAGCTCCGTTACTTAAAAAACAGCAGACTGAAATTTTATGCATGCTTACTTGATATTGGACTCAAGTTTACTTCCAAATAAATAAGCATATGACTGGCTTGAAATGTCAAAAAGAATCTGGGGCCGGGGGAGCTCTTTCTGACAGTGCTGGTGACCTTTGTCAGCAGAAGGGGGACTGAAGGGCACAGAACACCTACTCTGCTTCTCCCTTCAACTCTTTCCAGCCCACCTTAAAAAGAGCTTGGAGTAACTAATTTTGCAACTAGACCTTGGTGTTTGTACACGGCAGAAGGTGCAGTGACACCTCCCTTGATTTTAGCCTTACGTTACCGAGGGTTGGGGGGGCAGTGCTTGATGTGAGCAGGGTGAAGATGGAAGAAGAAGAAGAAGAAGAAGAAGAAGAAGAAGAAGAAGAAGAAGAGATTGGATTTATATCCCGCCCTTCACTCACTTGGAGTCTCAGAGCGGCTTACAAACTCCTTTCCCTTCCCCTCCCCACAACAGACACCCTGTGAGCTTGGTGGGGCTGAGAGAGCTCTGAGACAGCTGTCCTTGAGAGAACAGCTTGTACAGAGCTATGGCTTGCCCAAGGTCATCCAGCAGGTGCAAGTGGAGGAGTGGGGGATCAAACCTGGTTCTCCCAGATTAGAGTCTGCACACTTAACCACTACACCAAACTGGCTCTCTGGAGATGGAGGCACCACAATGGAATCATGCTGCTTCTTGGTGATGGGTTGTAAACTGGCATCCTTTAGGCTGGCGATACAGCAGATTGCAGCCATTCATGCATGCAAGATGGAGCTGCAAGTGACTGGTGGTGTCATGTTTTTGGCTACTCTCAGCAGTGGCATCACTGCCTGTTCTGGGGTAAGGGGGTGGTAGAAGTCACTTAAGCTTGGATGCTAGAGGGTGAACTGTTGGGGGTCAGGAGTGCTCTGGGATCCAGAATGCAGCAATTGAAAAAATAATGGTGCAAATTTGATGTATCCACATGTTTTGTACTGGTTGCACAACTTTAGTTTTGCAAGCTTTGGAAGAAAATGTTCTTGCCCTTCAGAGCTGCCCCCCTAACAAAACATTTCTGGCTATGGGCCTGCATAAATCTCTGATTACTACAGCCAAAAAAAAATCCTTCTCCTCACCATATTTCTTGATAAAGTGTTCTGGCTTTAAAAAGTAAAAGTCAGACCTATGTGGATTGTCACAGATTACTTTTTTAACATCCCTCCCCCCAGAAGCCTACATAAATTCTACACCTTCAACTTTATCATAGAAATTACCACACACCCTCTTTCTCTCCTCTTTCAGGCCAAATGAACCAGGAAACAATCAATTCCAGGGATCATTATGATCAACAAGCTCCCATTTCCCATTTATTATTATTATTATTATTAGTAGTAGTAGTATTACTACTACAACAAATTGAATTAATAATAACAATAACAATAATAATTGCTTGGAACTGTAGATATATTTTTTTCTGTGCCCGTTAGAGTTGCCAGCCTCCAGCTGGAACCAGTGGATCTCCCAATTTCATGGGCTCCTGCCCTCCAGGGGCTAGCTGGCTGGCAGGGGAAGCCCTGATCCCAACTGCCATGACCCAGTGTGACATCCCCAGCATGATGATATCACATGGAAGTGACATCATCACCAGGGACATCATACAGCAATGATTCTGGTATTTTGGGCATAGAGTTTGCCAAAAATATCAGTGCGTCACCACACGATGTCCCCGGCGTAATAATGTCATTTCCGTGTGACATCATGTCAAGGACATCATGTGCGATGATGTTACCCTGTACTTTACTCCTGGAAAGCTCCCTTCCACCTCTTGCCAGTGAGAGAGCAGGACCTGGCAATCCTAGTGTCTGTAGCTTTCCGCAACCAAGGCAAGAGTCTTATTTTCCTTGACCTTGTTATGTCTGGTATATGGTAAAGGTATATGGTAGTATATAGCCACCAGTTACCTCCAGGGCAGGGTTGATAAAGGGCTGCATAACCTGGTGGTGTAAGCTGGGATAAGCACATCCAATCGTTTGTAAGCTGTAAGGTGCTGTTTTGCACAGCCTTATGAATAATAGTTTCATAAGTGTAAGATTATGGACAATAAAGCTGAGTGCATGAAAGGACATGACAGGAAAACATAGGCCAACTGCAGACATGCCATCCTATGCCAGGAAACAACAGTCCAGCAGAAGCCCATTGTTCCAGTTCTCAGAAGCCTCTCTGATCACAGAAGCCAGCTTGCAACTCTGGTTCATCTCTGCTTACAAAAACATGTCCAGACGTGTCACCACCAAGTCTCTGCATATCATGCTCCTCCCCCCCCCCCCAACAGACATTGTTCCAGCTAAATAAAGGCTTAATTGCCCACTTCACACGGACTATAGAAGCAGTTAACGGACAATTGACTTGGCCAGGTCAAGAGTGTGATCCCTTCTGGAGAAGACAATGGCCTCACCTATGACTCATCCTTCCTCCAGACCAGGTGTTTCCAGATGTGGTTAGGTCATACTTTAAACATTGCCCACACCCATCCTATATCTTTTTGGTTAATACTTTAGAGGCGGATCAGCCCAGAGGAGGTGGCTTGCCAAGCCAGCCCCCAGAAACGCCCCCCCCCTTAAGAACAGTCTGCCCAACTTCTTTTAGTTAGTTCTCTTGCTTTTTCCTTCCTATCTTGTTCCCAACCTCCCTTCTGGACCCCTGTGTGCGCACGCGAGGGCCCGCCACATGCTTCTGCAGGTTCAGAACACGTGTTCCCATTTTATTCCTTCCCAAATACCCTATATTCTTCTAGCTGGATGGAAAACCAGACTTCTGGAAGGTAAATATTGCCCAATCAGACACCAATGATATTACTGCTCATGCAACCGTCTCTTTAAGTCTACCTTTATTTCTTAGCTCTGTATGATTGTATGTATGACTTTTGCAACATCTGAATGATTCACTTTTATCATTATTAAGTAAATGAAAGACTCTGTACTATTAACACTGATTCGAGTCTCCATGTCTCATTTTTGGGAGGTCTGAGAGGGGCCCAGCCTCTGTATACAAAGGTGCTTGTTTTGTTAATGCCTACTGCTAATTATTAAGAGCTAATATTCCCCAATATTGATAACATTATAAAGCAGTCAGGCTAACATATTTTCATCCAATCATGTCTCTGTCACACAAGCCAGATATTTCTCCTGTAATCATTCAGATAGGTGAGCAGTTTTGTACCTCACTGTCCTTGTATTACACAATATAAGCGATGATGCTGAGAATGAGAGATCCCTCATACACAGATGGAGATTATACAAGCACTGAGTTTGGTTATGTATTCTCCCACTTCCAGCTCCTGTACTCCAGTATCTCCCTGCTCCTATCACTACAGCATAATGCCTCCACCACACTGCCTAACACACAACTACCAGGAATCTCCACATAATGGTTTTGTACTTTTCTGTCATAAACATGTTCTAGCTCAATAAGTCATTTCTTATGCTGTAGCTTTACAGTGTTTTAGTAGCAGTATTGTTGCTACAATATTTGCTACAACAATTTGTTATTTAAATTATTCATTTTAATAATTGCAATACATAATTTTGAGATAGGTAAGGGAACTTGCCATTTTGAATGTTGAAGTGTAGAGACTGTGCCAAGGCGAAATTCTTCAAACAAACTGAAATTTCTGTTGAACGTATGATTCAGTGATAGCATCTACCTCGCTATTCTCGGAATTGTTAGGTGAAATATACAAATATTGTGATATATAACGGACTGCAGCCTGTTAGGATTACTTTCTTTATATCATTGAAGAAAAGGGGGGGGGAGACATTTTGTTGAGAGTCTAAAGGGCACACTGAAGCAGACTCTGAGTAACTTAAACATAAACAGGAAAGAAATTCAATAGAAAGGTGGCACTGCTCTATTTCAAGACTAATTACTGCCATTCAGACAAAGGTTTGAATTAAGTAGTGGGGAGACAGTGAAATGGAGAAGAGTTGTAGCTTATCCCTTCAACTTTGACCTCCTTTACAACAATTCACATGTTTTTGTTTCTGTTCCAAAAAGCAAATGAAAGGAAGCTTACTGAAGAATTTGAGACTATAAACTGTGAAGGCCAGTGTTAACTTGGACCTTGAAAACCTGAATTTGTCATAGATAAAACAGTAAATAAGAGAGAGTTACTTTACTCATTTGAAGTAAAAACTAAATACCTTCCTGATTGCCTAAGCAAGCAATTCTAATGCTTAAAAGTCTAGCTAAAGAATTTGGCTTCCTTGCTTTAGATCATTTTATGCCTGGATCCAAAGCAATTCCAACCCAGCTTTTAGAAATAGTTGGAAGTTTCTGGCCAGCATCATTGTACTCTTACATTCATACCAGAATTACTTTAATATAAGATCCATCATTGTTGTAATGACTGCTCTTCATCCACAAAGTAACCATCATGATCAGAAATGTGCCATGACTGAAGTTGTGCTTCAAACAACTTGACCAAATTACTAGCACTATACATGCAACAAGAACATGCAGGGAAATGTACATAAAAATGTGTCAAAAATTATTTAAGGATGAAGGTTGGTCAAGAACAAAACCATAAAGTGCAGGAGTGTTACTCCTCACAACCTCAGGATAACATGCTACCACCAGTCCCCTTAACTAATCTCGGCAGAGACCAAGGGATTAAGTCTCTAGCCTTCCTGGGTCCAAACCAAGAAGTCAGTTCTGTAAGGTGGAACATTTGCAAATTAAGACCCTAAGAACATAAGAGAAGTGACTGTTGGATGAGGTCAGTGGCCCATCCAGTCCAACACTGTCACATAGTGGCCAAAAATACCAGGTGCCATCAGGAGGTCCACCAGTGGGGCCAGGACACTAGAAGCCCTCCCACTGTTGCCCCCACCCAAGCACCAAGAATACAGTGCATCACTTGCCCCAGACTGGGAGTTCCTATCTATACTTTGTGGCTAATAGCCACTGATGGACCTCTGCTCGATATGTTTATCTAATTCCCTCTTGAAGCCGTCCATGCTTGTAGCCGCCGCCAACTCCTGTGGCAGTGAATTCCATGTGTTAATCACTCTTTGGGTGAAGAAGTACTTCCTTTTATTTGTTCTAACTCGACTGCTCAGCAATTTCATGGAGTACCTTTTGACCTGCAACTTCCCCCGTATCGCTTCAGCTCAGCTCAATCCTTGATTTCCCAGACGTTTCCTGTTGCCTTGCAGAGAAAAGGTGGGAGGGGGGATTAAGAGGACAAAGACAGGGGAGTGGGAGGAGGGAGGACACAGGAAGCTGCAGGAAACTTCGCCAAGGAAATCAAACTCTGGGAGCAGATTGAAAACAGCCATGTGTCAAGAGCTCTAATGCAAAGTCAGTTTAAATGGTCCGGGGCAAGCTGCCCCGCTGGTAAACAGGGGTAAGTAGCATGTGCGAAATTGGTCCCAGTCTCTGCTAAAGATAGGTTGGCTGGTGGGTGGAAAGGATCGAATGAATTGCAGTGACTGCCACATCCAAAAGTCCTCCTTCATAGCGAGGCAGAATTATTGTAATGATGTTCTTCTAATAATGGAGTTTCTAGGATCAAACCACTTTTTTTAATCTTACACAAAATTTTGTGGAAACAGGGATTCAGTCAACAAATTGGCAGCTTTGTCTTAGGTAGAAATGCAGTTGACTTAACCCATTCAATTTCTTAAGGCTTTCTGATGGCGTGGTGGAACTCTTTTTCACCTTTTTCCCTAAAGAAAAGGCTGATGAGCTGACACTAGAAACCAAGGGAACCATATTAATCTGTTACACCACTTCTGGATAGTTTATGGCTAATACATTAAGTGGGACCATCCAAATATTCTTGTGCATATTTGAATGTTTATGGCACCACTACTGACACTATGATGTTGGGCACCATAGGCGTCAACTTCAGGGGGGCGGGGGAGCTGGAGCCCCCCCCCAAACTTTTCCAGGAGGTGCTGAGCTTCCAGTGGAGACAATGGACTGTGATGTCTCTGGCCCAGCCGCAGCCCCCCCCCCCCAGGAAATTGGAAAGTGCCTTGTTGGGCACTACAGCTGGCAGTGTGAACACACCCATCCAATAGTTCAAAATAGTTTGTAAAAGCTTTAGTCCACTTAAAATTGCTGTTTTCCTGTTTGGAGATGAGGATGCAATTTTGTTCTTTCTCAGATCAGTCATCATAACAAGCTGGAGAGAAGGAAGTTGTCTTTCTGCAACTTCAGTTCTATGACTAATTTTTGCAACCTTATGGAATCTTGACAACTACCTAGCAAAATGTTATATGTCTGAGAATGATGGTCAGTGATGTTGATCAGGGAGGGATAAACATGTAATATAGCCATCACATGTTGCTGGTCAGAGCAAAATGCAGGACAGCCTCTTCTCTATTGTAACAAGTACTGTTGCCCTAAATGTTTCCATTGTTAACTTCCAGAGTGGTCACCGTTTGTTGAATATAAACAAGTGAGAGAAGCTGTAAAAGAATTCAGTTTTGCTCAGTTGCACATGCAACAGAATCTATCATGTGATAAATGAACCATCCTAGGACCAATTCATAATTGACTATGTATTTGTAACCTTTCTCTATGAGCATATAGTGGGAAAAGCTCATCTTGTTTCAGAGATCTCTCATGTTCCATAGTGTTGATGCATCTACATAGGTATTGCTGCAGATTTGTGTGTTGTCTATATCTGTTTTTGAAATGGTGGTTCCCAGCAACAGTCATAAATGACAGCTGTTTAGCAATTCAACCCCATTGCAACCAAAAGAAAGCAGGATTTTAGATACAAGTGGATGATAGCAAGCAAACTTGGAGTCGTAGTAGATAACTCAATGAAAATGCTGAGACAGTGTGTGACTGCAATGAAAAAGGCTAATGCTATGCTGGGGGTTATTAGGAAGGGAACTGAAAACAAATCAGCCAGTATCATAATGCCCCTGTATAAATTGATGGCGTGACCTCATTTGGAGTACTGTGTACAGTTCTGGTTGCCACATCTCAAGAAAGATATTATAGCATTGGGAAAAGTGCAGAAAAGGGCAAGTAGAATGTTAAAAGGGTTGGAACACTTTCCCTATGAAGAAAGGTTGAAGCGCTTTGGGCTCTTTAGCTTGGAGAAACGATGGCTGAGGGGTGACATGATTGAGGTTTATAAGATAATATGGAATAGAGCAGGTAGAGAAAGAAGTCCTTTTCTCCCTTTCTCACAATATAAGAACTCACGGGCACTCCATGAAATTGCTGAGCAGTCTGGTTAGAACAGATAAAAGGAAGTACTTCTTCACCCAAAGAGTGATTAACAAATGGAATTCACTGCCACAGGAGGTGGTGGCGGCTACAAGCATGGACGGCTTCAAGAGGGAATTAGATAAACATATGGAGCAGAAGTCCATCAGTGGCTATTAGCCACAAAGTATAGACAGGAACTCTCTGTCTGGGGCAAGTGATGCTCTGTATTCTTGGTGTTTGGGGGGAGGCAACAGTGGGAGGGCTTCCTGCCCCCTCTGCTGGACCTCCTGAGGGCACCTGTGTTTTTGGCCACTGTATGACAAAGTGTTGGACTGGATGGGCCACTGGCCTGATCCAACATTGGCTTCTCTTATGTTCTTATGTTTTTATGTTCTTACATACACTGCTGCAATAAATGGCATATAAAAAGAAAATATTAAACAAAGGGCTGTTTGGTCAGTGCTCAAATCAAGTGGTTCATATCAATCAGTGAGAATATTATCAATACTGAGTCGTGCACATTAAATAATTTCTGCCAATGTGCTACAAATTAGTTGATTTTGTAGTCCCCCAAATTAACAAATGTTGTAACTGAAGTTTCATTAAGAAATAGGCCTATCATTAAAAAAACCTTTGCATCTGTAGAAAGCCTCATCAGTCCAGAATCTAATTTTATGTTCCAAGCCAGAGAAAGGACAGTAGATTTGTAATACAGCCAAGCATTATAGCTTATAAAATTCTTATTATGAGCTCCACAAGTATAAACTTTGGCATTTCTACCAGTAATTCAATAGGCAAAAAACCATCATTGGTTCATGATGAGTCCCTTTGAAGTGGGGAAAAAACTGGGAACAATCCAAGCTGTATGTTCAACCACTGCTAAGTGTTCTTCTTTGAATGCCTCTAACAACTTTCAGGTCTCCTTTACAATGTAACGAAGCATAGTTTTCATTAAAAGTATTCATTCTACAAAAAAAAATCTTGGCATTAATTGCTTTTTGTTTATAATAAATGCACACAAACTCATATAGGCAAAATAGCTTTCCTCCTTCCATGTTTAAAACAAAAACATATACATTTTAGATACCTAACAACTTTCTTAGGAGCAGAAGCATGAGACATAATAATAAAAGTATTTCAATAATAAAACTAATAGGGAAACTTTTACTGTTGCTGGAGAAGTCATGGGAATATTTGGCTTCTAATAAATTGTTATCAGTGTAAAGCTTATTGAACTGAGTCCCAAACACAAGAGAGTCCGTGTGCTTCCAATATTTCTTTGATATTTTATTGATTGGTTTGTCAAAGTGTCATGTCTGTAAACTAAGTACATCAAAGTCTCCAAATAACTTTGAACACCATGCATGTTTTCATTTGTAGCAGCACAACCAAGAGTTTGCACATTTGTAGCCTGGTAATGTGAGATTTCCCTCAATTTCTTTTACATTTCATGAACAAACAATACATTTTACTGTACTTTAGAAATGTATGACATTTCAAAGCTTTAAGACTTAATGACATCATTTTGGCAATTTGAATCTATCGTATTATCTATATTTTACATTTCATCTTGTTCTCTTGCTGTTTTCAATTTTATGAATAAAAAAATCTATTTAGACCATGGCTGTGTATGTTTTTATATATAAGTTTCATTGGCATGGAACAAGCTATACAGTCACAGAGCAGTTTGTGTGAACGTATTTTCTTGGTTAAAACTCCCCATCAAAGAATGAGGACTGGGGGGGCCGGAGTCATATTGCCAGTAACAGTACTAATAATGGTAGTAAGAGGAAGACTTTGCTGGGCTGTACATATGTAAGTTCAAGCTAGGGCTTTTCTGTCTGGGCAAACTGTGCATTAGGGATGCACATTCAGATAATATTGGATCTGAATTTATATGTCAAAAATACCTTATCAATATTTTCTGAATATATTAAAATCTTTGGATGGTATCCAGCATGGGCGTCAACTACGGGGGGGCTCAAGGGCTTGAGCCTCCCCCGAAATTTCCCGGGGGGGGCTCAGCCACCCCCGGCAAAATGGAGCGCCTGCCGGGAGCGCCCGCCGGCCAGCTGGCCGTCGCCGCCTCTCCTTCCCCCCCACCCCCGGCCTGCCCTCCTGCCTCCCTGGGGTGGGGGGGGGAGAGAGAGGCGGCGGGGACATGGTCCCGCTCGCATGCACGGCAGTCAGTCGACCAGCTGGCTGCCGCCACCGCCGCCGAGACTGCACCTGCCTCCCTGGGGCGGGGGGGAGGAGCGGCGGGGACATGGCCCCATGCACGCGCGCACGAGACAGCCCCCGCCCCCCCCCAGGGATTTAAAAAGTCTACGCCCCTGGTATCCAGGATTTTCCAGGATACTAGGAAATGGATCCTGAAGAATCCCAGAAAATATTCAGGATTAGCTGTGAATATCAGGAACTGGCATTTGGGGGCTACTAGCACTGTTTTCTATCTCTTTTACCCTCTCCCCTGATGTGTCTGGGTCTTCCTGGGCTTGCTATCAGCTTTCCATGTTGGTTTTGCTTTCAGTCTGTCCTTTAAAATTGGTTGTGTTGGTCTTACAAAATTGTATTCTTTGTGGTGAATTTTTAGGTTTGACAATGCCTTTGGCCTCGTCCACACGAGCAAGATAAGCCGGACGGGAAGTGACTCAAATTTGTGCTGGTGCAATTTGCGCCGCTTTTGCAGGATTACACAGGTCCATGGACCTGTGAGGGCGAACCGCCGCCGCGTGATCACATGCAGCCACGGGCGAGTTGGTTTTTTTCTTCACCCGTTTTCAGTGCGCTTATCTGCTTCTACAAGGGATCGATGACTTGCCTGTCCACCCTTGGGGTCATCCGATGATGTGCATACCGGGATGGGAGGGGGAAAAAACCCCAAAAAGCCCACTCCCCAATGCCACTTGTTTGCGCTGGCGCGATCACACCAGGAAAGGTCAGTTCTGGGCCGTCTCAAACCATTTGAGACTGCCTTTTCACTGGTAGCTAAATAAGCCGATTCCCCACCGGCTCAAAGCAGTTTGCGACACTTTGACACCGGCTGCAGGACGCTTCCCAGATGTGCTTGTGTTATTGTGCCACTTTGAGCCGGCAGGGAATCGTCCTTCTTGTGTCGCAAATGGGTGCGTATGATCGCGTCCCTTGATTCTTGAGTTGTACATTGGTACAGATTCTCTGATTTTATGTTTGTTAGGCATGCAACAGCATTCCTAGTCGGTTTGGCTTGGATGATTCTCTGGTTTGATACTGGTTTGAATTCTTGGGTTGTACATTTGTTGTGTTAGGCTTAACACATCATCCTGTGCTTCTTCTGAGATTCCCTGGTTTTGCATTGGTTCTTTGGGCTTGTTCAGTCAGCTTTGAGAGGCTTTTGGCCAAGGGTTGCTTTGCTTGGTCTTGGGTTTCTGCCTATTCTTTGCTCCAAAGAAGGCATGGAGGATGGCTGTGGGCACCTTGTTCAGGGGCCCATAGAAGTGGATCTGTTGGTCCAATTCACTTGAGAATTGGGGGTTATATAAAGGAGAGGAACCAGCATGTCTACTGCAATTTTGGTGCAATTTGGTCAAAAAAATTAGCCCCTCCAGCCCTCTGGAAAGATTCCTTATAGGGAATAATGGAGCCAAACGGAGTACATGGCTTTTCGGAAAACTAATAATATGCTTATCAGTGTCCATACATGTATGCTAATAGGAGGATTGAAATTACTGTCATTATAAACAATGCAGTCATTTATCTTGTGTTTCAGAAAGAATTTGGGGCTATTGAACACATTAGTAAAGGGTATTTTCTCCTGCCTTTGCATTATAATAATTAAAATATAGATGCATTACATTTTAGCAGATTATGGTAATAAAGCATGAAAGAGTATTAATGATATTTCTTTTTATTTATTTATTACATTCTTTTTATTTATTTATTAAATTTAATTTTTATACCACCCCATTACCTGAACAGGGCTCAGGGCCAACAACATACTAGAGCAAGATACCACATAGTAGGAAACATTTTAAAATTACAATAAAATTCCAATATCAATTCAAAATTAACCAGGTGGTGGTCAAAATTTCCAGTTGTGCTACCTCTTTGCAGCCAGATGGACAGCATCGCTTCTTCAGTCTCCAAAATGTGGCAGTTCTTTTCAAAAATTATAATAATCTGGTTTTTATGCCCCACATTTCTAATTTCTTGCATTCTCTATTTTTATCTTTATATGACTTCTAGCACTCCCTCCCTGCTAGGAGGCTCAGGGTGGGTTACAACAATACAATAAATAACATAATCCCCTCTTTAAAATAATATAACAATTAATTAAAACCCAATAATAGTAATATCAATTAGTATATCAACAAAGTACAGTCAAAGGCATTATTTGTTCAATCCATCTTCATCTACTACCACACAGGCTCCCCATATACGTTCAAGTATACTGGGGTAACAGGCAGACAAAAGACAGTGCAGATTGAGCACCATAAAGGCAAGCAATGCAAGATCTCAGCACCCAAGCTGGCAACATAAAGTAGACAGACTAGCAGCACATGTAAGGGAAGCCAGCAATGCAGGGAAGGCCAATATAAGTAGATTGCTGCTGCCTCAACCATAGGCTTGGTGGAACATTTCCATTTTGGAGGCCCAGCAGAACTACATTAAGTCCTGCAGGGCCTGGTTCTCAATAGGGAGAGTGTTCCACCAGGCCGCCACCAGAGCCAAGAAGGCTCTGGTTAAGGCTAAGTGGTTCTTTGGGCTTGTTCGGTCTGCTTTGAGGGCCAGGTATCACCAGCCAAACTAGGTCCATTGAGTGTAATGCTCTTCGAAGGACGTACCAAGAGTTTTTTACTGAAAAAATACACAGATTTGCTTTTTGTTAACATTAAATGAGACTGCCAAAAATAAAAACAAAAGGGGTAAAAACAAATATTGATAAAGATATTTATTTATCCAATGATATTTGTAGGCTGGGTGTGTGTGTTGAGAACACATTTAAAATTAAAGTTGCTTTCTTTCTCTGCTCTCCCACCACCACTACCTCAAACCTACCCAGGGAGGGAAACTCTCCCGAGCCACAGTTTGGCCACCCCCAGTTAAAACCAAGACCTTGAACTTGACCTGGTATTCAGCTGAAAGCCAGTGCAGCTGGCGAAGCACAGGTTGTATGCATGCTCTTAGTGGTGTTCCTGTAAGAACATGTGTCACTGTGTTCTGGACCAGCTGAAGTTTTTGGATCAGTCTCAAGGGTAGCCCTGCACAGAGCGAGTTACAGTAATCCAGCCTGGAGGTGACCACTGGATGGATCACTGTGACTAGGTCAAGGTGAGAGAGATAGGGAGCCAATTGCTTGATCTGGCAAAGATGGAAGAATGCCAATCTGGCCACATTTGTGACTTGGGCCTCCCAAGCTCTTCAGTGTTGGCACTGGTGTCAACAGCACCCCGTCAAGGGCTGGGAGTTGGAGTCCTCAACCTGTTCTCCTTCAGCCCAGGCACAGGACCTCTGTCTTTGATGGATTTAGTTTCATCTGACTCTGTTTTAACCAACCAGCCATAGCTTCTAAGCCCTTTGCCAGAATATCTGGGCCAGAGTCTGGCTGGCCATCCATTAACAGATATAGGTGGATGTCATCACATATTTATGACAACCCAACCCAAAGCTCCAGACCAGCTGGGTGAGGAGGCATATATAGATGTTAAAAAACATGGGAGATGCCTCTTGTGGCATGCTGCATAATGAAGGGTAACATGATGAGACTCTCTCTCCAAGCACCACTCTCTGTCCCCAACCACGGAGAAAGGAGACAAACTGCTGTAAGACTGTCCCACATATCCCCACATCAGTGAGGCAGTGAGACATAAGATCACAATTGACTATATTGCTGTCAGATCAAGGAACAATAGCAGCGCTGACCCACCTCCATCCAGGGGTCTCTGGAAATCATCTGTAAAGGCAACCAGCACTGTCTCCATCCCATAATCTGGGTAGAAACCAGACTGAAATGGATCCAGGATCAAGGAGTCATCCAGGAAAGCCTGGAGCTGCTCAGCTACCACTCTTTCAACTACCTTATCCAAGAATAAAAGGTTTGAAACTGAGCAATAGTTGACTGGATCAGCAGGGTCCAGAGATGGTTTCTTTAAGAGCAGTCCTGCCACAGCCTCCTTTAAAGACCCCAGGAAACTCAGGGACAAGTTGATGGTATATGCTGGGGGGGAGGGCATACCCCCATCAACGCTGGCTTTCCAGGAGACAAGTGGTGGGCTTCTCAGCACCCAAGATCCTGTTAATCTGGTCCTGAGAGAGTCAATTGAAGTGGTCCATTACTGGACCCAAAGATGACCAAGAGGCCTCCAGTTCTTGTACTGTGTCAATACCGGCCAGCTGTTCCTGGTGGAGTGACAAGATTTTATCCACAAAATAGCTCACAAAAACCTCAGTGCTAATTGCTGAATTGCTGTCTTTCTGCATTCCCTGAGGGAGGGAAGTTAGTGATCTAATTATTCTGAATAATTGAGCTGGGCGAGAGCTAGGTGAGAGTTTTTCTCAGAATATTAGATACTATATAAATACCAATTGATTAAAGTTTTCTCTCATATTTGAAGAACAAAGTTTGAGAGAAGTGGCACCTTGAAGACCAACAAAGTTCTATTCAAAGTGTAAGCTTTTGTGTGCAAAACCAGATTCCTCTTTTATGTCATGTTTGCCATCTCTTATTCAAAATTAGTGGGATGGATTGTATTACTTCCTTCACTAAGTGAGAGACCTTCCATGTCTAGAAGACTCGTTCCATCCACAGAAGGATTTCTTCTGTGAAAGGAACTTCTAGTGTGAACAGAGGACTCCTTACTTAGCAGTAAAGAACCATTCCAACCCATTACATTTTTCCAATAGAGATATAAACAATTGTAACACATACGTGTGTGTTTATGTTTGTGAATTCTTTGCAGGCTTTCACTTCTTAGTAAGGAGTTTCATTGTTATGTTTACATTTAAAAGACATACTGCCTATTTTGCAACTGCTGTGAAAATAGCAAATTTTGCCACATTTTTGAACACACATCATTATGAAGAGAATAGCCCAACCCAAGTCATGTAATCTGGAAAATCTATGTAAGACTATTTTAACTTAAAAGAAACCGGTGTAGTATGAAAGCAAAAAAAAGTCTCCTTGACTCATTAAAAACGGTGGTTTCTGGCAAATTTCTCTATTCCTGTGTCAAATTCTAACAGAGGAACACTTAACTGGGGAACACTATCCCCTTTGTTGAACCTGGGGGGCATGTTTCCAAGGCTCACTTGTAAATGCTTACTAAAGCCTTTCAAATAGCTTGCCAAAACATTAGGCAGTTTTAGTACAAATCAGGACCATAGATTAATTCTTAATAAATTACTTAACAAATTACATAAATAAATTCTTAATAAATAAATAAAGCTCAATTGCTTTAAAACAAAACCCTGTAGTGTCTCTCTGCAAGGATGGGAGAAAGAACCAAGGAGAGAGCTGCAGGGAAGGTTGGTTGTTGTTGTTTTTTTTGCCTTTCCTAAACTGCTAAACTACTGGGGAGCAATAACTGAGATTGCTTTGTGAAAGGACTCAGTTTGAGAGTGAGTGGGTGCTTGTAGCCTGCTGGAGAGTGGTGGTTTTGTCTGGGTCTGTCTGGATCTTCTGTCTGTTTTTTTGTCTGGCTTACTGAGCAAGGGTTATTGCAGGCCCCACCCTCTGCTGTTGCTGCTGGGAGGTGGAGACCATGGGCCTTGGAACTGTAAGGCTCCTCCTAGGCAAAGGGTTGTTGGCCTGTGGCTCTTAGCCTGGGGATCAGGCCTGAGGACCCTGCGTCACTCTAGATGCCTTTAAACCCCTAACCAGTTATGAAGGTAGAAAGCCAGCAGGGGAGCAGGGGCTATCCAGTGTTTTGTAGAGAGTGCCACATGTACAATTATCTACCCACTGGGTGGAAATTATAGGCGTGTGCTTGTTGCATGGAGCTCATGGCTCTGAGGGAGCAGGTTCATTCCCTTGAAGCTAGGGTTGCTGCCCTGGAGAAGCTGAGGCAGAGAGAGGTTTGGGGAAGTGACCCTGGGGGACTTACCAGAACAGTCCCACTCTCATGCTAACAGCTGTTCTGCTGTTGTGGAGAGTGAGTGTCTCAAGGTCGGAAGGCCTGAGGAGGAAGGATATGATCCCTTAGAAGGGACCCCTTCCTTGGGTGATGGACCAATATACCAAGGATACCCCTGGGGTGGTGGTGAGAGGTGGGCTTCTGGTAGTGGGCTTTTCCAATCATTAGGAATATAGAGAGTGGGGTCTGTGACAGGCGTTTTGACTGCATGGTGACTTCCCTGCCTGGTGCAAAAATTGCAGACATCAAATGCTGTCTAGATAGGTTGATAGTGCTAGGGAGGAGTCAGCAGTCATGATGCACATTGGCACCAATGACATTGGGAAATGTAGCCATGTGTTCCTGGGGGGGGGGGATTAGGTTACTAGGCAAAAATTTAAAGGTCAGGACCTCAAAGGCATTCTCAGAAGTCCTGCCAGTTCCACACACAGGGCCAGTTATACAGATGCAGATCATGGGTAAGAAAGTGGTGCTTTTAAACTAATGGGGGGGGGGGGAGCCAGCAGGAGCTGGGGAATCTCCAATTCAAGACAAGTCAGGCCAAAAGGATGATTGCATAAATACTCAGGATACTATTGATAGGAGCATCATAGAACTCGGGAATGAAGGCACAGTGGCAACTGAGGGCCATTTGTGGCAACTAAGAGGCCAGTGGAGGTGAGGATTACTGGAGAGGGAAACACATTATAGGTGCTTATATGCCAATGCTTGAAGAGTCCCCCTTAGTTTGAATATGGGAGAGCTGAAATACTTGGTGTTCTTTTATATTGGGGTGGGGTGTTGTTGATTTTTTGTATCGTTGTATTTTATATACTGTTAGCTGTCTCAAGTCCCATTCAGGGGCGAGGGAGCAGGGTATAAATTTGATAAATAAATAAAAATAAATAAGCCAACAGGACTCGGGGAATCTCTGGTTTGGAGTCAGTCCAAAAGGATGATTGTGTAAATACTTATGGTAATGTTGACAGTAGTATAATAGAGCTTGAGAGTCAGGGCACGATGGTGATTGAGGCCCATGTGTGGCAACTAAGGGGCTGAGGGAGGTGAGGGTTACTGGAGAGGAAAACACATTATAAGTATGTGTCTATATGCCAACACTTGAAGTCTCTGAGCAAAGATGGAGGAGCTGGAATGTTTAGTGTTCAATGACAATTTCAAAATAGCAGTTATCTCAGAAACATGGTAGAATGGGGAAAATCTATGGGACAGTCATTCCTGGGTATAAGCTCTATAGGCAGGACAGGGTTGGTAGTGGTGTTGCATTGCATGTCAGAGAGGGCACAGTATCCAATAAGTTAGAAAACATCAGGGGAATTAACTCCCCAAGAGAAGTGATATGGGTGGAAATACTGGGTCCTAAGGGTTACTAAAAAGTGGGGGTGTACTATCACCCACCTGATCAAACCCTTGAGGCTGATCTTGAGATGCAGAAGGAAATGAGGGAGGTGACTAAATCAGATGTTATTATACTGGGAGACTACCCTCACATTGACTGGGTAAACGTGTGCTCGAGTCATGCTGTAAAAATGAGATTACTAAACACCAAAATGATTGTGCACTGGAACAGTTGGTCACAGAGCCAACCAGAGGGGTAGTGATCTTGGACTTGGTTCTGAGTGGGTCTCAAGACCTGGTGAGAGATGTAGAGGTTGTTACACCAATTGGGAACAGTGACCACAATACTATTAAGTCCAAAAGACTGAAAGTAAGAATAAAACATCCAATATTGTAATGCCCCATACAGATCTATGACATAGCTTCATTTGGAATACTGTGTACACTTCTGGTCACCATATCTCAAAAAGGACACTGCAGAGCTGGAAAACGTACCGAAGAGAACAACCAAGATGATTAGGGGGCTGGAGCACCTTCCCTATGAGGAAAGGCTGAAGAGTCTGGGACGTTTCAGTTAAGAAAAGAGGTGACTTAATGGGGGACATGTTAGAGTTTTATAAAATTATGTATGAGGTGGAGAAACTTGACAAAGAGAACTTTTTCTTTTTCTCCCAAATACTAGAACTTGAGGGCCTCCAATGAAGCTAATGGGCAGTAGATTCAGGATGGCCAAAAAGAAAAAACATTACTTTTTCCTACCATAGAGAACAATGGAGGGAATGGGGCAACCTGTTTGGGGGCTCATAAAATTGGACCCCCTGGTCCAATCTTCTTGAAACTTGGTGGGTATTTGGGAAAGAGGCTCCAGCAGCTATCCTACAAGTTTGGAGCATCTCCCTCAAACTGCCTCCCCTCCAGCCACTTTTTAAGCCACCACTGAATTTCGGCAGCGATTCAGCCCATGGCTGCCCTAGTGCCCACTCCTGAGCTGGCGGAGCTCCGCCTAGCTCTGGCCCCAAATGACCCTTGTATATAATTATATAAAACACACAGCCTGATCCTTGTATAAAGACAAATTATGCAGATGTAGTGTGCAAATTTGGGGGGGAAATATCGAAACTATTCCCTATTAGGTCATTTCTGTGGCAAATTACCATTTTCCTATTAGTACCAGTGACCCTTTCCCTACATTTGCAGAGCAATCGGAGGGGGGGGGGGAGGACTGAAAGTGCTGTGGAAGCCAACAAAGTCTTATGCTGGTATTAAGTCCAAGATATGCCTGTGTAAGAACGACTTACAATGGCACAGGCCCCCAGCCCTGCACCACTGCACCCCAGCTACCTGTCACCACAACTGAGGCATAGGCCCCTGTGCCAGTGTGGTTGTGGGCAGTTCTGTGGGCATGGTCAGAATTAGTTGGGTCCTTGAGTCCTTTTGGCCAGGGAATGCCTCCTGCCAGAGGTGGAAAGTTACACTAACCAAAAACATGATCTAGCCCATAGGCCCCCATAGATCTCAAAAAACAAAGTGTCCCCCTCCACTGTGGTACTGCTCATTAGGCTCAGAGGAACTCAGGCTGCCAACTACAGGCTTGGCCAATCACTTCCCTCCCCACAGCGGCCAAGTCCCCTCCCCAGCACCCAATCACATCCCCCCCCACAAATGTTTCCAGCAGGACAATGCACAACTCAGTAGTTAGGGCATGTGCCATGGGACTCTGTCTTGGAGCTCACTGCCGTGCAGACTTAGAGCTAGTGGTAAGGCACTTTGGTGGTGGCAGAAGCGCAGAGAGGGCACTTTGCACCACAGGGTGAGCACTTTGCACTGACATCCAGGGAAGAGAGCAAAGTCCATACTCTATGGCTGACCCCTCCCGTTTCAGAACCCTAACATGTACACAACCTTTGGAGGCTCAACCCACAGTAGCAACTGTGCACCAACAGGTAAGCATGGGCAAGGACTCCTGACACAAGAGTCTGTCAACACCCCCCCTGACTATCACTTGACCCAGAGCTCTGTGGTAGGGCAGCAAGGGCCTCTGATATGTGAATGGGGGAGGGAGGTTACGTCACCACCCCTCCTTACCATTCCTTCCAGCTGGCTGGGTTCTCTCTTTCTCTGTTTTCCCTTCTGCCAGATGCCAGGAAAATCCTCCTCGGCCCCTGTTTGCTGCCCTCTTTTTGTTCCCTCTCCACTCCACTCTGTCCCACCTCCCTGCTCCACCCTCCAAAGCCCCACCTCCCCTCTTAACCCAGGATGCCAAGCCCCAGAAGTGGCCTCAGCATCGGTGTCTCTTCTGGGCCTAGCCCTGCTCTGCTGCAGCTCCCCAGCCACAGGCTTCATTGGTGTGGGTGGACTCTCATGCCGGGCCTGTGGCCTGGCATGGCTGTCTGTCCCGGCTGCGGGGCTGGCTCCAGCATCCATTCAGCCATTTTTTGGGCACCCGCGACCCTTGGCAGTGGTGGCGATCTGCCTCAGGAAGCTTGCGGTGGCCTTTCTGTGCTCCCTCCATGCTGCTGCGGTGTCAAGCTGGTCCCGGGGCTTTGTGGCAGCCATCTCTTGACCCCCTCCGGCCTCCAGGTAGGTGTCAGGCTGCCTTCGGGGATCTCAGGGGGCAGCAGGGAGGGGGATAGCGGCGACCGGAGTTGCCCAGGAGGTGGCCAGGGGCGCCTGGGAGGCCCATCAATGGGACAACTTCAAAGCTGCTTTCCTACTCCCCTCAGTAGAGCCTGGGTGCCATGACAGTGTCTCCTGCACTCAAGCCTCATCCTGAGTTCATGTGTTTGGCAGCAGGAGCCGTGGCTGCCCAGTGCCATGGCCGCTGATATGCTATGGGAAAAGTTCGCTGGAAAGTTGTCTAGGAGATCTGGGGGAGGGAATGCTCTGTCAGTTGCCTGGTTACCACTCTCAGCAGACCACAGGCCATGTCTGGAGGGGGGGCTGATAGCTGCTCCACTGCACGTGGTGAAACAGCTTGGCAATTGTCCCTTTAACTCATTCCCTTGCAGAATCAGAGGTTTGAGCGGCAGCAGCTGTGGCAGATGGCACAGCTATGGCAGCAAATCCGGAGGACTGCACCACAGGACAGATAAGTGTGAGTTGGCTTGTCCCATCATGTGGCACAAGGGGGGGTTCCATGTAGCCCCCCCCCCGTGCTGCATTTGCAGACCCTGTCAGGACAAGACTTTCATGGCTGAGGCTGGCATGGCACTTGCACCTGGTTGCCATGGCTCGATTTTTCTGTCTTGTAGGCAGAGATGCAACAGAAAGATTTGTGGGTGTGGCAAGTTCCCTCCACACACACTCTGCTCAGTTCCACCTACAATTTCATCCCACTTAGTTTGCATGCCACGCCAGGGACCCTCAGTCCCCAGGGTGGAAGTGGACAGAGTCCTCACCCC
This sequence comes from Lepidodactylus listeri, assembly GCA_029233225.1. NCBI lineage: Eukaryota > Metazoa > Chordata > Lepidosauria > Squamata > Gekkonidae > Lepidodactylus > Lepidodactylus listeri. The sequence continues at coordinate 117,656,460 of JARCFY010000001.1, forward strand.
TTGCTATGGATTCCAGTGCAATAAAGTCTTGGTCATCACACAGTTGTTTGTCTGTTGCTTGGTTTCTGCTACATGACAGGAGTTTGATGTAGTGCTGAAGAGTGCTGGACTCTAATCTGGAGAACTGGGTTTGCTTCCCCACTTCTCCACATGCAGCCAGCTGGGTGACCTTGGGTCAGTCACAGTTCTCTCAGAGCTGTTCTCTCAAGAGCAGTTCTCTCAGAGCTGTTCTCTCAAGAGCAGTTCTCTCAGAACTCTCTCAGCCCCACCTACCTCACAGGGTGTCTGTTGTAAGGAGAGGAAGGGAAGGAGACTGTAAGCCACTCTGAGACTCTGAGTGAAGGGTGGAGTATAAATCCAACTCTTCTTCTTCTTCTCTGCCCCACTCCCCCTACAGAGTTCCTGAGGACATGTCTCAGAGAAAGGGCTCTCTGCTGCTGTAGGTGGCTGGGTAGGTTTGCACAGGTCGCACTGGTCATAGTCATCTGCTATACAAAGCAGGGAGCCAGCCGCACACACAGGTCCCCACACTCACCTCGCAGGCTGCTGGGTCAAGGGACCGGAGGGTTGTCTGGGTGGATAAACCAGCTTCTCACGATGATTAGAGCATGAGGTTAACCTGGAAGACCCAAATTCCATTCCCCACTTGTTATGTGGAAGCTAGGTGGGTGGCCTTGGGCCAGATGCACATCTTCAGCCTGACCAACGTCATGGGGTTTTTGTGAGTGTGCAACGGAGGAGAGGGGAATGCTGTAAGCCACCGGGAGGGTCACTTATAAATGAGTGAATGGATGAAGCTCCTAACTATGTGTCTGCTCCAGGCAGGGGGTCCTATGGCTCTCAGGTGGGAAGGCATCTGTGCCAATAGTGCTGAGGGGGCAGGGATCACAGGGCTTCCCTGAGTCAATAACAGTTGGGAGCCACTGCAGCAGGCATTCTTGAAGTGTTTAGGGGGTGGGGTTTGGGGGAGTCTTGACCATGGGGCAGACTGACATGCAAGAACAACAAATGACAGCAACTGTCTGCCTGTCTTTGGGATGGGTCTCTGTCAGGGGGATGGAGTGGGAGAGGAGAATGGGGGTTTCCTGAGCTGCCTTTACCTGCCTCCTAACATTGACATGCAAAGACATCTTCTTTTGGACTGGTGCTGCTATCCATCCAAAGTGCCCCACCATGCTGCCCCACCTCGACACCACACTATGAGGCCATGCTATGGCAGAATTGCCATGGGCACAGTCTTACAAGAGCCAGCTACACTTTCCCCCCCTGTTCTGCTGCAGCATTACTTGCTCCTTAGGAAACAGACTAGCACTGCCAAGGTTACACGGTGGTTAGCTGCTACAGTGTAGGCGCAACTCAAGACTGAGCTCCCTGTGTATCACTATAAGCCTTTTGTTTTGCCAGTGTAACTGCTGGTATTCCCAATTCATTGGTTTTTATGGCATTTTAATGCTATTTTTATGCATAAGATGCAAGCACACTTTTTAGTTTTAGCAGTAATATTTCTGATGAATTTTTTATTAGTTTCATTCCAAGCATGGAGAACACCCAACAGAAACAGGAGTCTTGGAACCACGAGTCTATTCATGAAAGCGTATTCATGAAACACCTCTAGTCTATATTTGGATTATAATCTTATCAGAGTAGAATAATTATGGAGAAGGATATATGGAGTTGATAGGTTGCTGATTCCAATGAATGTGAGGATAATTTCTCTTTTTGCCCAATATATAAATCTATCAGAATAATGAAATTCCAAAATATGAATAAAAATGTTCAAAGGTACAGAAACAAAAGGCAATTCCAATATCATGCATGGAAATAAAAAGAATTTCTAAAATTAAATCAATTATAATTAAGCTGGAATCCCTGTCCACAAGTTATTGCCAATTGTAAATTATGTCACTAACAAAAACATATTACAAGTAATTTAGTAATTTGAATTCATGACACATTTTAACTGGGTTTGGTGATATTACCTAATAAAACAGTCTGCTTTCCTTTTCAGTAATACGGATTTATTAATAATTTGTTCCCAGTATTACTTGAGCATGATCACAATATTTGAAGTAATGGTAAGACTCTTGGCTGGTAAAATAAAAAGGCCAATTTCTCAAAGTTTACAGGTTGAAGGCACATGGACAGTCACAACATACATGTTTACAGTATGCATTTTCGCCAAAACCCAACACAGAATGGAGATTTTGTAAGTAATGTGCTATAATAAAAGACACAAAGTTAGGGATATAGCCAAACTACAGATGATTTCAATGATGATTTTGCTACATCCCTAGGGTGGAACTATAAACCACAAATGTTATTAAAGTGTCCATTCTTAGATGGATTTTTAAGTGTCTATAAGCATGGATACATTCTAGTTCTGAAAAAGTCTTTTATCTGAGATATTTAAATATGTTCTCTGATGTTTGTTTACAATTTGTAAACTGTTTTAGATATACTCTAAAGAAAGGTACAATTAAAAATAACAATTAAAAAGTAGCAATAAAAACCCTCACATAATAAACTAGGCAATATCATATAATAAATAATACTATAAGCAAGTCAAAATGAACTAAAACAATAACTAATTATGATTCTGTAATTCAATCCAAATTCTAAATGTGATCCTCTTTTACATGGTCTACTGTTAGGAGGGAATTAGGTGATACAACCCCTTTCCCTTTTGGTTCTACCTGATAAAGCATGTAGAAAGAACTGAGTCCTGAAGACCTTTTTAAACTACCGGTGAACTTGTTACCAGAACCAGTTCTGCAGTCAAGAAACATCAATGGAAAATGTTAGTGCAGCTGTAAATATGAATGGATTACAAGTTATTACAACACTCAGGAGAATGGAACCCCCAGGGCTTAACAGAGATATCAGGTTCTTATCTCACTACACATGCTAAGTCACTCAGTTTTCATTTCCAGTCTATTGATAATTTTAGACAGGTACTCAGACCACCAAGAACCTCACTTGGTCTGATGTACAAGAGAATTAGAGTTGCTTTTCATTGGCATATGGAAGTCTACTCACTCTAAAACTCAAGACTACCTTAGCTATTTTACTTTTGTTGAAATAAAACAAGTAATGAATCCACCATTGTACCAGTTCAGAAGCAAAATCTGTAATATATATATGTGTGTGTGTGTAAGTGTGAAATTACTGTCACATTCTGAGCAATGGATGAGGTATCTGTTTTAATAATGAAAGGTGTTAATATGTACAGGTAATAGAAAGATTTACAGGTATCACATTTTCAAAGAGATTTCTCTCAATGAATGATTAATATTGTTAATATTAAGTCATGACTTCAAGTGCAACTATAATTTAAAAAGACATAACATACCAAGAGAGATTACTGATCTATTGTACACACTTGGATTTCAATGACAAAAACTTGCAAAAATTGACTAGGAAAGTTCTTATTCTGTACTCCAAGAGAAAGTATTCAAATTGTCAGGTTGACTCATAAATAATGTATACTCCTTAATAGCCTCCACAGAAAGGAGATGGCACTTTAAATTGATGAGAGTGATATATTCATATGTGGTACAAATTAGTTTTGAGTACAAATGAAGACTAGATATGCAGCCTAGCTAGCATGAACAGTTACAGTTATAGTGTTCTAACCACTGTCTAATAATCCAACATTAAATATAGTTGTTGGTGTTATGAAACTACACGTGCTGGCTATTCGTTCTTCAACCTGAAAATTCACATTTAGTTTTGCTATGCTGAGTGGATTTAGAACCCTTAAGCATAAAATAGGTCCAAATTTAAAACATGTCCCATACAGAATCTATTGTGTGCTACTTAGTGCCTTCATAATACTTATTCCCAAAGATAGTATCAGAATCAGAGGTACATCCTAATGGCTAAGACATTGAGCTACAAATCAGAAAGGCTCTTGTTTGAATTGTACTCCTGACAGTCATGACAGTCATGAGCCAGTCCCTTGTCTACACTATAGAGATGATAATAGTGACCTAGTTTACAATGCTGTTGTAAGGATTATTATTAATTAGGTATTTAACAGGTGCTTTGCTGAATATTGCTTTATTTGTTTACTGATTAAACTATTTATATCCACATTTTCTCATGGCTGAAGGCAGCTTTCAAAATTTACAGAATAAAATACCCCCCATTCCATTCTGCAACAGACCATTACCTTGACATGCCACTCCCCTATTCACAAAAAGCTGTGCCTTCACCCATCACCACTGTCCAGCCACCAGTCTATTTCCATTCATTTCGTTGCCTCTAAATTGTCAGCACATGATACTTTGGTTTCATCTAAAGGGGTACAGGAGAGAAATGTGTGAAGTGGGACTTGGGTTATGCCAAGTTATATTTCAGTCATAAGGGATAAAACTACTGCAGTTTTCAGGATGCTGAGTTCATTCTGTTATTTTACTTCTACTTTAGTAAATATGTCTATATTAAGGGGATTTTTAAAAGACCATTTGATTTAAATGTAAATTAGTTTGCTATCTGACTACTATGAAATTAGTCCTATACTATACATACAAGACTTGGTTCTCAGTAGCCAAAAAAAAAAAAAGTATCTTACATGATAGAAAAGAAAAGAAAGCAAAGAAGAAGTGAATTACTTATGTGAATTGCTTTTTAGAAATCACTTGTCATGCAAAGAAACAAAAGCATACACATTTGTAAATCCTGTAAATCAGGAAACTTTTCCCATCATACAGGTTATAACTTCCTGATACTGTGACAGTGCAATCCTATGCAGAGTTAATCCAGTCTAAACCCACTGGAGTAACTCTGCATAGGACTGCAGTGTTAAGCACTTGCCTTTTAGGATGTCAGAATAATCTACACTATTAAGTGCTGCCCCGCTGCCACAAGATTTGTGTTTCAAGGATTCCTTTCCCCAGTATTGTAAATTTCTTATCTTGAATTGACATTACTGTCTGCTCATCACTGTCTGTGCCAGAAACTTTATCAGCACTGCAGCCAGGAACAGCTGCAGTAACTGCATTTTATGGATGAAGACTTGTGTTTACAGTTAAGAGTGTCAATCATTTCGTTCTATATACTTAGTATTACTGACTTAACTACGAGTGGGAGCCTGTGTAGCTATATGTGGAAATAATACATTTGGACTATATGCCAGGACGTACCAAATGCTCAACAGAAGAAAGATGGGGGAGATTAAAGAAAGGAAAATCTTTTATTTCAAAAACCAATTCCAAAGGGAATTATCCAACTTGGAAATACTCCAGTTTTTGTTTCTATTGGTGGTGAGTATTTATGAAATCAGAATGTTTGCAAACCTAAAGCTGCAATTCTATGCCTAATTGCTTACAAGCAAAACCCATTAAATTCAGTGGGACTCACTGCTAGGTAAACATTCATAAGATTGTGCTCTAAGAGGGAAGTATTTGCGGACTCAGTGCTGAAGGGTGAGGAGGTTACAGGGCAGCCCCCGACAACTCCCCAGTGGATATAAGAAAACATGTACAACCTGCTGGAATGAAAATGATCACAATTTTATTGGTTACAGCAGCTGTACGAACCTTGGCACAGCATAGAGCAAACAGATCCAGGCATTGGCCAACCTGCCTGCCGGCTGATGAGCCCTGCCTCACCTCAGCCCACCTGCTTGGGGGGGGGGGGAGAAGCTGGGATGGCAGGATGCTGGATTCCATTTGGGCAGTAACCACTGCATGGTCTCCCCTGCCACTTGAGAGTGAGGGTGCCTTGACAGCCCCCGAGCTGGATATGTCCCCTGTAATCCTTCACCCCAAAATTCCTTAAGGGGATCCCCAAATATGGGGGAAATGGGCATGCAGGGCACCTTCCCCTGAAAGTGGATCTGGCTCCATGCTGATACTGTCCAATGAAGTTGTGACAGAGCAGGAAAGGAATAAAATATATTAACACAAACATTTTAACAGATGCCTACAAGCCACTCTTGTGATAAACTGCAAGCAAAAAAGGGGGGGAGCAGTGGGTGGGGGGGGAAAACACAAGGCCGAATGAGGCCCCAGCAGTACAGCAGCCCTTGTATGGGAGGGAAAACCCCTCTGGGAGGTCCGCTGACCTGGATCCCCACCCACCCCGACCATGTCAGGCTGTGCCTGATTGGCTGGGCTGGGGCAGGGTGGGGGAGGAAGGGCCACTTGCTGCTTCACTGCACCATCAGGCCCCACACAACCAGCCATGTCACATCTCCATGGGTCCATAAATGGGCCACAGGTAAGTCCAGGGCCCCCAGCATTTATGTAGAGTTTCATGAAACATTACCAATTGCACAGTATATTACAGCATTTAAAATGCTCAGGATGTTTGCAAACAGCCAAACTGCAAGTTATTGGGTCAGAGGCATGAAATATGATTTGCACCGTTGTCCCAACTCATGTGGAACAAAGTTTGAGTCCACTGGCACCTATAAGACCAACAAAGTTTTATCCAACTTATAAGCTTTTGTGTATATGCACACTTCTTCAAATATCTGCACATGGAAGAAGAAAACTTCATTGGCCTTACAGGTGCCACTAGACTCAAAGTTTGTTCTGCTGCTTCAGACCAACACAGCTAACTGCCTGAATCATACTCTCATGTGGTTTTCTACAGGAATATAGGTACTGAAGGGGTGTGATCATATGCACCCATTAGCCATGGAAGAGGGACGATTCACCACTGAATCAAAGTGGCGCAATCACACCAGCACATCTGGGAGGTGTCCCACAACTGTAGGCGAACTGTGGCAAACCGATTTGCTCCAGCAGAGAACTGTAATAAAAAACTACTGGGGAAAATCCAGTATCAAATGGGTTGCTGCGGTTCACAGCCGGACTTTCCCCATGTGATCACTCCAGCGCAGAAGTGTGGCAGTGCGGATAGCGTGATCACACACTATCCTGATGCCACACTGTTGTTGTTTTTTCCCCTTCTTTGTGCGCACATCATCGAAAGCCCTTAGGGTGGGGAGGCGATTCATCAATCCCCTGTTTAAGCACCTCGGAAACCAACTACAAAAAAAACCCCTCGCCCATGGTTGCGTCTGATCACGCAGTGGCAAGTTGCCCCAGCAGGTCCACATACATGTGTGATCACGCAACTGCGGGGCAAATTACTCCAGAGCAAAAAAGCCTCGCTTCCCCTCCAGCTTATCTCGCTCATGTGGAAGGGACCAAGTTGTGTTTTAGAATTAGAGTAAATCACATCTGATTTGGATTGGTTTTGATTTTTTTCCTTGGGAAAGTCTATAGTACAGTCACACACCTTTAGAGTCATAAAGAATAGGATATGCCATGTGTAAGAATCAAAAGTTGCCACAGCTTTCTGCAACCATGCCATTGACAAAGAGCTGCAGAACAATTTGTTTATATAATATTCACTCAGAGTTTCTTTGCATGCAAGCACAGGCTTTGCAGCTCTCCCACCTTCCTCAGCATGTGAAGATGAGAATTCCACTTGGTTGTCACTTGCTATTTTAATCCATGCAGAGGTTGATTGTTTTCCTCCTACTATTCACCACAAATTTTACAGGTCATTACTGGCTGAGCAAAGCTGGCAAAATTTCTTTCTGCCAGATGATGATTAATATTAACTGTCATCCCTACAAAGATTGTGTACCAGCAGGATATGACAGTATGCAAAACATAGTCCACAGGCAGATTAACATCTTACATCCTTCTGATAATAGATTTAACTGATACTAAAAACCAAGGGAAGGTCAGATAAAGAAGATTATTCATACATTTAGTGAGAATTTCAACTTTAATTCTATTTCAGCATCTATGTTGGTGATAGATTCAAGTGGGGTTGAAAGCCCAGCAGAACCAGTGCAACATACAGTGCTCAGCAAAGCAGGGGGAGTCAGAAGCCCAGCAGCACCAGTGCCTGGCAGAACCCAGTGCCATTGTGGCAATGCCAGTTGATGTCAAGCAAGGAATCACAGTCCAAGCGGGGGGGAGGGGTCTGGGAGCCCAGCAGAACCAGTGAGATGTACCATGGCCAGCAAACCGAGTGCCTTCTGTTCATAATATTAACAAAGGTTTGCTTCTATACTCCTCTTAAATACGTTATGTCACCAAGCAGGATAGGGATAAGAAGGTATTGAGACCAAAAGATGAAAAAGGGGGGGGGGGGAATTAAGTGGAGGCTGGAGACAGAAATGATTGAGAAACAGGTGGAAAAGAGTGAGAAAAATTAAGAGAAGGAAAGGTTGTTTTATCTTGCTGCAACACCCTAACTACTGCTTTGTAAAATCTGGCTGAGCTGGGTGCAAGGAAAGAAAGAGAGAAAGGCTAGATTACTGGAGAAAATGACTGGCAGGCTGGCAATTACTATAGCAGCTATCAGCGTGCTGGCTTGGTTGTATGACCTGTTAAGTAAGTTTGCTTCAGTCTTGGAGAAAGGGAAGTCTATCCGATCCTACAGGCCTTTTTTGCTATGATCAGACTTTCCTGTGACCCTAGTAGCTGCAGCCAAAACTGCATTTTATTTTTTTAAAGGAAAGATGTTTGGCTGGATGCAGCATGATGCTAACTTCAAGGGCCCTCCTTCAAAGGCCTTTGTCAAGCTGCATCTGGGGTGAACTTCACCCCCCCCCCAACCCTGCCCTACCCTTGGTACATTACTGCACATGAGTGTAGGAAGACTAGGCAAAGAGAAGCCTCAGTATCAGTGAGACAAATGAGTTCTCACCCAGTCTCATATACAAGGATCTCCATTATACTGTAAGCATGTGCATTATCACCTTCTCCAAAGTGCCTAGGAGAAGGGCACAGCCAGCTTACAACTTTTCTTGTCTTCTGTCTAGTCTCTGTGCCACTAATAGCTTCTCCTTGGACTACTGGAGAAATGAGGTGCTCTTTCACATAATGCAGTGTCAGCAAGATGAGGTGGTGCCATAAACATAGGCTGATGGAAACTCAGAATGAATGACAAGTGATGGACTATTCCATTAGGGATCTTAGGAGGATTGATACTGCCTACTTTCAGAGGCAGGATGCTCTGCTAACTAGGTTGATATTAGGTGCTTTGAAGAGGTTGCATCCAAGCATATTGCATTTCAAAATCACTTCAATGCTATAGAGTACATTAAGTCTCTCAAGTATTGTTTCTAATTTGTAAATAATGTTGGAGAACATACACTAATCTTCTATGTTTGCTTACTCATCTGTAAAACAGAAATACCTATGCTACACAGGGGACTTGTAAAAATTTGTAGATTGATTGTTTTCAAAATAGTTTGAGATGCATGGATAAATGGGTCTATAGCAGTTCTAAGCATTATTGTTTCCTATTTCTTAGAACTAATATTGTGGTGGAGCCTTATTTTTCTCCATTAGCTATTTCCTGCATAAAACAACCTACAAAAAGTCAATTGTCCATTAGAAAAAAAAATCGCTGACAATATTTTTTAAAGTGTTTAATGTAAAATATTTGGAACATAGAAAAAAAAGTAAAATATAGCTATGCACGTAGTATAAACATCAGTATATAATTTAATAATGCAATCAGAAGTGCTAAAATATAACTAAAAACAACAATCCTGTGCTTCAGCATATAAATACCTAATCCCAAATGGACATTTTGTAAATGTCCATTTACAAAAATAAAGGTTTAAAAGTACATATTGTCTCCATATGCAAGAACCAATACCAAACATGTTTTGGCACCTAACCTTCCTCAGTGGTATAAGTCAAACTGAGCACTCCATTAATTTAACAATAACATACAGAAAATTGACCATACATAGAATTGACCTTATATGAAAAAGGGGGGGATGAGAAATACTCATCTAAATATCTTATGAGAAACATAATTAATTTAAATTTTTGAAATATATGAAAAGATCTTCACCCCTAAAGTAAGTGGTATCAAATTTTACCATGATACAACATGGGCAACTCATTAAGATACAAAATATTTCCTTTGCCTATGGATCGAAAATACACATAAAACATATAACTCAGCAATAACAAGTTAAAAAGTCTCATTGCTTTAGAAAAGCAAAAGGGTATGTAGCCAATTGGGGAAAAAATGCTTTTACCTTCTTAAGTCCAATCAGAAATGCTCATAGTTCCAATGGAGTTTCTGACTGCATTATTAAATTATATACTGATATTTTGTACATTTATAGTACGTGCATAGTTATATTTTACTTTCTTTGTTCCAGTCTTTTTTGCTACCTTCCAACCCTTTTTTACCATTGGTTACCTTTTTTGTGCAAAGTGTTTTTCTCCCCTTTTCTCGGTTGTACTTAATATAAAACATTACATTTGAAGAAGAGGAGGAGGAGATTGGATTTATACCCCACCCTTCACTACCTGAAGGAGTCTCAGAGAGGCTTACAATCCCTTTTCCCCCTCTCCACAACAGACACCCTGTGAGGTAGGTGGGGCTGAGAGAGCTCTTTCGAGAACTGCCCTTGAGACAATAGCTCTGAAAGAACTTATAACTGACCAAAGGTCACACCAGCAGCTGCATGTGAAGTGGGGAATCAAGTTCTCCCAGATTAGAGTCCACACTCCTAGCTACTACACCAAACTGACTCTGAAAAGTCTAGGAATTTTATGTGGAAATCCCAAAATTCCAGATTAAAAAGAAGGTCATAGAATCATAGAATCACAGAGTTGGAAGGGGCCATACAAGCCATCTAGTCCAACCCCTTGCTCAATATGACATGTGAGATCAGTTTTGTGTGTGCATGTACCATGTGATCAAACTTTGCATCTTCTAAAAGATATGGTAAAGACTGTTGAAGAATTATTTCCATTTTAGAAAACAAAAGCTACCAGCCATGGATGGAAGCAAAGGCCATCTTGAATGTTTTACTTCTGTTCCTCATAAAAAAAACATCCCAGATCTTCTAAACATAAACTGTGCCCTTTAATCTGAGCCCTGTTTAAATTTTCCTTTATTGATTAGTCTAGTAAAGCTTTGTCTGAATGTACAGATAAATCAGTTAAAGCCCTTACATAAAACCATTGTTATAAGAAGCATTTCTGTTCCATAAAACCTAAAATATAACCTCTCATAGTGCAGATAACTGCATTTTCATATTAGCTTTGTTTCCCCTTTATTGCTCCTTTAGACATATAATCCATAATCTCTCCAAGTATACCTATATTTAGGTGTATGTTTACACTGTGCACAGGGTCCTGGCCATGCTTGGAAAGCCTATGTGCACATAGCTTCTTGCAGCCATGATATGCAGGGATGCTTATTAGGGATGAAACCAATAGGTATGACCTTGTTCTCCTATGTATGCATAAAGTTGCATGCATTTTGAACAACTGAGCAGAATCAGTTTGCTAATGGAAAAACACTGTAGTTTTTTTTAAAAAAATGTTGATGTTAAAAGTATTACTTAAAGGCTTGGAAACATGTAATGTGAGTATCTGGGATTGAAATTTTGAGTTGGAATTTGTCAACATAGGACATATCTCAGTTTATATGATAAGAGTTTGTGCATGGCAGGGAAGGAAAGAAACTAGAAAAACATCAAGAAATAGAATTAAGGTTGTACAATATTTATCTATATGTTGGATTCTACCTAGGCAAATTACAGTCTTTCTCCACAGTGGGGACTAAAGCAGTTTATATTATTATTTCCTCCTTGTTATCTGCACAACAACCGTGTGAGGTTGGTTAGTCTGAAAGTATGTGACGGGTCTCCCAGTCAGCTTCCACCGCAAGATGGGGATCTGAACCTGGGTCTCGCAGTTCCCAATCTGAAGCTCGGTTACATCACAATGGCTTTCATAGGGTGGCTGCTGATGAACAGTAGCACACAGCTGGGCCTACCTGAGTCATGCAAATCAGGTGGTATCAAGTCAAACAGAGGGTGCTACCTAGGGATACCAGCCTCCATGTGGGACCGGGGGATCCCCTGGAATTACTGCTTATCTCCAGACTGCAGAGATAACTTTCCATGGAGAAAATGGATGCTTTGGAGGGTGGAGTTTATGGCACTGTACCTCACTGAGGTCCCTGTCCTCCCCAGGCTCCACTCCCAAATCTCCAGGAGTTTCCCAGCCTGGATCTGGATCCATTACTGGTGGCCGGGGGGGGGGGTACTTGGCAATCCTAGACTGCTGCCAGGCCTAGGGTTGCCAACCTCCAAGTGGGGCCTGGAGACACCCCCCCCCCCCAAATTACAACTGAACTCAACACACCAGAGATCTGGTTCCCTGGAGAAAATGGCTGCTTTGAAGGGTGGCCTCTGTGGCATTATACGCAGCTGAGGCCTCTCCCTTCCCCAAACCCAGCCCTCCTTAGAGTCTACCTCAAAACCTCTTGGAATTCCCCCAGCCTGCCACTGGCAACCCCTTCTTCAAAGGTCGAAAGAGGCCAGGAAAGGGCCCTTCCCCCTGCCTTTTACTGACCGAAACTGTTAGAAGCCTCACCCCCCCCCCCCCGAACATTCTAATCTCTCACAGTTGATGCCTGGAGTTAGATCCCTGTGAAGGCCATTTCAAAAGATATTGGGGGAAATTCAACAGTCCCTGAAGTTTTTTTTAACTTTTTGGATTTTTCTGCATACCGAGAAAGGAAAAGCTGTTGGGGGAGAGTGAGCTCTCTTTTTGCAGATATAAGTATCCACACAGAAAAAAAAAAACCTTTGGGAAATAGTATATAGGCAAGAGGTGGGACCCGCGATACTCGCCGTGGGGAGTGGGAGAAGGAGCTCCAGATGGAGGAGGAGGAAGAAGAAGCAGCCACAGGTAAGCCTTCTTCCCCCCAGGCAATGTTGGTGAGTCCCAGGCCACCAATCCTTCCCTCCCTCACACTAATGGCGAGGCCCGCACGGCTCTGAGCCACAAGCCCACCAATCCTTCTCCCCCCTCACCAACAGTGAAGACCCCGCAGCTCTGAGCCACTGGGCCTGCTGATTTCCCCCTCCCACAAGAATATTTAAATATTCCCCAGATCTTTTACATTTTTCAGATTTTTCTGCACACCTGGGGAGTCCCCCAAGTGTGCAAAATCACTCTGCCCCCCAAGTCCCCCTGATGTGTGGATTTAAATATCTGCATGCACAGGAGACACTTGGCTATTAGTATATAGATCCCAACACAGCTACTCACCTGAATCTATCTTGAGTGGTTAATAAGTCACTCATGTCCGCAAACCTGAACATACTTTCATACATTTCAATGAGTAGTATTTCCATATACTTTTGTATAGGATGTATCAGGATGTATATTCCTAAACACTCCCAGCTCTTTGTTTTACAAAACTAAAAAAATCAAATTATCTTACCAGAAGCGTCATAACTTTTTTCTGGATACCATTTCTAAATGATACCTTATAGTTCTTCCTTTTGTACTATGTACATTCTTCCCCCCCCCCCACCAACTCCCCAAAAATCTAGGTCACCGTTTTACAGTTATCACCATAGCAACATTCTTGCTATAATAGGAAAATACATCTTCTGAATGGCTGGTGATACAACATTAACTGTTAGAATGTAACATTTTTCATGTTTCATGTTGAAAACATCTGGAATTCCCAATCAGCGAAGATATGTAAAAATGTCTGTGGATCTTTAACAATCACCCTAGGCAATGCACGCATGCAAGCTTCTATTAGAATACATTTAGGAGTATTCCTTATTCACTAAGTATCGTGTGTGATAAAAGTAAAATTTATTTCACCATTTAAAAAGTTCAATTTACAAGTAAGGGTTATTTTTTTAACATGATATGATTCCTTCTTTGCAGAAAGGAATGTTTTATTAGATCCAGGCCATATTCTGTTGCTCTCTTATTACCAATCTATTACCTAGAGCACTAATACTGCTATTTACAGGCTGATTATATCCTCTGGCAAGATATGGGACTGTGTCAACTTCCCTGCTGTAAACTAATCAGTTTTCAAAATTAGTTATTGATCCCAGTCCCATTGTGGAGGACAAATTTGGTGAGTGTTTCATTGAGTACTAGCACTGAGGGGCAGGGGTTTTTTTGTGTGGGCTGTGGAGAAATGGAAATAAGTAATGTATTTAAATTTGCATGCGTAGACACTCACTGAGGAAAAAGAAAATGAGACTAAGTACTCCATGGCAAGAAATGCAAGCCTTTAGGGACAAATATGACCCATGTGACTCCCAACATAATAATAGTCTAGATTTTCTTGGCTATATAATAGATTTTAATTGGCACTGCATCAAACACTGTATCTAACAGAATAATGTGTAAATGAATAATATGTAAATTATATATTTTTTCTATCATAGGAAAATACATACTTTTCCTTGGGGAAAAAACAAGGACAACAATGGTTCACTGAAGAAATAATTCACTCAGAACTACATATGGTTCTTTGGGCATATTGTATATGGAGCCTTTTCTAAAGCTAAAGTTAGCTGGAAAAATCCTGTGTTCCCCAACGCAATAAAATGTACAATGACTATAAATATACAATGTACCTACTACATTTCACATTCAGAAATAAGAATCTGTTTTTTTGCTAAGAGAAAACAAATGTTGCACAATTAAGCAGAGAACCAATGAGGTACTGTGATCAGACTTTGGGTTAAACCAGGAATAAGCCCCCAATCAGCCATGAGACTTCGTCAACTACCTTGGCCAATCACATACTCTCTCTCTAACCTATCTCATAATAACATTATGAATTTTAAGTCCAGTAGCCCTTTAAGACCAACATAGTTTACTCGATGTAAGCTTTTGTGTGCATGCATACTACTTCAAGTATCTGAAGAAGTGTGTCAGCACATGAAAGTTTATACCCAGAATTAAACTTAGTTGGTCTTAAAGCTGCTACTGGACTCAAACTTTGTTCTGTTGTTTCAGACCAACAAGGCTACCCACCAATGTTCCCTCAAAGCTGTACAGTGTTGTGACCAGATAGACAGACAGACACAGAGAGAGAGAGAGAGAGAGAGAGAGAGATTTCCTTCCATGGGGTAGATCTGGCCTCTGGAGACCAGGTTTACCTGCCCTGGTCAACTATTGGGAGGACAGGTATACCTCCAGAAAACAGGTCTACCCACCATAAGCTTCTATGGGGTAGACCTGGCCTCTGTAGAACAGGTCTACCCATCGTAGGCTTCCATGGGTTAGACAGTTATCCCAACGGGGGGTGGGGAGGGGAGTTACAGGTTATAAATTCTCTGGACCCAAAAGTGATCTCTCTCACACACACACTTCTTGGGCTCTCTTACATTGCATGCATCTCTGGACTCATACAGGCTGTCATAAAGACTCCCACGAACTCCATTTTGAGCATGTTTAGCCACACTATTCCAGCCTCTGCACCTGATTCTCATAGCCACATGTGTTCATATCAAGAACCCAAACCTACATCCCACTGAGTCACTACCTCTTGGGCAAGCCTAGCTCTGCTCCCCCTGGTTCTGGTCCCCCCAACTTTCATCCTCAAGCCCGACTCCACACCCCCACCTCCATTCTCAAGCCCAGTTCTGCTCTCCCCACCTCCACTCCCCCCACATCAGCTCCCCTGACCTCCATCCACACCACTAGTCAATGGCACTGGTGGTGGGAGGCCACAGAGGAGAACAGGGCTGCATTACTGCAAGCAAGCAAGCCTATCAACTCTCACCAGGGGGAGCAGAGCAGTGTGGGGGATGGAGGTCAGGAGGGACTTAGTGGGAGTGAAGACAGGGGGAGCAGAGCCAGGCTTGAGAATGGAGGTTAGAAGGAGAGCAGAGCCAAGCTTGCTTGCTTGCAGCCACATGGCCAGGCTGCATTCACAAGCAAGCAAACCTGGCTCTGCTCCCCCTGACTGCCGTCCTCAAGCCTGGCTCCACTCCCCCCTGGCTCCGCTCCCCTGATCTCCATCCTCAGGTGTCTAACCATCTGTTCTCAGGCAGGCTGGGCACAGGGATATGTCTCTTGGGTAGCAGCGGTGGTGGCATTCTAGACCAGGAGAAGGCTGCCAGGCACGGCCTTTATAGGGCCCACAGGTGCCATGGCTGGCTGAGCAGGAGGGCAGGGCCACCCCAGAACAAAAAGTACCACCCTCCAGTGTTCTCACCAAACTCCTCCACCTGTTGCCCTGAGCTGAGGGAAAAAACTCTGTGCTGGGGGCAGGAAATCCCTGAACTAGCATACCCTAGCACAGTTTAGAGGAACTCTGCTACCCACCTGAATCTATCATCATAACATTGTGAGGGTAAAGTGGGAAAGAACAGAAGTGTTCGTCATCCTGAAGTTCTTTAGAAAAGAAGGGTAATGTGATAACTGATTCTGTGGCATTTTCTCACCCATGACAAGCCAATATGTTGATAAAAGAGATTAAACAATACTTCATGAAATAACACCTTTTTTCCAAGGTGTAAAGCCAATGTTTCTGTTACAAAACACTAGTTTTGTTACAAAACACTGAATGGTTTGTATGTGATGCTGGAGAATCAATGAGAAAGTTGGTGCTAATAAATAAATTGCTATTTCCAATTTATTATCTTACTTGAGGAACAATTTTTTAAAGCTCAGTCTCTAAAAATTGTTGCGAATATCAAAAACTACATTGTTGCTGATTCCTAAATTCCCAAATAATATTAACCTTCAGTCTTAGTATCAGTATATTTCTATATAGGGGTGTGCAAAACAAAACTGTATTTTTCGGGTTCAGTTATATTGAACTTGAGTCCAATGGACCTGAAGGCGGGGGGGGAACCAAGAGGATCAGCTGGGGTGGTGGGAGCTGAGAGTTCTGCACTGCCCCAGCTCATCCTGGTCTGGCTTCTCTTTGCAGCTTGGTTGAAACCTGCTGACCCCTAGGCACAAAATTTTGGATTCAGTGGGCTGCAGCAGGAGGGGGGGAAATGAAAAAATCCTTCTCTGGAAAGTTTGTGGGCAGTTGGACACACATCAGTATATTGCTCTCCTTATTGCAGATACAATTCAGCATCCTAATGGGAACAATTTTACTACAGGAATCAGAATTGCAATCTTTGGCTCAAATCTGTTGACTGTTATCAAGCCTAGGAAATATTTAGTTTAGGGTAAAATGATATAAATAAGTACTGTTTTTGTGAATGCAGTTTACGAATTATGCTTGTAAGTGAAATAATGTACATCAAAATGATTTTTTTTTACCAGTCTCCTTAATTTCTTTAATAGAGCTGTTGGTAGTCTCAAATAACAGCAAACAACATGATATCTATTATGAAACATGATGCTGTTATGGTAATAAAAAAAACCAGACATGTAAAAAGCTAAGAACTAAAGCCAATTTATAGCAGAGTGTCTGTTTCACTGAATTTACTGAAGTGAGACCATTCAGAATTAAGTAGTTGAGGACTACAGCGAAAGGCTGTCTTGAAATTATAGGATACAACATCCACTAGGTATGACTTGGTGAAATATATTCCAATAAGTTTTGTATAAAATAATTATTCTTGCTTAAGCTGCATTAATCATTAGTACCAGGAATTCTGATAACACCAACTTGTGCTGGTAATTGGAGATAAAAGGACTCCTTTGTTTTACTTTACTTATGTAAAGGCAGCAAGCGAAGCAAGGCTAAAAGCATGTGATGAAATACATATCCCCACTGAGAAGTAAAACATTTTTTTACAGAATTTCTGCCTTTGAGACTGTTATATGTTTTGATTTTCTTTTCTGCTGTTGAAACAAAAAAAGACTGAACAGGTTAATATTTGATTTAATGGAAATAAACCAGCTTCATTTATTAATGAAATCAATGAAAATGGTGTTTAAATACACAGAGCAATTTTGGCTGACTTTATGCTAGTAAATGGCCTTGGATTTTTTGAGGGACCACCTTTGCCAACATGAGATCTTTGGCATAGACCTTACCTATGAACTAACTAGGCAAACTGAGAACTTCATCACATAGATGGTTGCTATACAAGCATACCTTGCCTGACTGTTGCAACAACACATGAGTTGAGCATTGGATCACCTTGTTTCACCCTTTTTGCCACCTACCTCAAACACCATTCCAGGCACCTCTTTTCAAGCAAAAGGTTCAGCACTTTAAGGCAGCCAATCACAACAGTTTTTGCCCATGGTGCAATTAGCTGCTGAAGAAGCCCAGGACTTCTCCAGACTTATCTTTAGCATGAGGATAGCATGAGGATATAGATCATGCAGCAGAATTTATTCCCAATCAGGGTGTTTTAAGAATTTATTTGGCTGGGGGTGCTCTATGTTTAAGCCACTCCTTTAAGATATTTACAGCCAACATTTTTAAATGTCATATGAGGGGAAATAAACAACCCCCACGAGACCGGCAAGAACTTAAATGCATAAGCTGCTGTAAATCTAGACAAATCAGCAACCACTGAATTGCTGTTCCAGGCAGATCAAACAGTAAGATACTTAAAATATATATTCAAAATTGATGTCTATGTGATTGTAATTCTTCCCTTAAGCAACTTTAATTAAGCAATTGGTTACATGAAGGTGATGGGATAATTAACTTCACAAATAAATGTGTAAATACAGAAAGCAATTTAGAAAACAGGCTTGAACTGTTTGTGAGTGATCTGAGTTGTCCAGTGACAATGAGTTATGCAATCATGGTACATTGATATAAAGTGAGGCAAACCAACATTACATCTAGTACTAATCTGCATGTGAAGTGAGATTTGAATAGGTCTTCTGAAGACAAAAGCTTGGAGATGGCAGTGGAGTAGATATGGACCTCAGGAGCATCAGAGCTGATGTTTCAGGCCACTATAAAGTAGCCTTGAGTAGCTAACATATGCTATGTGTCATTCAAAGAGTTCCAGTAGAGTTCCACTGACAGTGTAGCAATGTGGTAAGCTATAGGGATAAGCTTTTGGGCTACGGTGATTTAACCCTAAGTGGTATGGTATAAAATTGATTGCTACCAGCAGGGTTGATGTTGGGTTGGTAGGAATGGTTTTCCTTTTGGAGCATATGGAATTAGTAAAGTGCTCCTTAGCTCTAAGCAGGTTAAGCATAGGCTTGTCTTTTTTGGATGTCTTGTTGAGTCCTGTACAACAGTGAGGTGCTTTAATCTGTTCCAGTCTGGATCTGCAGAAATACTTGAAGGTTAGGGAAAGCGCCAGAGTTTCTTTTTTCAGCCCAGTTATGGGCTTCCTTCCTTCTTTCCAGTCCCTTCTTCCTTCTTTCCATATTAAAAATAGGTCCATGTCCCTGAAGCTCAATATCTATTCCTTTAGAGCTGGAGCAGTTTCTACAGCAGCAGTCGGGGGGTGGGGAGGTTGCATGGAAGGTCTAGAAGTAAGTTCTGTTTCTTATAATGGCCGTGTGCATTTGTGAACCTTAGCTGGATCTACTTTCTGCTGCTACATGTTTTGACCATGTATTTTCAAGTGTTATGTGGAGTCATAACCATGGGTTACAACTTTTTTTCAGCCAGGTGGGTAGCCGTGTTGGTCTGAAGCAATAGGGGTCCATAGTGGCATATTTCCATGTACACAGCTGTCATAGAATTAACCATGACCCATGAAAAGGCTAAGTGGAATGGTAGCATAGAAATGCTGCCTGGATATTGCCTATGATAGCTTGACCACATTAATGTTCTACCACAAAGATGAATTTAGCAAAATGGAACAGTGGAACAGGATGCTAGATGGCCTTTGAAAAAGGAAAATATGAACCTGTCTTGTATGGATTTAGTCAATCAGTCCATTTTACTCAGTATTTTCTGCTTCGATTGGCAAGAGCCAGTTTGGTGTAGTGGTTAAGTGCGCGGACTCTAATCTGGGAGAACCGGGTTTGATTTCCCACTCCTCCACTTGCAGCTCACCTTCAGCAAACCATAGTTCTGGCATAGCTGTTCTCGAAAGAGCAGTTCTCGAAAGAGCTCTCTTAGCCCCACCTATCTCACAGGATGTCAGTTGTGGGGAGGGGAAGGGAAAGGAGTTTGTAAGCCATGCAGACTCTGAGTGAAGGGCAAGGTATAAATCCAGTCTCCTCCTCCTCCTCCTGCTTCTTCCTGTTCTGTTGTAGTCCAGGTCATCTGTGTTGTATTCACTTATTTAATTTTTCATTTCCCAGTCTCAACTGGGTGTTCTTTCAGTGGTTCTACAAGATTATCAGAAATGACCAGAGAATGAATAATAGCTTATGATATGAACTACATTGTTTCCACAGGGACCTGTATGTAAAATTTTGTACCTGTTGAGCATGTTATGATTTTTGGTGTCACGCTTAGCCATTTAGTTCATTGCAAATGTGCCACCAGGGTGCTTCATATTCTCTTAAATATTTGAATTAATAAAACAGCTTTTCACATCTTTGTTCCGAAATCATCATCAAAACGTACCTCTATGCATAGTGATTAAGTCATTAAGTGGTATTCCAGACACCTTTAGAATGTAAATTTGCAAACAATAGTCTAAGGAATGTATAATACACTCTTATGGAAATGCTCACATTAAGTTAATCAAACCTTGGCTGTTCAGTTGAAAAGCTCTGCGCTTAATCATTCTGCATGATCAGTATTTTCAGTGCAAATTGTAATTTTAATATGAAATGTTAAGGACAACATTGATAATGAGACCAAATGCTTTTAAATGTACATCATATCCAATAGAAAGTCTTGCGTATAAAAATGCAGTTTTGATTAAATACGATGGTTGACCACATCTCTCATGCTTTCCACTGTTTTACCATGCTTTTCATTGTATCTGAAGAAGTGTGCTTGCACATGAAACCTTATACCTTGAGTAAAACTTTGTTGGTCTTAAAGGTGCCACTGGACTCAAACTTTGTTCTTACACTGCTTTAGTCCAAAGACCTTCCAAATTAAGAAACACATCTGTTACATCATGACACAAGCATATTTTAAAAATATTGAGAAAAGGGAAATCTTAATTTTTAAATTCTTAGTAACTGAATGACAATCTATGCTAGAGAATTATCAGTGGCTTCACTAGTCCATACCTTCTTTACGCCAAAACCTACAAAAGGACAAAGTCCAGAAACAGGACCAATTCATGTGCTCCCTTCATGAGGAAGTAGCAATTTGGTGTAGTGGTTAGGAGCGCGGACTCTAATCTGGGAGAACCGGGTTTGATACCCCACTCCTCCACATGCAGCTGCTGGTGTGACCTTGGGTCAGTCACAAGTTTTTACAGAGCTGTTCTCCTAGGAGCAGTTTTCAAAAGAGCTCTCTTAGCCCCACCTACCTCACAGGGTGTCTGTTGTGGGGAGGGGAAAGGAAAGGAGATTTTAAGCCAATCTGAGACTCCTTTGGGTAGTGAAGAGCGGGATATAAATCCAATCTCTTCTCCTTCACCATCCACAAATGTCATACATGTATTTCTCTGATCTGGTGGCATTGCACAGCCATTCACCTCACCTCAAATAAAAAGATGCTGTTAGTTACCTCCATGCTTGAAAGGAGACGAATATAGCATAACAACAGGCTCTCAGTTAATTTGACTTAGTGTTCCACAATTAAGAAGGATATATTTACACATTAGTCTCCTATTATGACATATTTATATGCTCCACTGTGTTTTCCCCTCATAATTAAATCCAAACAAATGGTGACCATATAAGCTTGTTATTCCTGTTTGGTCTTTGCATCTGTTAAAACATCTGTTGTATGCTAATTTGCTGTTCACCCTCTGCCTATATGTATCAACTGTTAACTTCCATTTCAATGTCTCTGAGGAAGTCTTTGTGCACACAAAAGCTCATACCTTGGATGGTCTAAAAGCTCTGTGGGTCTTAAAGGTGCCACTGGACTCAATTTTTTTCTAATGTTTCAGACAAACACAGCTGCCCATCTGGATGTGAATACAGAATTATTAGGCATATAGAGGAACAAAGCCTGCTGAAGGGAAATCAGCATGGCTTCTTCAAAGGGAAGTCCTGCCTCACCAACCATTTTGGAGTTCTTTGAGAAAGTAAACAAATATGTAGATAATGGTGACCTGGTAGCCATTATATACTTGAGATTTCAAAGGGTTTTTAGCAAGGTATCTCACCAAAGACTCCTGAGTAAACTTAGCAGTCATGGGATAAGAAGACAGGTTCTGTTATGGATTAGCAATTGGTTAAATGGCAGGAAGAAAGGAGTAAGGATAAATGGACAGTTCTCACAATGCAGACAAGTAAGGGTTTCTTCAAGGATCAGTATTGGGCCCAGTCAGGGCTCTTTTTGTAGAAAAAGCACAGCAGGAATTCATTACCATAATAGGCCACACCCACCAGCAGGAACTTATTAGTGCATTAGGCCACACCCCTGACAGCACAGAAAGAGAGAGAGAGAGAAGGAAAAATGAGGGAAAGAGGGAAAGAAAGAGAGAAGGAAAGGAGGGAATGAAAGAAAGAAAGCGAGGCAAAGAGAGAGAAGGGAAGGAGGGAAAGAGGGAACGAGGGGAGAGAGAAGGAAAGGAGGGAAAAAGGGAAAGAAAGAGAAGGAAGGAAAGAAGGAAGGAAAGAGAAGGAAGGAAAGAGGGAAGGAAAGAAAGAAAGAGAGAGGGGGGGAAGGAAGGAAGGAGGGAAGAAAGGAGGGAACAAGGGAAAGAAGGAGAGAAGGAAAGGAGAAAAGAGGGAAAGAAAGAAAAATGAAAGAAAGAGCGAGAGAGAAGGAAAGAAGGATGGAGAGAAGAAGAAAAGGAAAAGAGGAGGAAAGAGGGAAAGAAAGAAAAATGAAAGAAAGAAAGCAAGAGAGAAGGAAAGAAGGAGGGAGAGAAGGAGAAAAGGAAAAGAGGAGGAAAGAGGGAAAGAAAGAGAGAAAGAGAAGGAAAGAGGGAAAGACTCTGCTGCCACCCCCAAGCCCCCCATCAAGTCCCCACTGAAGGAGAGAAAGACAGAAAAAGAAGGAAAGGAGGGAAAAAAGAGGGCAAAGAAATGGGGGAGAGAGATGCTCTCCCCCATCAAGGCTCTGCCACCATCTCCCAAGCCCCCACTGCTGCCTCCCTGCACCAGCACTTACCAGGAACAGGGAGAGCAGAGCACAGACGGAGGTGCCGCAAACCCTAAGGAGGCCCTTTTCCGCCGGCTTCCACATGGCAACCAGGCATCCTGCACCTTCCAGCTCCATGCACTTAAAAGGAGAGCGTCCCCTTTAAGTGCACATAGCTGGAAGACACCCGATGCCTGATCTCTGTGTGGAGACTGGGCGCAGGGTGCTTTCTAGCTGGCTCCGTGCACTTAAAGGGGATGCTCTCCCTTAAAGTGCACGGAGCTGGAAGGCTCCCAATGCCCGGTCTCCACATGAAGACCAGGTGTGGGGCGTTTTCTAGCCGGCTCCGTGCACTTAAAGGGAGAATGTCCCCTCTAAGTGCACAGAGCTAGAAGGCTCCCGATGCCCGGTCTCCACACGGACACTGGGTGTTGGGCGCTTTCTAGCCAGCTCCATGCACTTAAAGGGGATGCTCTCCCTTTAAGTGCATGGAGCTGGAAGGCTCCCAATGCCTGGTCTCCACACAGAGACCAGGTGTGGGGTGCTTTCTAGCCGGCTCTGTGCATTTAAAGGAAGAATGTCTCCTTTAAGTGCATGGAGCTGGAAGGCTCCTGACGCCCAGGCTCCATGCGGAGACTGGGTGTTGGGTGCTTTCTAGCTGGCTCCGTGCACTTAAAGGGGACGCTCTCCCTTTAAGTGCACGGAGCTGGAAGGCTTCTGACGCCCGGTCTCCACGTGGAGACTGGGTGTGGGACGCTTTCTAGCCGGGTCCATGCACTTAAAAGGGATGCTCTCTCTTTAAGTGCACAGAGCTGGAAGGCTCTCAAAGCCCGGTTTCCACGTGGAGACCAGGTGTGAGGTGCTTTCTAGCCAGCTCCGTGCACTTAAAGGGAGAATGTCCCCTTTAAGTGTACATAGCTGGAAGGCACCCAATGCCCAGTCTCCATGCAGAGACCGGGTGCGGGGCACTTTCTAGCCAGTGGGGAGGGGTGGGGTGGGCCCGGATGCCAGCCAGAATGCCGTTCTGGTGCGTTCCAGCCCAAAAAGTGCCCTGGGCCCAATACCTTTAATTTATCCGTAAATGGTCTGGAACTGTGAGTGAACAGCGTAGTAGCAAAGTTTGCAGTTAACACAAAATGATACAGATTGGTGAAGAGTTCCAGGAGGGTCTCCATACATTGGCTGAGTGGGTAACAATGTGACAGATGAAGTTCAATGTTGGGCTGAGGACAGACTGGCAGTCTCAGCCGCTCTGCCTCCGCTTTTGAAGCGGAGGCAGAGCGGCCGTTGAGACGGCCGCATCTGCCCCGAGGAGGCAGCCCAGACGCATCACGTCTGGCGCCGTGCTCCTCCCGCATCAGCCGAGCACCACTTCAAAGTAGTGCTCTGGCTGCTGCGGTGCGCGTTCCACCCACCGGAGCGGGTGTGAATGCGTGCTGGGAGGGGGAGCCGCGTGGCGTCCGAACACCGCCATAGGAAGCCACCCTCAGTCTGAACGCTGCGGGCAGCTTCCTTACGGTGGTGTGCGAAATCCCCCCCTCCTTAGTCTGCTGCGCCGAGGCGCGGCAGACTTTAAGTCTGTCTTCAGCCTTGGTAAGTGTAGGTGATACACTTTCAAACAAAAAATCCCAATGGGATCTGAACTTGCTGAGATCTTGCGGTCTTAGTAGAGGGATGGAAGTGTCAACCCAGCATGCTGTAGTGGTGAACAAGGCAAACTCTCTTAGGAATTATTAGGAGAGGGATTGAAAACAAAACAACTGATATTATAATGTCCCTGTGTGGCCCCATTTGGAAATGGTGTAGAGTTCTGGTCTCTGTGTCTCAAAAAGGACATCAAAGAGCTAGAAAAAGTCCAGAAGAGAGCAACCAAGATTAGGAGCTGGAGCACCTTCCCTATGAGAAAAGGCTGAAGAGTCTGAACTTCAGGAAAGAGAAGAAAAGAGACAACTAAGGGGGGGGGGGTAATAAAATTATACATAGAGTGAAGAGTGTTGACAAAGAGAACTTTTCCCCCTTCTCTCAAAATACTAGAACTCAATGGCATCCAATGAAGCTGATGGGCAGTAGATTCAGGATGAAAAAAAGGAAATACTTCTTTCCACAGGGTGCAATTAAAATGTGGAATTCGCTGCCAGAGGATGTAGTGATGGTCGCAGGCATACACAGTTTTAGAAGAGGGTTAGATAGATTCATGGAGGATATATCTATCAGTGGCTACTAGCCATGGTAACTAAAAGGAATCTCCATGTTCAGAGGTAGTCAGACTATAAATCCAAGTGCCAGGAAGTAACATCAGGGGAAGGCCTCATCTATTCCTATTGTTGACCATCCAGAAGAACTGGTTGGCCACTGTGTGAGACAGGATGCTAGACTAGATGGTCCATTAATCTGATACAGCAGGGCTCTTCTTATGTTCTTATTGTTTCTCTGCAATTCTTTGCTGTTTCACTCTGATTTTTGTTGGAGTTGTTCCCTTTTTGCTTGATTG
Organism: Lepidodactylus listeri; assembly: GCA_029233225.1. Lineage (NCBI taxonomy): Eukaryota > Metazoa > Chordata > Lepidosauria > Squamata > Gekkonidae > Lepidodactylus > Lepidodactylus listeri. The sequence continues at coordinate 117,681,799 of JARCFY010000001.1, forward strand.
AGACTCAATGGAGAGACCAGTACTGAGGATAGAAAAACCTTGTTGGTTCACATGGAAATAGACATTGGGGGGGGGGGGGCACTGGCTTTGCCTCACTCCTGATTAGTGTGTAATGATTATCACCAGAATCTAAATTAAATAGCTTTTGTGAAATGACTTCACAAGTCACACAAATGTCTTATGCTATGTCAGACAACTAGTCTGTCTAGATCTACAATCATAATGTATGGAACCATTCTATTTTTGTATTACATGGAGATTCGCTAAACAAATACCAGATATTTCCCGGAATATATGACAGAGCCTGTGATGTAAAAGAATAACCTGATAATTGACTCTATGTTATGGTAAATAATGTTACATAAAGGCCATTTCAAGTTATGTGGATGTTATACTATTGAATAGATCAGTCCTTATATTTGTGATTATCTAAACTGAAACTGCTTTTATTATTGCAGATACTCTTAAAGCAAAAATGTCATTTAAAGTTCCTGGTAAGAAAGCAGTAACTATTGAAACATCTATTGGGTTAAATGTAAAAAAAATAAATATCATTTTTTTCTTGGAAGCCAGATACTTTATCCTCCATGTTTCCCAGTTCAGGAGAAAATGCTGTTCAAACTAATTACAAATTACAAAGATGACCTGACCCAAAGGTAACAAGAGAAAGAAACACATTTTACATGACATATTCATGTATGTACATTTAACTTATTGTGAACAGATTAACTTTAAAAAAGTTCAATTGCAACAGCCCCAAGCCCAGGTAAGAGAGAGAAGAAAAGTTCTATATAAGATAAAATAGAAAGGCAATCAATGGCCAAAGAAGCTCAGTATCTAACTAATGAGAGGGTGGGGCCAACTGCCAAGTGTACCTGAATGAGGTAGTTATCTTCACCCTTTCCCTCCCAGGCCCTCTTGCATGCAGAGTTACGATATCCAGCAGCCACAAAGTGGCTTGCATATGTGGACAGCAGGTCAGTGTTCTGAGGCACTGTTAGCTGTTGCTGTGTACAGAGCTTTTTACCTGAATCTGGCAATCCTTCCTCTCAGATGGGAAGAATTAAATTACCATGGAAAATAACACATTTTGATTCTGCTACAGGGCTTATGCTTGCCTTGAACACATTTTAAATTAAGTGGCAAATACTGTAGGAAAGCCTGAAGTGTAACTGCCAACTTTAGGCATGTCAGTTCCACAGTCATTAAACTGATATACTTGGCCTTGCTATTTCTAGCCACATTGTGGGATTTCATTCCTCCTGTTCAGGGAAACAAACATAATTGAAAGGATCTTGGAAGAGTGCTTTTAGGAATAAAGACAGGAAAAAAAATACTTCTTCATTGCCATGCAACAGGATCATCAGTACTGGGAGCATGAAATGCAGTAGATCTTAAAGGTAGAATCCTGTCCTTTTCTTTAAAAAATACTATAAAATAAATAATAGTACAGACATAAAATACAGTGTAAAACTTTGGCTTCTTGTACACAGTGGACATTCTCTTGCCACACTCATACTAGTTGTTTATAGTGGGTAGAAAAGGTAGAATATACATTTTAAAATAAAATAGAATAGTTGATTGTCAGTTCTAAAATTAAATGGATTCAGTTATTTTAAACACCCCACTGTGTTAAGTCCAAGGCAGTATACTGTCCTTATTTTAGGAAGTTCAGGGATTTAGGTACTGAATACAACCTATCCCATAGTATAAAATTCAACTTTTAGTGAGATATGGTTTTTATCTTCCTTTACTTAAAGAAAAGTGGAATCAATTCCAAACTTATAGTAGCTGTCAGAAGAAGTTGGATTTTGCTCATGTACAGTTTTCCCAAGGCAAAAAACCCACCCCAAAATCTAAGAACCACCAGTGAAAATTAAGATCAACTTTAATGTGTCTTCTTCTTTGAGAAAAACTTGAGACTACTGCTTAATGATACTTGTCACAATGGGCTCCAGCTATAATTCTATAAGCAGTAACACATTGAAGGGAATACATTTTCCAAGCAATTATAATACTTGAGTGATTAAAGTAAATCCAGTGGTGACTTCAAGTCTTATCATAAGGTTCAAGATATGTTATAATCACACAGAAAAGTATTGCTTTTCTAAACTTTTTTCTTAATTATAGAAATTGTCTAAAAATGCATAGATGGGAAATGTCACCACTTTTTGCCTGCATGCATATGTAGATATAGTGATTTTGTGTAGATATAGTAGATATAGTGGCTGAAGACAGACTTAAAGTCTGCTGCGCCTCCGTGGCACTGCAGACTAAGGTGGGGGGAATTTCCCCCACGGTGCGTCGTTCGCATGCCACTGGAAGGAAGCTGCCTGCAGCATTCAGACTGCGGGCGGCTTCCTACAGCGGCGTGCAGACGCCGCGCGGCTCCCCCTCCCGGCGCACGTTCACACCCACTCCGGCGGGTGGAACGCGCGCCGCAGCAGCTGGAGCACCACTTTGAAGTGGTGCTCGGCTGCTGCGGGAGGAGCGCGGCGCCGGATGCGATGCGTCCGGGCCGCCTCCTTAGGGCAGATGCGGCCGTCTGAACGGCTGCTCTGCCTCCACTTTTGAAGCGGAGGCAGAGCGGCCGAGACTGCCAGTCTGTCCTCAGCCAGTGATAGTAATACAGACTGGTGCCCTGGAAGAAAGGAGAACATTTTGGATATTCCAAACAGTAAGTTTCTCACTCCATTGTTTTGTATGCTTTCAGTGACCTGAACAGGCTAATGTTCTTGCATCTCTTTTTCTTTTCACCTGTTCTGAACATTTTGTGTCTTCTAGTTTTCTGTCCTCACTGGGTCATTGTGGAGCTTCCCATCTTGTTTTCTTTTGCTTAATTTTCAGCCATGTGTTTCTGTATACCTGGAGATACCCTTAACTATATACAGATCCCTAGTTTGTTTTTGAGTGGTCCAGGTTTGCTGCTTTCATGATTGACATAGGACACTTTTGGATATTACAAGAATCTAAGGACCTACATGAACTAATATGCAAATCCTTCTCCCAATTCAAACACCATGTCCTCCAGGGTCTTGTATTTTCTCAGGGGCTTCAGCTGTCTGATCATATGTCCCCATACCTTTTCACATTAAAATGACTTTCAGCTGATCCCAATATTCCGTGTTCCTAAAGCTTATTCAGTTCCCATCAAGTTGATAATTTTTCTTAAGGTTAATTTGCAATTGTCAGGTTGGATACAGAGTATAATTTTCTGCTAATGGAATGCAGTTCTGTCAGCAAAGCAGAACTTTGTTGCGTCTCCTCTGTCACTGCAGCCCGCTGATCTCCCTAAAATGCTGCTTCTTGGAAACAGGGGGCCCTCAAAAATGCTATGAGAAGCAAATTGGGAATCCACAGTAGGAAATCTGCAGAAATAACTCCTCTTTTTCCACTACCAAAAAATGTAGTCTGGACTTGACCAATATTTTTCTGCCTATCTGGAAACAACTCTGAACACACAGGGAGATCTGTCTTTGGGTGGCTGTTTTGTTTTCATGCCTGCACAAGGGAAAGACACTTCACTATTTGATTTACAACATTTGTAACCATAAATATATTTACTAGAGGCAATATTTTATTATTCAAAAGAAAGCATATAAGACTATATCAGGGCATTGATAAAAACAGATTTAGTAGATAACAAGTGGAGACCCGCAAGAAACTTGTGGGATGATTATCCCATTCCTCACACCTTTGCTTCCTTGCTTCTCCCCTTACCTCTCTCACACACTCTCTCCCTTCTGCACCCCTTTCTTACTCTCTCTCTCCTCTCCATGTATGTTACTTCTTCTCTCTTTCTGACCCATCATCATTCTTTTCGTTTTTATGCCTCCCCACCTCATCACTCTTTCTCTCGCTCCCCACCACAAATCCCACCCTTCCCAGGCTCCACTTCCAAATGTCCAGGAATTTCCCAACCTGGAGTTGGCAACCCTATTTCCTTACCACCCAACAGCCAACCTACCTTTATCTGTCTTCAGCTTTCCATCTCCACCCCCCTCCCCCGCAGCCTCTACCTAGGAAAATTACAGTCTTTCTCCACAGTGGGGACTAAAGCAGCTTACATTATTATTTCCTCCTTGTTGTCTGCACAACAACCCTGTGAGGTTGGTTAGGATGAAAGTATGTGACTGGTCCAAAATCTCCCAGTCAGCTTCCACCTCAAGGTGTGGATCTGAACCTGGGTCTCGCAGATCCCAATCTGAAGCTCTAACTGTTACATCACACTGGCTTTCATAGGGTGGCTGCTGATGAACAGTAGCAAAGCAGCTGGGCCTAATAAAGTCATGCAAATCAGGTGGTATCAAGTCACACAGAGGGTGCTGCCTAGGGATGCCAGCCTCCAGGTGGGACCTGGGGATTCCCTGGAATTACTGCTCATCTCCAGACCACAGAAATAACTTTCCATGGAGAAAATTGATGCTTTGGAGGGTGGAGTTTATGGCATTGTACCTCACTGAAGTCCCTGTCCTCCCCAGGTTCCACCCCCAAATCTCCAGGAGTTTCCAAGCCTAGATCTGGATCTACTGGTGGTGGTCGGGGGGGGGGGGTACTTGGCAACCCTAGACTACTGCCAGTAAAAACCCTGCCTTTTACTGACAGAAACAGTTAGAACCTCCCCCCTCCCCCGAACATTCTAATCTCTTCACAGTTGATGCCTGGAGCTGGTGCCATTTCAAAAGGTATTGGGGGAAATTCAACGTTCCCTGAAGTTTTTTTAAAAAAACTTTTCGGATTTTTCTGCAGACCGAGGAAGGCCCCTGACTATGTAGGAAAAGCTGTTGAGGGAGAGTGAGCTCTCTTTTGGCATATATAAGCATCCACACAGGGGGGAAAAACCTTTCAGAATTAGAATACAGATGGGAAAACTGCAATTTTTTTGACCTGCCAGGATCTATTAATATTTTATGAAAAGTTAAATTCCAAATGCTCAGTTATGCATGAATAAGAGTGCTGAAATTGCTGTCATAAGAAGCAATCCAGGTGCATATTTATTTAGGAGTAATTTCCATTAATTCAGCCAAATTCACTTAAAAGAGAGCAATTCTAAGTAGGTCTACTCAGAATCCTACTCAGGACTATTCTGTGAGGCTTAGTGCTAGGAAAGCATTCTTAAGATCTCATTGCATAAGAACATACTTCAAGTTGAACAAACTGGATGGACTGTAAGACTAAAATAGTCCAAGAAAAGGCACCATCCCAGTGGAGGCAAGGAGGAAGAAGAGGCTCCATTAGCTGCTGAAGCAGGTCAAGCCAGCTTGGTGTAGTGGTTAAGACTGGCGGACTCTAATTTAGAGAACTGGGCTTGATTCCCCACTCTTCCACATGAAGCCAGCTAGGTGACCTTGGGTCAGTCACAGTTTTCTCAGAACTCTTTGAGCCCCACCTACCTCACAGGGCGTCTGTTTTGGGGAGAGGAAAGGAAGATGATTGTAAGTTGCTCCAAGACTCCTTCAGGTAGAGAAGGGCTGGGTATAAAACCAACTCTCCTCCTCCTCTTCCTCCTCCTCCTTTTCCTCTATAGATTGGCTGAATATAGAGCAAACATATGTTCACCTGAAATCACTTTATGAAATTATTTGGAATAAACAATATTAATAAGATTATGTCCTGTGATTATATGTTCAGCAGTTTGTTAAGTAATATGGTAGCCTGGAGCAAAGAATACTTTCAGAATGTGCAGGAGTATATTTTGACATTTTTCCTATCATACTGAAGCTCTTAACTACATCGTTTGTATTATTAGATGCTATCACTAAAGGTTTAAATTGATTTTTTTAACTTGGTGGGAGAAAAGAGAGGGGGAGAAGGGTATTTACAGCAACTCATAAGAAGCAATAGGATATGTCTAATCTATAATATTATCATTCCAATACATAATAAAAATTGTCCAGTATTCACAAAACTGATTTGTTCATGTCTGAATAATATTCTTTTTTGACCTTCTCCAGTTCCATATTTCTTCTCTGGCTTGTGCACAGACAAGCTGTACGTCACAATAATAGATGGATTATTATTTTAAAAGATTGAAGAAATAGTTACCATACATCTTTTAAAACACTTTGGGGCATCACTTTACAGTTTTCTGATCTTCTTGAAGACAATCCATGCACATGTATTTATGTGTAACAGCAATATGCCATTAGTTGACTTATCTTTAATGGAACAAAATCTTATTATGGGGGGGGGGGGGGACATAGGGCAGCAGGTACCTGTTGCCCCAGCAGCCAGTATCCAAGTTGCTTGTACCATCATAATACTGAGACAATTAACTGCCATTAAAGTGAACATGGTATTACTAGGCTGGGGGATGGGCAAGGGAACTCATCCCATTTTATTGGCAATAAAAGTACTGAAGGCATGTATATTAGATTATAGCCAGTCTAATTGGGGGACATGAGTGACTTGAAGTACAGTAATAAGAACAGGCAGTAATTTGTGTCATGATACACCATGTCACCCCCACTTGGAATTCCATTGGGCAGTATTAATTTAAGCAGAGGTCTATGCCACTAATAAAGCAAGTAAATTGAGTCAATTACAAATTTCATGCATTTACGACTTTTGCTTTAGTTAGATAACATCTCCAATTAAATGCAGTGCTCTCCAGAGATCTTGACCATTTACTAAGCACATGTTTGTAGTATTATTTCCATTGCTCTTTTAAAAAAAAAGACTTTACACAGAGACCACCGGGAAAACATGAGGCAACTGAAAACAGTGTCTGTTCTTTCCTTTTCTTTATATATGGTGCTACCTGCAAACAGCTTGCCTGTTTTGCATTTCCCTTTTATCTTTAGGAATATTCCACATGACAGTGAAATTCACATTAAGATTAAAGATCTCCGTGTTCATATTAATAACCAAATTTCCCTTTTAGCCCTTTCCCTTCCATTTTACTCTAAGCCTCTTCATTTTCAGCCCCTTTTGATTTTAAGGAAAAACATTGTACAAATGAAAATGAAAATGAAAATGCATTTGGAGAGAATAATGCTTGGAGTGTTGCTAGAAGGCTGCAGCCTTAATGTATTTGTGCATTCTTTTTAGCATTCTTTTTCAAGAAAGATGCTTTTATAGAACACTAGAAATAAGGCCCGTTGTGTGGGGGGGGAATAAAATGGGCTCTAGAAACAGGGTGGGGTCAATGATTTTGTATCTAACCAGCATAGTAAACACTATGGGTGCGTTCATACAGCGTGCTGGAGCCGGCTCAAATGGCTCCACTTTGATGTGGCTTGTTTTTGCTCCAGACAATCGTGATCACACGGAGCGTATTTCGAATTTTTAAATTTTTTTTTACAAGTTTGTACATGCGCATAAGCAATTATAAGGAGCTACAATCTTGCGCATGCACAAAAGCAGGAGAGCAAAGCCTCTCAAAGTTCCATAAGCACCATGACTTCCCCGTCATGAAACAACATGTCCCTTTAACCTTTTTACCCAAAACTGGCCGCCTTGGAATCCCGAATGCAGAAGTAGTGGCCATTTTTAAAAAAATTACAAAGGGGTGGAGAAGCGCTTATGCGCATATCAGCGAGGCAAAAATAAAAATGGTGGGCAAAAAGTGGAAGCCAGAGGCTTCCGTGTGTGTGTGTGTGTTAAAGACTTGTAAGTGGCTCGATGATGGCTCCGCGATCACACTGTGGAAAACGCAGCTTGAACCGGGAGAGCACAGGAAACACCACCTCGGGACCTGGTACCAAAATACCATGCTTCGCTCCAGTATTTGTTCCAGTAAGTGACAGCTGGGGATGGGAGGCAGCTGTGGCTGTCTGATCGTGCACATTTGATCCGTTTTGAAGCATTTCGAAAGCCGGATCAAATGCCACGTGTGAACGCACCCATAGTGTTTTGCAGTGTAAAGAACCCGACAGAAGGTGTAGTGGCAGTCTGTTGTTGTTTGTTGTGGACCAAGAGGTAGAGGCGGTAAAGGTATGCCTGAGCAGTGGGTTGTGGCTGGATAGTGTATATGCATTCAGAACACACTAGCCACAATTAGGACAGTTGTCATCAATGTTCCCTCTAAGCTGTGGAGTCTTGTGAGCAAAAATTCTACTTTGCAAGCTACTGGCATTAAAGTTGTGAGTGAACGATTTGGCTACTGCGTAAATTGCTCTGGAGCCATCCTTCCTGAGCTAAGACAAAAGTGTGTCTTAGCAGTGGGAACCAAAGCAGCTGACATCATTCTCCTCTCCCCTGTATGATCCGCACAACAACCCTGTGAGGTATGTTAGGTTGAAAGTCTGTGAATGGTCCATAATCCCCCAGGCGGCTTTTATAACAGGAACCTGGGACCTGCACACCATTCTCTGAAGCACTATCGGGTACATATCAGTGGCAGTAATAGGGTGACTGCTGGCACCTTTCCTATCATTTTTTGCCTTGTGGTATTCTGCTTGTGGTGTGATCTGTCTTTTTTGTGGTGTGGTGTGGCATGGTTGTGTTATTGGGTTTGTTTCTTTTGAAGGGGGAAGTGATGTGTTGTGGGTGAGGACATATTTTACCTCAGGATACACCAGGTCCCATATGCAACTCACATTCCAACTGTCTTGGGGGGGGGGAGTTTGAGGTGTGGAATGGAGTGAGGTCCAATCAGCTTCCATAGGCAAATGACCTAGAAATGCTGGGCCAATCAGATAAACGTGGCCTAGGCTGCAGTGGGTGGGAGAGAAGAGCAGACCCAGCACCCATCCATTGCCAACTGATTACTCTTGAGTGGCAGTTCATCTGCCAACGAGTGATGCAGTACTCTTCAAGGGCCAATGGGAGAGCCTGGAATTGTGAATAAATTAGTAAGCCTTCTATATATATAAGATAGAATCATAGAGTTGGAAGGGGTCATACAGGCCTTCTAGTCCAACCCCTGCTCAATGCATGATCAGCCTAAAGCATCCCTACAACTGTTCATCCAACCGCTGCTTCAAGACTGCCAGTGTATGTGTGATGGACTTTTACATGTCTGCCTGTGGTGCTTGTCTTTATACAGGAAGCCATATGTTGATTAATATGAAATGACCGATCCTATTTATTCAGGTTCACAGCAGCCACAAATGCCTGCCAAAGCAGTATGCATCAGGTTTCCACAAAACTGCACATGTGCTAAGACACTGCTGATCCAATCTGATTGGCAGCCATTGATGTCACTAAGGACTACTTTTTTATTTATACATTTGATTTATACCCCGCCCTCCCTGCCAATACAGGCTCAGGGCAGCTTACAAAAATATTTCATATTTCATACGGTGGAATGTGGGGGCGCACAAGTTGAGGGCATGTGTGAATTGACTCTTAATCTTCCAGCAGAACGAGAAGATGATAGACACAAGAGTTTATTTGTTAAAGCTTAACTTAGTTCCTCTTTTTTAGAGGGCCTATGACAAATAATAAAGATAACCAACCAAGAGAAATTTCTGCACACTTCTTGATGCACAATTCCAATGTGTCGATGTATTCCTGACAGTATGATACATAATCATCGTTCACCAGACAATTATTAAAAAGCAGCTTTTTCTCTTGGTGCTGTTACTTGTTAGAAATGACAAGGACTTAGTACTGTCACTTAAATGTACCTGGGGCTACTCAAATGTACCTGAGAGAGAGGAAAACCCTTTAAAATACAGACTTTTCTCCAGAACAGACTTTTCTCTTTCATTATGATCCTGGCTGTTTTCTTAAAAAATCAATTTCTGGTTTGAACCCACAGTATTCTACTAACTCTTTCCCTCTCTTGACTTATTGATGTACTTTTTCAAAATACGCTTTTGAAGCTTCTGGGCTAGGCTTGATTGTAGGGAATCTGGAGTCCAGTTTGCTGGGCAGACTTCTCCATGTGCTTCTACACACTGAAAAGCCTTCACCAAGTGAAGTGTTTCTTCTACGCTGTGACCAACTGGAAGGTCATTGATGCTTAAATGCTTGATAATTCTACTGGGATCAATGATGAAAGGGCCCCTTAATACAATACTATATGCTTCCAAGAGCACACCATAATCTCAAGAAATTTGCTTTGTTAAATCTGAGAAAAGAGAGATATTCATTTGGCCCAATCCACCACTCTTTTGTGGTGTATTTATCCAAGCAAGATGACAAAAATGAGAGTCCACTGATACATCAACAACTTCACAATTCACATCATGGAATTCATTAGCTTTGTCACTGAAAGCAAGAATCTCTGTTGGACAAATGAAGGTGAAATCCAACGGATAGAAGAACAGGACCAAATACTTCCCAAATACTTAAGACAAATATCAAAGGGTAGGATTTTAATAAAACACAGCTTTATTTATCACTGATATATATTAATCTGATATCATCTGGTCAATTATTTAAACAACTGCCTGCTAAATGGAGCAATTATATGGCAAGGGTGAGGTGGGAGTAGAATTCAACCATGCTGTGTGAGAACACACGTGCAAAATTCCAATTGTGCATGATTAGGAAGAAGGATAGTGATGCAACTAGCTGAATGCCCACAAACTCCCACAAATATATGAACTATCGAACAGATGATTGAAAAAGCTGGTCTCTGCTCATGACTGGTGAATAAGATGGGGGCCCAACTGGCTAATGTTTGAACATTCCTAGTACCAAGCAGACAAAAAAAAAGTCCCCTGTTACTCTAGTATACATAGTATCCCTTAGGATACTGCTTAGGTTGTCGGATCATAAATTATGCAGGTCTGATGTAGATATATTTGAATAGACCTCCATATGATATCTGTAAAATGTACCTACCCAATTGCCAAACAGAATAATCTCATTCAAATGTAATAATTCCAGAAGGACAGTTGTGTTACTCTATAGCAATAAAATGAAATAGAAATCCAGTGGCATCTTAAACGACTAACAACAATACTATGTATTTCATCAAGGGTAAACTAGAAAGCAAGCTAGCTAAACTAAGTCAACTAAATCAACCCTGAAGGGGCCATTCAGCTCAGCTCAGACCAGTGGCACCAATGATGGGCATCAGGCTTACCCATTGCTTCCTACCCCAAACTGGCATCTGGGGGGGAGGAGTGATAGGTGAAATGACACCAACCACCATTGCTGCTGATGGATTCAAGTCAAGTGGCTCATGATGTGCTGGCAGAACACTGAGGTTTGCCTCTACTTGCTCCTGAATGGCAGAGACCCACCAGGAACATTCCCTATAGGGTAAATGACCAGTTTGTTCTTGTTTGTTCACAACAGATACAATTTATTGCACAAGCAAGGTGAATACCAAAAAGATGCCAGAACCCTCTTTATCTAATTTTTCTCTATGTTAAAGCAATGGTTTGTGTTTGGCAAAGGCCACAGTTGCCTGTCCCATACTTAAAGCCACAGGCAATTTTTCTTTTACTCTTTGCTGTGCCTGTAGGTCTAAGTAAAACATGAACAATACCTTTTGTTTGCATTTGGCATAGTACTCAGGGTGGGATGTATATCTCCCCCGTGGACAGATTCATGGACATGCAACAACTATGGTTGTCAATAGTTGTCTAGTAAGATTTTTGTGTCTCTTAACAGTTGCATGACAGAAAATTAGCATTCACTGTCTTTATGACAGGAAAAGGTTCTTTCTGTCCCATAGACAATAAAATCCTGCTGGAGTGTGCAGAGCAATTTACATTGCACTTCTCACTTCTAGTGCACTCTAATCTATTTAAATGTGTAACACATTTATTTGAGTATATTGACAGAAAATTGAATTATCTGCCATCTGAAATTGAATTATCTGCTAAACCATTTAGAAGTCATGGTCCAAATAATTCCATTCAATATTGTTATTCACATACAATAATGAAAACTATTATGGAGAAGTAAAATGTAGAACCCAACTGTTCCACCACATGTTTACCAACTTTGCCATATGTGTGAGAAGCTCTGTTTGGTGTTAAATGGTACTGTATGGTAAAGCTATATAGCAGCTCATTATTTCTTACATAAGAAAGAACATACAATTTAAATAATTTTTCTTTAGTAATAACTAAAATATTTTTGCATGATCTACTCTTATATTTTTGCAATGTACCATGAACTTTTCTCTGCCTGAACAGATTAAATTAAAAGTTATTGAATTAATTTATGCTTGCCACTTGTGGTCTGAAGATTATTAGTGTGAAATTCATTCTTTATGGTCATTGTTTGTTAACAATGATCTTGATATATACATCGTATATGGCAATGCCCACTTTAATATAAGTAGTAGTATACAAATCTAAGGGGAAAGCATCTCAATTACTGCAGTCAGATATGAGCATCTAGTTGCCTAAAGGGGAGAGAAAATGGGAGCATACTTAAATGCTATTTGTATTCCTATTAATATGCACAGCTGCAACTGCTGATTCTGCAGAAGTTGATTTATTGCATCATTGTCCAAAACTATGAGAATGGCTTAAACGCAAGGAGACAGACACTTTAAATGAATTATGAAAATGAGATTTTACATTTGTATTTTTTGTATACATTGTATACATTTTGTATATTTTGGAGGCATTAACCTTTTGGTATATTTTGGAGGCATTAAAAGGTACAGGAATTTCTGTCTTCTAATTATACACACAGCTTATTTTCAAAAGCTTCTAATAAAATGTTCAGTGAGCATGGGAAACATACGGGGAAAAGGTGAACATGCCTTTACATTTACATGAGCAAATACTATTTTCAAGCTTTCTACACTGATTGTTCTGTTGACATTGTAGATGGGAGGTTTATGCGATCTAGGTCAATGACCCCCTTGTTTCAAGAACAAAATGGTTTCTTTTCCTTCAGACATTGGTGAAGATTAAACATGGACTGTTACATAATCTTTTCATTTATATGGTAAGGAGAGAGACAATGCATGTAAAATAGAATTTGAAGACTTCTAACTGTTTTGTCAGTGGCAATAGAAATCTTGAAAGACATTACTTTGCCGTTATACTGTGGTACATTGGGGTCAAGTTCAGCAAGCTATAATGCTTTTTTCCTTTTCAGTAAAGTACCTCATGTATGGAAAGGAAAAAATATGCAGCATATTAGACTTCACCAGTTAAACTGTTGTCTTGTGTAGTCAATGAAAATGTTGTCTTTTTATAGAAACTAGGCCAAATAAGGACAGCAGAATCCCAATGTTTGCAGTCACAGATACTAATCATAATCCTTAAAAGAAAATGTTCTCATTCCTTAAGCAACTATAGAATAGCATATTAGACACTTCATACTGGCTGCTGTTAGCATAGTACTGCAATTTCCTGCACAGTCAGACTGCTATGTAATGAAACTTGGGCAGGTCATCACTTGAGTTAGTTATTCTCTTATTGTCTTCTCTTTTATTGGCTGAACATTTCCTCTCAATTAACAAACTTAGTCACTCCTTGGTCACACCACGACACATTGAAAGGTTTTACAATAATATGCCTGAAACTGAATTTCCATAAAAGCCAAGCATGTGCAAAGAAGCTACAGGGCTTTGAGTGTTTGGATCATTTCATATCTGATATTTTTTCTTCTTGGAGATACATAAAATCATAGAGTTGGAAGGGGCCTCCAGGGGCATCTAGTCCAACCCCCTGCACAATGCAGGAAATCCCCATTTTTGTATAAAAAAGGAAGCACGGCCATATATGACAGGTAGTTTGTAAGGTTATTTTGCTGTACTAATACTAGTGAGTAACTTATGGCAGTCAGCTTTTGCACAGCATAATTACCAGTGACCTTGCTGAGGAAATATCAGTAAAAATCAAAATGGTCACACCAAAAATAGAATGTCAGATTTCATAGGCGAAGAGAAAAAAAATTAGCCAGCTATCTGGTCTAGCGTTCAAGATGCTCGACTTCATCAATCCATAGATGGCAATAGTATTCATAGTACCAGTGCATGGGAAGATCATATTCAGGTGGCCAAGACTTGGAAAAGCCTTGAAGCCTTGATATATTGAGCCTGTGGTAAAAATGTAGATTTCCATTTTAAGAGAACACCATGGCGTATTGGAATTGTTAATGAACTCTTTCCCCCTTTTCCATAACAATCTTCCAAGTCTGATCAGGTGAGAATTCCTCTTTAAAATATAAATGCTACAAATGCAATCAGAATATCCTGTGTCCTACCAGCAGGAAACTATTCTACGCGGAATAGTTTTCATGCCACCTTTCTTTACAATGCAAGTAAAGTAAGCATAGCAAGTTAGCTAAAACTGACCAACTTCATCTAGAAAACTGTTACGCAATGCAATGAATTAGAATTGTCACAAACACCTTTGGTGAGTGTGTTGTATTTTAAATTACTGTACTTAACAATAGGTTGCTATCATTAAGTAGCCTGATAGGCTTCCTTGCTTACAAGATTGTGGTATGCATGTTATTAATACAACACATTCTTTGCAATATAATATAGAAATTATTCTGAGAAGTACTGATCTGGTCAAGGTCTCACAGCCCTTTTTGTTTTTTTTCACTGGACAGCTCTATTCATCTATATTTTCAAAGTATTTCAGAGTGCTTTACCTCAGCAGTTCTCACTTAATCAATGGCAGCTAGAGGTCAAGACCCTTGCTTTGAAAATGTACTTTGTAGATTCCATTTATGTGTTTGCCAAATTTTTAAAAAACAAATGCTCATGAATTTTGCTATGGAAAATGCTGACTTTTCTATTATGCTAGTGAGAGAACAATGCAAACATACATGTCTACTTAAGATTTCCTCCACAAAGATAATACTGACGCAAGACAAATGTCATTCAAGTAAATACACTGTAAGTTATTTACTATAACAATTATAAATAAATAAGATAGTGGATATGTTTCAAACCACAGCAGAAATGTGAACAAAAGCATAGCAGATCCTGTGAGACATCTTAAAATCCTCACTGAAAGCTTTTCAAAACAGGTTTATGAGGCCCCAACTTTGCAAGATAATTTCATTTCAGTATTAGATTTACAAAAAAAATTCAAAACAGAACACCCTTTTATGCAAATATTTACCAGATATCACTTCTATATAACTTAATAGCTATAAATATAAATAAAATAATGAAGTAGCAATTATGAAATGCTTTCATACCTAAGGGTAGAATTCCTTATGATTGTATTGCATTATTTAATTAATAAAGGAATTGGGAGATGACATTGAATTTCTCATCAGGTTTTTCATGTCACATTATAACCAAATAACACAGAGAGTGCAAGTATGCCATGAACACATGAAACTCCCTTATACTGAGTCAGACCCTTGTCTACTCAGCCCAGCAGCGGCTCTTCAGCATCTCAGGTACAGGTCTCTCACACCACCTATTCCCTAGTCCTTTTAACTGGAGACACTTGGGATCGGACCTGAGACCTTCTGCATACCAAACCGATGATCCACCATTGAGCCACAGTCCCTTCCCAATACAGCAACTTACAGTATTACGTGATAGAGCTGTTATTGGACCTATTATTCAAATCTCCCAAGCTAATGATATGGGTGGGGCATGGGACTTCAATACCAAATTTGCACTGGTGTTTAGCTCAGTACTATTTGGATGTAGCATTTCTGTGTTATCTTTGTTCAATACTTTGTGTTACACACTAGCCAGGTACAGGTAATTTGTGTCTGGAGAATGCACAGCTAATGTTTTTGTTGTAGATTTTAAAAAATCTAAATTATTGAAGCCAAGATTGTTGTGCTTCAATGATTTTACAAACATAGGAGAACAGACAGTAAGATGAGTTGCTGGCTTACCAGAACACTTTGGGGGAGTTCTTTATATTGGTGTCCTCAGCTTTGGGAACGTGATGACTTCACAAATATACACGTTTAATAGGACAATCTTACAGCTGAAGAAAGGAATTAGGTAAACAGCAGGAAGAAACAATCACTGCATATTTACATCTTGAGTTTGGATGTGGATTAGACTTGTCTCTAGTATATGTACTCATAACTCTAAAGGGCAAGTTGTTCTACCAGACAATGTCAACATAATCTATGGTATCCATGAAACTTTCTGTGAAAGAGCCATGGGGCAAAATTACAGTCACGGCAGATGTAAAAATCTTTGTAAAATTATTGAAACATTAATTTTACCTTTGATTAATGGCCTGAGTCCAATCCTTTATAATATTGTGTGCCAGTATTATGATATGCAATATATGCCTAGGTAAAGATACAGGAACTATTTAGGCTGTTAAATGTATGAACAATTTCCAAATTTATATTTAGGGAATCTATGTTTGAATACTTACTTAAACATATGCTTACAACTGGGCAGAGAGCTGCAAAAATTGGTTTACGTGTTTTTATTTTTATATGTATCTTTTCTTAGTTACATCAAACAGTATCTAGATGTGACTAGCTGAAGGGAAACTAAAACCTGACATTCTAGTCAGGAATTTGCTTTGCCATCTGGCTCATACAATTTCTGCCTCAAAGTAAACAAATAATGATTTGGTGTTTTGTCAGGCCATCTAGTAATTTTTTAAAAAAGTTCAATATTCCTATGAGAAGTCAATTGGAGTGGTGGCTAGATTTTCAGACCAGGAGTTGGGAGACTTGGGTTCAAATTCACTCCCCACAATAAAAGCTTAGAGTCAACTTGGGCAGTTACTCTCTACCTCCAATCTAACCAACCTTACTGATTGCTTTGTGGATGAGAATGAGAAATGAGAATTTCTTGGAGGAAGGGCAAAATAAAATGTAACAAATTATTTGTGATTCCTAAGTCATATTCCAATGCTTCATTAAAAGGAAATTTTATATTAGAGACGGGTACAAACCGGGAAAATGTGGTTTGGCTTGGTTCGTGGTTTGTGGCTGAACCAAACTGGGAGGCTTGTTTACGAACCAAACCAGTTCATGTGGTTCATAGTCCTGCAATAGTCCCATTCAACAGGGTTTGCAGAGAGCCTGAAGAACAGCTGTTTTGGGCTGCCTTGTGCAGTCACTTTAAAGTTTAAAAGGATGGCAAAACAGCACAAAAACCAGCTGCACTTTTAAAAGGACCGCAAAAGACAGCCTGAAAAATAGTAGCCAGCAGAAAGAGGGCGAGATCTCCTGGGAAAGGACTTCACCCCTTCCATTTAAAACCCTGTTTTCTGTCTCCCATGGAAAGCCATTTAAACCAAACAGCTGAGCAGCAGGGAGCTCCCAGTCGCTCAGCTGTTTCTTCTTGTGCCAAAATTTGTGGTAGTTTGTTGTAATTCTTCAGTTCACAAACTCTTGTTTGCAAATTCCAAAGAGGACAAAAATTGTGACAAACTTTAGTTTGTCAGCCAGTTCATGTCCATCCCTATTATATATTACAAATATGTATTGCACATTTTTTCACTGTGAATTTGTTTAATTCTTCAGTATTTGGTGTGACTCTTTTCCTTGATGGCTATTTTCCTTTGTGGTACATTCTTTAATCTGTTGAAAACCCTCCCCCAGTTGACTTGATATGTGTTTTTTTCTAATGTTGTCCCAATTTGCATCTTCTAAATCTTAAATTGACTCTGAATTACCATTTATTAGCAGGATCTGATCTACCAGGTTAAACAAGCAGCAAAGGATTTCATGTAATTTATCATCCTTGTATGATGTTGTGCTGCCCCTTCTCCACTCACACAGAGTGCCTACCACCCTCTATGCCCCTCTTTCTCAGGGTCAGGGTTAAAAGTAGGTCAGGCCATCACATGTCACTACCCTTCTCCCTTTTAAAATCTCTAGAGAGCCATGACTAATTCCCCTCTCAGGCCATCCCTCTCATTCACAGAGACATCAGGAAACATGGTAGCTCAGCCCCCTTTAAAGCAGGGCCTCACTCAAACACTTAATTGGGGTTATTGGGGTTGGGGGCTCAAACACTGTTCCATTCACATGCTGCCACCATTTATTCGTATCCTAAAACATATATAGACTGAGTTCTTCACTGGTGTGCATGTGTGTGGTTCTTTCTCTGAGACACACAGCCCACAGGGTTAAATAAACAAGGAGTTAACTTTTATTTATGGTATGAACATAACACTGAAGAAAGTAAAGTAAAGGTTACAGTGTTTCTTTTCCTTGAATTGTTTCCCTATTCCAGCATTTGGGATCTTTTGTTACAAACTGACTTTTTTTTCCATTTAGCCTTAAGCTACTCTTCCCTTCAGGTTCACTCAGTCAGAACTACTCTTTCCTCTCTCCAACTCCCTCACTGTCAACTCTCAGATACTATTTTCCAACTGTCTGTCATTAACATTTCGGCAGCTCTCACTGGCAGGTCTTAGGGAAAGGCAGAACTATCCTGTCTTTCACAGATGTTTTCCAGTATTGTAAATGGCGCTGAACTTTACAATACATAGGAAATAAGTTATTTTTTTAACATAGTAGTAATTATATCACCATATGTGCCACAGCTTAAGAAACTTCTTAGACTTTGTCAACAAAGACAAATTGTAAAGTAGAAGCATTTAGCTAGTTTAAAAAGTGCCATATAAAATGACCACACTCAACTATGATATAATGCATAAATCTTGATCAAATGTTGAGATGGTTTAGAAATCAAGAAAAACTACTCAATCCTCTATCATCACATCAGAATAGAATAGTATTGGATGTGAAAATCAGTGGCTTCAACCAGACATGAAGCTGCAAATGATCCAGAGTGGAGAATAATGGGGAATATTTCACAGAATTCTTACAAGGTCATAATGGGGGAATAGCAATGAGATCATTTGATTCAAATGGGATAGATACATAAATAAAAGTAAGAACTGGATAACATGGGTGAGGTCCTGGATAAATAACTACATCTAAGACTAAAAATTGATACCATTTTAAATATTAACTGTTCTAATTCATCTTAATCCTGTTCTAGAGATGTTACCTATAGAGAATGTTCTTCATGTGTTGTCATATGCTTTGTCTGTTAAAACATATAGTAAGTCCTCTAGAGACGATTAAAGCTATTAATTAAACTTCCACTTTCTTCTTGTAGTTTTAGTTTCTGCTTAATAACATTTAGTTAAATAAAGGATTCACATTAACTGAGCAAGGACACATCACATTCCTTTTACACTACAATCAATGGTTTGGATTTGTTTCAGATATGTAAAATAATCTTGTATTATAATCAAGAAGATGTCTGAAAGCTAAACTATCTAGACAGAGGGGGTGGTGCATTTGATGGAAATAATAAATAGTTTCAATATTTAATTTTTCATACAAAAAACTTATTCACTAGCAATGCATTCCATAATTAAAATAACAGGAAAAGAAACCTAATGCTGACCATAAAATTGACAGATATCCATTCTTCAAATTTATATGATCAAAGCTCATAAGAGCTTTTACTCTGGCTAGAACGAATGCCCTTCCAGCGGCAGTTTTGGAGGGTAGATATAAAAAAGTGCTATATTCAAATAGAACATGTAGATGCTCACATGATAAAACTGAAACAACTGAACATACGATTATGGAATGTCTATATTTAATGAGCTGAGGGCTAGATTAATTACTCCTTTACTTAGAAATAAGGAAATGCCCACTGAAGCATCTGACAGTATGAAGGTACAGGTGATGCAGTTACTATTGGATATAAATGATTTTGTTACTCTCTCCATGGCAAAATTTATGGGGGCAATAATGAAACAACAGAAGAATAACACTAAGTAAGGCATTATCTTATTTTATAATTTTATTTTCTGCTCAAAGCTATCGCTATATGAGCAGTACTACATAGATGATAGATGGTAGATAGATATTTATATGGGTAGATATGTATGCATGAGAATATACTTCTGTGCTGATAGTAGCTCAGTCACTTCCTGCACCAGACATTTAAAATACCTAAGTTCCAAAAAAGAAAAGTTCAGTGGACAGGCAGAGAACAGAGTAGGGAAAGGGTGGGCAAGGAAAATACTTTGCCCCTGTATTTCAGTTACATTTGAGTTCAATAAAATGAGTGGAAGTTAGTACTGTTAACTTCAAGCTTAGCAAGTCAGGTTCATTACAACTGTATTATCTAATGTTTCCCTCAGTAGCATGTTATTTTGGATGACTGTATTATCAAGAATTAAGCAAATGTCATTAGCATTTGTTTTATTCTAAGGTACACTAAGACTCATTTGATTTTTCATTGTAGCCAATTCTTATGACAATTAATACTTTTTTACTTATGGCTGTTTGTTACACAGAAATATAGAATCATATTTTCTTTATGATTACCATAGCTTTCTTAGCATTCCTGAAATGTCCCTCTCTTTTTAAATAAAATGATTGGTAGTTAAAAAAAACAACCCTACTCCACTAAGAGTAAGGTTTTTGATTTAAACCAATCAAGTCTTAAAAAGGAGACCCATGCAAAGTGTAACATGGAAACAGCTATTTTTTTAGCATTATAATTAATAGAAGTGCTGATATACAACATAATATAGTAGATGCACAGTTTCCTATTCATGAATTTTCGTAGTTCTTGTAGTCTAGTCACCACTTTCTGATATACAGAAACACAATTATCAAAGCTTGCTTCATGGGTCTGTGGACACTACTGTACTAAATAATAATGGGAATGCATTTTGAAGACCATGGGGTCATTAACATTTTTACATTAATAATATTAATAGCATAAGAACATCAGAGGAGCCATGTTGGATCAGGCCAATGGCCCATTCAGTCCAACACTCTGCATTACAGAGTGTTCAAAACCTATGTGCCATCAGGTGGTCCACCAGCAGGTCCAGAACTCCAAAAGCCTTCCTACTGTTGCCCTTCAAGCACCAAGAATACAGAACATCGCTGCCCCTGACATAGTGTTCCATCTATACATTGCAGATAACAGCCACTGATGGACCTCTGCTCCGTATGTTAGTCCAATCCCCTCTTGAAGCTGTCTATGCTTGTAGCTGTCACCACTTCCTGCAGCAGTGAATTCCACATTAATTACCCTTTGAGTGAAGAAGTACTTCCTTTTATCTGTTCTAAGTCTACTGCTCATTAACTTCATTGAGCGTCCCACGAATTCTTGTATTGTGAGAAAGGGAGGAAAGTATTTCTTTCTCTACCCTCATTATCCCATGCGTAATTTTGTAAACCTCTATCATGTCACCCCTCAATCATCATTTCTCGAAGCTAAAAAGCCCTAACCTCTTTAATCTTTTTTCATAGAGAAGGTGTTCTGTATCCTTTTTCTGGCTCACACATTTTTGTCTTAGCTCAGGAAGGATGGCTTTAGAGCAAACTAATTTATGCAGTTGCCAAATCGCTTGCTCACAACTTTATTAGAGCCAGTCTGGTGTAGTGGTTAAGTGCGCGGACTCTAATCTGGGAGAACCGGGTTTGATTCCCCACTCCTCCACTTGCACCTGGCTGGATGACCTTGGGCAAGCCATAGCTCTGAACCAGCTGTTCCCTCAAGGACAGCTTGGGAAAGAGCTCTCTCAGCCCCACCTACCTCACAGGGTGTCTGTTGTGGGGAGGGGAAGGGAAAAGGAGTTTGTAAGCTGCTCTGAGACTCTTAAGTGAGTGAAGGGCGGGATATAAATCCAATCTCTTCTTCTTCTTCTTCTATTATCAGTAGCTCACAAAGTAGAATTTTTGCTCAGAAGATTCCACAGCTTAGAGGGAGCATTGATTATAATACTGGCTGATTTGTTTTCAATCCCCTTCTGAATAATCCCCAGTGTAGCATTTCCCTTTTTTTATTGCAGTCCCACAATGAATCGAGATCTTCAGGGAGTTATCTACCATGATTCCAAGATCTCTCACCTGATCAGTTACTACTAGTTCAGACCACATGGATGTATATTTATATTTAGGATTTTTTTGCTCCAATGTGCATTACTTAGCACTTGCCCACACTGAACCTCATTTGCCACGTTGCCACCTACTCGTCCAGCCTTAACAGATCCCTATGGAGCACCTCACAGTCCTCCTTGGTTCTTACCACCTGAAGATGCCTCCCCTTTTTGCTTCCCCAGCAGGTCTGCCAAGGCGAGCTGGAGGGGGGGAGGGGCAGCAAAGCAAGAAGGGCGCTCTAGAGTTGCACTGCAGCAGCAGCACAATCTCCTATTGTATCCTATGGCTCCATAGAATACAGTTGAAAGTTTGTGCCACCACTGCTGCACAACTCTAGACACAAGGGGTTTAAACTTTAAAGACCTTCTTGCTTCGCTTCCCCCCCTCCCCCCTGTCCGCCTGCCTTGGCAGGCCGGCTGGGGAAGGGAAGAGAAGGCTTGCACTCCGGCAGCCCAGGAGCGGGCACAAATGGTGGCAGCAGCAAGCCATGCCCCCAGCAGGCCTGCATAGGAAGCGAAGTGAGAAGAGGTTTAAAGATTAACCCCCTTCTAGAGTCATGCCACAGCAGCCACAATCTTTCCATTGTATTCTATGGGGCCATAGGATACAACAGGAGATTGTGCTGCTGCTGTGGCATGACTCTAGAGAGAAGGAGTTTAAACTTTAAACCCTTCTTGCTTTGCTTCCTCCACATGCCCGTTGGGAGCTGGGGCTTGCTGCCACCGTCATTTGTGCCCGCTCCTGGGCTGGCAGAGCACCGCTCCGCCTCACTCTGGCCCCAAATTATCCCTGCCCATACTTAGTAGAAAGGAATGGAGTGTTTTGCATATAACTAATCCCAATCCTTGTATACAAGCATGGAAAACAGGAGGTTTTATGTGTAATTTTTCTCCTGAAAATGCAAATGACTTATTTTTGGAGTTATATACTGTATTTATAAATTCTCAGAGTAAAAAAAGGAAGTAAAATGTTTATACTCTGTGTACTAGTCAGTTCTACAACTCAGTCAAGCCACAATATTCAGATATGCAGATAATACAATGCAGATAATACAATGGCTGTAATGGAAATATGTACATGCTTACATGTTCACTTTAATTAAATCCAGTTGACACAGTCTTCACATGATGGCCTTATCAGTTTAGCTCCCATTCAAGGTAACCACACAACATGATAAGGAACCATGGTTTGCAGTGATTTATTAACTGATAAGTGATGCTAGCAAATAGGTTTTTAACATGATTGTACTGTATATAGATAACTTCACTTAAGAAGGAGTAACAGACTTTTACCTAAACCACAGTTAAACCAAGCATTGCTATTTACATGACATGTGAATCAGATTCATAAAACAGTTGAATACAAATGATGTATTTGGGGATCATAGAACTTGAAACCTTGATTTGAGACATGTAGCCTCATTGTGATTCTGTAACAGTGTCAAAGTAAAAACACATTAACTAAATATCATGCAGTAATGGTAGGAGATTGTAGTTGAAGGATCTGGGATTCATTAATGTATTGAAAAACAAAAAAGATAATTAGGATATCATATCCACAAAAATCATAATACTAGGGGCTACTCTTTCAAGCATCAAATATTTCCAAATGAGGCTGAGAGTGGGGAATAAAACATGGGTCAGATGCTAGACACATGGCACTGACTCCCAATAAAATGCATGAAATCGAATTGTCAATGTATTGACATACATTCCCTTAAAACTTTCCTTTGCTATTGAAGAGTAGATTTTCCTCAAAACTTTAAGCTGTTGAAGTGCCTGTGAAAGAGTTCCTACTGATTCCTTTTAATGAGCATGTCTGTCTAGAATGTAAAACAGTCTTTTAAACTCTAATTCCCTGTAAAGTACAAAATAGAACCAGAAATCTAATGTGAAACAAAAGCAGACATTTCAGGTTTCAAATGTAAACTACAAACCTAATATAGTGTGGCTTGGCGTCATTACAGTGATGTTCTGAAATGGCTGCAGGAATCCAGGATTCTTAGAGAAACCTACTGATAAGTATTGGAGTCGGGAGTCCATGGAGTAGTGAAACAGTTAGATCTTTATTGCTGGTCCGGATGAAGCATACTACCCAGGGCTCGAAGCCCTCCTTTTATGCTGGTCAGGGACAATCCCCTGACCTCACCCAACTGGCCTGATAGGCTATTAGAAGTGTATTTACATTTCATAGGTTCCCTGGGAGAAACCTAGGTACAGGATTGGTGGCCGGTTTGAATCCACCTGGCCTTCGTTCTACCTGGCTGAAGCTCAGGTAGTTTCTTGGCCATGTGCTCTGGCCATGTGTTCTGGCCATGCGGTCGCCATTACGGGAGCACATGGCGACCGCATGGTCAATACATAACACCTACCTTCCCCAAAGAAATCTGTGTTGTTTTCAACTTTGGGTGCTGTAGCAGGCAGCATGTGCTTGCACCCTTTTTAGATTCTAGTGATTCTTTGAGCAATGTCATTTCTCCCTTCCAGTCAGACCCTTGCATGGGAGGAGCACAGGGTGTTTCCAGCCAAATACCTTTGGAGACCAACCTCAGGGAGATGCAGTTCACTTTCCCTCCTGGGGGGGCAGAGTCTGTTGTGGGGAGGAGAAGGGAAAGGAGTTTGTAAGCCGCTCTGAGACTACAAGTGAAGGGCGGGGTATAAATCCAATCTCTTTTTCTTCTTCAAAATGCGCCCCGCAGCAAATAGTGGGAAATTCAAGCAGGCAATCGGGGCAAATGGAGAAACGACGCTGATGCAGTGCTTGTGGTAAATTGGTCAGAGTGTTTATAGAAAGGTAAGAAATTTTGATTGTTAGCTAGTCTCTGAAAGAGTAGGAAAAAGCAGAGAGGACTTAAAAAAAAAATGCTGTGGCCAGTCAGAGCCCTCCTGCTCAATTGCTGCTTGGATGCCATTTTAGGAATCTGGAGAGGGATCTAAAAATTGAGCCTTGAATCTTTGACACTTTGGATTGTTAAAGGGAAGTGTATATTCTTGGTTGTATGCCATCAGGACATGGGGGCTTATTGGTTTTTAATTTACCCAATAGGTCTAGAACATTGTCTCTTGTCACCTAGTTTGACTCAGTTCTTCAGACTGTCTTCCTAAAAATAGTGACTGTAGAATGCGTACATGCCCCACACTTTCTACAATGAACACAGAAGCAAAAAATTCATTGAGCTTCTTTGCCATCTCACCATCTTCCTTTAGAAACCCCTTTATTCCTGGATCATCCAAAAGTTCAGTTGATTCTCTGGCTGGTTTCCTGCTTTAGCTTTGTTGTATCTTCAGCTTAAAATCTCATGCATTTTAACAAGACTAAGTACACATGTGGAATTGCCCATAGTATTCCTGAAACATGTCAGAATGGAGAACATATCTGAGAGCCCTGAAGGACTGAAGTTCAAAAGTTGGCACAGGACTGTAGAAAAGGCGTTTCCTTGGGTTATAATAAGCAGTTACATTATCAACATCTGAGATTGCTTTGAACAGAGAAATTGATTTCCTGAAACTGGTATTCATGGCCTTATGTAAGGAAAGGGTGTGCCAGACCTTTTCTTTTTGATGATGGTGCCATGGGTAGTAGAAAAAAAATAGCTCCTGGGTCTAATGCATGATAGAACTGAACTTAAGCATTAAAGTTGTATCAGTTATGGAAGATATATAGGCCAAAGCAAATTAATCTTTGTTCAAATATTCTGCTTGGGGAAATAACAGACAACAGGAACTAAAACTGGATTAGCATGTTAATGGAAAGCTCTTGTAGTTTGGTGTAGTGGTTAAGTGCGCGGACTCTAATCTGGGAGAACCGGGTTTGATTCCCCACTCCTCCACTTGCACCTGGCTGGATGACCTTGGGCAAGCCATAGCTCTGTACCAGCTGTTCCCTCAAGGACAGCTTGGGAAAGAGCTCTCTCAGCCCCACCTACCTCACAGGGTGTCTGTTGTGGGGAGGGGAAGGGAAAAGGAGTTTGTAAGCCGCTCTGAGACTCCCTTGGGGAGTGGAGGGCGGGGTATAAATCCAATCTCTTCTTCTTCTTCTTCTTGTAGATGTTCAAATGAGTGCTGTAGTAGAACTTGAAGAACACTATGCAACCACTATGAATGCAAAATGCACTACTGACCCTAAGGAGTCCATACTGATTGCCTGGAGAGCGTGATGTTACCTCCCAATGGAAGAACTCTGCAAAAGCCAAGGGTCATCTGCACAATATGTTGAGGCTTAATTCCTGTACCATACCATTCTGGACAAAGAAAGGACACATGATATGGAAACTGCCATGTATTTCCTTTCTTATCACCTCGAGGTTTCTTCACATTTTATGGTAGATTCTGGATATAGACTATCTTGGTGAGACTGGTATTACTTAAGTCACCTTGAAAACAAACCTCTCAACAAGACCAGATAATCAAGGTGGTCAATTTTAGCCAACTCAGATCTGGTTTTTAAACAAAAAACAAAAAAAAACCCTCACCCTGGTTTTGTAAAAACTGGTTCTTTGCTAAGTTTACTAAGGGTAGATTCAAGAATCATGACTTCCTTAGCCATGGAGGAGTCATGCCAATTAGATCAGATCTGATCCATCTTATCTTCCTGATGACTGTGGGAATAAGAGGGACCTACTTGGCTTGGATGTTGATGACATGTCCATGATAAGACATTTCTCTGCCCAGGGTAAAAGTCACTTACTAGTGCA
This sequence comes from Lepidodactylus listeri, assembly GCA_029233225.1. Lineage (NCBI taxonomy): Eukaryota > Metazoa > Chordata > Lepidosauria > Squamata > Gekkonidae > Lepidodactylus > Lepidodactylus listeri. The sequence continues at coordinate 117,708,191 of JARCFY010000001.1, forward strand.
GCGCTGCTGACCCGGTACCTCGTTTGTTCTTATGGGCCATCACCATCACCTCATCTGCGTGAATGCAATATGAAGGTTCTGCCCTACTGACTAAAATGCTATGAAAGCTAAAAAAAACTTCCCATAGCTCTAGCAAACTGATTCGGTGCTTACATTTCTCAGTGTAGCAGAAAAGAGCAAGAGTCCAGTAGCACCTTAAGGACTAACAACATTTGTGGCAGGGTATGAACTTTCATGAGTCACTACTCACTTCTTCAGATACAGCTAGAATGGAAGTCCATCTGTCCTATATATTGGAAAGTGGAGTGATTTCAGATGCCAAATGATGTTAGCAGGCAACTTATAATTGCAGGTGAATGACAATAGTAGGCTTGGTTGGATTAGGTGTGATATGCAGAGGAGTAATAGGCACGGAGAAATCAGCATCAGTAATGAGACAGTGATGAGACAGGAAACCTAGGTTTCACTCTCCAGGCAATCTTGATTCAGTTCAGGTAGATGTATTGTCTTGAGCTTCATTATCAGTTGCAATTCAGCAGTCTCGCTTTCTAATCTCCCTTTAAAATTCCTTACAGTTCTCATACAAAAGTTTCTCTAAAATTTTGCCATTTCTTTAGTCTGAAGGAAAAAACAACTTTCTGTAAAAAATGATTCCAGACTAAGTACCCATTAGTCAGACCTCTCATGAAAACATTTCAGTTAAAATATTTACAAGCAATAGTTGGTAGACAATTTTAGATATCCCATTTTATTATTGTCTTACAAAATGATTAGACCCACAGGGTTGTTTTTTTTTTACTCTCAGATGTTGATTATGTAACTACTTATCATAACCCCAGGAAATGCCTTTTCTGCAGTCCTGTGCCAGCTTTGGAACTTCAGTCCTTCAGGGCTCAAATGTGTACTCCATTCTGACATATTTCAGGAGTAGTATGGGCAATTCCACATGTGTACTTTATCTGGTTATATCACTGTTCTATACATGGTTCTTTACAATGCGTCCAGCATTATTGGAAAACAAGGCTTGTTACAAAAATTAGGTCTTTAAATATCAGATTTTCTGCATGTCATGAAAGACATTCCTTGACCTGATCTTATCAGTGAGCTGTTCCAGTCTTTGATCATCCTGTAAATCCAGTTTTGAGCATGTTTTCCAATATAGTTCAGGGGTGCATAACACAACTCCTATTAATTCTGTTGGCTTTCTGGACAATTTGAGGGAATTCAAAGTTCATTTTTGTCTCCTGTAGCTCATTAATGATGAGGTAAATGAACATGTGTTTCCCATTTTGTCAAGTTACGTTGTTTTGCCGTGTGTGAACACCGGTGGCAGACTCAATGCTGTTGCTGTGTCCACAACAGTAAGGTTTAACATATAGGCCCATTGACAATACAGTTATATTGATCTGTACTAGAAAGAGTACATGAAACAATCCTCTCTTATCTTGTTGATGGGCCTGTCCATTAGATGGATCATTCACCTATGCTGTCCAATCTCAGCAGTTCCAGTTGTGGCATCTTAACACAGCGGCTGGACAAACACTGGTCAGGAATGTACTAGGCTGATCCTGCATTCAGCAGGGGGTTGGACTAGATGGCATGTATGGCCCCTTCCAACTCTGTGATTCTATGATTCTATGATCTTGCTGTCTTCTACTGCATTCTGAAAATAACAGACTATTGTTGCAACCATCACAATATCCATCGACATCCTTGAATATTTCTTGTTTCATTTATGTATCTCCAACATTATTTTACCTTTAAAATAAATTGTAAAAAGACCCATGTGTATAGGGAGGGACCAGTGATAAGGCTCTATTTTCCCATATATTTCTCCTGCTTGGCTTTCGTCTTAAGAATCCTACTCCTCTGACAAATCAGGGATCTGGTCCTCAATATCAGAGTCATTTTAAGATTTCCATCTTCAAGTATGTTTTGTGATCTTTTGTGATGCTGAAATTTCTTGGTTGGTCTTTTTGATCTGTGACCAGCACTGTTAGTGAATTCAATACTTAAAAAGGTTTTGTGTACTTTTGAGCAGTAATGAAGGTCTCTCTTTATTATCCTCTGCTGGATTAACAGCTCTGCTTTGAGTAACCAGACATTAGCAAGCAATTGTGATTGGATCACTGGTGTTAGTTCATTTCTAAATTACTTCAAAAGAGCCATTGGTAACAAAAATATTAAAAAACAAAGCCAACTGTTCTACAGGGCATTTTCATGAGCATATTTGCCTTTCCACAACCTTATTTCTTTGAGGATGTATTCCAGTGTTATTCTCTGGGCCTCATTTATTCCCTGCTTCAGATTTTTGGATAGGAATGCTAGACTGAGTGCAACACCCTAGGAACATACAGTTTTACAAAGGCATTTTAAGACTGCCACCATAGTCTCAGCATTCAATAGGAAACAATCATATACAATTTATACATTTTCCTCTCAAAACCAACGTTTGTGTTCATCTGATCAAGGCACATGGTTTAATGTGCCTTGTCAAAAGGTACTTTAAAAAAATGTAAAGCCCTTGGGATTTTCCCTTAAAATCCCTGGTCTACCTCCCAGCTTCTAAGCTAAGACATCCTCTCCTTTGAAACAGGGAGGATTTCTATAGTGAATTAATCTGTATCTGTTACATAACATTCCAGTTATGTAACATCTGTTATATAACATTTCTTCCTTTTACATAAGTTCAAGGTAAATATCTCTAACTCTGTATCTGCATCTTCACCCCAATCTGCACCTACAATTTCAAACAGGTAATTTTGTCCCTCTATCAGTAAACTTGGCAAAGATGGCCTCCAGAGACTGAACACATCAAGGTTAATAATACATAAAACCGTGAGGTTCTCCTTTTGTCTTTTCTCTTATTTTATACTGTTAAAACCTAAATCTCTTCTTCAGAAGGTAGGTTGTCCTACGAGTTCTAATAAATAAGAAAATGGAGCAGAAACTCACCCTTGCCTTACCGTGGTGGCCAACTTGTTCCAGATGTCTCTGAACAGGCCTGATTCAGACATAGCCATGCACTTAAGAAACCCAAGGCATCTAGTTAACTTCCTATATCAGATAATTCATCTCCTGGCAAGAGATCCACCTCAACAATGTTTTTTTGTTCAATTTTAGTATAGTATACAATTACGAATATTATTAGAGAATATTGCATCCATTTTATCTTTTCATTTAAATTTTTTATTAGTATACGCTAATACTATCCTTACCTAGTATAATTCTTACCTAGATAATTAAAAGAGAGTGATTGAGCCCGTTAATTATTTCTTACCAAAAGCAAGCATGTTACAGGCAAGGAGCATCTTCAAAGAAGCTGCTACAGATCAATATGTTTCCGTATTTATAGGTTTTAAAAATCATCTTCCAATAATAGCTAGCTGTCCCAGGTAATAAGGCTCATATTCTTGGCTAACTCATTCTTATAAAGTGAACACCATATAAAGTTTAATGGCTTGTTTTCATATTGTGAGGTGGTTTTAGTTGTAAAGTGTCATGAGCAGGACTCTGAAAGGACAACATAGAAATATCCTAAGTAAATAAAGTTATCTATACTCAAGTATCTTCTTAGAATACATAAAAGTAGTGTTAGTTCATTTTTGCTATTTTTCATCATAACAATAGATATCAAAAATATCTCTCAACCAATACAACCCATCTTTGAACTATATCTTCACTTCTGTATTGAGTTAGACATTGTTGCCATTTGGAGATACTTCTCACATTGGGAGAACATTATTCTGTTGATATTAATTATGCTATTTTTAGTATACAAAAGGCCATGTTGACTGTTGCTCCTTAGTAGCATGTCCCTCTCAAAAGCTGTTCTGTTCTGGGTCTCTGGATTCTCTGTTTGGCATGTTCAGCTGAGAGACCAGGCCAGCCTTGTTTCTGGCCTCCATGATTTTTAGTCAAGACCAGCAACTTTCCACCTATATTTCTGGCTCATACACACATCAGACCACTATTCCATATACTTGCCTTTCCACACTAAATAATGTTTTTAAAAAAATTAGAACATCCTGTATGGATAATAGTTTGTTAAACCACAGAATAGTATTTTTACCCTTCAACTGCTTTTAGCACCATAGTTTTAAAGATAAATCATGAAGCCATACAAAAACTTTAGATAGAAAACTGAATTAGATTGGCAGTGAAAAATTGTATGGCCAACACATCGATTCTAATTTGAAAGCATTTCTAGAGACAATGCAAACAGTAAATTCTATTGCTGAAGTGAGACAAGGCCATTTTCAAATAAAACTAATATAGAAGTCTTACAAATAATATTGTTAATAGTCCAGTGATATGTATAACTGATGACAATAGTGTTGACAGCATCATATTGTGTGTGTGTGTGGGGGGGGGGGGATGGCCTGATGGGAACATTACGATCCACTGGCTCAGACAGTAAAGCAACTGTAATTTTGTTAGAACTGCTACCACACAGACAGGGCAAATCTATATGAGATGGCATCTTCATAAATCAGGAACTGCAAGGAAAAATACTCAGGCAATGCATCAATACCACAAAATAAACTTGAAAAGGGGAATAGATGGATAATTAAAGGATGGATTATTATTTATCAAATTTATATCCCACTCCCTCTCCTCCGAATGGGACTCAGGGCAGCTAACAGCATATAAAATACGCCTGATAAAAACCATGCCAACAATACAATAAATAAACTTTAAAAATATAAAATGATAAAAAAAAACAATCCCCATTACAATCTATCCACTATAAAGTAGGATAGGATGCGTGGATGTTGAAGACATAGCTGAAGTATACCAGCTGCCTGGTGGATCACAAGCACCCAAAGGCCACCAGGAAAAGAGCAGCCTTGCATGCCCTGTGGAATGTAGGGAGGTCCTGCTTGACATGCACGTCTTCAGGCAGCTGGTTCCACAGGATGGGGGCCACTACTGAGAAGACCCTCACCCTTGTTGACATAAGCAGACAGTCTGTGGAAAAGAGACCTTCAATAAATGCCAGAGAAGACAGGGAACATTATGCCAAGAGAGAAATTGTTATTAAAACCACAGTGTCATACAAGTTATACTGTTAATTGTTGCTATACTGTAAGTAACTATGGTCATAAGATACATTGCCTCACAGTCTAAAGTCTGGACATTTTCATGTGTACCAGTAATGGTTTTAGGCGCTAGAAGTACAAAATTGAATCTGGATCTGTGAAATAATAATGAAATAGAATGCCTTGAAACATGTGCAGAGTGACCAGTCACTCAAGAATAACTGATTATATAACTGTCTATGTAACTGTGATAAGTAAAAGCATCCAGGCCAGGGTGCCAGGATTTTTCTGTAACTGCTTCTCTAGACTTCTGTACAATCTGATAGGGAAGATGCTTTTTAATGCATTGATATATACTTTGACGTTCCTAGGGTTAGGAACACCAGAGTACTGAAACTAGCATTCAGTCTAGGTATGTTTGTGTGTCAGAGGAAAAAAAATAGGCAGTTTGAAATCTGACAACAAAAAGAGGACTCACTTTTTTCATATGCTGGAAACTTGGATAGCTGCCAGTAGACATTGAATACCTGGACTTTCAAAAGGCTTTTGACAAGGTACCTCACCAAAGACTCCTGAGTAAACTTAGCAGTCATGGGATAAGAGGATGGGTTCTCTTATTTTTTAAAAACAAAGAGTAGGAACCAATGGACAATTCTCACAATGGAAGGCAGTAAGCAAGAAGTGGGGTCCCATAAGGATCAGTACTGGGGCCTGTACTATTTAATTTATTCATAAATGATCAGGAACTAGGGTTGAGTAATGTAGTGGTCAAGTTTGAAGATGACACAAAATTATTTAGGATGGTGAAAATCAAGGATGACTGTGAAGAGCTCCAAGAGGATCTCCACAAATTGGGTGAGTGGGCAACTATGTGGCAAATGAAGTTCAGTGCTGGTAAGTGTAAAGTGATGCACACTGGGACAAAATAAATCCCAGCTTCAAGCATAGGCTAATGGGATCTGAACTTGCTGAGACTGAGAGGAGAAAAGATCTTGGAATCTTAGTGGATAGCTCAATTAAAGTGTCAATCCAGTGTGCTGCAGCTGTGAAAAAGGCAAATTCTCTGTTAGGGATTACTAGGAAAGAGATTGAAAATAAAATGGCCAATATTATAATGCCCCTGTATAGATCTATGGTGCAGCCTCATTTATAATATTGTGTACAATTCTCGTCATTGTATCTCAAAAAGGGCATTGCAGAGCTGGAAAAACTACAGAAGAAGGCAACCAAGATGATGAAGAGGTTAGAGCACGTTTGCTAGGAGGAAAGGCTCAAAAGTCTGGGACTTTTCAGTTTACAAAAGAGATGACTAAGGGGGAACATGATAGAGGTTTATAAAATTATGCCTGAGATAGGGAGAGTTGACAAAAGGGTTTTTTTTCTCCATCTCCCAAAATACTAGAACATCCAATGAAACTGATGGGCTGTAGATTTTACACAGAGAGTGATTAAAATGTGAAATTCGCTGCCAGAGAATGTAGTGATAGTGATAGTGATGTAGTGATAAACAGCTTTAAAAGGGGATTAGATAGATTCCTGGAGGATAAGTCTATCAGTGGCTACTAGCCATGTTGACTGAGGAGAAACTCCATATTCAAAGGCCCTAGACCTCTGAATCCTAGAGCTAGGAGACAACATGAAGGGAAGATCTCAGCCTCTATATCCTGTTGGCCCAAGGAACTGGTTGGCCACTGTGTGAGACAGGATGCTGGACTAGATGGATGACTGGTCTGACCCAGCAGGGCACTTCTTAAGTTCTTATGCCATGGTACGCGCTTAGATTTTGAGAACTGATGCTGCTTTGTGTTTAGATGCTTCCCAATTTCACCCTGCTCAACTTTTATATTTGTAAATAATCAGAGATTGCAAAAACAGCACAAATATCCCCCTCACAAGACAACCAACACGGGGGGGGGGGGGGGGATGTCCATAAAACATTCTACTGTTTAGGGAACACATATGTACAGGTGCAAGATGATACAAGTATGCTTTGGGAGACAATACAAGTATGCTTTGGTAACAGTTACTACTTCTCTTGGAAATAGCAGAATTAATTATAGCACAGTGGCAAAGCTACTCTTAATAAGTAGTAATGAACATCCCTCTATTTGAATTGTGATTTAATTATAGAGAGTAATGCTCTAGAACAGTCAAAAACATTTTTTTAATTGGATCTCATATAGTTTGCATATGCATGTTCTTTCATTACTTTCTCCTGTCCTTGTCCATTCCTCCACTTTCATTCATTATTCACTTAACCCATCTGATATTTAAAAAATCAATTTGAAAAAGAAGTTTTTCTTTTAATTATCTTAAGCTTTTGAGGTGGAGTTAGCTGCTTGGGTTATTTTTCTAAAATCCAAGCCTTTCCCATTATGTAAGTAAGTAAGTAAATAAATAAATAAATTGATAATAGTATGGCTGTGGGTATATTATAGCTATGAGATCTGAAGATTGTCTGGCAGTCTGAAACTCTAGCTCTTTTTGTGGCAAGCTAAGTTTGTTTTTTGGGCTGACAGAACTCTGACTGATCCAAAGTCACCCAGCTGGCTTCAAAAGAAGGAGTGCAGAATTGAACCCTGTTCTCCAGATTAGAGGTCCGCCACTCTCAACCACTATACCAAACTTCATGCCTTTCCCATTCTGTCCACTTGACTCCCAAAGCTACGCATGCTCATAAAATGTTCTAAATTGAACTGCAAATAATTTGCATGTTCCTGCACTGCAACTTGGGAACGATATTTCAATCTAGTAGACTCTGAAAAAATATGAATGTGAAGAACACAAACATTAATGATTAATATTTGAAATATTCTATGATATACCATGATAACTTTGGCATAAACCCAATAAGACTGTAAATGTTAGCACGGACCACAATGCTCATCTGACTAAGCACCATGCCAAATGCTTTCTGTTGCAAGAATGCCCTTTTATACACTCCTTTTCCAGTAAGTTTCCCCTTATAAGTGACTGAATGAGGGGTAAAGACCCAGGCAGAGTATCAAACTATTTTCCTTAAAGAGATTTAACAATAACTGTAATTCAATAACATGTGGGGAAAATGAGCACTGTAATGGTAGGTAAACCAGAAAAATAAGAATGCGTCTGACTATACTGTCCTAATGCGTCTGACTATACTGTCCTAGCGTTCCCTAGGTATTTGCCTCAGACTAACGCATCCATTTTGGATGACGGATCCCTCCTTCTGCTGCAGCCTCACCAGCTCTGCTCCCTGGGAGTGAACCACCTCCCAATTTGGGCAAGGTCTTTTATGCCTTCTTCCCAGGCACCACCCTCTACTCCTCTGCTAGTCTCAGTTTTCCCTCCAAATTCCATTAGCCTATCACAGGACCCAAAGAGTGACCTGGGAAATGCAGGCCCTGTAGGTATTCTAATACAAGCTTCCCTGGAGCCAATAGGCCTCCCTAGAGCCTGTAGGCCACACTACTATAGGCCCAAGCTTAAGACACTTCCACAGAACAGATGCAAAACTATCCAAAATACTGCTCATTTTAAATTGCAATTAAATTGCAAATAAATTACTAGTCTAATAATACAAGGCACTCAGTAAGAAAAAATAGGAATTGCCAACACAGTGGGCACGGGGTTTTGTTTTTAATGCCTTATTTGTAAATACTGATCGATAAATAAGACTCTCAGAATTTTATTTATGTTGTTTAAGTAAAGAACTAAAGCATGAACATATGAACACATGAAACTGCCCTATACTGAATCAGACCCTTGGTCCATCAAGGTCAGTATTGTCTATTCAGACTGGCAGTGGCTCTCCAAGATCTCAGTCAAAGGTCTTGCATATCGCCTACTGCCAGAGCTTTTAACTGGAGATACCAGGGACTGGATCTGGGACCTTCTGCATGCTAAGCAGATGCTCTATCACTGGCCGAGGACAGACTGGCAGTCTGGGCCGCTCTGCCTCCGTTTTAAAAGCGGAGGCAGAGCGGCCGTTCAGACTGCTGCATCTGCCCGGAAGAGGCGGCCTGGACACAATGCGTCCGGCGCCGCGCTCCTCCTGCAGTAGCTGGGCACCACTTCAAAGTGGTGTCCCGGCTGCTGTGGCGCGCGTTCCACCCACTTCCGGCGGGTGTGAACACACGCCGAGTGGGGGAGCCCCGCCTTGTTCTGCCCCACCGCGGAGGCGCGGCAGAACTTCAGTATGTCCTCAGCCACTGAGCCACAGCCAATCCTGCATAATGAAGGCAGCAATCCCAAGGATACTTACCTCAGAGTAACATAGGACTTACTTCTGAGTAGACAGGATTACTTCTTTAGTGAACCAGAGAAGAGCTGCACCATCCCCATGACCTAGAGAGATTTGAATACTGGCAAGCTGTCTTTCTCACTCTTCAACTGAAGTTGTGTAATTTACAGTGCAGTCCTAAGGAGAGTTCCTCAGAGTTAATGGGCTCAGAATGGTGTAATTCTGTTTAAGATTGCATTGTTAAACAATTAAGTGTCCATTAAGAGGCTCTAGGTTAGATGAGTTGATGATATTTATATAGGACTGAAAATATTTTGAATACCCTTTCTCATGAAAATATTCAGTACTAACTACACTACCACAAGAAATTAAAGTCCAGTGCTGGCTACAACTCACAACTATTTTTATGCAGTCCTATTTATTTAAATAAATAAAAGGCAATTTAAATCTTCTTGTTTCAGAGCTAGAAAGGCCAGTGGGACCTTCTCTTATGTGCTCAGAATGTCATTCCACAAAGTGGTGCCACCACAGAAAAAGCCCTAGCCCAGGTAGTGGAAGTTGGTAATTTCTTGAAGAATGGTACCAAAAGTAGTCTTTGACTGGTGACATGTAATTGCCATTCAGGAGTATACAGGGAGAAGTTTCTTGCAGGCATGAGGGCCCCAGGCCATGAAGAGCTATAAAATGAAGAATCCTTACACTGTACTTGAAAATAAATAGGTATCCAGTGTAGTGTTTGTGATGTGAAATAAACATATTTTTACTGACTTCAACCTGCAGTGAACAGGGGCATTTTTGCACCAGCTGAAATTTCTGAGTAGTCCTCAAGGGTAGACTCACATATAATCTATTACAATAGTCTAGTCTTGATGCTACTGTGTGAGCAGATTCACTGAGTCTAAGTATGGTTTTAATTTACAAACCAAGTGTACGTAGAAAAATTTACTCTTCATTAACTTGTTACTTCAGGAAATGAGAGAGATTCAACCTTATTCCAGGACACCTAATTGAGTCCATCAGAGGCTGCCCGGACTGATACATCTGCCTCATGTAGATCAGATAAAGAGAGATATAGGAATAACTTGTTTACTCAGAAGACCTACTAAATGTGTCATAATTGGAAATAAACTGGACTCTTACAATCAAATGGATCTGCTTCATGTTTGATTTTGGATAGTCTAGAATATACCTACCTTAGAAAAATGGTTGGAAAGCTGTAAAGAAAACTGTGGCGTTTGTAATTTCAGCACATAGTCACTTTTTTTTTTTGGCTCACTAGGAAGTAAACTGGCACCAATGTTTATCTACTTACTGCCAGCACTGAGCACAGGGATGCTGGCAAGAAAAGACATTTAAAATCATGGTCTAAAACATCGATTTTCCATACCCCACCTCTTTTTTTTTAAATTTGTAACATCCTCCCTGATGAAGATCTCTGGAGACAGGCCCATAGCCAGGATTTTTTTAGTTGGGGGGCATTTAAATTTCTTAGGGGGGCACTGGCTAATTAAATTAAAGGAATACCTAGCTTTTCCTCTGCAACTGCCACTGCTTGAGGGCCCTGGGTTGCATGGGAAGTTGTGGGGCCTTGCCCATAATTAGGGGGGGCCTAGCCCCGAGATGCCCCACTGTAGCTATGTGCCTGTCTGGAGAACTCAAAAGCTTGCACTGTTTAGTTTTGTTTTGGTTGGTCATAACAAAAGGTATTACAAGGACTGTGGTTTGTTTTTTGGATTTTGATTTTAGATAAGCATGGTTGTAAACAGCTTTTGGGAAACTTCAGCCCAGTCTCACAATTCCTAGTACACAGAGGGCCTTTGATATGCTAAAAAAACCCTCTTGCTTGCGAAGTATCTCCATCTTTCCATGAAGGTGGAATCTGAGTGTGTATGTCCCACTGAACTACAAAGCCTTTGTACTAATAATACCACACTATTTCATACTCAGAGCTGTTGTAGTCTTCAGATTAAATGATTACTGCTTTTAGCATTAGAAAAGTTCAAAAATGCTATTTAATTGCACGAACATTTAATTACATTTCACTTCAGCAAACAAGCAGTAATTCTTACCTACATGGTCCTTGAAACAGCTACAATGAAGAGGGATATTGTTTAATATTTCACATCCTGTTATGCTTATTGCTGTCAGCTGGGTGATTTATGATTTCCCAGTATTGCCAGTTCAGAAGAATACAAAGAGGGCTATTTGATCACCTTACCCTCATTATCTTTAATTACAGCCTCAAATATGAAGTAGTCTTTTACATGTATTAGAAATGTGTTTATCTGTGGGGCATATTATGAATTCAGAGTAATATTGTTTCCTTTTTTACATAAATGGGGCTTGAAGCTGCCATGCAGCTATATATATCCAGGAACTAGCTTGCTTAAAGAAGGAAAGCAAAGTCCTTTCAGAATTATATTGTACATTCTTCAATTTCCATAGTTGTATAATTTTAAAAATAGCTTCCACTAGGCTTTGACCTTTAATTAACAAATCTAGTACAGCACATTTAAATGAATATTTGTAGAAGCTGTACTTCCCCCCACCCCCGGAAGATGAAAATTACACTTAAAAAACCCAAATTATGACATGTGAAAAAATATAGTGAACCACCTCCTACTGAAACCTGGATTCAGTGACTTCATCCACAATACCCAATTTAGTTCACATTCATAATTGTTTGAATGTTCTATGTATTTCCTTTGTCATTTGAATAAAAGACATTTTACTATAAATTGGTTTGCATAAATAAAAATATATAAACTATCAGAATGGCCAAATGTTCATAGAAGTATTATATATAACAAAAATGTGGGTTTTATTATAGATTCAGGTGGGTGTTTTTAATGCAGGTGTTTTTAATGTGTTAGCTGCCTTGGTGGCCCTGATAAGGGCAGAAAGACCGTGTATAAATCTTGTAAATAAAAACAAACAAACAAACTGCATTATCAATACTCTCCTCCCAAATTTAGCAAAAACGTCCACATTGTAATTTTAAAAGACTAGCAGCACTAAGGGAAACTTACATGGGAGCAAGCCACACTGAAATCAGTTCTAAAATAACATGTATAGGCTTGGGCTGCAAATTGATTTTTAGTATTTTTGACTGAAAATGTGTGTATTTTAACTTTAAGCAACAGTAATATTTTTAGATCGAGGTGGGTAGCCGTGTTGGTCTGAAGCAGCAGAACAAAGTTTGAGTCCACTGGCACCTTTAAGACCAACAAAGTTTTATTATTTATACACACAGTTTTCCAGAAACTGGGTATTCTTCAGGTGTGCTTGAATACTTTGAATAACACTTTGTTGGTCTTAAAGGTGCCCATAGACTCAAATAATATTTTTAAATGTGCTAAAAGACTAAGTATTTTACCTCTCTCTTTATTTACATTTGTTTATTATTCAGTAACTTTCTGCTTATTTGTGCTCATGTTAACTTGGACTCTGTGTGTGGTTTTGTATGCATACCTGTAAAGAAAAAATTAAAGTGTTTGGATTTTAGGCTTAGGACAAATGTCTTCACAGAAAACAAAAGGTAAGCAGATACATAAGAAATCAGGAAGAGCGGCTGCCTCTTATATTCCAGCAGGGGGAACTAAAGATTCACCATCTAACATTGCTATTTGGCTTACAGACCTATGTCTATTCCTATAACCCTCTGACTAATCATCAGTGCTAACACTATATAGTTAGTAGAATCTCTGATCATATGTGGTCTCAGCTGCATTGTATACACTAAAGATGTTGGAAGTATGCAAACACCTTTGATGCAGCTATGCTTTTGCTTGATCACCCCCTTCCTATTGGGGCAGATTTCTTTGGACTTTTTTGGTACTGTCATTTGCCTTTCCCAACATATCATTTTTTCTGTTTTTTTCTGTCACCCCCATTCTCAAAATATTTGTTATATTTCCTAGGAAATATGATTTTTGTGTTCCACTGCTATGAATCTGATTTCTCCCCAGCTCTCCTTAGACTTCATGTGAGACTTTTTTGGATCCCATACAAAACAGGCAATGTGGCAGTCTTTTAAAAATTTAGAAAATTAGGTAGAAATGAAGAAATTAGGTAGAAATGTCTAAAATTTCATTATTTATATTCTTTAGATACACTATTCACATATTGAATAACTGAGGGGAATGAAGAGATATAATAAAGAGTGCTTTGTACATTTTATGTTTAATTCACTAATTCAGACAACTACACTATGCCTGAAGAACTGTTTGAAGAGCCTATGCTTTTCTTATGCATATTGGTTACCTGTCAATGTGTGAGATCCAGCTTTTGGCACACCACCAGAAATGCAGTGTTTAAAGGGTAGAGTCACATGACCATTTGTGAAGTGGCTCTTCCATTGGAAGAAGGGTAACTTAAGTTGCAGGAAGATCCTTAGGCTGGAGAAAAGCTTTATACTTGACTCAGTGGAGTGTTAGGATACAGGCCACTGGCTTTTCAGAATGTGCCAAACTGTCACATGGCTGCTTTGGAAGACAAAGAAATAAAAGAAATGGTATAATTTTCTATAGGGCATATACATTTCAGGCTGGTTTGAGTGCATTCTATTAAATGCTTGGTGATAGCTGGTGGGAAGACTACAAAACACTGACTAGTCTTGCTTTTGCTAGATTGGTGACCTGTGGAATTCCACTTTGATGCATTTTGGCCAGTAGCAAACATTTCTACCTCGACACATATATTAGCAGTATAGATGTGAAGAACACATATTTTGAGCAGAAAGTCTATATGCTCAGCTGTGCTGACATATTCATAATGTATAACTCTCATTTCAAAGCTCACTTTGAAAAGGCATCAGGCACATGAAAGGTCATGTGACCAGGCCCTTGAACAGCCACAAATGTGTGCCAAAAGCTGATCCTGTGTATAACATCAAAATGTGTCAGATTTTCAGTCACACTAATTCTGGGCATACTCCCAGATAAAAGTCTAATACAGCTTTTATGCTTTAGCTCCATTGCACATGGTTTAATTCAGGCAAAGACTTACAGAGACTCTGCTTTGCAACTTGACTCCAAAGTCAGACTGGGGCTCTATTTCATGCACACTCCCTTGACAGTAGACTCTGTAGCATTCAGCGGGGATTTTGCTAAGCATGCATACATGACATCAGGGTGTTTCTGTTAAATAATAACTAGGGAGAGGAGTGAGCATCTACAGCATTTAATTCCCTTGCCCCCAACTAGCCACACACACCACTCAGAAGAAATTAGGAGGAAGGGCTTCTTTCCAGGTATGGCTACAGTCAGGTAATGCTCTTTTATCCCATGATCACATGAAAGTGAAGTGGGAAGAGATTAAAACCGTGGCCTCTTTTCTAAGGGCTCCCCGTGTGGGGAAACAGAGGAGATGAAGACTAATTGGGGAAGAGACTTCTATGAAATCGCTCAGCGAGAAAATTACCTGCCCATTAAATGAGAAGCAGTGAAGAGCAATCATGTTAATGTCACCAATAGTAGTGAGGGAAAGAAGGGTTTCGGGGAGGGGGGAGCTCTTTCCTTCCTCCCCCACTCTGCTCCTCAACCCTTCGCTCGCCTCACGTTGCCGTTCTCCCTCCCCCCCTCCCTGCTCCGAGGGGAACGAGCGGCTGGGTGTGGTGTTTTACGGTGGTTTGATCCACACCCCACCTCTTCCCTCGCCGCCTGCAAACCGCGTCTTCCTTTCGCCCCCTTCCTCGCTCTAGCGACAAGCCGCCCAAGAGAGGACGAGTGCCTGGGCGACCTGCTACGGGAGGGTGCTGCTGCTCTCGCACACAAACGCCCCGCCGCGCTCGCCGCTTCCCGCCGCGCTCGGCTCCTTCCTCAGAGGGAGCGCTTCTCTCCTCCCCCCCCCCCCCCTTCACAACTGTAACGCCAGCGCGCGACCGCCTCACAGCAGCAAACGAGCGCGGGGTCTGCTGCACCCCCCGCGACGCGCTGGGGATTCGTTCTCCTCCTCCAGCAGTTCCTCCTTCCTGCCTCTCTAAGGGTGGGCGTCGTTTGGGTGGGTTCTTTGAGGGGTGTGGGGAGAGCGGCGCGCAGAGCAAGGAAAGATTTGCTGAGGCGTCCCTCTTATGGAAGTTCAGGGAAGCAACTCTGCAGCTTGAAGTGATTTGGCAGAGAGAGGAAACGAGAAGCAGAAGCCCAAGCCCGTGATTCCGCCCCCTCCTCCTTCACTGCCTTTTCCTCAAAGCGCCGAGAACTTTAAAAAGGGAGGAGGGGGGTACTTTCGAGGAAACAAATCCGCTTTGCAAAGTCTCTCTCGTCTGCTGAAGAAACCCCTTGGCTTTGGATTGCAATGGAGAGTTTTAGCCACACTTGAACAGTTCCTTTGCCTCCGGTGGATTGGTGGGAATTTCGGAAGCGGAGCCAGTGTGGAGCCCTCTGTGTGTCCCCCCCCCCCCCCCCCCCCGGTGTTGCTAATCTGCATGGAGCTCCAAGTGTCCCATTCAAGCTCTTTTCCCTCGGCTGTTTTTGAGTCGCTCTTTACGTTCCCTTAGGTGTTAGGAAGATCTCAACTTTTGGACTTCGGGGGCTACTTTTTCTTTTTGGCCGGCCTGGCATTGGATTGCTTTTGAATATGTTAAAATGGGACCGCTAACGCCACTCCTGCTGTTTGGATTTGTCCATTTTCAAGTTTATGGTAAGTTATAGTGTTGTATAACTGTCGTTGCTTGGACGGAATTTCGTCCCATTCTGACTTGGAGGGGCTACGGAGCCTTGGATTTTATGGGCCTTTATTCCGGGGGGGGGGGGGGGGGGAGATACGGCTGTAACAAGCTAGTTTGCTTTGCCAACTTCATGTATGATGGAGAAACTGTTAATGACCGAAATAGTTAATGAATGGGGTGGCCAGTCTAACCTGTAAAGAAAGGAGGGGGGAATCAACCGTAGCGATAAATCTCTAAAACGTACCAACAGATGTCGATTGCTACTGTTTTTTGCTCCGTGATGAACTTTTTAGATAGAAAATCGACTGATTAAATTGGGGCAGTTGCTCTTTTCATTCAAGTGAAGTGGCTTAGAAATTTGCAACGATGAGTTGCCAAACGCTCCATTTGTAAGGCAGTGAATAGAATGCTCTCAATAGTGTGAAATAAATATACGGCTGCGAGATGCGTTGTAGGGGAAGCTGTAGGGAGTGTGAAAGTGGGTCGTGTCTATGGAAGCTTTCCAGTACAGCAGAATCTCAGCTTTCACCGTTAAAAGACAATAGGGATTTTGAACAGGTGCTGTAGGTGTCTCCTTCTTAGCAGTACTGTAAAGGCGATAGACTTGCCCTTCGGTTGTCTTTTGTTCATCGTGCATAGCTTACGTAAACTCAGGATCTTATGGTTACTAAATCTAGAAGCATTTTTCTGAGAACTTCATAAGATAATTTGAACAATGCTAACAACAGCACAGTGCTTGCTGTAACGTTTTAAAATGAAGGATGTAGAGAGATCAGATTAAATCAACAGTGTGAGTATGACAAGCAGAACATAATTTAACAGACACCCCAATGAAAGGATAGACTAAAGTACTTAAAGAAAACAGAATGTGATGTGTGTGCGCGGACGCCTGCATGCCTTAGCCCATTATCTGTAACGAATATAACAGTATTTTTGTTCACAAGTTGAGTATCTGATGCACACACATATAAATCATCCTATGGTCAGGGGAGACATGAAACAGTAGAGAGTACCAGCTCTTTGGCTATCATCCTAATTTGGAATTTTAGTGTACAGGTTTATGTACTGCAGTTAATTCACAAGTCTGGGTTGCTGTCTGTTGTGGTGAGTCTGTGGGAGAAAACTTGGTTCCAGCAGGAAGCTGGTGCTTAAAAGTATGTAACATATCCATATCAAAGAGAGCCCTCTCTTGTAAACACAGAGTGATATTGTGTTACCTACAATTACTGCTTGCAGTTATGGGCTGCATAAGTACAAATGCTTCCCTCCCCACCACACCCCCAGCAACACAGGAGGCACTTGAGTACCCTACTAATGGTTATTTCATGTATTGTATGATGCCTCATGTAATGTGGCATGCATATGTATATATGTATCTATATAGCACAGCATTGTGATTCATAAGTACAAATGCTTCCCTCCCCACCACACCCCCAGCAACACAGGAGGCACTTGAGTACCCTACTAATGGTTATTTCATGTATTGTATGATGCCTCATGTAATGTGGCATGCATATGTATATATGTATCTATATAGCACAGCATTGTGATTCCTGCACACTGGCAATGTACATAAAACCTGAAAGTATATAAAACCTGAAAGTACAGGCTACAGAACTGTAGTTATCAACTGGTTTTTGAAAATTATAGGTAGCTAGAAGGAATACAATTAAAGTACTCAGTGGAAGTGACAGAGTGAATCACAGGAGCCTGGTGTTACAGAATTTAATTAATGTACCAGGCTGTTTAGAGATATAGGAAACAAATGCAATTAACCAGCTTGCTGGAAGGGCAGGAGCAAGGCATGATTTATTCAGGTTTACTTCCATGGAGAGAACTTTCCCCAGTATTTAGCATTCTATGCAAGGTAAAACTGTGAGAACTCATTGGTCTATCCTTGAGAAACATGTTATGGATTTTACAGAAATGTCATAGTGTTTCATGAGAAGATACTGGAATGCTATGTCACTATCAGTGGCGGCAGTCCTGCATACTGACTATGTGCAGGATTGCAGTGTTATCCCCTGTTTTGAAACATTACTCACTAATACAAAAATACTGAGAACTCTCTTTTATTCATAATTAATTTAAGGATACATATTATACTGTATTTATACACACCCCTCCCATGAAGAAAGTTGTGCCATAGAATAATGGGATGTTACTAAGGGCAGCTAGAGATATTTTATTTTAGCATACAGGTCAGGTGGTTTAGATAAGCAAAATGTAAAGCGTGAGCTTTACAAACACATATGAGCTTTACGAACACCCTAAGGTGGGTACAGTGCGGTTTCCCATTAATATGTAAAACAGACCTAAATTGCTTAAAATGTTTCTTTATCGAATGTTATACAGTGCATATATCTAAGCAAAATCTAAGCCATCAGTTCCCCTCCCCCAAAGAAAAATGGGTCATACCTTTCTCAAAAGCTACAGCTCTGGGCTATCCTCTACCTTAGTGGTGGGGGTGGAAAGTGCCATCAAGTTGCAGCCAACTCATGGTGCCCCTGTAGGATTTTCAAGGAAGGAAATATTCAGATGTGGTTTTCCATTGTCTGCCTCTGCTTTGTGACCCTAGACTTCCTTGGTAGTCTCCCATCCAAATACTAGCCATGATCAACCCTGCTTAAGTTTCTTAGCTCTCATGAGGGCAATGCCTACCTCAGTAGCTCTTTATTTTAAAAATACTGATTTTTTAAAAAAAATTGTGTGCATGGATTTTTGTTGGAGAGGGATAATCAAGATTGTCTGAGATGTAATATCTGTATTTTCCATATGCTGTGCCATTAGTTTTGTCTGAGGGCCCGCAGGTAGCATTACACAGTGCTAGTCTCAGATGATTATTTTTAAGGTTTAAGTTGTTTTTTGGTTTATTTTTGCGTTCATAGCACCTAAAAATTACATACTGTATGAAAATGGAATACACTGTGAAGTTTGTGTTTATGTGTGTCTGTATGCATCTATGACAGCTTTGCTTATATCCTTTGCATGGAACTTAAGTACAAGTCCTGCTACCATTGTTGGATCCTGTTTGGGAAGTTACAAAGAGGTCCATCTTTTCTTTATGCACTGTTTTATTTGTTAATTTATTCTCTAACTTAAATTTAGAATTCGTGGTTTATTTTGTTTAGTTAGAGTACTTCTGTGAATTCTGAGGATGCAAAATGGGATGAACAAGCCGTGATGATCCTGTGCTGTCTTTCTACCATATGTTTGATGGAGCATTATATATTTTGTAGGGAAGCACAACAATGTGGGAGTGGTGGTGTAGGAATAAGCAAAGTTTACTCTGTGGAGAAAGATCTCAGTGTTGGGGACTCTTACCTTTTGGGCCTACTTGTCTAACACCTTTGAGAAGAAGATGTAAAATACTTATTTGAGTGGTTCATCTCTGAACAAGGACTCTTGTGCTGTAAGAATGTACTGACTAACCAACATGTATATATCTAATAGCCAAGATGGCCCCCCTCTGTGCGGATATCTAAATCGGCACATCGGGGACATAGAGATTTTCCTGCACACTCGGGGTATTCCCTAGGTGTGCAGAAAAATCTGAAAGGCTGAAAAAACTATACGGGAGATACTTAAATCCCCCCAAAAGTAAAAGAGCATTTCCTGTGAATGCACAGAGAAAGCACTGGAAACTCTGCCTTGTCGCCATGTGGGGGGGGGGGAGGCTTGGTGGCCTGGCAGCTGGGAGCCACTCAGGCCTTGCCACCAGTGCCTAGGGGGGCAGGAGAAGGCTTAGAATGCCTGGCGGCTGGGAGCTGCTCTGGCCTTGCCACTGGTGCCGGGGGGGGGGGGGAAGGCTTGGCAGGCCCAGTGGCTGGGAGCTGCTCAGGTCTCTCCGCTGGTGCTCGGGGGGGGGGCAGGAGAAGGCTTACCTGCAGCCGCTTCCTCCTCCTCAATGCAGAGCTGCTTCTGCAGGCCAGGAGGCTTTGGAAATACTCCCCCTGGGTGAGTATCTCGCATCCTGCTTCTTGTCTTACTTAAAGTTGGAACACAGAACATAACAAAAATTTTGGTCTTCAAACTTTCTTCTGTGAAGTCTGAGTGACTCTACATAATAAAATATTTTAAACTGTTTTAACATGTACTTGTTTGGCCTGAAATATGATCGCCAACTTCCTGTTTGTGCTCTCCAGATGACAGAAATCAGTTCCCCTAGAGAAAATGGCTGCTTTGGAAAGTAGACTCTGTGGCATTATACGTTGGCTGAACTCCATCCCCAAAACTCCAGGAGTTTCCCAGCCTGGAACGGGCAACCTTAGGAGCCCACCGAGCATTTCTACATGTGAGCAGCTGTTGCAGAAATGCTAAAAATAAACTTTGCAGGCTGTTTGCTAAAAGTTAAAACTATTGGATCCCAACCTTGGTTACTGCAAGCCCAAAAACAGAGTGCAAGATATTTTTTTGATTGGGTCAGTAATGGAATTAAGCACTTTAGGTTTCTCTTGGCCTTGTTCTGTTGCTTGCACTAGCAAAAAAGTGGTAAGTATGTTTTCCTTTCCACTCACGCTTCAATGGATGCAACCCACTGTGAGATGCCTGACAAGTCACAGTGAGCAGCTTTATGCTGTTTCCTCACTACTAAGGGTACATTGATGAACAATTTTATTTCCTGGGATGGGGTCCTGCCTAGGTGAAGTGGTGACCAGGTGTGAATCCTATTGTGATACTTGAATTTGGAAGGATATATACGTATCTTGAAATGGTGAAGCTCTTTGAATTGAAGGACCTTGTATTCCAACTTCCCCCAATTCCAAGTTCTGTAGCTGTGAAAGAAATCCGTTCCCCTAGAGGGGAACAGCATCTCAAGTGCACCACCAGGGATGGTACCAGGTAGGGCATTGTGCTGCATTCATTGCAAAAATATTACAAAATATGGCAGTTGCAGAGAATTTCGACAGGCGAATTTTTCTCTTGCTTTCAGTCTACTTCAATAGGAGAGTGAGGAAGATTTTTCAAGCAGATACATTCATGAAGCTCAGTCATGTTCCTTTGGAAGTAGATAGTCCATAGTAAATGTGTGTACAATTGCAGTTTTAGCAATATCATTTGATCACGAAGACAATATATATGCATTCATTTACTCTGACAGCACAAAACCCTGATACTTTAGGGTAACACTGCTACTTGGAAGTGAGTCTCATTGAACTTAATGCAATTCACTTTTGAGTAGGCATGGCTGCAATTGGAGTGTAAATGTGAAAGATGGATAGTGTGGAAAGTGAGATTCCACAGAAAGAAAGCCACTACTTTTTAATGAGGTGTTTCAAATATGACAGTCAGCTGCCTTTTTAAGAATTAATATTTTGATTGTCAAAGGACATACCTGAAGATTCAGTTCTGCCTTCAAATGATCTGCATAGCTTAAATAGTGCAAGAAAATGACATTTATAATGTATTTTATCTCTTTATTGTATAGTCAGTTGGTATATGAATATTGATTAGAGAAAAATAATAATAGATTCACTATGCTCTGCCCTCTTGGTCTGAAACAAGGCCCGTCTGTTATCACTTTTTTAAAAGGTCGCTTTCTCTTCAGTTGCCACCTGGGTTACCACTCCAGAAATTAAACATTGAACTTTATTTGAGCTTTATTTGTTTGAGCAAAGATGCCATTACATGTACATGCGAATCAGTATTTGGTGAAGTGCAAATTGCTTGATAGGTTTCGGAAACCATTTCAAACATTATTTACAGCTAGAATTTTGTATCCTTTGTTCTTCAATGGAGGGATATATGTTCTTTTTGAATTTCAAAAACATTTGAATTTGTTTGTGGGAGAAATTGTTCTACTGAATAAAGATTGGTCCTTGTGCATGGCTCAGTCTTCCATACATATGAAGGATGACAGTTAATTAATATAAACATTTATCAACATCATTAACTGTTTGTGTGAAATATTATTCATTAAAAATACCCTTCTTTTAAAGCTAGTTCACTCATTGGGGCAAAGAATGACCACCACTATCATGTATAAGAACCTTCTGACAATGCTACACTGCTATCTTCCTTATTTCTGTGACTACCTTTTAGCACGTTTAGCCAAGCCAGTGTGGTAAGGAATGAAAAAAGGTTGAATTTGCTGAGTAGTCATTTTCTTCTTCTTTTCCCTCTGTTTCCAGCATAGCAAAATGCACTAGACCGTGAGTGAATCAGGCAGCTTGCATGCCAGGAACAGCAGCAATAGCGTGTGTAAGGTAGATACAAAGGAGAGAGGGAGAAGCTGTGTGTGTGTGTGTTCAGAGATGATGTACCCAGCTGGTATAGGAAAATGTGAACATCCACTTGTAAAGTGAAGCACTTGAGCTTATTTTGCTGCAGAAACCCAGGTCAAGAAGTTAATGTGGTAACTTCCCAGCCTGTGACAAAATAAATATTTGTGCTTTACTTCATAAATGATAATGTAGGTGTTTTGCATGAGGAAACACTTAATAATTTAAGTATTATTTTTTCTGTCTTCTAAGATAGAAGAATTTTAATTTTTTTAAAAGAATGTAAGTAGAAACAGCTTATTTAAAATGTATATGTTATAAAAGACCTTTCTGAAGCTGATTTTAAAATCTTGTTTACCTTTGGAGGTTACTAGACGCTATGTCTCCGAAGCTGTGACAAACATGTTAGCCCTTGTGTTCTCCCTTTGCATCAGGTGCTTAAAATAGACTAAACAAAGGGTTCTCAAAGGAATAGTATTGTTACCTAAAGAGTTTCAAACACTGCAGTTCTGTCTCACTCTGAAAAACCTAGACGCCACCATGAACAACTTAATTTGTTCTTATTTTCTTAGACAGTGGGATTTTGGGGGGTACTTTTCTAATGTAGCCATATTGACATATCTTTGACATGAAGGAAAAAGTAAACATTTCAATAATAGATTCATTATAAAGATCTTACTGTATTTGTTTAGCTGAAACATTAACCTGCCATTCATGAACAGGATGTTTTTTTATAACTTCTGGTTAAATAAAATGCTATGCGCACAAGTGCTTGGATCTTCCAGTTTTACATTTTCTCACTAGCACTGAAGGTATTGGAATGTTAGCAGAGCATAGCTTACTTCTGTGCTCATGATGTCAGGGCAGTTCAGAAATTCACCTTGTAGAGCGGCGCTTCATTTACCCCTCCCACACTATTTCCTCTTTCCCTCTTCCAGACAGCCCCATTTTCTCTCTCCTTTCCATGCTTTACTTCTGTCCTTTCCACTCACCAACCAACCTTCTGTCGCACCCAAAGTCTTCAGCTTTATTTATTAACTTTGTATCTCACCTTTACTCCAATGGGGACCCAAAGCAGATTATATAATTCTCCTTTTCTCCATGTGAGGTAGATTAGACTGAAACAGAGTGACAGCCCCAAGTTCTATCAAGGTCCCATGGCAGAGTGGGGATTTGAGCTTGGCTCTCACTTATTCTAGTTTGACACTCTAGCCACTACACCAAACTGGCTCACAGATTTCCCTTTTTCTGGAATGCTTTTCCTGGGAAAAGTCTGGCCAACGTATAAAAATCATGTAGTAGTAAAGTTGATCAGGTGAGTTGTGTAGTGTCCACCACTGAGTCTGGCCAAGTCTTACAAGTTTTTGGGTGGCTACTTCTGGGCCCAGACAGGTTGCATCTGTTGCTTAGCAGGAAATTTTCAGGTGGTTGCTTGCAAGCCTGCCCCAATGAGTCCTCCCTAAAGGGTAGGGGGATGGTTGCAGCAGTGCACTGGGAGGCTGAAAAAACCCTGCAGTTGGCCCTGCCCCCCACTTTTTCTGACAGAAAGCAAGGCTTGAAGGCTGGCAATAGTGTTGTGGTTGCCTGTTAACCCCCACAATAGCCACTGAGATCAAAGAGCATGCCAATTTCTTAAAGCCACAGTGCTGTTTCTATTGTTTGGGTTTATTTTACTCCCACAAGGTATTTAAACAAGTTTCAGATTTCTCAGCAAATGTATGGCTTTTCTTGGTTTTGTAGAAAGATCTGTCCATGGCCCTAATTTGTGGTTTTAAAGATCTCAAGTCTTGGACCATGTTGAGAACTAAATATAATGATAACTGTTATATACATAACAGGATAAATTAAATGTGAGAATACACATGTAATATTAGGTAGAAACTATTCAGCTTCTCTCTGTCAGATGTTGACACATTGATAACTGCTGCAGGGAGAAAGCATGTGAATGCTTTGATTCTGCCTCTAGCACAATATAGAATATCAGGTTCTTTTGAGGTTTAATGCAAGGCAAGTCACACCATGTTAATGTGTACCGTTATTTCACTTTAACCATCTTATTCGTCTCTAATGAGAGAGGTGTTTATAAAGGACAGTGTTTATAAAGAGGAAGCAGGGGTACATTCTAAAATAATTTAAAGTACACCCCCAGTGTATAGCAACATGGAACTAAAGTTTGGTCATTCTAGACTTCTGTCATGATAAAATAATAACATTTGAGTGGCTTTTTCAAGCACTTAAAGTGTTTTGATATGTTTTGTTGTAATAATTACAACAGCTTTGTAGGTGATATTGTTATCCATATGTTGGAGGAGGATGGCAGAGACTGACAGACCGTGGCTTATCTGAGTCTACCTAGTGACTTCATGTCAGAGGTAAGACTTGATTTGGAGCTTCATGATTTGGAGCTGAGTCCCTAGGCTACCATGCTACACTAGAAAGTACAATGAGATGGATAAAATAAGCTCATTTGTATTAAGGACCTACCTTAAAATTCACACACATTTCAACATCACCAGATTCTGCCCACAGCAGTTACTGCCATAGTTTCATACATCCCATACTCTTTAAAGGCAGTGTTCATAGAGCCTGTACTGCTTGTGCCCATGTAATGACTATTTCCAGTCTAGCAGCACTGTTGAAGAAATCTTAGGATTATGACTCTAATTGATGTGATTGTCCTTTCCACAAAAAAAGAAAAAAACCCCCACTCCTATACATAAAGAGTATGTCGGCAGTACAGTACAAAGTAAGTACTTCTGAATACCAGTCCATAATGCTGTTGGCTTTTGACAGCTTTGTAGCCTGAAGACTATGGTATTCAGTATTCAGATTTATTGCATAGGGCCAAAGGCTGTTACAACCTTAGTATACAACCAAGCAATATAACTAGCAAGCAACGCCAGCAAAACAAAGACAGTAAACCAAGTTGTTTCCAGACAGTGTTAAAAGAGACAATTGCAGAACAGTTAAAATTATTTTACTGCAGTTGATCCTATAAAACTTGTGAATATTCAGCTGACAATAAAAAGAAATATGGCAAACCATTAACCATACAATAAGTACATGTGCCCTAGGTCTGTATTCATTGTCCATTTCCATATTCTTTTCAATCAAAGCTTTATATGACTGAAAACGCAGGATTTCAGATTTAGCTCTTCTGTTTGTGACAGAATTAAGCAGCAATGCTTATTTATACAAAAAGAAGTGGCTTACTTCATAGTACAGTTTCAGTTAAAATAGTTATTGACATTTATATAGCTTCTATGTGTGGCAGTGTGACCTAATTGAGACTTTAAATAAAATGTTTGTAAGTATATATAAGAGAAGTCATAGAATACATGACCAGCATCATTTGTGGGTGCAGTAACTATTGTCCATGCTATTAATTTGTCATTGATTACAGGAGTTATTAAGTGGAAGAAATTAACCTTTTAAAACTAAAACATCTTGTTATGTGCATCAGCTAGCATCTTGTTCTAGTGTACTAAAAGCAGGCCTTTATGGAGAGCACCAGAGCTACCTATCTACTGCTGTGAAAGTGTCAAGAGTCAAGAACCAGTTATGAGATGTGGTTTACCGGTACATCTGCCCTGTAATCATGGATCTTCAAACTATGATTCTGTCTAATCTTTGGAAGTTCTTATCTTTTAAAATCCAGTATGAGGCCTTTATTGTGTGCTGGAAAACTGGAGGGCTTAGTAGAAGTTATATCAAAGGGAAGAGTAATAGAGTGGAAGAAAAACTGCTCCCAGGTTTGTGATGTTGATGACTATAGCAAATGTTGTAGTATCTTACTTGAATTATTTTAGAATTAATTTTATGTCTTGCTCACTCTTCAGTTTGGAAGAACTGCACATTTATTTTCACAGTCGAAATCTGTTCCTCAGATAGGGTTGCCAGGTCCCCCCTGGCCACCAGTGGGGGATGGGAGGTAGGGTTGCCAGATCCAGGCTGAGATTTGGGGATGTGGTAGGGGGAGGACAGGAACTTTAGTGTGGAGTACAATGCTACCCTCCAAAGCATCCATTTTCTGCAGGGGAACTAAGATATGTAGCCTAGACAAGAGATATAATTTTAAGGGAACCCCATGTCCCACCTGGAAGCTGGCATCCCTATCCTCACACCCTGTGTGGATCTTCATCCAAGATTGTTCTCCTGTGCAGCAGTGATCCTCAACAGAGAAGAGATCATGGTATCAGTGGAGATAAAATAAGGGGAGTTGAAATGGTATAAATTTGTAACTGTTTTTTTCTATGAGCCTTTGGATTCGTGTACAATTACCTGATAAAAATTGAGGAAAGGCTGAAGTTCCGTATTAAAAAGAATTCATATTGGTTTATAAGAAAGCCAATTTGTTGACAAGCCAGTGTGGTATAGTGGTTGGAGTGTTTCCAGGGTCACCTGGGTTCGAAATCCTACTGTGCTAACTACTTCACTGGCTGACCTTAGTCCAGTAACTGTTTCTCAGCCTAACCTACCTCGCAAAGTTGAAGGATACCGAAAGGACAGAGAAGACCATGTAAGCTGCTCTGAGCTCCATGGGAAAGGGCAAGATAAAAATAAATAGAATTGGATAATAATATTCATCATTTCCACTGTTCATACTGCTTCACATGCTCTATCATTGTAATCCTTGTAAAAACCTTGTAAGGTAGGCCAATATTATTGTGCCCAGGTTTCAGACAAGGAATGCTGAGGCTGACCTAACTTGCCTAAGGCCATCTATTTTCATGGCAGAAACCAAATTTGAACTGGGTACTCCCCAGATTATAGCTCATTTCCTTAGCCTCTGCACTCTTATTGATGGTCAGTTGTGAGGATAAAGATGTTGCAGAGGAATCTGACATCGACTTTATTTTATTTATAGGCTATGACCAGAATAAATCTGACATCAAGCTGCAATAATAAAATGGAGAAAATGTGGTGTGCTGTAATTTCAGTTTCTCCCTCTGAGAGGAGGACATCTTGATGGGTGTTTCCCACCCTATCTGTAGGGAGGCAGGAACTAATTCTTCACTTCCTGTCCTCTGGTGGGATACGCCCCTTCAAGTCAGTTCTGTTCCTGCCTCAGTAGGGAGAGCAGCACTTAGTGGACACTCGTGCCTTTTTTGTACTTTCATTTTCCATTCTTCATACCTTTTCAAACTTTTTTCAAACCTTTTTTCTTAAATGTTTTTTCAAAAAACGGACGTGGATGATTGCGCAGGTGCCATTCTGAATTGCCCCGATCCCGGGAGACCACAGAAAATGGCGGCCCAAGGCTACGGATCGGCTGTCGCCGCATCCATAAGCCCAGACATGACTAGCGACAAGAAGGAAAAGCGCGCCAAAAAACAGCCCCAGAAAGACGTGGATGATTGCGCAGGCGCCATTCTGAATTGCCCCGATCTCGGGAGACCACAGAAAATGGCGGCCCAAGGCTACGGATCGGCTGTCACTGCATCCATAAGCCCAGACATGACTAGCGACGACGGGCAGGAGCTTCCCAATGCCCAGGTCGCACACCAGCCCCATTTGGGAGACACACCAGCCGAAGGTCTACTCGTGAGTAACTCCGGAGACGGAGAACAGACTATTTCCCCTGCCCTACTCCTGGCCCTTAAACAAGCAGGGAGGAGGTATTGATCATCCACTCATGGGGGGCCCCTTGTCACCAGGACCAACCCCATAGAGATGTGCCAGACAGGCACTACCAAGAGGGCGAAGAGGAAGACAGACCTCGCTGGCCCACTAAAGCAGCTAGGAAGGAACTTTCCTACCCCGGCTGGGTCCCTCATCACTGGATCCCACCTAAATATGAGGACTGTGATACTGGGTATACCGGGGAAAGAGAAGAGGCTGAATTCCTCTCTGATGAGGAGGAGGAAGAGGACTTGGAGGTTCCAGAACCCTCCATGTGCTTCTTTAAACCTGAAGAATATCCTTACCTCCTCTCCAAATCCCTGTCAGCATTAGAGTTACAACCAAAGCTGCAGGGAGAGGACCCAGCCGGATCCTCAAAAGCAGATGGCTCCAGACCCAGAGGGAGCAAAGACTACTTCCCCAGGACCCCAGGGGCAGAAAAGGTCTTCCCCTTCCCAGAATTTCTAGTAAATCAGCTAGTCAAGGAATGGTCCAAACCCATGGCAAACAAACGCTGCCCACCTAATGTGAGAAAGCTCTTTACTTTACCATATTTTATTAATAAGCTTGTACAGGTCCCTCTAGTGGATGCTCCTGTTATTGCGCTCCAGACTTCGGGTCTTCTTCCAAGGATGGCGATGGCCTGGTCAGAGACAGTCTAGACCGCAAGGCCAAGTTTGCACTCAGGTAAGTGCATGAAGTCTCCGTTATGGCCATCAAAGCATCCGCTACAGCCACAGTCGGGGGCCACACAGCCATTGCCTGGTCCAGGAAACTAATACAGCTTATCCCACTGTCTAGTAAGCGTCTCACTGAAGGAGCTAACCACCCTCTCGAGGCCTCCTTCTTCTCCACTGATGCTACGCTCGATGCCATGATTTTTCCTTCCTGGGCTCTGGCTTCAGTGGTGGCTGCCAGGCGTACCCTCTGGCTCAGGGCCTGGCCAGCGGACCTGCGCAGCAAATCTACCATCACTTCTTACCCATTCCAAGGAGATTGCCTATTCAGAGATTCCCTAGACAAAATCCTAATAGAAACTAGGGACAAGAAAAGGCGATGCCACATACCCTGGGCAGGCCTGATAGGAGGGGATTCGGAAATTACCCTTTTAGTTCCCAGACGACACCATTAGACCGCTTTGTTCCCTCTCCCCTGATCAAAGACGCCTCCAAGCTACAAAAAACGATAGAAGCTGTCCAACACCTGTATACCATCTCAGCCATAGAACCTGTCCCTATCCAGGAATGGGGACAGGGAATTTGTTCCATTTTCCTTACTTTTCCCAAAAGGAACGGCGGCTGTAGAGCGATACTGGACGTAAAATACGTCAACAGATTCGTAAAACTAAGACGCTTCCGAATGGAGACCCTGCAATCCATCTCAGGGGCTCTACAACCGGGAGAGTTCCTTCCTCCATCGATCTCATAGAGGTGTGTCTGCACGTCCCCATGTTCCCGGGTCACAAGAGGTTCCTCCGATTCTTCGTCCTAGGCCAACATTGGCAGTTCAGGGCACTCCCATTCAGACTCTCCACTGCTTCAAGAGTCTTTTCCAAGATCCTCATCCATCCCATTGCCCTCCTTGGGGAACAAGGCACCCATATCCAGTGTTCCCTCTAAGCTGAGTTGGTGTGAGCTAGCTCACAGTTTTTTGGCCTCTAGCTCGCACATTTTTGTCTTGGCTCAGGAGGGGTGGCTCCAGAGCAAACTAATTTATACAATAGCCCAATCGCTAGCTCACAACTTTAATGCCAGTAGCTCTCAAGTAGAATTTTTGCTCACAAGACTCCACAGCTTAGAGGGAGCATCATGTCTATCCTATCTAGACAACCTGCTGATTCGCTCCAGCTCTAGAAACAAAGCGCACAAAGACACTCAGGAAACCATCTGCTGCCTGAAAGCACACGGCTTCCTTGTAAACCTCCAGAAGAGCTCCCAGAACCCCTCGCAGTCCCTAGAGCACCTCAGGGTCATCTTAGACATGGTTCGGAACTGCATGTTCCTACCTCAACACAGGCAGACAAGATCCGCTTCTTCACACGACAAATCATCACGGCCAGACAATCCACCCTGATGTCCCTGGCTAAACTACTGGGCCTCTTCATCTCCTGCATGGACTCCGTGCCCTGGGCGCGCCTCCATGCCAGACCACTACAGTAACTCATATGGCCCTTCCAATCCAGGATAATGCAAAAAACAGGACCTCCCCATGTCAGTCCCTCACCTAGTCAAGGCCAGCCTATCCTGGTGGATCATGCCATGAAAGAGGGGCTGCAGTGGCTCAAGTGGTTAAGACGCTGAATTGCAGACCAGAAGGTTGGTAGCTCAGCAGTTCGAGACCTGAGTGCTGCATGACAGGCTAAAAACTTGAGTTCAGGCATTCTTAGCATTGAGTTCCACAGGCCTGTGGCCAGCTTCCTCTCATGCCTGCCCTCTAGAATAAAACCAACTTATATCTATCCCAGAGGAACAGCTTCTATGTCAAGACTGGAAGCAGATTGTCAAGGATGCCAGCCTCCTGGGATGGGGCGCAGTCTTCCTCCACCTCCCTGCACAGGGATTATGGTCCAAGGAAGAACAACTTCTGCCCATCATCCTGTTAGAGCTTTGGGCCATCCGCCTAGCCCTCCTCCACTCCAGGGAACAAATTACCGGTCATCACGTCCTCATCAGGACAGACAACATAGTGGCGAAGGCATACATCAATACCCAAGGAGGATCCAGATCCTCAGAACTCCATCGAGAAGCTCTGAAGCTCCTGTCCTAGGCAGAACGCAACATACTATCTATCAGAGCGGAACACATCAAGGGCTCGCTGAATACCAGAGCGGACTGGCTCAGCTGTCAGACACTACAGGAAGGGGAATAGTCCCTCAAAGAGGACCTATTCAACCTCATAACATCTCACTTCAGACGTCCGATGGTGGACCTATTCACATCTCCACTCAACCACAGGGTTGCCAGATTCTTGATACTACCATCAAGCAGCAGAAGAGACGGACGCCCTGGTCTCCCAATGGCCCAAGGGTCTCATGTACGCTTACCCTCTGACTCCGGTTTTACCAAAGCTCCTCAGAAAAATCAGAGAACAACAAATGGAGATCATAGTGGTAGCCCCGTATTGGCCAAGAAGACCTTGGTTCTTGGAACTCCAGAGCATGGCAACTGCCCCGTTACGCTCCCAGTATCCCCAGACATGCTGACCCAGGGCCCCATCTGGCACCCAGGGCCCCATCTGGCACCCAGATCCTGCATGGCTCCGTTTGATCGCCTGGAAGTTGAACGGCAAAACTTGCTCAGCTTAGGCTACTCCAGACCAGTAACAGACACCATGCTAGCCTCTCGGCACCCTTCCACCAAGAGGATCTACAATGCCACCTGGCAGGCCTTCATTCGCTGGTCCAGGAGAAAGAAGGTCAACCCGTTACACCCACACTTGTCCAGTGTTCTGTCCTTCCTTCAGGGCGGTCACGACTCGGGTCTGAAGGCGTCCACTCTCCGCTGTCAGGTAGCTGTCTTGGTAACCGTAGTTCCCAGAGTAGAAGGCTGGACCCTGTCCAGACACCCTCACATCCACCATTTTTCTGAAGGGTACATCACTTAAGGACCCACCGGTTCCCCACAGGTTCCCCACATGGAAACTTAACCTGGTTCTCTCTGCAGTAGCCCAACCAGCCTTCGAGCCAGTCCAAGAGATTCCTCTGATGTGGCTGCGAATGAAAACCCTGTTCCTGGTAGCTGTCACCTCCACCAGAAGAGTCTCCGAGCTTGGGGCCCTCTCCGCCAAACCGACTCTTTGCACCTTCCAATAGAGTAGTCCTCACTATCGGCCCTTCCTTCTGCCCGAAGGTCAACTCAAGATTTCACCGCTCACAGGAGATCTGCCTACCGTCCTTCTTCCCGAACCCTACCCACCCAAAGGAAAAGTTGTGCCACTGTCTGGACGTCAGACGTTCACTTAAAGCCTTCTACATCGCACCAGCTCCTTCTGGAAGACAGAATCATTATTCATCTCAGTCTCACCCCCCAACAAGGGCAACAAAATGTCCACAGCATCCATCAGTGCCACTCTCAAAAGATGTATAGCAGAAGCCTATAGGGCCCTCAAGATACCCCTCCTCCGGGTATCACGGCCCACTCCATCAGAAGTGCAGCGACTTCCGCAGCCTTCACCAACCGAGCCTCGGTGGAAGTAACCTGTTGGACAGCCACATGTCTTCCATTTCTACCTTTGTCAGGCATTATAAGACCGACTTCTACAACTCGACCAATGCAGCCTTTGGCCGGAGGGTCCGGCAGCAAGCTCTCATATCTGAAGACGATGTCCCACCCAGTTAAAGGGACACTGCTATGGGAGGTCCCATCAAGATGTCCTCCTCTCAGAGGGAGAACGGACCAGTGGATACTCACCGTGAGGGGTCCTTCTCCTCTGAGATAAGGAGGACATCTTCGCCCTCCCAAGATTCATCATCTTCCTTTTCTATATTCTGAGTTTATCTTCCTTCCTGTCTTGTTCAAGCCACATTATCTGTTTACTGTTCAGACTAATTATGTTCATATTTTTCTAGTTATGGTTAGCCTTTGGTTTACAGCTGACTACTGCTTCTGGGAGTCCCCGAACTGACTTGAAGGGGCGTATCCCACCAGAGGACAGGAAGTGAAGAATTAGTTCCTGCCTCCCTACAGATAGGGTGGGAAACACCCATCAAGATGTCCTCCTTATCTCAGAGGAGAAGGACCCCTCACGGTGAGTATCCACTGGTCCGTTCTCCACTCCTGGCACACCTATGACACCCTCTAATTGTCCTACATTTTTAAATAACAATTTGTGTCTGTTCATCTGTTCATCTGAGCTATAAATTTACCTTTTTTTGTCTTCCTCAGTAGCAAAGTATGACTGGTGTGAAATGAGATTAGACTTTTTAAAAAATCAGGGACCAACATACCTATGTGACCAACTCTTCTGGTATGCCCCCCCCCAGAACATTACGCTCAGGAGATCAACACCTACTGGAAGTCCCTGGCCCAAAGAGTGGCTGGCTGTCCTCAACCAGAGCCAGGGCCTGGTTGACTTGGTGTAACTCTTTGCCCAGTAATATCAGGGCCCTGCAGGATTTTTTACAGTTCCACAGGGCCTGTTAGGCAGGGATGTTCCGCCAAGCAGATGGTTGAGGACAGCAATGTTTTTAACAGTTTTAATAGCGATCAGCCTATTAGCTGTTTTCTCCCCCCTCCATGTTAATGTAAATTGGGGTTTAGAAATTTTGCACTACGGCACCACGTAGATGTTAGGTTTTACGGCTTGGTATTTAGACTGTTTTAATGTATTTTTGTATGAACGTGTACACCAGTATGAGTTTGCTTAGAAGCTTAATGAAATAAATAAATAAAATCCATGGAAGGGAAAATCCAAGTGTCTTAGATTTCGTTTCCAGTCTATATACAATCTTCTCTCCCCATCATGTCTCAGCTGACTTATGGCAACTGTAGGATTTTCAAGGCAAGAGATGTTCAGAGGTGGTTTGCCATTGCCTGCCTCTGTGTAGTGACCCTGGTATTCCTTCAAGGTATTGCATCCAAATACTAACCCCAGCTGACCCTGCTTAAGATCTGACAAGATTGAGCTATCCTGGGCTATCCAGGTCAGGGCATGTACAGTCTTGCTAACTTTTAAGCACTGCCTTTGAAAATCTCTTGTGTGTGCCTGTATGCATGACTGGAAATCTTTGGGCTAAAAGCTTTAAGTAGGAGAATGATAGAATTACTGATTTGAAGAAAAATATGGTTAAAATTGTAGTCAGTGTGAACATTGACTAAAGTTATTTGATGTTTATGGAAGGCCATTTGACAATCCATTTTTAGGATCAAATGCAAGAGAACATGTGTCTGGCTTTGTATGGCCCCCAAATTCTTCTGTTCCTCTTTTAGCAGACAACATGCCTTTTTCCCTCAGTGATATTGGTTGCTAGGAGAAGTGCAGTGGTCTGGTCTCTTCTTATCCTGCAGTAAAACCAAAGAGCATATTGAGCTGGAGAGAGGAATAGCACAGTATGAGCCATGAATCATGAGTTGTCTCTAATATGTCCATTTTGTTCACCCTCTTTCTTCCCCAAACTTTTGTTTTTACTGATACTGCTCCTTTTCATCATCTTCTATGTAAGCCATTCAATGGAAGGAAAAAAAAAACATGCTGTTGACAGTCCACTCAGAGAAACAAAAAATGTGTTGAGAGGTATTCACCGGTTGCATTAGTGACAATGTATGACTAAAAGAATAGCTTTAGTCAACTGCTTTTAAAACAGCGTGATTAATACCGTCTGTTTTTACCAAGGGGAAAGAATAAGTAGTAAAGGCCTTCATAGTGGGTCTGCCAGTGTTCAGCCTAAATTCTGGTTGTAAATAATAGCACTTCCAGTTGCTGTTTGAAATTGAAGTGGGAAAGACATTAGTAGTCTTTGAGCTGTTTTCCTTCTTTTTCCATACTACTTTGTGCCAACCCTTTTTCGTGAAATGAGAATATTTCAGCCTATTTTCTCCATCTGAAACCTCACTTTATTTTTTTTAAATTCCTGTTTTCGAGGTCAAACCATGCTTCCCGAATTTATATTATAACAACAGATTAAAAGTGGAAAATAAAGTTTACATTCATATAGTAAAATACAAGTTAAAGGGTGCATTAACCATGTATACCACAGTGAACTATCTGAAAAAAACAAGGGAACTGGCCCTCCAAGGCCCTCTTGGTAGTTAAATCCATAGGAATGATACTATACTAAGAAGGCCCTTGCTGAACCTTAAATTGCAAGGATATCTACAGTATTATTTCATATAGCTGAAAAGAGTGTTCCTGCCTACAGATGCCACCTGAGAATCATGTAGTAGCATCAGGTATAGGAGCACTCCCCAGCTGTGAACCTGAACCTTCAGATGGAGTATGCATCATCCTGAAGCCTGTCACCACTTCCTAGTTCAGTCAACTTGTTCCTTATCGTCACCAGCAACTCTCTTGTCTGGATTGAGTTTAAGCACATTGACCCTTATCCAGCCAAGTCCTTGCTCAACTAGAGACATAAAATTTACAGAATTTTTCAACTGTGTATATGTGGGGGGAGAGAGTGAGATATTATTGGAGGAAAACTTTTTGTTGCCAAATTATTCACATTTAAGCAGTAGATCCTTGAAAATTTAATTTTACTCCTTGATTTTGATATATGATGGTCAAGCTCCTTGATCGTCACGTGGCATCTGTGGACAGGAACATTGTTTTCCGCTAAATGAAGTAATATGTTATCCAGGATGACTGAAATATGGTTTATAACCAAAAATAATACATGATTTAATACATACCCGGGGAAAATTCAAAATACTAAATCATGTACATGTTTGTAGAAGCATATCTTGTCATGCATTCTCCTATGCTAGAAAGTCCCTTGTCGTATAAGATTCCGCAATGGCTTCCACAGAAATGCACTGTTTTACTAGAATATTGTAACCATTTCTTGCTGTTTTTCATCATACAGAACCATTATACAGCACACTTCAAATTCATTCAAATGCATAGGACAATTTGAAGTGTTGGTTCTTACCTTTTAAGGCCCTAAATGGCTTGGAGCCAGGGTACATGAAAGACCCTCCCCCCAATACTGTCTAGCCTGCCAGTTAATATATGCATCTCTGTGCCCCTGCCTTCAGAAGTAAGGTGGGTGGTGACTAGAGATGACATTCTCTGTGGTGTAACCTTGCCTTTGGAATGCTTCCCCCCCCCCTTGAGGCTTGCCTTCCAATTACTTTACTTTCTTTCAGGATCTAGGCTAAAACATCTTTTTAGCCAAACTTTTAATTAGTGATTTTATCTTAGCAGCTTTTTAATGGTATGGTTTTGTTTTATGGATAGTTTCAGTGCTTACATCTCACATCTTCTTGCTTCTTTTTTAAAAAAGCTTCTTATTTCCTTTATACTGTGGTTTTTGTTTATAAGCCACCTTGAGCAACTCTGAAGAGGCAGCATAGAAATATTATAAATAAATAATTGCCCAACTAGATTAATTTTGAGTATTGAGCAACAATATGGAATGCTGTTCTTTAGTGTGATTGAAAAATAGTTTCAATATTCCTAGGGTCCCTACCTCACAAGGTGTCTGTTGTGGGGAGGGAAAGGGAAAGGAGTTTGTAAGCCGCTCTGAGACTCCCTTGGGGACTGAAGGGTGGGGTATTAATCCAATCTCTTCTTCTTCTTCTCTTCTTCCCTAAAGCAAACCCTAAATGGAACTATTTGTAGTACTAATGGCAGTCCATCACAGATTGCAACAGTTGTTCTTTATAAATGTTAAGCAGCAGAGGAAGGGATAGGATGGCACTAGGATTGACAAATTCTTTTCTTCAAATACTGTCCAGAATCTTCAGTCAGTGCAAAATGTGGATGTTTTATGGTATTACGTGAGTGGTATTTTATGGTATTACGTGAGTGAGTATGGGTGTTTTATGGTATTACGTGAGTGTAATGCCAACTCTGGATTGAGAAATTCATGGACGTTTGGGAGTGGAACCTGGGAACAGCAAGATTTGGGCGAGTTTAGGACTTCATTGTGGTTTAATGCCGTAGAGTCCACCTTCCAAGGCCACTGTTTTCTCCAGCAGAACTGATCTCTGTAGTCCAGAGATCAGTTATAATTCTGGGAGACCATTGGGCTCCACCTGGAGGTTAGCAACTCTAGTTGTTGGTCACGTATTATGCCTGTACTAAAACAACTGCATCTCCCACTACTGTTTCTAGTTTTATCCGTTAAATCCAGTTTGTCAAAGACAGCATTTTTTCCTGGATTAGCTTCCCTGAACATAAAAGATTTTGGCAACCTGCTCTGGAATTATTCTTGAAAATCCCTCTTTAGGGAAGTCCACTAGTTTCTTCTTTCTGTTCTATCAAGAAGTTATATAGGATTGTTGCTAACTAATTTATGTTGCTGCTGCTATATACCTGGTTTTATTTGTGTTTGTTATAGTTTTGATAGCTACATTAAAAGCTATATGCTAAAGGTAGATATAAATATGAAAATCAATTAAAATAATACATTTGATCTGTTATGTGAAAACAGCACAAGAGCTCCTGTAGTGGTGGCATGAATTCTTTCAGACAATAACATAATAAGGAAAAAAACTATAGGTCACTGTATCTGGACAATGAGAGAATTTAGGTATTTGTGGATATTAAGTTCTGTGTTGAGAGAACTTGAAGTTGCCCACTTTACTAGCAATTCATTAGGGCTGTTTTCCAGTTAATGAGATGTTCATGGGAATGATGAAAGTTGCAGCATTACAGTGTATGTTGTAATACAGGCTTTTTGAGCTGAAGCACTGTTACTTCAGCATGCTGTAATTCCACATAGTATCAATTATGCCCAAGTAATAGTTCATGTGAATGTGACATTGGAAAGGCAAATATTATTATTATACCAAAGTGACTTGAGTATATCCATGCTCTCGCTAAGCATAGAATTTTGTAATTCATGGTGGTATCTCTGTGGAAAAAGCTGAGTTAGAAGAATTTTAAAATGTTCCAATAAGCAAAGATAACGCTTTAAAATGCAAAACCCACAACGTTTTAAAAAACATATTCAACATTGCTCAGATGTAATATTACTGTTCTACTCCCTTTCAGAAACTACCTAGTTCAGCAAAAATGCAATTACTGAGTTAATCATGTTGTTTTTTGAAGTATAGAGTAGAATGTTCCAGAGATGGGAAGATTGTTATTCATTTTTGTAACTGGGTATCCTTCAGTCATCCGTGTGTTTGTGCCTGGATCAAATACTCAAAACAATGTCAATATCTCAACTAAACACTCCTTTCCCTTAGGAAAAGACATAAAGATAATATTTCCCATGTTTAAAACCAGTTTCCGCCTTTTATGAAAATGATGCAGATGGTTCAGAAAGACCAAAGGACAAGTAATTAGTTAAGTATGTTTGGAGTTTTAGGTTGTTGGGATGTATTTAATAAAAGTGCAGCAAGTCTGAACACATGCCTTCTTGACACACAATATTGGTTAAAATATCCTATGCAGAACAAAATACAGGGTGCTCAATCTAGTAGATGTTTATATGCATGTGCCAGTTATTTTTGTTGGGCATATAATAGGTAGCAGGGGTCCTCTCGTAAAAAAAGAGGTGCAGGAGCTCATTAGCATAACTTATTTGCATATGCCACACACCCCTGATGTCACCAGAAGTGTCAGAAGGCCACACACTCCTGATGACACCGGAAGTGTGTCAGAAGGCAATACCCACACTCAGGCTCCACCCCAAAAATTTCCAAGGTAGTTCCCAACTCAGAGCTGGCAAGCGTATCTAATGGCAGAGGAAGGAAGGAAGAGGGAGGGAGAGAGGGGGGAAGGAAAGAAGGAAAGGAACAGGAAGGGAAGGAAAGGAACAGGAAGGAAGGAAGGTAGGTGGGGGGAGAGAGAAGAAAGAAAGAAAGAAAGAGGAAGGAAGGAAGGAAGGGGGGAAGGAAGAAAGAAAGAGAGGAAGGAAGGAAGGAACAGGAAGGTAGATTGGTAGGGGGGGAGAGAGAGAGAAGGAAGGAAGACAGAAAGACAGAAAGACAGACAAGGTGCTTCTCCCGCCCTCGCTTGGGCCCAGTGGCTGTCAGCCACTTGGGCTGGCGTTTCCCTCCCCCCCGGCTTGCTCTTGCTTGAGCCCGAGTGGCTTAACGCCACTCAGGCCCAGTTTTTCCCTCCCTCCCCCCCCCCCCCCCGTGGCCCAGGAATAGTGAGGGGGGAGGGATGGGGCGCTTCTCCCTGAGCCGGTGGCCTGCCGGCCCGGGAAGGAACCATGGGGGGGAGGGATGGGAGCTTCTCCCCGGGGCCGGCAGCCATGCCACGGCCCAGGAAGGGAGAGCGGGGGGAGGGATGGGGGCTTCTCCCCAGGAGGGGATCGGGCCTGGGAGATGTGGCGGGGAGGGGAAGGCAGCCTCCAAAGTTGTCTGGGCCTGGGAACGCGAGGCAGCCCTGCTGGAGGCAGGGCTTCGCCATGTGCCCGCCCCCCCGGCGTGTTCACTCCCGGAGCGCTGCTCTGCGGTGCACCGACTCCAATGGACCCATGATAGGTAGACAAGAAATGGCATGGACACACTCTACTGCTATGTTTGTGCTTCATAAATTCGTTCAGCTGTATGAGCTGAAGTTTCTTAGAAAATGGGTGATGCCTCCAACAGTTGGGGTAGAGAATGAATTGGGTTGAATTAAAGTTAATTACTACAATTTGATGTTTTTTTCTAATAATTTAAAGTATTTTAAGAATGTGAACGTTACCAGTGTTAAATGAATAAAGGTTTTTCTTTTGCCCTTTTCAGAGCACATATGGTGGTAGAAGGCCACATATTACAAGCAGAGCAGGAATTAGCACTAGGCAGTTCCCAGTTGCTGTTGTCTCCTTTCTCCGCTTGACAGGGCAGCAGAAAAAAAAATGGAGAGGGCAAAATGGTTTCTGTTGATCCTGCACTTTTTTACCATCTTGTTTTGAGAGAATCTTAGAGTGTCATGTGATGTGGTGATATCACTTGTGGCTACACAGACACAAATAATGTTTCACTGATATACTGGATGCCACAGTGCCTTTTCAGTACAGTACTAGGTAAAGCATCTAACTGAGGGTGTTGTAACTTATAAGATGTGTCCTCTTAAATATATGCTTTGTGTGTGTCCAGTTGTTTGATTTTGTTGGGAGAAAGTAAGTACTCATATCTATTTTGTATTAGAATATTCATTGGTTTTGGAGGCTGCTAAACTATTTGCCTGTCTCCTGGAGGCTAATTGATGGTCAAAGAAGATGGACCCTCTGTGCCCCTTCTGTTGCTTAAAGATTTGTGTTACAGCACTGGAGAGATAAATGCCCACCCCCCGTAATCCAGTGGATCGAGCTCCTTACAACTTTATCTATATGCTATATGTTCCAATGTTGATAACAACTGCACATGGACATATTTTTAAATATTTGGGAACTGTTTATAGAGACTTACCTGTAGACTTGCCACCATTGTTGTTATATTTTGTTACACTTTTTTGTTCTGTTTGCAGTTCTTTTTTTAAAAAAAGATGTTTATTTTCCATGTCAACAAACATAACACATACATATAAAATGGGGGTTACATATACATATCTATGTTATCAGTTCAGTTCAGTTAACCTTTATTGGCATAAAATACCTTAAAAGAAGATTATTATAAAAGGAAATATAAACTGAAAGCCATAAATACCATACATACAGAGCATAGTGTAGCATAAAACAATTACTCATTGGAAGTTTTCCTGACGTAGCTTTATCGCTGATTGTAAAAACAAGGCTACGTTCATTGATATTTCTGGAACAGTCAATTACCTCCTGCAATGTCTAATACAATTGTTACCACTAAATAATTTTGTATAAGTATTTTGCATACTACTAAGAAAATGTAGTCTGTAATTTCTCCTAAAATGTTTTATGTCTGTATTATTCATTTGTTATAGTCTTCCAGCCATTTATGGAATCTTGACTATGTATTATGAAATCTTCCTTCTTCTTGTCCTCTCAAAATTAAAGTTAATTTGTCCATCTCAGCCGTTTCAAGAGTTTTATATAACAGTTTTTCTTTTGAAAGTAATTCATTTGCAGTTCTAAAAATACAAATTATTTTTTTAAAAGAAGTAATGTTGCAGCATTGACAAGCACTATTTGAGTAAGTCCCAGCCTCCCCAATCTCTTAGGGGTTGTTAGATTTCACTTGGGAACCTTACTTAATACATATACCTAATCCCTTTTCTATATAATTGCTAGGATGCAGCAGGGTCTCTGCATGCATACAACGTGTACCACTATACGCCCAATAGCCCAGGATAGCCTGATCTTGACAGATCTGGAAAGCTTAACAGGCTCAACTTGGTTAGTACTTGGATGGTAGATTAGAGTTGATGTGCAGAGGCAGGCAATGGTTAACCACCTCTGAACATCTTTTGCTTTGAAAACCTGACGGGGTTGTCATAAGTTGGCTGGGACTTAATGGCTAAAATAAAATAAAATGACCCAGTCTCCATGTTTTGGGGAACATGATAGAGGTTTTTACATTATGCATGGGATGAAGCAAGGTTTTTTCTCCCTCATTAACCCTAAAACTTGAGGGCACCTAATGAAGTTGATGGGCATTAGGTACACACTTCTTTACTACTGGAGGTAGTGATGGTTGTGAGCAGGGGTCATTTCATAGAAAAAGAGGTGCAGGAGCTCATTAGCATAACTCATTAGCATAACTTATTTGCATATGCCACACACGCTGACATCACTGGAAGTAAGTCAGAAGGCAAGAAAGGAGAGAGAGAGAGAGAAAGAGCTGGCAGAGCTACTAATCCACGCCTCAGAAATACCACTATTCTGGGAGGACGGCTTCAGTGGTGGCTGAAGCCTTCAGAAGGCTGGTCGAAGGAACAAGGACCTTTCCAGGGGATGGGGTCATTTTGCTGCAGCCATGACACAAGCAGGCATTCCCCCCGGGGGGAGGGGCTAGCACCAACTCCCAGAGCTGAGCTCCCCCGAGCTCCTGCTCAAAATGACCTCTGGTTGTGAGCATAGATGGCTTTACAGATTCATGTAAGATAGGTCGATCAGTTGATAGCAGCCATGGTTAGTAAGGGGAATTTCCATATTCATAGGACATAAATCTCTGAAACCCAGGATACAACATCAAGGGAAGGCCTTGGCTTCTGTGCCTTGTTTGTTGGCCCACCAAGGCAAATGGTTAGTCACTGTGTGGGACAGGATGTTGGACCAGATGGACTGCTTGTCTGATCCAGGGACTCATAAGAACATGAGAAGCCAATGTTGGATCAGGCCAATCGCCCATCCAGTCCAACACTCTGTCACACAGTGGCCAAAAACACCAGGTGCCCTCAGAAGATCCAGCAGTGGGGGCAGGAAGCCCTCCCACTGTTGCCC
Organism: Lepidodactylus listeri; assembly: GCA_029233225.1. NCBI lineage: Eukaryota > Metazoa > Chordata > Lepidosauria > Squamata > Gekkonidae > Lepidodactylus > Lepidodactylus listeri. The sequence goes on from JARCFY010000001.1 coordinate 117,749,922, forward strand.
CTCCCCCCAAGCACCAAGAATACAGAGCATCAGTTGCCCCAGACTGAGAGTTCCTATTTATACTTTGTGGCTAATAGCCACTGATGGACTTCTGTTTATCTACTTCCCTCTTGAAGCCGTCTATACTTGTAGTCACCACCACCTCCTGTGGCAGTGAATTCTTGTGTTCTTATATAGCTCTTCTTGTGTTCTTATATAGCTCACAAAGTACATGTGGCTAGATCAAGATGGCAAGCCATGTTAGTTTGTCTGTAGCAGTAGAAAAGAGCAAGAGTCCAGTAGCACCTTCAAGACTAACAAAATTTGTGGCAAAGCATGAACCACAGTTCTGAAGAAGTGAGCAGTGACTCACAAAAGCTCATATCCTGCCATCATTTTTTGTTAGTTTTGAAGGTGCTACTGGACTCTTCTTGCTCTTTTCTACTAAAATACATGAGGTCTTAGCACCAGCAAAAAGCACACTGAGGAAGAAAGATTCTGTTCTGGGTTATAATATAGAAAGGGGTGGTGGCTTGGAAAAGGGTATAACAGAGGCAAGGACCAGGTAAGCACCCAGAAGAGGCAATTCATGAGCCCAAGTAGGCATTTCCAGAAAGAGGGATTTTAAAGTGAAACCTTGAGAAAAGTGGAGATCAGAGAAGTGGTGGACATGGATCACAAAACTGAACTTGGTTTCAGCAACAGTTGTTGCAAAAGTCATACTTATTAGATTTAGGAGTCCTTTGTCAATGCTCTTTTGGGGCAAAATTTTTCTGCTCCATGGTTTTCCAGAGGCTCATCCATCCAGGTCTTGCTTCCTCCAGTCAATCTCTGCCTTGTTTCTTGCTGGCCAGAGATGAGTTTTGCACTAAAAGCAAGTAAAGAGGAAGGAAAGTAGGTTTTAAACACCAAAATTAAGGTTTTGGTGAAAGAATGGAGGCCATGTGAGTAATTCTAGCAGTCTGAGTGTGGATGCCTGTGCATTTCCTTCAGTTCTGGTCTGTTTAACATGCTTCAAGCTACAGCAAGTTTATATACCGCAAAAGCAATAGCAGGAGCAGTCTCTTGCATGGTATGTAAACTCAGTGTAAGGATGAACTGTGTATGCTGAGCCTGGATAGGTGTGGAAGCAACTGTTGAGGCAGCTGCATCTATATAATTAAAGATACACAGTAACGAGTGTTTTTTCAGTTAGATCTTTGGCTTGTTTCCTTTAAAGCAAATTCCCCTTAGCTCAGTAGCACTTAATCTTAGTGCCATAGGAATTTTAAAATATTTTAATACATGATATTTTATTTAGTTTAGCATAGCATACATGGTTTCCTTCATCACAAAGCCATATGAAGGAGCTCATCTGTTATTATAGGCTAAGAGATAATAACTTGTCCTGTGAGGAAGGTTGGCAACCCAAGGAATGAGCTTTATGGCAGAGTGAGGATTTGAAACCATGCCTTCTCGTTCTGGCAGTCTGACCAGCACACTTGCTGACAGTTGCACCCTACATATTGGAAATGAAATGTAAATTTTTATAAAGTGATTTAGGAAGAATTTAAATTATTTTATATAAGAAAAAAGACCTATTATGGATTAGGATAGCTATAAAATAATAGGTGGGTATGAACTTTCTGGCACAGAATTGCTGAGTGTTTTCTGTTCCTGGAGTGCTTAGAATTACTTTGGAGTTATAGTAAAACAATCTTTGAAAAGATCTAGTCTTGTGTTAATCTTACCCATTTCTTTTATTCAAGCATCCTTACCCTTGAGCAGTTTTGCCAATGAGCCCCTACATGTCTGTGAGTTTTTAAAAAATCTGATAGGACCAATTGTTATTAAACTATTTGTAAGCAAGTAGCCCTGGCCTGGATAGCCCAGGCTAGCCCCAGATCTCATCGAATCTCAGAGGCTAAGCAGGGTTGGCCCTGGGTAATATTTGGATGCAAGACGTCTTAGGGATGTGACATGGAGGCAGGCAATGGCAAACCACCTCTGAACATCCCTTGCCTTGAAAACCCTACTGGGTTGCCATAAATCAGCTGTGACTTGATGGCACTTCCCACCACCAAACAAGTAGCAGATGCGTGTGTTGATTAATTGTAGTAAATTGTTGTTGTCCATACTATTGATTATGTTTTGTTATTTCAATGGTAGCTTGTTTTATTGTTCTGCATATAATAGTGTTGGTAAACAGCAGTGACTTTTAGCAAACAATATAAAATATTGCTTTAAAGTCTGTGATGGTTAAAGAAGCCCCTCACACACGTGGAAGAAAGATTTAGTAATGCAGAAGAAAGTGCTCAAGAGATTTGTTTTTATAACAAATAAAGCACATGAGGAGATGATTGGATTAAACACACTGCCCTTTCACCTTAAAGGGCATAGTTCAAATTAAGCTTTAGGCCCTAAGTAAATTGAGATGAATGAGTTTAGGTTTGTCCTTGGTGTAAAGTAGAAATCTTGCAGAAATCTTCATACATCTGTTTTTGCAAGCTTGGCATAATTGGCATTCTCTTAGGACTGAGTTGGCATTGAGACTATTGGTTATTCCTGAGGAAGATGCTTCTTTCAGATCAGGGTGAAGGTCATTGGCAGGCCTGTGAACAAAATCTTATTTTTTCTGAATTAATGATCCACTGTGCCGCATTAGAGATGATGGTTCTATAGCTGCCTGGTTCTATAGCTGCCTGAAGCGAGTTAGGTCATCTCTGAAGTTCATCAGTTTTTTTGCTGTTCCTTTCAATAATAACATGGATGATGGAGTTTCTACGCAGAACTTTTGAGCTATACTTTGAAGTTCAGATAATCATGAATATTGGGGGGGGGGAATAATTTGTCAATTTTTTAAAGTAGTAATTTTTAACACGTCAGTGATGATCTTAGACTTCTTTGAGAACTCGGAGGAATGGAAAGGACTGTAGCAGGGGTGTCGAACTCATTTGTTATGAGGGCCGAATCTGACATAAATGAGACCTTGTTGGGCCAGGCCATGTGTGTCATAAAATGTAATGCCAGGTAGCAGAGAGATAAACTTTATAAAGGACACAAACACAAAGATTTTTTTTTTACTTTAAATATAAAAACATGCTTAAAACATTAGTACTCTTGCAATATTTTGTTTATTTAACAGTATCTGATAACTGATACCTCTTGCTCTGAATTATTGCATCAAAATGTTTGTGCTGTTGCAATCTTGAGTATGCTGTTCAGGTGTGTATCTGTAAACCTCAAACCTACTTTTGATTTATTGATATTCACCACAGAAATCTCATGCTCAGAGTTCTGAGTCTAGGACCCAGGGGGAAACATGAAATGGCTGAGCAATTGAGAGAGTCTGGCAAAGCTATGATGCAGCAGCAGCAGCAGAACTGGAAGCAGGAAATGGCCAGTTCCAGTGCGGGCTTGATAGAAGCCCTCCGGGGGCCTAATCCGGCCCCTGGGCTGAATGTTTGACACCCCTGGACTATAGTATAGTATAGAATGTATTCTTCTTTAGGACTACAGTGAACATTGAGGTAATGTTGGTGTATGGTCCCAGGAGACAGTATTGCTTCCTTGCTTATCACTTTCCCAAAGAGCAGAATAATTTATGTCTTTCTCTCTTGCTGGTAAGAGATTACATTCCTTGTTAGCTAGTTAAGGGTTAGAACAGGGGTATCGAACCCATTTGTTATGAGGGCTGGATCTCTTTATAAAAGACACAGACAAACACAGTTAAAGATGTTTTAAACTTTAAATAAAACATGCTTAAAACGCTCGCTATCTTGCAATATTTTGTATATTTAACAGTCTCTGATAACTAACACCTCTGCTCTGAATTATTACATCAAAATGTCTGTGCTGTAGCAATCTTTTTGGAATTTTTATTTTCTACATGCTACACATACAATAACTAAAAACACTAGAGCCGGTCCGCTGGCTAGGCGGGATATAAATTGAAACAAACAAACAAACAAACAAACTAAAAACTAATCCTACATATACAGAGATCAGTCTGTTACTACATATTAAGTAAATAACTTCAATTACTTGAAGAAAAAAAGATTAATATAACAAGGCACCCTTAGCTTTTGATCCATTACTTGCCCTAAAAAACATAAAATAAACAAATAGCTGGTTTCAAAACAAATGCATACAAATACAACAATTCAAACTTTCCAGTTAACACAAAGTAATCTTTCTTCTTTCTTTTCGTTTCTTTTACAAAATTTTATTTGATTTTCTGAGGTTTTGGAGCAGCTTCTCCTTTTTCTGCATCAGTTTTCTCCCTCAGACTTCTTCGCTGAAGATCCAGAACTTTCCAGTCCATAGATACTTTTTTGTAGATCCAGTTCTTCCTCCGTGGATGTTTTCTCTTTTCCATCTCGATATTGTTCCAAGAATTTCTTTGCCTTTGCCACAGAGTCAATTTTTTGCTTCTTATCTTTATAGGTGAAGACCAAGCCCTCAGGTGCGATCCATCTGTACATGGTGGCACTTGCTTGCAAAAACATAGTTAATTTTTTATAAGGTTTCCTCTTCTTTCTAATTTCAAATAGAATGTCTTTTAACACTTTAACTTCTTCATCTTTGACTTTCAAGGTTGACCTGTTGGTGGTATTGAGCACCATGTCTTTGAAAGATTTCTTAGAGAATCTCACCAAAATCTCTTCTGGCAGGTTCTTTTTCTTCAGAAATTCAGGATAGGTTCTGTAAACCATATCCATATCACTTTGAAATTATTCTTCCTGTAAACCTGTCATTGGAGCCAAAGCTTCACTTAATAGCTTCTTGAGATTCTCATCTTTTTGTTCAGGGACACCTTGAAATCTTAAGAAAAATGTTGACCTTTCCATTTGAAGCTTCAAAAGATGTTCTTTATCAGAGGACCTTTCTTTTTCTACCATGTCCAGTCTTTGATTAATAGTTTTAGTCTTGGCTTTGACTTTCTCCATCTCCCTTGCTTTCTGTTCAGATCTACTGTTGGCATCAGCTATCTGCTTTTGCAAATTATCCAGCTTGGAATTCACTACAGTCATCTGCTCCATTAGAGGGTGCAGTGCAGTAGCTAATATAGAAGATAAATGTGTGCTTGCTTCAGACTTAGCTGCCGGAAACTCTGAAGTAGTCTTTGGGGAAGGCTTTGTTCTTGTTGCCATTTTCTTTCCCCGTCCAGTCATTGTTATTGTTTAAACTTCCAGAAAGTTTTTATGCAGCTTCACAGTTCCAGAAAGTTAGAAAAAAGCTTTTAATTTGGCTTATAAAAACATTGCAGGCACTTGCTCAGAGCCCAGCCATTTAAAAGTGAGTTTTCTTCAGATCAGATTCAAGATCAGGTTTAAAGGGGGAGGTATTTAAACTCCTCCTCTTGCTGCTTCACATTAAGATCAGAGAATCTGGATCGAGAATTTACAGGCTTCGCAGGGGTTGCTCCGCGTCTGCAGGCAGGCATATTTCCATGCTTTTTACAGTTTTCAATCTCTGCAGCCATCCGGTGTGCACTTCCCTGTGCCACGGCGGCAGGACCTATGGGAGCAAAGGGGAGCTTCTATCCCTTGGTCGCCACCTTGGGAGAGGCTGCCTCTCGCGCCTCAGGCAGGATGCACCCTACAAGGGCTCCTGGGGGGCTGAAAACCAGTCGGCACCCCTCCTGTCTGCCAGGTTCGGGTTGCATCTCCCAGAGCTCTCCGGAGATTGCCCGCCATTGAAACGCCAAAACTGGAAGTCTGTGCTGCAGCAACCTTGAGTATGCTGTTCAGATGTGTATCTGTAAGCTGCAAACCTACTTTTGATTTATTGACATTTATTACAGAAATCTCATGCTCAGTGTTCTTAGCCTAGGACTCAGAGGAAAATATGAAATGGCTGGGCATTGCAACCTTTTGTACATAAGTTGCTTCATGTGTTGGTCAAGAACATGAGAATGCATCCTGACACAGACTGAGGGCCACGTGTTTGTCTAAAAAACCTATACTCTTCCCCAGAGAAATAACTACAACTTCCTACAAAGGGGATGAACTTGGTCTGGACACACACTTTCAGTCTAATCCACCTCACTGGCTTGTGGTTATTCCTTCTCTAAAATAGTTCACATTGCTTTCTCACTGAGAAAGACTTGATCATGAGGGCATGAATACAGTGAAAAGGGGGAGGGAACCCAGTTGCATCCAGGAGAGCCCTGTCATAAGGAGCCCAACAAAACACACACACATTGTAGCAAGGCACACAAAAGCTCATACTTTCAATAAAACTTTGTTGGTCGTAAAAGTGCTTGGTATATCTCCTGTCTGAATCAGGCAGCCCAGCAAAGCATTCCCTCCCTCCCTTCAGGGAGGAGCCTCAGCCAGTGGAAGGAAAGAAACACTGCCCTTTGTCTCCTGCAGCCTGGCCAGGAAGTGAGCTCTGGCTGTTCCCTCCCTCCTTCTGAGGAGCCTCAGACAGTGCTTTACCAGACTCAATCGCACAGGAGAGCCTTGCCTTTCAATCTCTCCTGTGTGATTGAGAAGACAGGTACAGCAGGTAAAGCAAGCTGTAAGATGGCAGCAGCAGCAGAACTGCAAATGGAAGTAGGAAACAGCCAGGGCCTTCTGGGTCTGATTGGGGCCCTCTGAGGGCCTGATCCGGCTCGTGGGCCACATGTTTGACACCCCAGGTTAGAATAAAGATCTTTACATTATGTATCTGTTGAAGCAGGATGAGTTTATTCTTAGAACTGGCTCCTTTTCCTGCCATGCTGGAGTTGACATCTGTAGTCTTAGAGTATTTGAGGTCTGCTTCTCCTGTTTGAATATATCGGTATAATACACTGTCACACTTGTACATATTACAATCCTGGAAAGCTATATAGGTGGATAAGCATATTTGTGTGAAATAGAAATTATAAGAGTTGGCATTTTCTTCCTTTGGCTAGGAAGTACATTCTGCTTATTTCAGCCATTTTTGCACAAGACCTTGCTTCTGTGGCCCATGCAATAAATTAATGAGGGTGTAGGCAGGATAAGTCGATTCTTCCACCTACAAACATCTTTTGAACAACTATATTTAAAAGCAATATTTTAGTTGAGTATGCTTCTCTGAACATTTTATATGCATATTGTATATTTTGGAAGGTTGAGGGAGAAGTTGGATTTGTAGCTATTTTTAGTACAGTTGTGCAGTCTGGAATTTAATCATATTGGTTCTTCAGGGCCAGCTTTTAGGGGATGTGGACTGCTGTAGGAAGGAAGAAAATTTCCTCTGAAAACTCATTCTGTTCTCAGAAGGAATGGATCTAATTTATAGTATTTAGGTTCTGCTTTGTACCCCTAGAGAACAGTGTCTTACATTATTATTTACTCCTGTTATGCTCAATTCTCATATTTGATGCAAGTGTATAAAACATGGAATAGAAACTGATGTTTCAGTAATTAAGGACACCCCCACCTTTAAATTTAATTGTGTAGGATCTAATTATTGATTCCTTCCTGTGTATTCCTAACAGTTATGAATGTGAAATAATAAACATTGATGCATTAGAGCTACCTTATAGTTATATGGATTGACAGGTGGAGTGTGATCATTCTTATTTGTGTTGTCTTCCCACATCTCATTTATCAAAGTCTTTGGCATTTGATGGATGCGTGCACACGCGTGCACACACACACACAAACACACACACAAATCAGGCCATTCCAATGTCCGTGCCACCCACCTGAAAGTAGGTTGGTCATGATATGCTAGAGTATGATGCTTTTCACCTGAACCTATGTGCAGTTGCAACCAGCCCCAATGCAAGAAGAGACCAGATACATGTAGCAGTTCCCATTAAATTTATTGAATTGATATGCCAGCAAATTATTTTGGCCAAACTATATTAAAAATGAACAAGCTTTATTATGTGTGTGGACACAGTTTGACTCCAGCACATTTCATCTACCACAAAGTTACAAATCCATCAATGATATTTGGTAATGTTTGATATGGGTAACTGCATTCTTTTATAAGTCATATTTCAAGTAAATCATCTAGTTTTTGAATTGCTGGAACTGCTTGTGAAATTTAATTTCATTGTAATTATTCATAGGTAGACAGATGTAATAAAATATATCCCATACTGGCAGCTACTGTATCATCTGTAGACCATATTGGCAGGCTTGGGGAATGGAAGCTGTGCTAAGCCTTAAGTAGCTAAAAGGGATTAATTTTACACAGAGGAGTTACTAATGAAGACATCACAGTTAAGATTTTAAAAACCCTGAAGGATAAGAAACTGCTGCTCATGATGAAGTTCTGAGACAGTTACCATCATTTTTTCGCCAGAGTGATTCTTAAAAAACTTCGTTGAGAAGTTTTGATTGGCTGTTTCTTGGGAACTAGTAATGTAAATTCACACGTGTCTGTGGTTTTGGGCCAAGTCAAACCAGTGAGGCATGTTTTACAAAAAACTTTGTAGCTCATGCATTGTGTGCCCCTTTGGATGACCATTCTGTGAATCTCAGAGGGGGCTGAAAGTGGCTTCACGTTCCCCTGTCTGAATAGTTTTCTCCCCAGCAACCCCCCCCCCCAAAAAAAACAAGGAGCGGCAGCTTTCCTCTCCAGTATTTTTTAGGTGATGATAGATGTTTTCAGAAATAAACCTCACTGAAACCCAATTGTCTGCTGAATGAGTCCTGCCTTTCTTTTAGATGACTCACCACCTCTTCTGTCTCTGTAGTGCTGCTGTCACATAACAGTAACAATAGATGTGTCAGTGAGGGCAAATGAAGCAGATGGAAATGGGAAAGATGGCAACAGTTTATCATCAGCTGGTCAGAGTTACAAACAGGCATGCAGGGAGTAAAATGTGAAAAACGTGGGGAGCTTTTTGGCCCTCCTGAATCACTTCCTCCTGAATCACTTCCTTTTATACCATAAATGTTTAATATCAAATGTTCAATTTGGCCTTATTGTGTATGAACTAAATTACAACTGTATATGTGTTCTTAGAATATAGATTCAGGTGGGTACCCATGTTGGTCTGAAGCAGCAGAACAAAGTTTGAGTCCAGTGGCACCTTCAAGACCAACAAAATTTTATTCAAGATATAATCTTTCATGTGCACGCATACTTCTTCAGATACAGTGAAGATGTCGTCAACCATTACATAAATGTAGGGGGGGTTAGTTGCCAGGAAGGGCTAGTTAGAGTCAAGATGCATAAGTAACTGAGCAATAAATATAGCTAAGATTGGAATGACACATTTGGTAAAATATGTGAATAGTAGCAAATTGGCATACAGATAATAAAGGAATTAACAACAGATGTGAGAACTCAGTTTGAGTCCAGTAGCACCTTTAAGACCAGCAAAGCTTAATCCTGGTTATAAGTGAGAACTGAGTGACTTAGCATGTGAAGTGAGATAAGAAGCTGATATCTCTGTTAAGCCAGGGGTTTCCATTGTCCTGAGTGTTGTTATAACTTTTAATTCAGCAATCTCCCATTTCAATCTGTTTCTGAAATTCCTTTGCAATAAAACACCTACTTTGAGGTCTCCTGTTGAGTGCCCTGGGAGGTTGAAATGTTCTCCTACAGGTTTCTCAGTTTTGTGATGTCAGATTTGTGTCCATTTATCGTTTGTCCTAGAGTTTGTCCTAGAGTTTGACCTGTTTGCCCTATATAGAGAACTGAAGGGCATTGTTGGCATTTAATGGCATATACAGTGTTAGAAGATGAGCAAATGAATAAGCCTGAGATGGTGTAGTTGCTGTTGATAGGTCTAGTGATTGTGTTGTCTGGGAGTATGTGGCAGCAAAGTTGGTATCTGGCTTTATTGCAACTCTGGTACCAGTGTCCATATTCAAATTAGATGTTGTATTATTGTGTTTGAGCTTGGGGGGCTGTCTGTGTGCAAGAAAAGGTTTGCCCCCCAGTACTTGTGGAAGAGAACTTATCCAGTAGAGATTGGAAGTCACTAATGATATTTTGAACAGTTTTGAGTTGAGAGCTGTATGTGACCACTAGAGGTGTTCTGTTGGTGTCTCTTTTGGGCCTGTCTTGCAATAGGTTTTCTCTGGGTACCATACTGGCCTCGTTAATCTGTTTCTTGATTTTATCAGGTGGATACTTTAGTTCCAAAAAGGTTTGTTGTAGATCCCTCAGAGAGAATCTCTGTCTGAAGGATTGGACCACATGCGGCTGTAGCATAGAGCCTGGCTGTGTACAATGGATCACTTAGTATGTTTAAGATGGTGGCTGGAGGCATGTAGGTATTGTTTGTTGGTCAGTAGGTTTCCAGTATAAGGTAATATCCATGTGTTTATTGTGTATTTTTACAGTAATGTCCAGAAAATGTATTTCTTGCATAGGTTGGTTCATTGTAAGGATGATGGGGTGAAAGTTATTGAATGCCTGATGGAATATGTCCATACAATAAAAATGTCATCAGTGGATCACAGGTATAAGAAAGGTGTGAGTGTGTGGGAGTTTAGGAAGCATTGTTCCGAGTCGGCCATAAAGATGTTAGCGTATTGTGGGGCCATGCGGGTGCCCATGGCTGTACCACTGATCTGTAGAAATAAGTTTTTACCAGATTTGAAGTGGTTATGGTTGAGAACAAAATGGCACAGTTTGGTCACAAAGCCAGCTATGGTGTTGTCAGAAATCATATTCCTTATGGCTGGTATTCAGAGATTCCACATCCATGGTGGCTAAAATAGTATATTCTGGAACATTGTTCAAAGATTATATTTTCTTTAGAAAGTCTGTGGTGTTGGGCACATAACTAGGAGTGTTGATGGCATAGGTCCTAGAATAGAGTCCTGATATCCAGATACCCCCTTAGTGATAGTGCCTATACCTGAGACAACGGGGCATCCTGGGTTGCCAGGTTTGTGTATTTTGGGTAGAAGATAAACGGTACCTGGTTGAGATTCCTGTGGTGTATCTGAAAGGCTTTGTTCCTGAATGTTTAGGGGTAATTCCTTTATAATCCTGTTTAGTTCTTATTTGTATTCCTGTGTGGGGACTGAGTCCAGTTGTTTGTAAAAAGCAGCAATTGAGAGTTGTCTTTGAGCCTCCTGGATGTAATCTGATGTATTCATGATGAGAATGGATTCACCTTTGTCAGCCTCTTTAATTATAATATATGGGTTGTTCCTGAGGCTGTCTATGGCCTTCCTTTCATCATGGTTGTGATTCTGCTGTACACAGTGGTGTTTGTTGATCACACTGGTCTGGACTCTATGATGAAAGCATTCTGCATAGAGATCCAGTGTGACCATCAGCATTGTGACCATCAGGAGGGGTCCAAGTGGAGTCTCTTTTTTGTAGCATTGTTCTGATGGTATGTAGTGGTAAGTATCGTGTTCATTGGTAGGTTGGCAGGAGGGGGGTAGCTGTTCTCCAGTAGCTTGTACCATGGTATGTTGTTAAGATGCTGCTTGTTCGTTCTTGTTCTGTTCTTGTGTATGTTGAAAGTACTCCTTCAGGCGTAGATGGCGGGAAAAGGCTTCCAAGTTCTCACAGTACTGAAACATTTGTCTGGATTTGGTGGAGCAATATGAAAGTCCAGATGAAAGAACTGATTCCTCTGTTGGGTTGAGTCTGTGCTGTGACAGGTTGACTCTATTGTTAGAGGATTTCTTGTTGTTAAGATTAATAGCATGCAGGTTAGAGTGGGACTTTTCTGGTGCTGATTCAATCAAAGTAGACAGAACTCTTAACTGAGGTCTGGAGGAGGTAGTAGCCATTGCCATGTGCTGGCTTAAAGGAGGCTTGAAGGTAACGGAGCTCCTGTAAACATTAGTAACTTTCTAAGCTAAGGAACCTGCCTTATAACAACAGATAGGGCATGTATATAGGGAGGGGCAGAGGAACTGTTCTTTATGCTTCATTTTGAATCTCTTGCTCAATCTGATGCTGTGCTAAAAGTATGCTTGTGAACATTTTCTTTGTAAGTTTTTTTTAAAGTTTTTATTGATTTTCTCTATAACTACATCTACTCGCTAATTTCTAAGCTATATTTACCTTATACAGAGAGTGCTTTATCATTTGCTTAATGCTACCATATAATATATATTAATTATGAAGCATTTTAAACCTTGGTTAATTTTCAGTTATAATTGTTACTGCTGACATTAAGAAAAAACAAAAAAGCTATTTGACAGGCATACCACCCTAGAGGAATGCTTAATTATGCAAAATATATGGAATACATAAGTGCAATTTTCAATAAAACAATTCAGTTCTTATTTCTTCTTTCGTCGTCTTCTTGTCTTTACAGTCTCTTCTTGTACTTTTGGAGCTGCTGCTCCTTTTTCCGAGTCAGAAACTTCTTCTTCACTCTTGGAGCTGTCAAAACCGTAAATACTTTCTTGCGAAGCCAGTGAACCATCTGAGTCTTACTCGCTTTTCTTTTCTTTGCTTTTTTCCAAAAATTTTTTTGCCTGTTGGACAGAGTCAATCTTATACTTTTTGTCTTTGATGCTGAAGCTTAGTCCTTCCGGAACATTCCACCGATAGATAATGGATTCAGACTGTAACCAAGATTTCAATTTCCCATAGGCTTTCCTTCTTTTCCTTATCTCGAATGGAATATCTTTCATCACTTTAACTTCTCCTTTGATCTTCAGAACCGCTTTATTTGTGGTCCTAAGCACCACATCCCTTGTTGAATTTTTGGAGAACCTTATCATAATCTCACCAGGCAGGCTTTTCTTTTTAGTATAATCTGGATAGGTTCTGTAAACCATATCCATGTCGCTTTTTAATTCCGCTGCTTTTAAGCCTGTTACTGGTTCAAGCGCTTCACTTAGCAGATTTTTAAGGTCTTCTCCTTTATTCTTTGGCACATTCTGAAGTCTTAGGAAAAAATTCGATCTTTCCATCTGTAGTTTCAAGAGCTGATCAGAGTGGAGGGCCTTTTCTTTCTCCGCTTTTTGTAGCCTTGAATCCTGATTTTTTACTGAAGTCTTTACTTCCAGAAGTTCTCGCTGCAGCTTCTCTGTAGTTTTATTCGACTCCTTTAGTTCCAGCTGCATTTTATCCATCTTGACGTTGAGAGCTGTCATTTGGTCCACTAGAGGTCGCAATAACGAGGAGAACACAGTGCTCATCTCTGTGGTATCAACCTTTGAACTCGGAGCTGTACTTCCTAGTTTGGGGGAAGGTTCCGTTTTCCCCGCCATTGTTGAGGCTGTGCTCTTTGTTGATAGTTAGATAAGATGAACGAAAGAAGCAAATTCTCCGACTGCGCTTATGACTTTTTAAAGTCTATATCCTCTAAAGCGCGATGCTGCCATCTAGCAAGCCAAACGTACTATTTTTCATGCAGTAACGCCACGTAAAGAGTCTCGTAAGTACGCCGGTCTCGAGGGGGGGGGTTTCACTCCACCCACCCGCTGTGCTCTGTTTATTTTACTTCGGACTCACGTTTAATCCATGCGTAACTGTAGTTCAAGCCTCATAGCTTCGCACTCTCTGCTGCTTCACGGATTTGCGCTTTCAGCCATACGGCTCCCGCGGCGGGGGAACCTATGGGGGTGATGAAAAGGGACCTCGATCCCCTGGTCGCCACCGTAGGGAGAGATCCCCTTCGTGCCACCCCAGGCAGAGCCCCCTCACTGGGGTCTCTGGGGGCTCGGCACCTGTCCAGAGCCCCTTCTTCCTGCCAGGTATGGATCACGCTCCCCGCAGTTGCGGAGGAGCACGTCCGCCATTATCGCAAGTCTTGCCGGAAGTCAATCTTTCTTTGTAAGTTTTGATCCTGATAGTGGTTCTCTGTACCACATAGACCTCCACCACCTTGGACATGCTATTTTAAAAGGACTGCCAGGAGGAAGGCAGTCAGTTGGCAAGCAGCTATTCCTCCAAGAGCGCACAAGGCAGTAAACTGTCCCCATGGTGACCAGGTGCTGGGCAGCAGGGGACACAGAGGCAAGGCCTCAGAAAGTGAAAGGGAAGCTGGGAATCCTGACCCTCCCAGTGGGCAATTCCTACAAAGGTCAGGTGGTGCTGATGGGTTACCGGAGAAAGAGAAAAGCCTATCCGGGTGTTGGGAAAATCTTGGAGGGCAGCGTGGAACAGGGTCTGCAGGCCAGAGCAGGCCTGTTCTGCTACGTGATAAGTCTCTCAGTTCTCACTTATACCTAGAATTGATCTTTGTTATCTTGGAGGTGCCATTGGACTCAAACTTTGTTCTCACATCTGTTAACTTTTGTATTTGTATGCTAATTTATTGATATTCACAGATCTTACCGACTACCTTAATCCAACCTCAGCTATAATTGCCCAGTTACTTATGCATCTTGACTCTAACTAGCACTTCCTGGCAACTAAGCCCCCTACCCTCTCTCTACTTATATGTAGAGCCAGCAACACCTGTGTTGTCTTACAATAGTAATATTGACCACTGAGGAAGGCCCTAAGGGGTTGAAACACATATGGTCTATTGGTCATAAGATATACCCATCAATTGTATATGTAAAACTATCAGCTCTGTGTGTCATTAGTTTTAAGAGTCTGATATTTGGACCATTTCTTTTAACCTATTTTATCTTTTATTAATATGTACACCATAATAAATGTTTGTATTTTTATAGTAACTTATTTTGTTAGCTTGACCCTCTTAGATCACACGCACAAAAGCTTATGCCTTGAATAAAATTTTGTTGGTCTTAAAGGTGCCACTGGACTCAACCTTTGTTCTGTTTTTAGAACAGTTTCTTTGAGGAGGCAACCACTTGGACATGTGCTGAACAGTACACACCAGCACTAGGCATGCTGAGAACATCACAGTAAATATGCTTGCAATCCAAAAACAGCTTGTTCAAGCTCCCTTGATTACACATGAAGCAAGCTCAGCTTAGATTGCTTGAAAGCTCCCTGGTAGACTTTGTCACAAAGACATTACAGTGATGATCAGCTTTGTGTTTGCACAGTAGCTACCTGGTCATTGTAACTTTTGCTCAGTTCAAGAACTAAATTATAAGAGGCAGTCGATGGAAAATTTGAATAGTCACCCCACTTCCTTTCAAGACTCCCTTCTTCTGAAGAACTCTTTTTGCCAAGCCTCCTATGGAAAAATTGATCCAGAGATGTGTGAAGTCTTTTGCATTCTAGTTAGCAGGTAAACAGTTTTCTTTTTGCTTTTTTTTCTGTATTTTTACTTACTCCGTTTATAGTCTGCCTTTCTTGTTATGACTCAAGATAAGTTACTGGATATAAAAACAGTGCAGTGAGATATCAGAAAATAACCAGTGAATAACACAATAGGACTAGGTTTACAAAATTAGAGAACAATGTGAACAACATACAATCTAAGGGAAAGTACTGTAAAGAAAATAGAAAGTAGGTTACAGTGTATAAAACAGTACAGTAAAAGTAGGTGATACTTGCAATAATCATTGTTGTGGATTACAATTATATTCCATTATAAAGGTGCCCTTATTTGTATTTGCACACATGAAGAAATAGTATTTCAACTTGCGTACATGAGATAGACAGTAGAGATCACCACAGGACTGTATAGTACTGTCAGATCTATATGGATATACCGTTTGAACATGTCCTTCCACATGACACTGGTGTCTATGTGGGTTGCTTTATTTTTTTGGTAGTCGTCCCTTTCAGGGGATGCTGCGTCTACTTATGCACCAGTAATATGGATATTCTAGTTCACTCAACAGGCACCTATAGATCTGAAGGGCCTTGATTGGTAAATAACTTTTTTTGATATGGTGGGTTGGATCCTGTCAGCTTTTTGATTCAGTATCACTCTGCCCCTATCTAACATGGCTTTATACATCCAGGTCCCATGACCCTCAGCATATCATTTTTAAATGGTCAGTGAGGAACCCTCCTTCCTTTTTTCAATAGCATAAGAATTGGTTGGATCTAACTCAATAGAGTCCAATAGCTGCACTTTCAAGCAACAGCTGTTCTCCAGGTACGATGCTACTTGGATAGTTCTGGTGTCAGTCCCATTTTCTTGGCTGGTAGTGGGGCTCACTGGAAAAGCCTCTTCATAGAGCCAATCACTTGCTGTATTGCTGCTGTGTCGACGTCCCCCCCCCCCCCCCCCCCCGAGTCTCTTCTGTTCCTGGCAGCAGTGGTAGAGCTGTTACATAGTCATTGAGCTCTGGCTACATCACAGTGTCATTGAGGACATACAAAGCTTAAACAGGTGCAAAACTGTGAAGAACTGGTGCTGTGGTTGCAGCTTCTGGATATGTTTTGCCCTCCCCCAAAGCTCTTTTCTGCTCTGAAAATATTCACCATAAAATACTTGTCATGGCCCTAAATTAATAATTTATACCAGTTACCTATGATTTCAAAGTGTTTTTTTGTTCAGGGCAAGATATATATTGAAAAGTAGTTAAGAAGCTAAACCCATCTCTATTCTGCTGCTTTAAAGTGTTGTCTTACCCTGAGGAAAAATACTGGACAGGCAGAAAGAAGAAAGAATGTTATGAAGCAGTTATTTAGCTGTTTTAATGTATTTATTTTCCTTCTTGGATTGCAAGAGCACACATATGGTTATGGAGCCATAAGCTCTTTGGAAAATACAGGGAATGAAAATGAAGGCTGTGCTGGTAGTCTGTGCACACTGATACTCATAACTGTGCTCCCTTTCCACAGTTATTCCTGCTAAATATTTTGATAGCAGTGCTCAACCATCCTGTAATATCAACAGCTTGATGATAACTCAGCTGCTGTTAAATGAAGCACTGCAAAGTAAAAGGGAATAACCAGGAAACCCAGGCAAACCCTTCCATACACTATAGTCAAGCCATGCTGTTCAAGGAAACATCAGGGCCATGTGTGAGTCAGGGTTTTCAATGCTGCACAAGTCCCTCAAGCAAAGCAGGTTAGACCTAGGTGAAACAGCAATGTCATTTTACTAGTGTTTCCATTAAGCTCTTCTGCCTGCTGCCAGTTGGTGATTTATACATAATGAAATCAGATCTGTGTTGGGAAACCTGGGTCAGATTTTTTTTGCTTGTGAAAGTATGTGAAGTAGCTGTCACCTTGAATAGCTTATTTAAAAATCTCTTGAGCTGTACAGTTGTGCATTTGACAAAAATCATCAATAAGCATAACTACATGTCAGAAATGAAGTAATACAAAAGTTCAGTAAGGTGAAAGCCAAATGAACAAAGGCTTCTGCCTTTCCTTTTATACTGTATATGTGCAATGGAGTGGGAGAATGGGCAAGGAAATGTATAACACCAGTCGCATAGGGCTGTTGGAATGGCTGATTTCAGCATTGTAAAAAGTAGTAGTGGAACATAAATATTTTACCTAGAATAGATAATAACAAGTGGGAACCCACAAGGATCTGCCGAGGGCATCTCATTTCCTCCTCCCTCATTATTTCCTCCTTCCCTTCCCTGAAAGCCTTCATAGCCTCTCCCCTTTTCCTACTTCTTTCTCAACCAACCTTTAGCTGTCCCACTGTCTTCAGCCTGCCTCCCCATCTAGGAGAACCATGGCACCATCCTCCTGGCAACCTCCATGTCCCCAGAGGCCGCTTTCCCAGATGCAGACTCCGGGCAGGAAGTTACCTCCCCACCCCCTTTCCTCATTGCTTATACACCTGGGTATAAACAATATACTGGGGCCAAATAAATGTATATCGTCACTGCAGCAGCCTTTAGAAGAGCTGGAGCTGCTGGTGACCCTACTGTTGGCTTCTTCTTGTTGTACAGGTTACTGGCCTGGCTGGCTCTCCAGGCTGGGTTCTGACATGCTCTCTTCCCCTTTCCTGGACAGCAGCGTTTCAGTTTCATGCCACCAGAAGAGGAGGAGAGCAGCAAAGGTGGCTCCGCTGTGTGCTTAGCTCACTGCAGTGGTGCTTCTGACTTGCAGCATGCAGTTGTTTCTTCCACTGTCCTCTTCTGCCAGCCTGCACTCAGAGAACAGTTCTCTGTGCTTGTGCAGTCAACTGTTCTTTGTTTTTGGGTTGTTGTTTTTTTTGGTAATCCCTCTTGTGGTGAGGACAGCTCCTTTTCTGGTAGCAGTTTCTCCTTCATTCACACTGTGTATTCATAGAATCATAGAGTTGGAAGGGACCTCCAGGGTCATCTAGCCCAACCCCCTTAACAATGCAGGAAATTCACAAATACCACCCCCCTCACCCTCAGTGACCCCCTGTTCCATGCCCAGTAGATGGCAACAAACCCCCTCTAGGATCCCTGGCCAAACCACCCTGGAGAAAAATTGCTGCCTGACCCTAAAGTGGTGATCAGCATTTCCCTGGGCATGTAAGAAAGGACCACAAGAACTAAACACTGATGCAACCCTTCCTGCCCTCTCATAAAAACATAAGAGAAGCCAATGTTGGATCAGGCCAGTGGCCCATCCAGTCCAACACTCTGTCACACAGTGGCAAAAAACACCAGGTGCCCTCAGAAGGTCCAGCAGTGGGGGCAGAAATCATAATCTGTCTAAGTTCCCAGAATCAGCATTGCTGTCAGATGGCCATCTAGCCTCTAGTTTAAAAACCTCCAAAGAAGGAGAGCCCAACACCTCCCGAGGAAGCATGTTCCGCTGAGGAACCGCTCTGACAGGAAGTTCTTCCTAATGTTTAGCCAAAAACTCTTTTGATTTAATTTCAACCCGTTGGCTCTGGGCTGACCTTCTGGGGCAACAGAAAACAACTTTGCACCATCCTCCATATGACAGCCCTTCAAGTACTTGAAGATGGTTATTTTATCACCTCTCAGTCGTCTCCTCTACAGGCTAAATATACCCAACTCCTTCAGCCTTTCCTCATAGGACTTGGTCTCCAGACCCGTCACCATCTTCGTTGCCATCCTCTGGACACGGTCCAGCTTGTTTATATCCATCTTAAACTGTGGTGCCCAAATCTGAACACAATACTCTAGGTGAGGCCTAACCAGAGCATAGTAAAGTGATAACACTATAGTTCTGTTGATACAGCCCAAAGTCACATTTGCCTTTTTAACTATAGCATCACACTGCTGACTCACATTCAATGTATGGTCTACTAAGACCCCTGGATCCTTCTCACACATAGGCTGAAGACAGACTGGGTTTCTGCTGCGCCGAGGAGGCGCAGCAGAAGGGGGCGGGGGAATTTCCCCCGCCCCGCAGCGTTCCCACGCCGCCCGGAAGGAAGCCGCCCGCAGCGATCACACTGCGGGCGGCTTCCTCAAGCGGCGGGGGAATGCCACGCGGCCGCCCCAGCTCGCGCGCGTTCGCACCCGCTTCCGCGGGTCGAACGCGCGCTCGGGCCGCCCCACACCAGCCGAGCACCACTTTAAAGTGGTGCTCGGCTGGTGCGCTTGGAGCGCGGCGCCGGACGCAAGGCGTCCGGGCCGCCTCCTGGGGCCAGATGCGGCCGTCTGGACGGCCGCTCTGCCTCCGCTTCTAAAGCGGAGGCAGAGTGGCTGAGACGGCCAGTCTGTCTTCGGCCTCAGTACTGCCAAGACAAGTCTCCCCCATCCTATAATTATGCATTTGATTTTTCCTACCTAAATGCAGAACTTTGCATTTATCCCCATTGAAATTCATTTTATTTGTTTTAGCCCAGTTTTCCAGCCTGTCAAGATTATCCTGTATCCTGACTGTCTTCTACCATGTTTGCTACCCCTCCCAAGTTAGTATCATCTGCAAATTTAATAAGCATTCCCTCTATTCCTTCATCCAACTCATTTATAAAGATGTTGGACAAAACAGGTCCCAGGAAGGATCCTTGAAGCACTCCACTTCTCACTTCTCTCCAAGAGGATGAACAAGCACTCTTTGCGTGTGATCTGTCAACCAGTTACAGATCCACCTAAGGGTAATAGGATCCAAATCACATTTTTACCAACTTGTCAACAAGAATATTATGTGGAACAGTATCAGAAACCTTACTGAAATAAAGATAGACCATGTGTCAGCATTCCCCTGATCCAGCAAGGTAGTAACTTTATTGAAAAATAGATAGTTAGTCTGACATGACTTGTTTTTGAGAAACCCATACTGGCTCTCAGTAATCACAGTTCTCCTTTCTAATGCTCAAGGACTGACTGACTGACTGACTGACTGATGATTTATTCTAAAACTTCTTGAAGATGGGGAGAACATTTGCCTGCCTTCACTCTTCTGGCACCTCACCTGATCTCCAAGAATTCTCAAAAATAATGGACAGAGGCTCAGAAATTACATCCACGAGTTCTTTTAGTACCCTCGGATGCAGTTCATCTGCCCCGAGGACTTAGTTTCATTTAAAGAAACTAGGTGTTCATGTACTACCCCTGTGCTGATCCTAGGCTGCAACTCCCTTCCCTCATCATGAGTTCTGTTTTTGCAATTTTTAGCACCATTTCCCTCACAAGAGAAAACTGAGGAAATGTAGGAATTGAGCAGTTCACTTTTCTGTCCCCTCAATGGGCCTACCACGTCCTTGCTCTTTTTCTTACTTTGAACACAAAAAGGATCTTTTTGTTGTTTTTAGCATCTCTTACTAGCCTAAGCTCATACTGAGCTTTAGCTTTTCTAACTCTCTCTCTACAAGCACTGGTTATTTGTTTATATTCATCTGTGCTTATATGGCCCTCCATCCATTTCCTAAATAAGTCTTTTTTATTTCTCAAGTCTTTAGAAAGCTGTTTATGGAGCCACCTTAGCTTCTTTAAGTTCCTCCCATTTTTCCTTCTTATAGGAATAATTTGTGATTGTGCCTTCAATATCTTAATTTTAAGAAATTACCAACCCTCTTGAACATTCTTCTCCTTAAATATTTCTGACCATGGGATTCTACCCAGCATAACTAAGTTTGTCAAAATTTGCTTTCCTGAAGTTCAACTGCATAGAACACTTCCCTTTCTCAGGACTGTAAATTCCAACATTACATGGTCACTACTACCCAGGGTGTCCACTACTTTCACCTTGCATGGGATAAACTCTAAATAATATACAGGAAATTGAGAAACAGATTGTTCCCATAAATTCAGGTTTTTTTAAACTTTAGCAATACTATGAAACACTGTGAGCTTAGCTATACAACACAAGTGACAAGAGTCAGATTGGGGATCTCTTGGCCCAGCTCAGTCACACGTTCATGGGGATACTAACTTTAGAAAGTGCTCTGCAGCTTCATGTGACTATGGGTGCTGCAAGGTGGGGGGACTTAAGGCCTTGTTATTTTCACCAGTGGAAACATCTGTGGGGAGGCTATTTGTCCCTTTCTGAGTCTTCATGTCTCCTTTGATCATGTGACTGAGTACATGTGGAGCCCAAGACAAGGGCAGTTAGGGCACTTTCTGGCTGCTTCTGCTGGTGAGAATAGCATGGGAGTGAAGCCTGAAGCCCCACTTTTCCCCTCAGAGTGCTTAGAACTGCACCACAATGAAGGGTTTTATTACATATTTTCCAGCAGGCTATCTGGAGGCAGCTTTTTAAGTGCATGTGCCAACTCTCATTTTACACAAGAACTGCTTTAAGTATTACTAACAGACTGAAGCCAACAGTCTAGATTGACATAAGAAGGTATCCTGCACAAAACCTCTGGCTACTGCAGCCATTGATATTAGGGCACCTGAAGCTCCCTACACAGCTAGATAACCTGGCAGCAAAACCTCTACCAAGGCTTTGTGCCTTTCATTATCTGTCTGCAGCCCACAGACTGGCTTGCTAAATGGGTGAGGTAAAACAAGAAAGATCAATATTCTGGGTCATAAGTGGCAGAGATGGCATGCTGGTCTTGTTCATTCTGACTAGCCATGACTCTGCAGAGTCTTAAGTTGAACTTCCTCCCCCCGCATAGTTATTTGAAGTTCTTTAATGAGAAATCTTAGAGAGTGAATTTGGGCTATTATACTTGCAAAACCTGTGAGTTCATGCACATACTATAGCAATGGGTTAGTATGTGATTGTGATGGACTTTTGAGGGTTAACAGAGTCTGAAAATCTTTGTGTGACGGGCTGTTCAAATGAAGTTTTGTGGAGAGAGTCAGTTAACAAATGACAGTTGGGAACTGACAGCTGAAGAAGACACTAGGGGTGTGCATTTGGTTTACTTGAATTTTTTTTTTAAAAAAACCCAAAAATACATTAGTGGTATTTTAAGGTTTTTTTTAAGCTGAAAAGAAATTAGGGGGAGGGGTTTGGCTACCAACGTAGCTGAGCCTGAATAAAAGTTGATATTATTTGGCTTGTATTTGGGGGCAGTTGTGAGAAAGCATTTAAAGAGATGGTGGGCTCTTTAAATGCCTTCTGAGTTCAATCGCCAAGTTATGCTGTAGCAGCATGGCTTGGAGAAGACATTTAAAGAGACCATGATCTCTTAAAATGTTTTTCACTTGCCGAATTGTACTGCTGCAGTGGCGGCAAGCCTTGTCGAATTGCTCCATGGCAGTGGCAGTGGTGGTGTGGCTTGGAGAAAGCATTTAAAGAGCTCCTCCTTAAATGCCTTCTCCAGGCTGTGTGGCGGCGGTGCAACTCGGCGAGTGAACACAGAATTTTTTCCCTCCATTGAATGTAATGGAGGATAGGGGCACCTTCTTTGGGGGCCCATAGAATTGGACCACTTGGGGAGGTTTTTTGAGGAGAGGCACCAGCAGTGATGCTTCAAATTTGGTGCCTCTACCTCAAAAAACAGCTCCCCTAGATCCTCAAATCGATCCAAATCGGGTTTCCTGAATATTTCCCAAATTCGAATACCATACTGGTATTGGAATTTGGGGAATGTCAGGAAATACTGGTATTTTTCAGTCTCGAACCCTTTGCCCACCCCTAGAAGAGACAGTTAAGATTATGGATTGAGGAGGCAAAAAGAAGTGAGATAATCTAAGTGCCTCTTTATGTTTCTCCACATGCTGCCAACAAACTATGTATCTCCATGAGCTTTTTGTGATATTGGTGGTATTGTACTTTGAGAAGGCATTAAGTAAAATTAAATAAAAATTTATTTTAATTTAAAAAAGAACTGAGAGGATTAGAGAGTATCCCCATTCAAGCTGAAAAGGGAAATTGCTTCTAGTTAAGAGAAGTTCCCTGCCCAGTGAAAAGGGAGATAGCTCTTAAAAGAGGAGTGATATCTGGTCTGTGTATATATTAGGATTCTGGGAAGTTGGTTGTATGTTCCTGCCTTCTAGACTTTTAAGAGTCAGTGAAACTCAGAAACCTATGCTTGAGTGTTTCAGTCGAAACTGAAAAGAAAGCCTCTCTCTTCAGTCTTTTAAAAGACCTTTTTGAATTGCAAAAACATTTACTTGTTTGTAACAAATTATCTGGAGTTAGTGTGATTAAAAAGTATTTCAGTTTTATGATTGGTTCACCTCATATATCCTGCTCCGATTCTACCTGACCTTTTCTCCTCTAAGTTAAATAAAACATTTTCTTTATTTTGAACTTTCAAAAGCCTCACGTGTGCCATTTCAGAAGTTGAATATAAGAACGTGTTTGTGTCACTCCCCTCAGTTCCCTGGGCTGGGTCAGCTTTTATACACACATACACACACACACACACATACACACACAGAGAGAGACAAACCAACAAACAAAAAGAAAATAGATATAGGGGCTGCTCAGCAAGAAAGAAGAAGAAAAAGGGGAAATTCTGTGTGGGAGGGAAGGGGGTGAGATCATCATAATGGCATTTTATATTTAGGCATTCTGTGCCAATTCCAAATTTTGGGAATGCAAGCTCAGTTGTTGGCAAGGCTGCAGGTGGCCAGAGGCAGAGTGGGGCAATGTATCCTGGTTGAGAAGCAAGGGCTAGCTAGGTGGGTCTTGAGATGCTTAAACCATTGAACTCTACTGAAAAGTTTAGTATGCTTTGTATGCATATTTGTGAAGGAAGCTTTTGGGAGGATCTGTATTTCATTGGTAGAGGGTCTTCTTTGTGTACAAAAGGTCCCAGTCCAAGTCACCGCATTTCCAGCTAAAATGATCAGGGAGTAGGAGATGTGAAAGACGTCTGCCTGTGACCTGGAGAGACATGCTAGTCAGAATACTCACTGTGACACTAGTGATATTACCTCAGTATGAGGCAACTTTGTGTGTTCATGTGTGTGGGTTTAAGACTGTAAAACTGATCTCATTCCATTTTATGCCATCCCTGTTGACTCTAACTGGATTCAGATTGCACTCTACAGTTTTTCAAAAACAAAAAACCCTGCTTTCATCAATATGGCAAACCTCTAAGCATGAACACAGAATAAAATATCTCTGTTTCCTTTAAGAGTTATGTTTCAGCTTTTGGTGAGAAAATATGTTTTGTGTGATACTGTCCGTTTCTGTTTGTTCTAAAGATGGATGTCCCCAAAGAAGGAATATTTCATTCTCTTTGTCTTTTCAGTAAATTTTAGGACAACTTGTTTACTGAGAAAATGGATAGGCTAGCAAGATATAATTTTTAACACTGCACTTTAAAAAGAAGTACAAAATAGTATCTTCAAGAAATCATCTTCATGGGTGTTTTTATATTTACGTTAATATTGATTTGATAGTGTATATTTTCTGATGCTTTTAAAAAAAATTACAAGGACTTGGATTTTGGGATTCATGAGATTTTAACATTTATTTGTTTTTTTTATAAAGTTATTCTTAAGGCTGCTATAGGAAGGCTAATAGCACAGTGAACTTTATAACTAACAAGTGGGAACCTGCAAGAAACTTGCAGCAGCAGCTATCCCATCCCCCCACCTTTGCTTCTTACTCCCTCTCCCTCTACTTCTCTCATACTCTTTCTCCTTCCTGCCCCCCTTCCTTACTCCCTCCCCATGCCTGTCACTTTCTTTCTGCCCCCACCATATCACTCTTTCTGTCTCTGTCACTCTCCTGGCCTCCTGCCTACACCCCCCCCCCCACAGCAGCAGTGGCAGAAGCCACTCTCCAGGAATCACAATTGATTGCCCAGATACAGATATCAGTTCCTCTTAGGGTTGCCAGCTCCATGTTGGGAAATTCCTGGAGATTTGGAGGTGGAGCCTTGGGAGGATGAGGTTTGAGTTTGGAAGTGACCTCAGCAGGGTATAATACTATAAATTCCACCCTTCAAAGCAGACATTTTCTCCAGGGGAATTGAACCCTGTCATCTGGAGATCAGTTGTAATTCCAGGAGATTTCCAGCCATGAGGTTAAAAAATGCCAAAAACTGAGGGTCACAGTGTTAGGAAGATATGCAAAAAAAATCAGCACTGTGTATAATAGATGTATGTTCAAGGTAGATCAGTTCTGTGTTTTTTCTTATTTTTCTATATTGTTGTATAAATTGGTTGTCAGATGTTATCAAAAATAGGTTTTGCCCAAAGAAAACATCAAAGTATAGGTTTACATGCAATTCAAATATTCAGCACCTTGTCAATATCACAATCACTAGTCCCACCAGACTTTAGTAATTTACCCTTTTTGAAGACAGTCTTTTTCAAGGACCGTGATGTATATAAAGGTCATAAGGTACAATAATTTCTCCTTGTGAGCACAAAAACTCTTAGCAGCATATTTTCTAGGGTCCCATCCGAACCCTTGCGGCAGACATAATAACCTATCTAGGACAGCATATCTGTCAAGTTCTATCAGGTAGCCACTTGTTTCAATGCCGTGGGACTTATGAATTGTTGCCAACTTGATTGATATTCCTGTTATATAACCATTTTAGCTACTATTCTTTATATGATCTTCTAAAAATTGTATGGATGTTGTTCTATTATTGTTAACTGCCCTAAGTCCACTTGTGGGAAGTGCTGGATATAAGTAGATCTAACTAAATAAATAAACTTCCTAATCATTTTGGTGCTAGAAGCCAGTATTGCTTTCTGGTGGACAGGAGCCAGAAGTGCAGGGATCATCATATTGATGACTGCAGGATTAAATCTTGAAATACTTGAGATTCATTGTGGGTGCTGCGGTGGCAGTATGCAGAAAGATAATTTTACTTTGGTTTGGATTATGGCATAACAGAAAGGCTCAAGACTACACTCATTTGGTGCAATCCACATCAGCAGTTAACTGCTTCTTAGACTTTATTGCATCCACCTGACTTCCTGTTCAATTGCATGCCTACCATATATTGCTTTTCCTAGGAATAATACTGAATCATAAGCACAGTACACTGTAGATGTTACCTTTAGGCGAATAGCCAATATCTGCCCCTGAATTGTGAAAATAAATCCTATTTGAACTGAATAACATACCAGAAAAGATTAATGAAAACAATATCTAATAGCCATTAAATGTGAAAATGCTACCAGATGGGAGACTTGCAAGCAACATGAAATATCAAGGAGGTTATACTTCTTCTAGCACTAACATAAAACACTAAGATCCGTTTTATGCTCTCTAGTAATTGCATTTTTGTTAGATAGGGAGAGAATAATATGTCCAGTACTAAGAGGCCATTTTACTTCTTTTTTTGATAATAAAAGCTTTTGAAAATCAGAGTTATCATTTTCACTTTGAAGGAACACATTTTTGCAGGTTGAGATAGTATAATTTTCTATAGATAACAGCAGTAGGGGAAAATGCAAAATAATGTTAGCTGTGTGCACATTTAGGTGGCATAAAGTGTTCCTTTTAGATGTCATATAAAGGTAAGGGTTTTACACTGCACAGAAAGCAAAAATCTAATAATGCTCTCTTTCAACATTCAAGAGAGGGAAGTTCTGCATTTAATAAGACAGAGTAAATCTGGATAACGTTCCAGTATGAAAAATAAAAAATGGGTTTCATCCTGATCTGATACATCAGGAATTATAATGATGAAATAAGGATTTTTCATACTTCTCAATCTGCTGATTTCAGACATTGATAGGATGTACTCTGTTTCTACTTCTGAACACTGTATTTCCACACAGGGTGAGATTAGCTGGATAAATGCAAATTTTATTATATTGTAGTGCATCCCAGATTAATTATTTGTGCGTTAGAAACAGAGGTGCCATAACATTCATAGCAGTCACTCAGCAGGTTAAAGTCCATCATGAACAGCAAAAATTACTCATATGCCAAGCATCAGCGCTCCTTGCCTTGTGGTCATTAGGCCCAGGTAGCTAGCAAAGAGCTTTATAGTTGTGTAGTAGCTCTGGCAGTGGAATGGCATTTCCTTGTGGTTACTGTTGCATCAGTGCAATAGGTGAGATTGATTCTGTCCCAGACTTTTATAGGGTTGTGAGAAAATAAGCAGACATGAGACAAAATCAATAACATGGACTGAAACACCAAACTGGGGGGGGGGGGGCGCTGTTTGTTTACAAACACTCTGACTAACTGGTTTAACACTCAGTTTTTTTTTAAAAAAGCTTTTGAATGATACACAGCAGCAACAGGTTGGTTAGGCCTCCCAAAAGCATGTAAGACTACACATGCATGAAATGCTTCTGATTGCACTGTATTGTTCGAAAGTGGAATCAGCCATTTAGGCTTTAGCTATTTGCAAATAGTCATACTACTTGACAAAAAATAAAATGATGACTTGTTACTTGCGATAAACAAGTGGAACATGAGCTGAACTGGAGGGCATCCCTAACCAGAAACTATACTGTCCAGCACATGAATGAAATGTTGCAAAATGGGAGTACAGAATTTGAATCTAACTCACTGAATGTGACTGGCTCTTTTCACATTACCGTTCTCAACCGGATGGTATTCGTTCTTGGCCCATCATCCAGTAAAGCGATACAGGGATGGGAGTATCACACAGCAATTTTCCTTCCACAATGAGTGGAAGCACTATGAGTGGAAGCAATGAGTGGAAGCACTGAAGCACTATGGCCATTTCAAACAGTGCCACTTGTGTGCACAGTCTTCCTCTGCTCCCCCCCCTTTGAACTTTCTAATGAGATCACTAAATCACTAAATCAGTATAGCAGTTCAGTGCCATAGTGGCTTCATAGAGATGCCCCATTGGAGACAGAGCTTTTAAAAAGCTTTCCGAATGGGCGGGGAGGGGAGCGGCATGGGGAAAATAGGAAGCCAAAGGGATGTTTGCTATTTATTTTAAAAGAGTGCTTGTGCAAAGTGTGCTTTTGCAAACCTTGGTGGGTAGAACAAAAAAAGGGAGAGACTTAAAGGCTTGTTGTGCTGTCTGTCTTAGAACCCCCCCTCCCAGTTTGGAAAAGAGAGAGAGAGAGATGCCAGCATTTCTCAGAAGCCCCAGAAAACATGCAAAAATGTTTTTGCCTTTCCTCAGCTCCCTGCTTGAAAAAAAGGAGAGCTGAAAAAACATGGCTGAGTTTCTCAAGTCCCCCCCCCCCTTCAAACTGTGGAGAAAGAATTTCTAAAAGCCAGTGTGCTGACTGTTTTATTTAAAAGCTTTCAGGAGACAGGGTTTTGGAAAGAGAGAGAGAGAGAGAGAGAGAGGTGCTCCCCACCCCTTCATCCTCCTCTCCTCCCAGCAGCTGGGGCGCCCTTGCTCAGGTAGGCTTAAAAAAAATGGGTCTCAGACTACAGCTGAGGCACAGACACAGAGAGCCTGGTTTTTAAAGTGTAACCCCTCAATAAAGCCTCCCATTTTTTCTCCCCTGAGGGGACTCACCTGAGTTGAGAAGTCTTTAAAAAATAAATCATCCAGCAAAAAAGTCCCAGTGTGTGCCCTGAGAGAGTTAGTAGCCGTTTGCAAACACAGTCCCACGCGGCTGACAGTGAAGAGGGGGAGGAGGGGGAATGCCTCAGCCAATCAGCACGTGTCTTTAAAGCAGTGTGGAGAGGGAAGGAGGAAGCAGTTTGCAGATTTTCGATGTGGTCTCTATGCTTCACACCTATGGGTTTCTGCGCCTGCGCAGGAATTCATTGGTATCTGGAAAGCTCAATAAATTTTCACTCCCGGAGCCTCCAGGCATGCACGCAGCCCCTTCGCGCATGCCCAGAGGAGCCGGGCGTGGACATCCCACCAGTTCTCTTCTGACTGCCGCGCAGCTAACAGCCTCTTGTTGGCTCGGAAAGTACTTTGGAAAGCCTTTACCTACATTCGGACTTGGACTGGTATTGACTATGACCTTTGGATCACGGACTGGTTTGGACTTATTTGGGATCAGATTGGCATTTCCCTCGAGGGAAGTTTGGGGTATCTCTTTGGGCCTGGCCCCCCCTCCCCATCCGAGTTCTCGCTCTGCATGGCTCAGTGCTGGGGTTGTTTTAAATGCTGCAGTTCTTGCGGTAGCAAGCTAGCTGCTCCAGATGGCCATTCCCTGTGTATTCTCTGCCTAGGGGAATCTCACCGCCCCGAGTCCTGTGTTAATTGCTCAAAGTTCTCGAACCAGACTCGTAAAAATAGAGCAGCTCGCTTAAAAGTTGCACTCCTCGAATCCGCTCTCTGTCTCGCGACCTCGACCACAATGGAGTCTGTGGGCTTACCTCCCGCTTCGGCATCGACAGCACCCTCGACACTGGTCTCCACATTGAGACCGCTCGTGTCGAAAGCGGCATCGGACTTAGGCCATGGGTCTGCTAAGAGGAAAGGAAAGGAAAAAGGAAAAATGGGTCTGCTAAGAGGAAAGGAAAGGAAAAGGGAAAAATGCCCTAAACCATCTAATGCTGATAAGTCCCGGGCCCGGATACTGGACTTGCAGTCCTTGAAGCCTCAGCCTCGGCTTCGACTGCTATCTCGGGGCATCAATCCTCGGACATACCTTGGGCGCCAGCTCCCCCAGAGATTATACATCTGTTGGACTTGCCCATTCCTCAGTTTGAAACTGATCTCCCAGAACATGTCTTGAAAACTCAAGAATTTCTTGACGTCACCCAGTCTCCACAGCAAGGCGCGTCTCGGGAAGCATCTTCGTATTCTGCCTCTCACCACTCAAGTTCCCCAATCGATATGGATCAGTCACACCGGCATGACTTCACTGGCAGACCTCCCCGAGCTCAAACTGAGTACGACAGGCGATTTGAGCCCCGAGAACCACATAGGTCTCCTCTACGCACCCACCATGACTACTCCCTGCCAACTCATGGTGACCAGCGTCCTTGCTATCACTATGGAGCCTATCCAGTTTCCGCCAGGAGCCCATGGCTCTCCCCGACGCCCCGCACTACATGGGATTGACCAACATCACATCAGTCCCAATCGCCTCAGTACCAATACCCTTCAGCCGCACTCTCCAAGCCACCGAAGCAGTTAGACACCCGGTATCGAGAAGTTCACAGACCAAGGTCTCCCTCCCCTCTGGTATGGAGGTCTCACACCGCGGAATATCGGCAACCATGGGACCCCCGGCCACTGCCACCGAATTGGTCAATCCTTACACTACTGCCATCCCAGCTTCCAGATAAAGGTCTCCCCACAACACCACCTTCAGCTTCTGACTCTTCCACAGAGGACTCCAAGGAGGAGGCTTTGGTAACTCATAGTTCCCCAGATCAACTGTCACTGAAACCTGATGTCTCAGATAACCTGCCTATATCCCCGTCTGAAGACATCTCATCCTATGGGGAACTCATCAAGTGCATGGCACACTCTTTAGGCATCCCAGTGGCTCAGCCTACACCATTGGTCACTGACCCGGTTTTCGATATAGTGCAGATGGATACATCGACATCGGTTGCTCTGCCAATGTCCTCTGTCTTGCTCCAAGCAACAAAATCCCAATGGGATAAGTCATCTTCTGCCCCAGTGCTGTCACGTAGACTTGACCACATGTACAAACTACAGGATTCCGGAGTAGAGTTCCTCCTTAACCATCCTAGGCCGAACTCGATGGTAGTCTCCTCCTCTTCGAGATCGAAGAAAACTCACTCCACATCTCCTGACAGGGAGAGTCGTAAGCTAGATGCCTTTGGAAGGCGCTTCTATTCAGCAGGGGCACTAGGGCTTAAAACAACCAACTACCTTGTGTGCATGGGGCTATACCAGTATGCTCTATGGGAGCAGATCTCAGAACTGGTCCATTGCCTCCCTGAAGACAAACTCCTGGCTATCAGAAAGATCCAGAAAGAGGGCTTACTTTTGGCAAAGCAGCAAGTCAACTCCTCTAAGCATGCCCTTGATGCTTCATCAAAAACCATGTCTTCTGCTATAGCCCTACGGAGACATTCGTAGTTACATACAATCAATTTGCAGCAAGATACCAGGTCACTCATCGAGGATCTCCCCTTCGATGGCCAAGGTCTATTTCATTCTACGACTGACACTGTGCTACAAGACCTTGACAAAAGCATAAAGGCCTCACTCATGCTGGGAATCTCAGCACCTACCACGAGACCCTTCAGGCAACGCTCCTGGCAGGGGACCCATCAGAGATCGTGGTCCCGCAGACCTTCCTCGAGAGGTTCGCCAGATCGCACCTGGTGCCCCAGGACCTCTCCAAATCCACAAAGACCAGCTTACCCAACCAAGCAGAAGTTCTCGTCTGGCCAACAAACTGGAGGTCAGAAATTCACCCAACCCCAGAAGCAGGGCCTTTGACTCCTTCCCTCCCACTGGTCCACCCACTTGCCCAGCTCCTTTCCTTCAGACTTGGTGCAAGGTGACATCAGATGCTTGGGTCCTATCAATCATTGCCGAGGGATATTTCATAGAACTCACAACCCCCTCCAACAGTTTTTGTCACGACCCCTCCCATCTCCTGCCCTCCTGCAGGAGGTGACCACTCTCCTCAAAAAAGACACGGTAGAGCCCATCCCTACACATCATCTGGGAACGGGGTTCTTCTCCCGTTACTTTACCATCCCCAAAAAAGATGGAGGCACCTGGCCAATCATAGACCTGCGAGGTCTGAACTACTACATCATGTACAGATGCTTCCGCATGGTTACGCTCAAATCCATCCTGCCTCTCCTACGCAGGAATGCCTGGATGGCAATATTAGACCTCCAGGACGCCTACTTCCATCTAACAATTGCACCGGCCCACCACAGGTTCCTCTGATTTGCCATTGGCCCTACTCAGTACCAATACAAGGTCCTCCCGTTTGGCCTGTCCACCGCACCACAGGTTTTCACCAAGACCATGATAGTAGTCGTCGCCTACCTTCATCTGCAAGGCATCATGATATTCCCTTACATAGACGGCTGGTTATTGGTAGCAGACTCCCAGGACCTCTTGTTGGACCACATCAATCGCACTCGCTTCCTACTCATGAACCTAGGCCTCAGAATCAATGAGGGCAAGTCCCACCTCAACCCCTCGAGGCAGGTACAATTCATCAGAGTGATTCTCGTCTCCACGTGCCTCATGGTATACCTCCCAGATGACAGAGCATCCCCGATAGCCACTCTCGCCCACCAGATCCAGGAACAGCTTCGATCCTCCGCCTTCGCGGTACAGCATTTCCTAGGGCTTATGGCAGCCACTATCGCAGTCCTGCCCTTTGCAAGGTTAAGGATGAGACTACTGCAAGCCTGGTTTCTCTGCTCCTTTCAGCCGCAAATGGATGCCCAATCGATCCTTCTCTCCCCTCTTCAATGGGTTCAAGACTGTCTCCTTTGGTGGACCTGCCTCCTGAATCTCTTCCAAGGGGCACTGTTTCATCTCCCCATATCCAAGAGGATGCTGACGACAGACGCTTCTCATTGGGGCTGGGGTGCGCCCCTCTGTGGCCACACCACAGGGGGTCCATGGGATGTCTCCCTGCGCTCGAAGCACATAAACTACCTCGACTTGCTGGCAGTACTCGTTGCCCTGCGCGCCTTTCTACCCCTTGTAGCGGGCCACTGCATCGTGGTGTAAACATGACTGCGGTAGCCTACATCAATCAACGAGGGACGGTCTCACGTTCTGTCTGCGCCCTATCGCTTCGCCTGTGGAATTGGTGCATTCAGGAGGGCATTTTCATCCGTGCGACACACATTCCTGGTTCCCTCAACACCACGGCAGATCATGTCAGCAGAGGGCAAGTCTGCCCTCATGGCTGGGAACTTTCCGAGTGGTATCTCCTCCCCATTTTCCAACAATGGGGAACCCCAGAAGTCATTGTGTTCGCAGATCAGAACAACACAAAGTGTGATCTCTTCTGCTGTCAGGGAGGGACCGACCCCAAATCCTTGGGGGACGGCCTTCTCTATCCTTCGACTCACAGTTTCCTATACCTCTTTCCCCCTCTGCCATTGCTCACATGAGTGGTGAGGAAAACAATACATGACGGAGCAAATTGCATACTCATAGCCCCATGGTGGCCCAGGCAACCATGGTTTCTGGTTCTCCTGTCCCTTGCTTGGGGTTGTTACCATCACTTTCCTCCAGAACCGGACCTCCTCAGTATCTCCGGCACCCCACTACGCCACTATGATGTCCCACACCTGAAGCTGACAGCGTGGAGACTTTCCCCTCTTCTTTCTCCAGCAGAGTCGTCAATGTGTTACTGAATTCCCGTAGGGCCTCCATGCGTAGGTCTTATGCATATAAATGGGCTCAGTTCTCCAGATTCCTTGGGCAGAGCAACACTTCACCAACTTCAGCATATTGATCATTATATCTAACTAGGAGTAAGGCCCATTATGGAAATAAATACAGTGGGCTCTAGAAAGAGGCTCTGGCTGGGTGCCCTGGCCTTGGGCACTCAGTGTCAATTTGCTATGGCAACCTCAGCAGGGTATAATGACACAGAATCCACATCATTCGCCTCTCCCCCTTTCAATCTGCATAACAACCCTGTGAGATAGGTTAGGCTGAAAGTCTGTGACTGGTCTGAAATCACCCACTCAGCTGCCACAGCAAGAAACTAGGTCTTTCCTTGGAGAAAATAACTGCTTTGTGCATGACTGGCAAAATCAGACAGTTTTAGGGACCATGTAATAAAAGTAGGGAAAAAGTGGCTTGGAAAACATTACATCAAATGTTACTTTGAATTACCTAAATTACTACTGACATGGATAACTTCAAGCTTTTCTGAAACCATGGCATGGCAGCCTGGTGAGCTTACACACCCCTCCTTGATGGAACTTTCTGGGATGAGGTGGGGTTTCCAGTCCAGAGAGAGAGAAATGGTAGTGAAGAGCACTTTGTGACAGGGCCCTAATAGAACTGTAATTGTTGTGGCCATAATACTGCTGTAGCCATAATCTGTGAGGCTGGGATGAGCTGCCGGTGATGTTACCCTGGGAATGAGAACTGACACAGGTGGTCTAAAGGAGCTACTCTGCCCCATGTAGAGGAGGGAGCACAGTCACTGAACCTCAGTTGAGGTAACAACTTGGGGTCAGAAAAAGATGGTGAGAAAGCAAAGTAAGCAAAAATGAGGGTAGAATGTGTGTTTAAGTAAAGAGATCTGAGCTAAGTAAGTACCCAGAAAAAGGAGGAAAAGAACAGTAAAAGCTGAGAACAGAGGGAGCTAAGTTAGATGGAGGTGAGGAAAAAAAGAACAGACAACAGGAAAAAAGAGAAGGGCAAGTAGACACTTAACACCAGTGGTAGGAACACAGTCCCATAACCAGCCTATAGACAAGTGATGTGGAACAGAAACCTTATTTGGCAATAAATTTGGGGGTGGGGTTTGACTTTAACACTGAACTGGCTGAATACTTATTCTGGGTTTAGTTAAAAGAAAAGCATCTTAATGATAGTGGCAGTTTTCAGAATCTGCTTACTGTTATGAACAAGGGTTTCTGTGTGCTGTTTTCCCCCCGATGTACCCACACATAGCATTTATGGATCTGCTGTAATTTTACTTTAATAATGAATTCGATTTCATGAGTTTAAATGGATTATGGGGAGAATGTATGAGTCAAAAGTATTGGTATAAGGGTGACCTAAAGGGTCGACCCTGCCTAGTAAATAAATGGGAGACCTCCAAGGAATACCAGCGTTGTGATGCGGAGGCAGGCAATAGCAAACCACTTCAGAATGTCTCTTGCCTTGAAAATCCTACGGGGTCGCCATAAGCCAGTTGTGACTTGAGGGTGTGACAAACTGACCTCCAAAACCAGGTTGCTTAGTGCATCAAATTCAGAGAGCTGGGAGATTAGGGGTGAATGCCTCATAGTAAAGCACAGTTTGATTGACAGGCTGCTGACTGCATGCACCCCCCCTTCTCTCTGATTAGTCAGCACCAGCTGAGGAGAGCTTTCAAAAGTTTTGTTCAGAGTGAGTCAGTCATTGCTTGGATTTTGCCTTCGCAATAGCCAGTCAGGGGGAGTGTGTGTGTCAGTCTGAGGGAAACAGAAAAGTTCACTTGGGAAGTGAAGGGACACAACTCCTTGTCCTTACTGTGAAGGGACACAGCTCCTTGTCCTTTCCACATTTGAGGAAAAGTTCAGAAATTACAACTTAAAGTCTTAAGTGTCAGCCCTAGCTGAATTCCATTTATTCATAGTTTCCAGAACTGGGATTTAGGTTTGAGAGGAGAGGCGAGACAGTAGGTTGAAACTGCCAGTCTAGCCAAACAGAAAAGGACTATTGTTCCAAGAAAAGGATATTTCTTACCTGGTTATTCAGTGGGTTTAACTCAGAAGGGACCCCTGGTTTGTGTGAAAAGGGAAATGGTCTTAGTCTCCTCAAGAGTAAAAAGGGAAAGCTCTTCAACATGGTCTCTGTGCTTCACACTATGGGTTTACTGCGCCTGCACGGAAATCCATTGGTGTCATAGAAAGCTTCTAACAGATTTTCGTGCCCAGCGCCCTCCAGGCATGCGCGGAGGCCCCATGTGCATGCCCAGAGGAGCCGGGTGCGGACATCCCACCAGTTCTCTTCTGACTGCCACATGAGTAACAGCCTGTTACTTCAGCTTAGTCGGTTCAGTTGTGGAAAGCTTCACTTACTTAAAATCCTTTGACTTTGGTCTCTTTTTTTCCTTTATTTTCTTTGTTTTTCTTTGTTTTTTTAAAAAAGAGTGTTCTCCCTTTTTGTTTTTGTTCCGGGATCTTTCGGGCCCCTGGGCTCTGTTTTTCTCCCCCCCTCATAAGAGTCATGCCATAGCTTATGGCTAGTAGGTGGGGTTGTTTTAAGAGGTGTTCCTCCTGTGGCAGTAAGTTGGCCGAGACTAATGGGCACGCCCTTTGCTTGTTTTGCCTGGGCGAAGGACATCACCTCAAGTCTTGTGCCCATTGTGCCAAATTTTCCAATCAGACGAGGAAAAATAGAGCGGCCAGACTCCGCATAGCTCTCCTTGAGTCAGCCCTGCTTCCTGCCTTTTCCATGGAGCCCTCCAAATCGTCAATATCGGCGACAGATCCTGGACAACCTACATCAAGATCGATGATCTCGACGTCAAAGGTGACCACCTCTATGTCGAAGGTGGCCTCCAACATCGTTCGTCCCTCAAAGCGCCCTCTTACTAGCCAGTCGGCTGCTTCTACTCCTGTGAAGAAAAAGAAGAAGGATACGACTGACAAGAAGCATAAGTGCAAAGATTCTTTGGCAGCTAAACCACCACTGCAACCCTCAGTGGAGATGACTGCTTCGGTTTCACAGTCTATGCCCTCCACAGTACCCCAAGCCATGGGAGTTTCGACAGTGGTTTCCTTGGCTCCGGGAGAGTTGCCAATCATACACCTGGATTCTCCCATTCGCCAATCGAACACTTATCCTCCCGAGGCGATTTTGGAGATGCAAGAGTTCACCGATGTTGACTGTGAGCGATCTCCCCGACACACGTTGACCTCCCTGCCTTCAGACCATGCCCATTCCCCAATCGACCCGGATCCGTATACTCGGAGTCAACTGAGGCTGCTCGATACCGATCCACCAACCTATCACTCGGCGGTGGAGAGGGACCATCGATGGGACTTCGCTGGAAGGTCGCCTCTACATTGATCACATCCCTGCCAGCCTTCTCAATGGGGATACCCCCCACATACTTCCTCGCAATGGAAATGTTACTAACACCGTTCCTACTCCGCCGCCCCATGGACCTCCCTTCCTTGCCACGGTGATTGGGACTATTATCAATCCCACTGAAAGTGTTCCCCGACACACTTCCGCCAGTTGCCCTCTGCTTTGCTATCGAGGCCACCTGATCGGGTTCCGCTCAACCAGGGAAGACCCCACCCGCCTTTGCCTCCACGGTCGATACCGATGGCCCATGTTCCTGTAAGACCAGGCTATGATAGCTCTCGGGATCGATGCCACCCTCTTTCACCCAGACCCCCGGTGTCGACACCTTCACTTTCAATCCAAAGGCAGCCTATCCAGCCTTCAGTCCCTTCGGATCCACCTCCCCCCCCTCCTCTGATTCCTCAGACAGGGAATCTGAGAATGACCATATGACGCTCCGGATCCTCTGAACAATCCGTCACCTAAGCCAGACGTGGCTGAAAATTTGCCAGTCTCCCCCTCGGAAGACTTGACTTCCTATGGCGACCTGGTCAAGTGCATGGCTCATTCCCTCAGACTCTCCATGGTCCAGCCCAAACCAGTCGTTACAGACGCGGTTTTCGATGTTGTGCAACTGGATGTCTCAACGTTGATAGTGTTACCTATGTCATCAGTACTGCTACAAGCGGCGAAATCAACCTGGGACAAACCTTCCAGCACACCGGCCTCGTCGAGACGGTTAGACCATACGTACAGAGTGCAGGATGTCAGTGCCAAGTTTCTCCTCAACCATCTTCGTCCCACATCCATGGTGGTCACATCTTCTTACAGGTCCAGACGGATGCATTCAACACCTTCGGATAAGGAAGGTAAGAAGCTGGATGCATTTGGCCAGCGATTTTACTCGGCAGGAGCACTGGGCTTGAAAACCTCAAATTACCTGGCCTGCATGGCCAGATACCAATACGCTCTCTGGAAGCAAATATCACCACTCCTTGCCTCCTTACCAGATGACCAATGGCAAGTTGCTCGCAAGGTACAGAAAGAGGGACTGGTCCTTGCAAAACAACAAATTAATTCCTCAAAACACTCCTTGGACACGTTTGCTAAGACCATGTCTTTAGCCATTGCCCTTCGTTGTCACTCCTGGCTCCGCTCCACCACTCTGCCACCTGACATGAGAACATACGTGGAGGATCTTCCCTTTGATGGCCTTGGTCTCTTTCATGCCACAACAGATTTTGTCTTGCAGGAAATGGACAAGAGCATCAAGGCCTCCTGCACTTTAGGGGTTTCCTCCACCCCCAGGCAGTATAAACCACGCTCCTGGTCATGCAATTGGACCAGAAGGTCATCTAGCCACAGCTCTCCAGACCGCCCCTGGAGACCACGTGCATCACCATCTTCCCAGCGGGGACTCTACTCACAAAAACAGAAGTTCCAGCAAACGCAGCACTCTAGCCATGCCAAGGCTGCCTGGCAACCCAGAGACGGGTCTTTGACTCTTGTCTTCCCAGCCCCATCATCACCTGCCTAGGCCCTTTTCTGAATGCATGGAGTCAGGTGACCATGGACTCTTGGGTGCTCGCTATCATCACCCGCAGGTACTAGATAGAGTTCATTCAGCCTCCTTCCTACTCCAGGGTCATCCACACACCATCCTCGGATGCGCTCCTCCACAAAGTCTCGACTCTATTGTCCAAGGATGCCATCGAGCCCATTCCCGCTCAACAACAACAGACAGGGTTTTACTCCCATTATTTTGCGGTTCCCAAGTGGGACGGGGGCACCAGACCAATCCTAGATCTCAGGGTGCTGAATCAGTTCATCGACTCTATTGTCCAAGGATGCCATCAAGCCCATTCCTGCTCAACAACAACGGACAGGGTTTTACTCCCATTATTTTGCGGTTCCCAAGTGGGACGGGGGCACCAGACCAATCCTAGATCTCAGGGTGCTGAATCAGTTCATCGTTTACCGTCGGTTCCGAATGGTCACCCTGTCGTCCATCCTCCCTCTCATTTGCAGGCATGTCTGGATGGCCACTATTGACCTTCAGGATGCCTACTTCCACCTCACCATTTGCCCGTCACACTGGAAATGCCTTCGCTTCACGGTCAGGCACCAACATTACCAATACAAGGCCCTCCCTTTCGGTCTGTCCACGGCGCCAAGAGTCTTCACCAAGACGATGGTGGTGGTTGCGGCCTTCCTTCGTCTCCAAGGAATAGTGGTGTTCCCCTACATTGACGACTGGCTCCTAGTTGCAAACTCTTGGGACACTCTGCTAGCCAATCTTGACCTTACCTATTCCCTACTGGGCATGCTTGGTCTCATGATCAATCGGGAAAAATCCCACCTGATTCCCACTCAGCAAGTCCAGTACATCGGAGCTCGCCCCGATTCCATCCTTCTTTGAGCGTTCCTTCCGGAGGACAGAGCAGCACCTATTATCTCTCTGTCCCATCAAATTCACACACATCAAACTTCCATTGCACACAGCATCCAACGCCTGCTGGGTTTAATGGTGGCCACCATGGTAGTCCTCAGGTTTGCAAAACTCAGAATGTGCCCATTCATCCGTGCTTTCAATCCGCAATCTCAGCCACAGACCTTTTTCCTTTCCCTTCCATCAGATGTCAGAGACCCCCTCCTGTGGTGGACGCACCACTCCAACCTTCTTCAAGGCACTTCCTTCCATCTGCCTTCGCCCCAGCTCACCCTGACAATGGACACAACCAACTGGGGATGGGGAGCACATCTGCTTGGCTACAACACAGGCGGTAGTGAGACCCTCATCTTCTCTCCCACCACATCAATTACTTAGAGCTCTTAGCCATCTTCCATGCCCTTCGGGCATTCTTACCACTCACAAAAGGATGCTGTGTGGCGATCCTATGTGACAACACAACAGCCATCGCTTATGTCAAACAAACAGGGCGGGACCAGATCACGTCACCTCTGTCGCTTAGCCACTCAGATGTGGCAGTGGTGCATTGACAATGGCATATTTATGCGAGCTATGCACATCCCAGGGACGTCCAACACCAGGGCAGACCTCCTCAGCAGAGGTGCCTTTCAAAATCACGACTGGGAGTTTGCATGGAAGTATCTCCTCCCAATATTCCAGCACTGAGGATCTCCCACCGTAGACATTTTTGCCGACAGAGTCAACAGGAAATGCTGGGCCTTCTTCTCACAAGGCTGCCAAGACCCTCTCTCCCTC
Source organism: Lepidodactylus listeri (assembly GCA_029233225.1). Classification (NCBI taxonomy): domain Eukaryota; kingdom Metazoa; phylum Chordata; class Lepidosauria; order Squamata; family Gekkonidae; genus Lepidodactylus; species Lepidodactylus listeri. Next base: position 117,789,692 of record JARCFY010000001.1, read on the forward strand.
GGCGATGGCTTTCTCTACCCATGGACAGAGGGTTTCCTCTATCTGTTCCCACCCATCCCACTGATGACGAGGGTGGTTTACAGAATCCTCAAGGATGCAGCATCCTGCATTGTAATAGCCCCATGATGGCCCCGGCAATCTTGGTTCCCAATCCTCCTCTCTCTGGCCAATGGCAGCTTTCTTCATTTACCAATGTATCCGGATCTCCTAGAGATCTCAGGCACTCCTCTCCGGCACCACGACATCCCGCAGCTCAAACTGACTGCATGGAAAATTTCTCTTTAGCGTTTTCTGATAAGGTGACCAATGTACTGCTTAATTCCTGTAAAGCCTCCACACACAGGTCCTACAGTTATAAATGGGCTCGTTTCTGTTCTTCTCTCCTGCAAGGCTCTACCCTGCCTACCTCGGCAGGACTGCTCAAGATTTTTGACTTTCTCCTTTCTTTAGCAAAGGCAGGTCTCTCTCACTCCTCCCTCAGAGTATATCTCTCTGCTATTTCTGCATTCCACAATAACGTTGATGGTTTCACTGTTTTCACACATCCTCTTTCTAAAAGATTCCTCAAGGGTCTCCTGCACCTCTACCCTCCAATTAGAACTCCTGCCTCACCATGGGACCTACCCCTGGTTCTTAGGGCCCTAACCAGAAAGCCATTTGAGCCCTTGGCTACATGTAATATGAGGCTACTTACTTGGAAAACGGCATTTCTAGTAGCCATTACCTCAGCCAGATGAGTGGGCGAAATCCTTGCGTTCCGTCCTGACCCTCCTTTTGTTTTGTTCCTGACTGATGCAGTCAGACTGATTTCAGACATATCCTTCCTGCTTAAGGTGGTTTCTGAATTTCACCTACACTCGGTCTTCCTCCCGGACTTCTTCCCTAACTACTCCTCAGAATCTGAACGCCTTCTTCACTCCTTGGACGTTAAGAGAGCCCTGCTCTTCTACTTGTCCCGTACTAGAGCAAGCAGACAGACCCCTAAACTCTTCGTCTCCTATGCACCTCACCTTTGGGGCTCACCCATTACAGCCCGGAGGTTCTCGAAATGGATCGTACAGCTCATCAGTCTGGCGTACGACTTGGCCCATGTTCAAGTTCCTAACCCTCTGCGAGCACACTCGACCAGAGCCAGAGCCACATCCACTGCCTTCCTCAAAGGAGTATCACTCGTGGACATTTGCAAGGCAGCGACTTGGGCAACTCCCAACACCTTCATTCATCACTATGCTCTGGATACCAGAGCTACCAGGAATGCAAACCTGGGTCGGCTTATCCTGTCTACAGTTTCTCAGTGACAGCCTGCTAGCACCTCCCATTCAGGTGGGTCATTGCTCGTTACACTCCCATAGTGTGAAGCACAGAGACCACGTTGAAGATAAACAGGTTGCTTACCTGTAACTGATGATCTTTGAGTGGTCATCTGTGCATCCACACTACCCGCTCATCCTTTCCCACTGCTGCTAGGCTTTTCTCCTTTTTACAGTCTGGTTTGCAGCGGTCAGAAGGAACTGGCGGGATGTCCATGCCCGGCTCCTCTGGGCATGCGCATGGGTCCTCCGCGCATGCCTGGAGGGCGCTGGGTGCGAAAATCCGTTAGAAGCTTTCTATGACACCGATGGATTTCCGCACAGGCACAGTAAACCCATAGAGTGAATGCACAGATGACCACTCGAAGATCATCAGTTACAGGTAAGCAATCTGTTTTTCTAATCCCACAAGTGAAGTATTTAAATATAGGAAGAAAGTCTTAACTTCCAGGAAACTCAGTTATATGAAACTTTATTAAGACACATCGTTGCTAAAAGAAATCTCCAGCACAAACAAACTTTTCACAGTGAAGAACTGAGCCTCTAAGAATATGTTTCAATTAATAATCTGTTGTCTGTTCAAAATATTATAATTTGTATAAACAACAAAATTTACCTCAGCTTCTCATCCCCTGCCTATTCCTAGCCCAATTGAACTTGTTCAATAAAATCAACATTCTTGTTTGAACTTTTACTTTGTGTCAAGTGCCATTTACAAAGTAATTTAAAAGAGAGCTCCTGCTAAGCTACAATAAATCTCTGACTTGGGCAAAAGCCTAATAGCTTTTCTGTCACAGGGTGGGACACACAGGAAGTTATAATTCTATCATTAAAATATGCTACTGACAGGCTGCTCAGTCAGAGTGGGGAACAGCATTTTGGCATGAAAATCTGCCTCACAGTGAAGAAGCAGGGGTCTGTCATAGACAGCACTTTCCACCACTTGGCCCAGTCCTACTAATGAGTGACAGTTTCTTGTCCATCAGAATATACACAATGATTCAAGAGTATGATTTGATTATAGAATGATACATATCAGAAGTACCGCAGTTGACATGTCAGTCTTGTGTGCATTTACCTCCTCTTTGCCTGCTGGCTTCAAGGCTCTGTCACCCACAATTGCTGGGTCTTTTTCCTCATGCTCCCAGAAGGTTTTTCTGCTCCTGCCGGATGAGCTGATATCTGACCCGAGCCCCACTGGACATAAGTACCTTTTGTGCAGAGGGACTCTCCTGTTACTCTGTACAACATAAATGTTTGGCTGCCCTCCAGGATCCCCTAGAAACCTCTGGAAGGGGAGCACAAATGGGCAAGGACAGCTCCAAGGAACACCTGGCAGCCAAGGTCAGCTGCAGGTGCCAGTGCCCATTAATATGGGTCATACTCTGCCTTCCAGCCAGCCTAGTATTACTTCTGTCCATGAACAGACCCTGCCCATTTTCAGTGTCTCCCATCCCTTTCCGCCAATTGCCTTCTGTCCCTATCCAGGTTCCCTTCTGCTTGTTATCTTCCCTGGTGGTAAACTAGCCTCCCTGCTTCTGAGAAAGAGAAATGCCACACAAGATCTGGACAGGGATGTTGCCTGATTCTAGCCTTGTATTTTTATAAAGGAACTGAGATTCTTAAAATATTATTTGATATGTTGGTGTAGATTGGCCTTGCCTCATTTGCTAATTTGGACTGTGCACAAACTATTCAGACTGTTGGCGGGGGTGTGTGTGTGTGCTCAATTGTTTTCTGTGTGAGCTCTAGATTTTAGCCTCTAGCTAGAATATATATCCAACATGGATAGATAATGAATACAATGAATGACTTCAAATACATCGATAAATACATTTTCTGCAAACCAGATACAGTTTGTCATCAATATTCCTACAATAAAAGAGTGAACTAGAGCACAGGGAATTCAGTTAACGTAAATAAGTTTATATGATCTGTGCCTTCCTAATAATAGCCTGTGTCTCAGATAAGCTAACAACATAAAGCTTTGGATCCTGAACTTCTGGGATGACAATCTTAATAGACTATCGTATGTTTATTGATTCAGCCCATTTTGAAGGACAGGGAGGCATCCCTGACTGAGCTGCAGGAAATTGTCTTAGACCTAATTCTGAGATCACCAAAGTTTATTGCACTTGATGATCTCAGTATACATTCTGAGCTTGGTAAATAGGGTTGCCAGGTCTCCCCAGCACGCAGAGGATTCCATGGTTTCCGGTTCTCCACCCTGGTACTAGCCAGCTGGGCAGTATGGGAGAGTTACTGCCCCAAATGCAATATGCCTATGTCACCCAGAAGTGAAGTAGGCACATTGGTGGCGGCACTCTGGTTTTTGTACAAAACTCTATGGTAGAATTAGCTTCAAAGAATAGAGTGTTGCCCAAAAACCAAAGTGTCACTCTTGACATCACCAGTGTGCCTATGTCACTCCTGAGTGATGTAGGCAAGGCATGCTTCTTCCCTCCCCTCTCTCAGAGCATCCTGGTAAGTCCCCCACCAGATTGTGTTCAGACCTGGCAACCCTATTAGTAAAGCATAGCTGTTCTAGGCCACCATGACAATCAGAGGGCTGTCTCAGAACATCTTGGGGTCAAATCATGAGGCTGGACATATGCTTAATGCTGTCTTTGGATTCTATAGTGATTGTGATAACCTGGAAGTGGGGATTTTTTGTTTACTCTCTTGTCATTAACTACTGAGATTTAGACTGTCTAAATCTCTGTGTGGGGATCTGAAATCCTGCCGTTTTCCCAGCTGGGAGAAGTGCCTACATGCATATACTTGTATGGAGGACCCCTCTGCATAGGCATTCAGTCTTTATGAATCTTGGATGAAAAGCATTCATGAGATATTTTCTGTGAAAAGGAGTTGATAAATTCCAAAGGCACTTAAAACTTCAGTTTTATGAAAGTTTATTTGTGGTGGAAGTTGGTTCAGAGACTTTAATTCAGCAGAGTGCAAAGCTTGTATTTTGTGGACATTGAGAGCTGCTTCACACATTACAAGGGAGATAATATATTGCTTACTTCATATTATAATAGTGTTACTAGTGATACAGATGTTTTTCCATACTGTAACTACCTAGCTGTAGCACATATGTGCCACATTTCACACATTTTGATAAACAATGCACTTTATTTTTAATACCTACATTATAATCTTTTCACACACACAGATAATGTCTGAAGTAAATCTCAGTGAATAAATATCTAATGTACTGGAAAATTTGACAGCAAATGAAAAACTGTTCTTTTTTTGTAGCCTGGTCTTTTTCCACCATTCCATAGGAAGGATGTTTTCCCCCAGCAATGTCTTATTTTGGTTAAGAATGTCTTTTTATGGTAATAGTGGATGTTGCAAATAAATATAAGTTGGGTAATACCTCACTAGAAACAAGAAAATCCCAGATAGGTGTTTTCCTTATATTTAGTAGCTTGGCTGAAGAAATTTTAATGAGTTCATTCAACCTCCTGATATAAACAGCTGCTGTGCTATCAATTTTAATTAGTAAAAATAATATTTCTTTCCTTTTCCTAATCAATTATTACTCACAATTTCTAATCCTCTATTTCAAAATCCATCAAGACATTTGTTAAATACACAAGGTCTATCCCCATCTTACTTTATTCAATACCTTTACCTCATTCTGTTAGATTCCATCTGACTCCTTCTGGGTTGTAATAAGCGGTATTGATGTTGTGTATATTTTGTGACTCTCACTCAACATTGCTCATTATTGCTGAGAAATACTTGTTGGAACCAAAGCTTCAAAGAGGTTGTGCTTTCTTTTAGTACTTCAAACCTAGATGTAAACTGCTGGACTGGATTATAATTTGTATAATGACAGGACTGAGTTAGGCATCCTCCTTCCATTGATAAATACACTTGAATAATTAATGCAAATTAGGTTGGATCTGGGCATTGTCACATGGACTGGCAACTAGTTGTATGGCTATAAATACTGGGCAGTGGTAGACTGAATTGTACAGCGTTGGAGGAAGGTATTTGTTATATTTTTGGGGGTTCTGTTTTATTCAACATCTTCAGTAATAATCTGCACAAGTGGGTAAACTGCATGTTAATTAAATTCACAGATGACGTTAAGTAGAGAGGTGTTACAAACATAGGGTGGCCAGATTTTCTAAGTGGAAAATCTAGGCCACCTGTCATTTCAAGCATATAGCGCAAGTAATGATTGGACAGAGCACAGAAGGATTTGATGGTTTATGAAGGGGAGGGCAAAGCACAAAAGACATGCATTCCATACATTGCTATACAAAACAGTACTCTCCTCTTCATGCATTATTCTGGGATAACTACTTGTTGCTTTAAAAAGGTGTTATTTGTAGCTTTTGATATTCAGTGATACAAGATTGCTCTAAGCAAGTGTAGTATCGAAAAAGAGCATGAAACAAGGATTGAAATCTACATATCAGCAACACAGAGAGAAGCATATGTAAGTGTCTACAGAAATTGTGCAAAGTACCAAGTAATCTGGAACACTCAACTTGTATTTCAGGGTTGCTTGGATTGCAGCCCATTTATATAAATCTGCATGGAATATTATGTATGGCCCCTTTCCAAATGTTTAAATCTGTCAATGAACATGTAATGACACTGCAACCAAGGTTTTGGCAATATTACAGAGCAAGCCAGCAAATAATGTTTGGGAATATGTAAAACTGTGCTACTTATTTGGTGATTAGTGATAGAGGGAGGTATAAAAATTTCAACAAGTATAGGCCACTATGACGTTCTTTTTCAGAAAAAAAAGTCTGAATAACTATAAAATATTGTTCAGGTGGAAACAGTAGGTGTTGCGGTAATCTCACTGAAGGAAAATAGTGGGACCCTTTACACTGATATCTCAAGACAGATTCCAGACATAATGTTTGTTCATATTTCAAGTTATAAAACTTTGAGGTCAACTGCAATATTTTAACTGATAATCAAGAGGTATAAACAGAGGATTAGTGTGTTGTAAACACAAGATTAAAAATAATTATTATTTTGAATGAAAATCCACTTTAGACAATATTCCACATTGAAAGGAAGTGGGAGATTCTTCAGAGCTTGGGGTATTGCACCATTTGTATCAGCCACATGTTTGTAGCCGGGTGACAAACATATCCACTGGATACATTTAATTTATGCAAGAATATAAGAACTCTCATCCTTCTTATTCAGCTAACTATCTAAACCTGGAAGGTGTTCTCTGAATGGTCCAACTAGTCTTTGGAGGTTTGCACCTCTTCTTGAAGAGTTTCTGCGATTTATTTTAGTCATTCCTGTGTGTAATTTGATTACCCATTTCTTAAGTTTTTAAAGCAGCATAAGCTATCAGAAGACTATCAAGATAGACTGGTTTACTGCTCTTCCTGCTTTTTCACAAAATACAGCATTACTTCACCTTCATGCAATCTGCAAAAGCAGATTCTGACTGAGGGCACCCGGTGTTGTTGGTGGTTATCTTTCTTCTCTAAGATGGATTTCATTATACTTCTGTTTATAGTCCTAAGATTTAGGCATTGTAATACTATGTAGGGTTACTCTGGTTTAGTCCCATTGATTTCAATGGACTTAGTGTGGAGTTATTTAGCATAGGATTGTACTGTTAGTATATTTAGTGCCAGTGAAAGCTCTATATAGCTAGTTTCAGGAAACTTGATTTTCTGGGATTTAAAAAAAATATTTATGTAATGTTCACAGAATTTAAGGAATGGTAGCAAAAGAAGACAAATACATCATGTACAAACACGGGGGGTTGTCTGTGCTTCGTATCCCACATTTAGACCATTTAATATGATCTACTTGCAGTAAAACAGCCATGATAATGATAAACAGACTATATTTACATTCGTGGAGTGGAAAATTTTCCACAGAAAAATATTTCTGTTTCCTCATCTCTGGTTTGTTTTCATTTCTCTAAACAGTGTTCACTTTTCCAAGGAATCAAGTTATATGGCCACATGTGATACTTATGATATATATAATTTTACAAGTAGAATACAAAATTATGTATGCTCACAATAATTACCAAGACAACTATCAAAATGTTGGATGTTATTGTAAACAAATATTTTTTTAAAAGTCACCAGTAATTGGGGCATGTTGTTTCTTGTCTGAAATGATAAATGCTAATATGGATAATTTCTGTATTTTAAGCATTCACCAGATACATCAGTCACTATTATCCACAGTTGAGACACTCACTGTCCCTTATAAATATCTGAAATTTTATCCTGTTTGGTTCTTCACTGTCTTAAAAATAAATTACATTTATTGGTGATGCACATGCTAAAGCACCTGACTAATTCAGGGGGTCTGGTGAATGTACAAAATTTGTTTATATCTTCTTGTCAATTGCTCTCTTAAAGGGAAAATATGGACTCAGTTATCAATATTAATCATCCTGGTTTATTTATAATGTTAATTATACAGAAATGTAGATTCACAAAAGCCTCTTACTTGAAAAGTTTGCTTTGTTATACTTTTTTTCCCCTGTGCCATCCCTCCAAGTATCTTTGCCGATTTAGTAGCAGTGTCACAATATACTCTAACCAACAGTTTGCCATTCAGTATTCCCATATCATCCATATTGCCATGTATTCGTTGGTCTATGTGTCCCTCAAAAAAGGTGACAGAAACACCCATGAGATGAGTGCCCAATACGTAATGCGTACGTCTATAAAAAAAATTTTTTTTCCTTCTATACTTGCAAGTTTTGGTTATTTTTCTCCTGCATAGATGTTGTTTGAACAATTAATGATGGACAAAATGGCCATCCAGCACCATGTATGTAACAAGAATGGCAACACTGGAAGTCACGTACCTATTGAGAACGTTCTGTAGGCCACTGCTAGGGCATGATTAGCCTGACTGTGGAAGACAATTGTAGAGGCATCTGCTCAGTTAATTTTGAGAGAAAATTTACCAGATGGAGGCTGAAGATTTAAGTGATTAGAAGGTAGTAGATTGGAATACAAATTGGATTAAAAGAAATTAGATTGATATAAATCGAATTGAGTCACAACAGTTTGTGTTCTTCGTACCAAGGGGCAGTGGATTATGGGAGAAGCAGATGCTCCAGTGAGATAGGAATTAATGTGGCTTTGACAGTCCATCTGGGAAGGCCTGAATATCGAGTACATCCCTAATCTCTCTCTCCATTTATCAATGCCATAATGTTAATTAGTACTTCATTCATTAAGTTACTTACAGAGGAAAAGATCTCACCCTTAGCCCCTCTCTGCTTGAGGATTTCTTGTTACGCCAAGAAACAGAAACCTCTCTAACTAATCTAGCTACAGTTGACTCTTGTGTCCTCTGTAGTTTTTGCTCATGCATGCTCCTGCTCTTGCTTGGCACACAGGAAATTTACTGGGCTTTGTTTTACAGTAAATTTCTCTTCATAAATCCAGCTGTGTAGTTATTTGAAGTCTTGTCTTGATCCCTAAAGCGCATCAATTCCCAGCTACTAGTAATAGCCCCCCTTCCCACCATTTTAATAAGGTTCTGTATACATTCAACTGTATGTAGTTGAGTAATATGTTGTTTTATGGCCAAGATGTAGCAATCACATTAATGATGAGAGGCAGGTTCTTCCCTGAGGGGTAAAACAAGAAAGATTTGTGTATGTGCATGAACACACTGTTGTAAAGAGTTATGCTCGCTGCACCTGAAATCCATGACTGATGTTTGCACTGGTCTGCCCTAATTCTGCACACTAGGACTGACATCAACATAGCTGACTTTCTGATGTATTCTTTCATCTATGCAATATGCTGCAGGATGAATACTTGCTTTGAAAAGTCTTAGCATCACCCTGGTACGACAACTGAGCACTTTTGTGGAAAGACCACCCCCACCCCCCAATATAAGCTACATGCTTTGCCTTGTATTCAGTCCATTTTAACTGTTCATCTGTTTGTAGTTTTCTACAAGTTAAAAAGAAAGAAAGAAAATGGGAGTACTGAAAAGAGCATTGGATGGATGAATGGATAAAATGTTTTGATTTAACACCCCTCCCCCACACACGGGAACACTATTATAGGTGAGGTATACTAAGACCTTTATAACATGCACAAGTGAAACAAGAGCTGCCTGGTGTTGTATGATCAATGTAAAAACTTTAAACAGCTATTTTCCACCGAATAAGTACTTAATTAGTCCCAGCTCACAATGAAACTACAATATGGGAACATGGTCAGTGCAAACTGTAAATATATTATTTTACTACATTCCTTCAGGGCTGAATTATAAGCAGCCTGTTACCAGTGTAAATCACCCTGAACACCCAGAATATTTCTATCATTATATGATGTTATAATGAATACAGAGGATATAGTTTTCCTTTAGGTTTGAATTTTGTTTTCAGACAGAGAATTAATTATCCTGCATTTGGGTATGATGATACGTGGGTAGGGATTAGCCATGTGTAAATAATCCATCCAAATATATGCATTAGAATAATTTAAAGACAGAAATTGCTTTCAGATTTTAGAACTCAATAAAATATTTCTTTTAGGGCTCGTAATAATGTACAGTTTGAGCAAAAGGAACAATCTGCTATCAGTATTGCTTGTTTGTAATTCATGAAGTTCTGTTGCAAGTAACATATTTAGTGGAAGGTTTAAATATTTTTATTTTATTAATGGGAGAAGCCAGACAGTGTACATCATGCTTTGTGAAAATAAGTAGTAGTAAGTTAACATTTATAACCTGAAGTGGAACCATCTGCTTCCTTAGTTTATCCCTTTCACTTTAGCTCTATTATTCTTAGATCTCATTCACAGATTTACTGCTGTTGTGGTAAGCACCATGAGCACTGCTTTCATATTCTGACACTTCTCATTCCTGTGCCCTTGTGTAGTACTGGTCATGGTGGAACAAAATGGATTAAATTAATCATACCTGGGGCAAGAACTTTTAAAGGAAGCTTTGTCATAGCTATACACTGAAGCATTATATGGTTTCTGCTTGTTGAGTGTTGTGTATTAATGGAAACAACAGAGATGCTAAGACAATAAAAAAATTAAGCAAAAACATTGACCTAGAAGGGACATCAAACGTGGGGCCATTTTTGAGCAGCAAAAATAAAGATAAAATGACCCCAGGCTTGAAAAGAGTAGGACTTTTTAAAGTGGAATTATTTTCATTCTTCAGAGAAAACTCATTGTGCTTATTGAAACAGAAATTGTAGTCTGGGACATTCATCAAAAACTCCAGTGAGACACTATACGAGTGCCTTCAAATTGAAGCTATTACAAGTGACATTCCTGGTATCTGCCAACCTTGACTGTAACTCAGTGAAGCAAGAGAGCTGAGAAAAAATCAGCAAGTATTGTCTAAACAAGTGCCAAGAGCTGGCACAGTGACTTGGTGTGTGTGCTCTGTCATCAGGCCCAAGGCCATTCCATTAAATCCTGACTGCAGAAAAGACTGCTTGAGAATTGAGAATCACAGGGCAAAAGGGAAATAGAACAAATGGATTAGCATTGAACAGGCAAGGATGGCAGGCAGGATGGAAGAATCACCTTGGCTTTGAAAGAAGAGGAGGGTTGGTGTGGCTCTAAACTAGATTTAAAAAATGCCACTTGTTAGCTAGAGATGCAATATGGAATATGACAAAATTAATTAGAATCATAATGTCTAGGGCTCGGCCCCCTTAAAATGCAGATAAATGGCTGGCTTTTTAAAAAGCCTGCTTGCCAATCACTATTTTAGGACACGACTGCTCTGAGTATCACCTTCAAAACTCTGTGTGTGTGTGTGGGTAAATAACATAATCCACCTAATTTATTGCATCCATGCACATTATGCAGAGCTAGGCATGTTGGGCAGTCCCCAACAAGCAAGAGCTTTTTGCTTGGCATGTAGGGCTGATTCTCCAACCAGGATCAAGATGAGCCCCTAGTAGCCCTGCCAGAGCTCACTTTGCTCCCAGTCTGTCTCATCAAGTGCATATCTAGTCTTTTGTCCCCTCTCGTTTGTTTCCTTTTTTTGTTTTGTAAGTTTACACTGTTCACATGTAGATATTACAGGATTTTTTTGGCACTTTGGCCAGCAAGGTTTCCTACTTCTGTGCCAAACTTTGGAAGGATTATGAAGGTTGATGTAGTGAAAAATTGGTGTTATTGCAAGAACTCTTGAATACAAATATCCAGTTTACTGAGAGAGTGATGACTGGGCATTCACAAATATTCAGAAGTTACTTTATATTTTCTTAGGATACCTGCCAACCTGCCTCTAGCATCCTATGCTGTTTGTATACTGCTTATTGTAATAATAAAATATAGAACTGATACTATCACTAGTACATGCTATATTCTAGAGTTTCTAACTGATCAATTAATTGATATCTTGCAAAACTGCAGTGAAGCTGCCTTTGAGAATCCTAATGGAAGAGCATAACTTTCAATCTGTAAAGCATTGCAGAATAGAAATGGCTTTCTAACTTTTTTAATTACCAAATTTGGGAATCTGAAATATGTAACAGTACTATACCGGAGTGCCTAAGATATGTCATCAATACTAGTTAAGTTCAGAGTTTATTTCGACACAAAATTAGCTCTGATGAGTCAACAGTAATAGTAGAAAATAAAAAGATAAAAATAAGGAGGATACTTTCCAATGCGATGGGCACAGAACAATGAGCGTGGATTGTTGGGGAGGATGGAGAAAGTGGTGCCTTCCTCCAGCAGACATGTAAAATTATTGAAAGTCAGTTGCTTGAATATCCCACATTCCCAACGGCAAAATTTGGTGACTTTATTAGTTATCTCTTGGGAAGAATCTGCAAGAAGAAGAGAAACATAAAGTGTTCAGATCTTCCTGGTAAAGCTGACAGGATTGGAGCGATATACTGAGACCTGATGTTGTTATAGAATGAGCAACACAGCAGAACGTGTTCACTAGACCCTACTTTCTCTGTATGGCATGAACAGAGCCATTGAGGGAGTGGGACATGATGGTATCTGCCTTCCGGGAAGGCTGAGGGTAGAACATTGAAGTGTGCCAGGGTAAAGATTCTCTGATACTTTAAATTTTTAATTAAACTTTTAATGTTTTAAATGTTTTTAACTATATGATATGTTGTTTTAGTATGTCATTGTACACCACCCTGAGCCCTGTTTCAGGGAATGGGCGGTATAAAAATTGAATTAAATAAATAAATAAATAAATATTTGGAGATCTCAAGTGATCTGAGGTAATCTGCTGGTTGAAAGCATTGGCATGCTGCAGAACAGTGCTGAAGTGTCATGTCATAACTGTTGTAAAAAGTTTAAAAGAAATGTTGATATTAATTACAGTTGCCTGTATTTCTATTTGGGGGAGGAAAAGATACAGTAGCTTCTTTCTGAAGGCAAGCCATCTGGTAGATTTGGATACAGCGTGGAGGGATAAGGCATTTTGTAAAGTTTCTTTGTCATTAGTTTTGGAGATGGAGAGAAGGAGCTGCCATGCTGGCAGGCATTTGTTATCTCTAGAGATTAACCATAGGAACATCAGGGAAGCCAACGTGGGATCAGGCCAGTGGCCCATCCAGTCCAACACTCTTGTCATACAATGTCTTGTCATACAATGGCCAAAAATACCAGGTGCCATCAGGGAGGTCCAGCAGTGGGGCAAGGACACTAGAAGCCTTCCCACTGTTGCCCCCCCAAGCATCAAGAATACAGAGCATCACTTGCCCCAGACTGAGAGTTCCTATCTAGACCTTGTGGCTAATAGCCACTGATGGACCTCTGCTCCATATATTTATCTAATTCCCTCTTGAAACTGTCCATGCTTGTAGCCACCACCTCCTCCTGTGGCAGTGAATTCCATGTGTTAATCACTCTTTGGATGCACAAGTACTTCCTTTTATCTGTTCTACCCAGACTGCTCAGCAATTTCATTGAGTGTCCAAGAGTTCTTGTATTGTGAGAAAGGGAGAAAAGGACTTCTTTCTCTACCTGCTCTATCCCATGCATAATCTTCTAAACCTTGATCATGTCACCCCTCAGCCGTCGTTTCTCCAAGCTAAAGAGCCCCAAGCACTTCAACCTTTCTTCATAAGGAAAGTGTTCCAACCCTTTTATCATTCTAGTGTTCCAACCCTTTTATCATTCTAGTTGCCCTTTTCGGCACTTTTTCCAGTGCTATAATATCTTTTTTGACGTATGGCAACCAGAACTGTACACAGTACTCCAAATAAGGTTGCACCATCGATTTATTCAGGGACATTATGATACTGGCTGATTTATTTTTAATTTCCTTCCTAATAATCCCTAGCATAACGTTGGCCTTTTTCATTGCAGTCGCACACTGTCTCGACATTATCATTGAGTTATCTACTACGACTTCAAGATCTCTCTCTTGGTCAGTCTCTGCCAGTTCTGACCTCATCAATGTGTATTTATAGTTAGGATTTTCGTGGTACCCTGTGGTACCCCACTGCTTACCACCCTCTACTGAGAAAATTGCCCATTTATACTCACTCTCTGTTTCCTATTAATTAGCCAGTTTTTGATCCACAAGAGGACTTATCCTTTTATCCCATGACTATTGAGCTTACTTAGGAACCTTTGATGAGGAACTTTATCAAAAGCTTTCTGGAAGTCAAGGTAAACAATATCTATTGGGTCCCCCTTGTCCCACATATTTGTTCACTTCCTCAAAGAACACTAACAGGTTAGTGAGACAAGATCTTCCCTTACAGAGCCCATGCTGAGTCTTCCTCAATAGATTTTGTTCTTCAATGTGCCTACTAATTCTTTCCTTAATAACAGTTTCCACCAACCACCGGTACTGATTACATATTTTTGACAGGAGATTTCAGAACTCTTAGATGTATGCTATTTGGGTCCGGTGATTTATCAGTTTTTAAGTTGTCTATCAGTTATAGGACCTCCTCTCTTGTCACCTCAATCTGACTCAGGTTTTTCAACACCCCTCTTAAAATCAGCAGTTCTGGAGTGGGCAAGCACTACTCATCTTCCATAGTGAAGACAGACATAAAAAAATGCATTCAGTTTCTCAGCTATTTCCCTGTCATCCTTCAGTATTCCTTTTACCCCTTGGTCATCCAAGGGCCCCACTGCCTCCCTGGCTGGTTTCCTGCTTCTAATGTATTTGAAGAAAGATTTATTGTTGGTCTTTATGTATTTTGCTATGTGTTCCTCATATTCCCTTTTTGCCTGCCTGATCACAGACTTGCATTTTATTTGTCACAGTCTGTGTTCGCTTTTACCAACCTCACTGAAACTAGCTTTCCACCGTTCAAAGGAATCCTTCTTTTATCAACCTCACTGAAACTAGCTTTCCACTGTTCAAAGGAATCCTTCTTACCTTTTACAGCTTCCATTACTCTGTTAACCATGCAGGATTTTTTCTATTTGTGCCTTTCCTAACCTGCAGTATATATTTTTTCTGAGCTTCTAGGATTGTAATTTTAATTAGTCTCCAAGCTTCCCCAATGGTTTTGACCCTTTCTACTTTTCCTTTCAGTTTCCTCCTTACATGTCCCCTCATATCAGAGAAGTTACCCCTTTTAAAGTTAAAAGTGGTTGTGTCGATCTTTTCAGGCAACTCCCTATTTATACAAATGTTGAACCCAATAACATTATGGTCACTGTTCCCAAGCGGTGCAATCACTATTACATCTCTCACCAGGTCTTGGGCATTACTTAGGACCAAATCCAAGGGAGAGGAGTGGGAGAATTTTTATTTAAAGCATAATTTTAGTTGTAGTGGATTGCAACATTGATGAATTAAGGTGGGAGTGACATTTTTATCTTGTTGCTTGCACATGTAGCATAAAATCCTGTTCCCTACTGTAAGTCAGGAACATGTTCTCCATCCATGTTTGTGTGGTTTACTCCAGGGTTTCTGAACTGAATTATATGGCTGTGCTCTAAATACTGGAACCTCTTTTTGCAAATCGCTAGTGGTAGCCAGCCTGATTATAACATGTGCTTACTGCATCTTTCCTCATAACTGAACCTGTCACTTAAGTCTATTTTCCTGTAATGTTATTTGATAAACTCAACTATATCTATGATTATAGAAATTTTACATTCTTGGACAGCAGTCTGAGCAGCAATTTGTGTCCTGAAGCAATAATCCTTTTAGCAGATTATGTATGTCTTACTTTTACCCTAGTCATAATTATTAAGCTGTTTTATTTCAGATATCATGACAGTTTATGTCATGGTGGCATTTGAAGGGGAACGGGCAATTGACAGTCAGGAGAGGTATACTTTTATGCCAGGAATGAAATGGAATATAGTAAGCTAATAAGGTATCACTGCTAATATTGCAGGATTAATTGACATGGCAAAAGGCAAGAAGTAAAATCATGTAGAATAGAAACAGGGAAATTAAGTAGTCTATGAAGAAAATGTTTGAATTGGAACATGTATTTTCATTATCATTCTCAGATAATCTAAATACTTGAATTAGTATTTTGGTTTGTGCTCCACCTTTCCTGTGCAGTAGGAAGTTCATGGGGAAAATTTTGGAGAGGTTGCTAGAAATCCAAGACGTCATTGTAATAATTTGCTTATACAGACGTGAGCAAGCCTTAAGAACAACAGAAGCAGGAACACAAATAGGCAGTGCTAGACCCAGAGTAAGGTGAGCATTCTTTAAGTGCAGATGAAGGGTGTTTTACTTGTAGTATGTGTTCAGTTTTAGAATTTTCACTACAGATGTACCTAGGGCTGCCAAGCCCAGCCTGGCAACCAGTGGGAGACCAGGGGATGGGAACATGGAGGGGCAGCTGTTAGCAGTGGTGTGAGATCACTTCTAAGAAAAGCCTAAAGTGATGCCACAGCTACCTAGGAATCAGTGGAAACCATAGCAAAGACTGATGGCTTCATTTTTTTCTTTCTTGCGCCTGCTGGTCACTGGAGTGCTGGTGGGCAAGGACATCTCCAGCCCTAGTAAGCAAATGGCAACTCTAGATGTACATTCTACCAAGTCAAATGCTGGATCAAGTTACAATTTTCTTGCTTTCATCAAATGAGCTTTGGCAGATATGTGCTTGTTCATTTATTCTGTTGTAAAAATACAATTAATTATAAGGGTTGCAGAACTGCTTTGGAGATTGGGGTGGTGATGGTGATTTCTTAGGTAGTATATCCAATGTATTTAAAATGATGAGAGTACTTTCAAACTATTACATTATTTTGGCAACAGAATAAATTGCCATGGTTTATCTTTGCTTGCAATATATATTCATCGTTTTGCATAACACATTGTACCACCTTCGATCATTTATAAAATCCAGTGAGAACAGCTTACACTTCAGTTTGCAGGGGTGAGTTAAAATGAAGTGTTAAAACATTATCTCCATTTCTGTTTCTCTTTCATGTGAAATATTATTACTTTCATGTAGAGGTACAGTTTTTTGCTCATGCAGCAAATATGTTAGAGCTTTTTATTTTTGGAGCATCCTGCAAAAGTGTGATAAGAAGAGTGCCACAGTGTCCATTTCTTTCAAACATGAGGGTGGATAGAGATTGGGTTAGCAACAACTAGAGCGTTCATGCCAAGTTTAAGACACTTTACAGTAAATATACAGATTATATTTACCCAGAGTCAGTAAACAGATAGATGAAAGACATATTTCAAATATTAATAAAATGCAATTCTTAGTTATTAAATAGAATGAGAAATAATTAATTTGCACACCAATCCTAAAAAGAGTTATATCCTTTGGGTTTTAAAGAGTGGAACTTTGTTTAGGATTGGACCCTTCAAGAAGCCTGACGTTTCTCAGTTATATGCTGGAAAATTAGTCCCCCAATACGACGAGTGTTTTTGACAAAGCTCTGTGAAACATTTTAATTTGTAAATTCTTATTTATTTATTCGAGCATTTTTAGGCTGCTTTTCTCACATCAGGAACCCAAAGTAGCTTACAAAATACAATGAAAAAACAAACAAACAAACAAACAAAAATGATCAGGCTGGTCTGGATCTGCCTAGATGATTTTTCACAGGTCCCAGGCCACAACCCCTGGGGTAAGAGCCAAATGCCCTTGGCATCTTCTTGTTCCACCCATGCCCAAGGGCTCATGTGTCTGGCTCTGCCCAGATTAATACCTGCAGGAAAAGAAGGAGAAAAGTTCGCCTGTATGGATCTCAACTACTTGCTAGCATGCTGCAGCAAGCCAGCAGGATCTTTCTCAGTTCCTGCCTCTGCCAAGTGAAAGGACAATTTATGCAGCGGTCAGAAGTCTCAAGTTATTAGTCCTTGATGAGCAGATTGCCTCGTTAGCTGTATTCTGCTACTCCAGAAATATTTTGTTTATTTATTTATTTATTCTTCATTTTTATATCCCGCCCTCCCCACGGTCGGGCTCAGGGCGGCTGACAAGGGCACATAGGCCATTAAGTACATAAATACATTAAAACAAGTAAAATCAGCTAAAACAATTCCAGTCGGTAAGATACATTACTAAAAAAAGCTTCCAATATCAGGTGTTCAGATGGCTACCCAGTGGGACGTCAGAGCCCCCTTGCCACTAGGCCTGGGCTACACTCGGCCAGCTACATCACAGATAGCATAGGTGATGGATGATATCACTGGGTGTGCATAACAAAGTACCTGAATCAAAGATACACACCAAACTAGCTGTTTTGGGTTATTGTGTACTGGGTTCGAAGCATGGAAAGTTTGTGATCACTACAGTGATAGTGTAGTGATCAGCATTAGTCTCCTCAGCTGGTCTACATGTTTCTGCAGGACCTGGCCGTCATCCATCAAGACCTTGTTTGACACGGGTCCTGTGGGGCGAATGATTTGGCCAGTGAGCCACCAGGTACCCTTGCCAAAGTTGCGGATGTAGATGGGGTCCTCTGGAAAGAACCCCCTAGGGCCTAGGCGCTTCCTTCTGTTCAGATAAACTGTGTGGCTTCGGGTCTCGGTCGGGATGTAGCCTATCCAGTAAGATGGTGGGCCACTGGCCCATCAAGAGTTCCGCTGGGCAGCGCCCATTGACTGGGTTAGCTGTGGTCTGTTATGCCAATGAGAAGCAGGCAATACAGAATTCCCAGTCACCCTCCATGAGACGGCTGAATGTTTCTTTGGCAGTCTGCACTATCCGCTCGGCTTGTCAGTTGGTCGTGGGGTGGAACAGGGCAGACCTCATGTGCTGGATCAGGTTGCTGCAGAGGAACTCCCAGAATTCCTCTGAGGTAAATGCTGTCCCGGTGTTGGAGATGATGGTGTCTGGCAACCCAAGGGTCGCGAAGATCCGGTGTAGTGCCCGGATGGTGGCCTTGGAGGACGTGGATGAGACTGGGCTGATCTCCCGCCATTTTGAGTAGGAGTCCACTGTGACAAGAAATAACAGTCTGTGGAACGGACCCACTATGTGCAGTCTGGACCATGGTGTGCAGGTGGACTCCCAAGCTTGGGTGGGTGCGCTCGGTGGATTCAGTTGGGCTTCCTGGCATGTTTGGCAGCGCTTTACCCAACCTTCGATTTCTGTGTCAATCCCTGGCCACTATACATAGCTCTGGGCCAGGGCCTTCATACGGACGATCCTTGGGTGTGCCTCATGCAGGGCCTTGAAGACATGCTGATGCAGGGTGCTGGGGATTACCACCCTGTCTCCCCACAGTAGACATCCCTAGTGGGTGGACAGCTCATCCCGGCAGGCTATGAAGGCCGTAAACTCTGGGCCCGCTGCAGCTGTGGGCCACCCCCTCACCACCCGCCCAGAACACGGGAGAGGACGGGGCCCTGGGCCAAGTGGCGAGCGACATTGGCAGCTTGGAGGGGGGGGGGCTCGGGAAGGTCTTCCACCTGGAGCACGTAGTGTGCTGGAGCCAAGTCCTCCTTGATGGAGGGCAAGGGGAGGTGGCTGAGGGCATAGGCGTGGCCCATGGCCTTTCCCGAGCGGTGCTGCAGGCAGTAGTTATAGCCTGAGAGGAAAATAAACCAGCAGAGGACCCGCGGAGAGAGCACCTGCGGTGTCTGCCAGTCCGCCATGAAAAGGCTGAGAAGGGGGCGATGGCCTGTGACAATGGTGAAGGACTGGCCATAGACCAAGTCATGGAATTTTTTTACGCCAGCCACGATCACCAGGCTCTCCCAGTTGATCTGAGTGTAATTCTGCTCTGCAGCTGAACGCATCCTGGAGTAATATGCCACCAGCACCTCTTGGCTACCTGGAAGATGGTGAGCCAGAACGGCGCCCACCCCGTAGGGGGAGGTGTCATAGGCTAGAACCATTGGCAGTGATTCATCAAAATGCACTAACACTGCATTAGAGATTAGTAGCGCTTTGATCCCCTTGAATGCAGCGGCTGTCGAGGGCCCCAAGTCCAGGGGGCCTGTTTGTCCAGCAGGCGGTGCAAGGGCTCGGCCATCACTACCTTGTGGGGGAGGAAGGCGTGGTAAAAGTTTAGGAGGCTGAGAAACACCTGTAGCTTCACCTTGGACTTGGGCGGAGGAGCCTCAACAATGGCCTTGATCTTGTCCCTTGCTGGATGGAGGCTGTCCGTGTTGACTGTGAAGCCCAAGAAGTTGACGGAGGGGACCCCGAGGAGGCACTTCTCCCTCTTAACCTTGAACCCGGCCTCAGAGAAATGGTGAAGAATGGAGTGCAGGCGGGAGGCAAAGTCTTCTGGCGTGGCCGTGGCGATCAGCACATCATGGTGTGACACCTGGGATCCCTTTTAAAAGAGAGTCCATGAGACTTTGGAAGAGGCCTGGGGCGACGCTCACCCTGAACTGCAACCGCTTTACTTTGAAGCCTCCCCGGTCATGACTATAGTCTGTGCAGTTGCCGTGGCCTCGTCAACGGGGAGCTGTTGGTATGCCTGGGTGAGATCTAGTTTCCCAAAGATCTTCGCCCCTGCCAAAGTGGCCAACACATGACTCACAACTGGGACCGGGTATGCATGGTCCTGGAGAGCCTTGTTTAGCTAACACTTATAGTCCGCACAGATGCGGACGTCCCCATTTGGTTTCACGGGGGGCCCAGGCAGCATGGGATACTGGTTCCAGGACCCCTTCTGCTACAAGGCAGTCCAGCTCCACATCGATCTTCAGCTGCAGGGCGAAGAGAAGCTTCTAGGAGTGCATGCAATGGGTGCCACCATGGGGTCTAGTTGCAGGGACACCGGGGGCCCATGTAGTGGCTCAGGGTTCCATCGAAGATGGACGGGAACTCGCTGCAGACATCACTAAAGTCCCGCAGACCACATCTATGGACTCCCTCTATAGAGATCCCCAGAGGGATGAACCAGGCACGACCCAGCAGGCTGACTAGGTTACCCTCAACTACCACTAAGTCCAAGTCATCATTGAACCCCCTGTTGCTGGACCCAAAAGCTACTCACACCCCTTATTGGAACACAGTTCTGCTGAAAGTCCACCAGGATCATATGTAAAGGGTGCAGGCAGGCCGCCCCATGTGGACACAGTCTCTTAAGGGTCTCCATTGATATGATGGAGACCGCAAACCCAGAGTCTAACTGCATGGTGCAGGGGGACTCTTCTAGTTTCACCTGGATCTTAGAGGTGGAGGTCTGGCTGGGAAGCCGCAGTACCTGTTCGGTCACAAGAAGGTAGAAGTCTTCGGAGGCTGTGTTCTCCTTGTGGTGCATGGATGCCTGGCGGTGCTGGGGTGGCTGTGTCATTGGGGCTCAGGACCCTCTGGAATGGCAAGCCCATGTGATGTGGCTGAAGTGGTCCCCGGAATCGACTCGTCTTTCGGTTGTACTGGTCCCTGCAGCTGGCACACTCCAGTTGGCCTGACTGGAGCGGTGTGGGGTGTGGCCCTGGGATCTCTCCACCTGGTGTGCTGCTATATCCGACGGACCTGTTCTCCATCCGGATCGATGGGGTCAAAACTGGCCTGGTATGTGGTGGCCATAAAGTGGCTGGCCGTGGACATGGTCATGGCTGAATGTGATCTCTCCCATGCAGTGGAGAGGATGTCTCCATGATGTGATGCACCTCTGGAGCTTTTCTTCCCAGAGGCCGCAGACTAGGTGGTCCCGGAGGGCCATTTCCAGGTTGGCCCCAAACTTACACTCACCGGCCAGTCTACGGAGTTCAGCCAGGTATGCCGTGGCAGTTTCCTGTGGGTGCTGCAGCTGGTAATGGAAGGCCATGTGGCGTGCGATCTCCGAGGGCTGGGGAACAAAGTGGTCCTGGAGTGCCTTGATGATCTGCTCAATCATGGCCTTGGCTAGCTTTGTTGGGGAGAGCAGATTGTGGGCCAGCTCAACGGTGGTGGGGCCACACGAGCCGATGAGGAGACCCTTCTTGCAATCCTCCTCTGTCACCTGAAAGAATATCAGGATGGACTTGAGTCTCTCGACCCAAGTGTCCCAGTGTTGAGTCCGCGTAGGGTCGAATGGTGGGACAAGTCCTGCTCCCAGAGCAACTGCCATTGTGCTGTGTGGTTGTTGCGGCATGGAAGCGGTGCCTTCGGTGCTCATGGCTGGAGCAGCGGCGAAGGTCCTTGTCTTCCTTGGGGCCCCTGCAGCCTGGCTTGCTCAGTGGGATCCCACTTTCGTCGCCACTATTGTGTACTGGGTTCGAAGCATGGAAAGTCTGGTTTTCAGCGTAGTGATCAACATTAGTTTATTTGGCACACAACAAGCATGACCTACCAGCTGGGATGGCCAACTATATACAACTTCTAGGACACACCCAAAAGTCCTATTGGCAGGTGTTAGCCGAATTGCTTTAATTTACCCTTAGCAATTGGCGAAATACCGGGTTCTTTGCCAACTATACCAGGGTCCCACCCCTCCCGGGAGTTCTCAAGGAAAAAGGCATGTGAGGCAGATAGCAAGTTCAATGCCGTTTACTGGATAATGTTGTTCAAGCACACCAAAAACAGATTCACACACACATACACACAGGCCTAAGAAATAAAGACAGAAAATAGCACTGTTGCATTAGCAGGAGTTTCGTTGGTTGGGTGATACTGTACCTGTCCTGAAGAGGAGTTGTCCGCTCGAAGGAAGAATTGGATGGGGAGAGAAAAATAGAAAAATGGGGCACGTGGCTCGAACCTGCAAGACCACGTGTTCTCTCTGTTCCGGAATCCAGAGATTTAAAGATGGAGGCAAGGGTATTTGGATAGGAAGCTGGGCATAAGGGGTAGCAAAGTAGATAGGGGGCGATGGCTCAAGAGACCGATTGCCTCTGTGCAGGGTCTTTTATTAGGTGGTCTTGGGGGCAGGCTGCACAGACCACATCCCACTAACACACCTACTAGGCAGTCCGTCCCTTTCTGACCCTACCATAGGTTAAATGTAAACAAAAGGAGGAGGGCCGGGGAGTGGACAATATTGTGAAACTGAAACTAAACAGGAACTTGACACCTGGGCAAAGTCCGATGACTCACTGGATCGCCTCTATTGTCCGTTGATGGCTCTAGCCAGCTGGCTGATGGCCCGACCATTAGTTGCCAGGTAACCACGTTAGCATAATCCTTGCAGGTATGTTGGAGGGGGCAGGGGTTGACCAGCGTTGCGAGACAGAAAGAAACCTCATGGCAGAAGGAGTCTTTGTCTCTGTCTTTGTGAACTATTGAGGTTGCGAGCCCCCTAGTCTAGACTGGAGCTTCTCCCAGCAATGGAGAATGCCTGTAGTCCTTACAGCATAGCAACATAAGTTCAAGCTTATGAATATTACAGTCCATAAGAGCACTAGCAGTGCCTTGCTGGCCAACACAGGTTTGAATTTCCTGCCAGAGTTCATATTGGAGGACTAGCAGTGGTCTAGGATCCATGGCCCCCATTGTTTCTAGGAGCCAAGCTCAGACTATATGCTGCTGGTGCCTGGGTAATCACCATGATGTTTCAGAATGGTATTAAGAATCTGGGGTTCTTAGTGAAACTACCCTTCCTGAAGAAATCTGTGTTGTTTTCAGCTTTGAGTGCTGCAGTGCTAGCAGGCAGCATGTGCTTGTGTC
Source organism: Lepidodactylus listeri (assembly GCA_029233225.1). Taxonomy (NCBI): domain Eukaryota; kingdom Metazoa; phylum Chordata; class Lepidosauria; order Squamata; family Gekkonidae; genus Lepidodactylus; species Lepidodactylus listeri. The sequence goes on from JARCFY010000001.1 coordinate 117,812,936, forward strand.
CTTTCCTGATTTTACTGATCCCTTGAGCAATGGCATTTCTCCCTTCCAAACGGATCCTTGCAAGGGGAGGTGCACTGAGTGCTTCCAGCCAATCACCTTTGGAGACAAGCCTCAGAGACATGCAGTTCTCTTTCTCTGCCTCTTTTTTTTTGGCGGGGGGGGGGGGGTAGAGCCCTTCCCCCCCATGGAACTAGATAGAGAGCTGGGGCAGGATGTGCTGAAACAAATGACAAGAATGTACATTGGGGACAATGGGAGATGCCTGAAGGACCATTTATTATAAATGGGAGCCAGAAATGCAAATTGACTTGCATGGATTTTATTGAAATATATTACAGTATACAACAGTTGCAGAGGAAATGCAGAATGGATTTAGAGAGACCTGTCCTGAATCTGGAATGACAGTCCCCAGAGTGGAATGACAGTATCTGGGCCCAGATATTTTGCTCTGTGACTGGAATGGCACTCCCAGAGTGGAATGAAGGTCCCTGTGGGTAGCATAGACCAGAATAACAGCCTCCAGAGTGGAATGAGAGCCCTAGGACTGGAATCAGTAGTTGAACTGGAAAGACAGCTAACATTCCACTCTGGGGCTGTAATTCCAACTCCAGAGCAGTCTATCTGGGCCCAGGAGCCATCATTCTACTCCCAGAGATTGTTATTCCACTCTGAAAGCTGCCATTCCAGGCCCATGGAGGTTTCTTGTAATCCATTCCACATTTTCATTAGAACTTTTGTGTGCTGTAATGTATTTCAGTGGCACCTATTCTAGTCCATGGGCATTCCCGGCTCCCATTATATCCAATGGGCCTTTGGGCCTTTCCCATTGTTCCCTGTAAGCAGTCCTGTCACTTGTTTTGGTACATTCCATAATGGCAGACCAACAGAAAGGGATGGGGGGCTTTGCAAAGGAAGCCCCTTTAACTTTGTGAAAGGAAACAAATGGGCCACAACATGGAAGGGTAGCAAATGCAGAATTTTCACTGGAAAGGTAAGAAATTTTTATAGTTAGTCTCTAAAAAAGTAGGATCTGTAAAATGAGCCTTTTGATCCAAATTACTTGAAACGTGGGTGTTTAATCTAAAGAGAGGAGTATGCTCTGTACATATTTGATGCCATTATGTAGCTGCTCCAGCCATCATCCCTAACTTTGAAATTACACAGATTTGAATCCTAAAATGGTAATGCCCTTGTGATGAAGTGCATTTTTTCCTGGGTGGTTGGCAAGCAGCAAACCTCCAATTGGCATTTCAAAAGATTTTTTCTTTTCTCTGGACAGGGAACAGACTGGAAGGGGGCAGGGGAAGTCAGTTTGATTGTGCCTCAGCATACTTTCTTCTTACAAATGCTAACAGATTTAGCAGGAAAGACAATGAGATGGTCAAGTGTCCTCCTTCTCCCCCCTCCTTCAGGCAGGGAGCAGAGTTGGGGGCTGTCAGATTCTAGAGAGGCTGAGAAAGTAGATTTCTGGAGACAACAGGAAAAGCTGCCTTGACCTGGGGTGACCAGGTTCAAGTGGGAGGAGAACCAGAGATGATAAATTTTCTGTGCAACAGGAAATAGCTCTTTTGTCTTTGGGATACTCAGGTGATGAGACGACACAGGACTCTTAACTCCTCAGGCAGTCATATTGAGCATGTGCTCGCCTGAGAGACTGGAAGCAAGCTTCAAGGTAATGGAGACTATGTAGAGAACTAGACCAGCTAAACTAAAGAGCCTATCCTATATATCACCATCAGATAGGGCATGTATATGGGAAGGGACAGAGGCTTTGCAGTTTTACCAATTTCTTTTGTTTTCCTTGCTCAAATCTGGCACTGATGTAAACTTTGCAATCGGGATATCTTTTAAGTATTATTGTTTCTTCTGAAACAGACTTCCTTTTTATATAGTCCTGAAAAACACTGATAAATTGTTCCTGTATTTCTTTTTCTGCATAGGTAATTTAATCTCCTTGCTTTACACCTGTTATTACTATTTTTTTCTCTTTCCTCTCTGAGATAATATGCCACATATATGCCAGGTTTATTTGCATGTTCAAAAAACTTTTACTTTAGGAATTTTATTTTTCCCCCCTGTGCCTCTTCCACTTCTAACAAGTTTAATTAGTTTTTTGAGCTCTGGTAGTGTTTTTAATAAGACTGTTTTTATGTTTTTGTTCCAATCTGAATTTTTTCTGCTATTATCTTAGTTTTTTCTGATCCTTATCAGTTTGGTTTTTTTTTTTTTTAGCAGCGGCTGCTCGTAGAATTTCTCTGATAAAAACTTTACTTGCTTGCCAAATTTTATCTGAAGACATTCCTTCTATGTTGTTTATTTAAAAAAGAAAACTCTTCTAGATATTTTTACACTTATTTACCACATCTTCTTGCAGTAAAAGAGCATCATTTAATATCCATCTTCTTCTTGATTCTTTGTTCTATTGAAGGCTATTTCTATGGGATTGTGATCTGCAGATATTTTGGTTGAATCTCTACTTTTTCTAAATTCATAATCAAACTTTTTGATGTCCGGCATTTTTGGGCACAATTCATAAGTGCTGGTTCTTATCTTTAAAGCCCAGTAGCTTGAGGCCAGGGAAGGACCAACTCCTTGAAGGACCAACTCCTCCCATATTGTCCTCCTTGCCTGTTAAGATCTGCCTCACAAGCCCTGCTCTCTGTTTCCCTGCCTTCAGGGTAGAGGTGGGTGGCAGGCAACTAGAGAAAGGGCTTTTTCAGTTGTGGTGCCTCACTTATGGAATATTCTTCCCCTTGAGGCTTGCCTATGCTGCTTCCTTTTAGTCTCAAAGCTAAAATGTTTCTCTACACCCAGGCTTTCAGTTAAGGAGTTGATCTTCTAACCCTATTTTAGTCTGGAAATTGTTATTTTAAGCTGTCAACCATCTGTTTTTATGGTCTGTTGTTTTAGGCTTGGTTGGGTTTTTAATGCTGGATTTTAATTTAATATTTTTTAAAATATTTTGTTTTATTTTTATTTTGTAAGCCACCTCAAACATGTTTCTGGAGAGGACATTTCTATTATAATACCTACAAATCATATTTTCATGAAGATTATTATGTTCACAAATGACAGTTGCTATCTTTTAACTTAGGACAGTGTTAGTGAATGTGATGGTTGAGTATAGAACTATTAAAAGATAGTAGATTAGAATACAGTTGGTATGTACTGTAACACTGCTTTCAGAACCATATCTTATATATATATATGTATATTTGCTTTCATAAGGCAATGATTTACAGACAGAAATTGCTTCCAGATTTTAGAACTCAATAAAAAATTTTTTAGGGCTTTTAATAACGTACAGTTTGAGCAAAAGGAACAATCTGCTATCAGTATTGCTTGTTAGTAATTCATGAAGTTCTGTTGCAAGTAACATACTTAGTGGAAGGTTTAAATATTTTTTATTTTATTAATGGGAGAAGCCAGACAGTGTACATCATGCTTTGTGAAAATAAGTAGTAGTCAGTTAACATTTATAACCTGAAGTGGAACCATCTGCTTCCTTAGTTTATTCCTTTCACTTTAGCTCTATTACTCTTAGATCTCATTCACAGATTTACTGCAGTTGTGGTAAGCACCATGAGCACTGCTTTCATATTCTGACACTTCTCATTCCTGTGCCTTTGTGTAGTACTGGTCATGGTGGAACAAAATGGATTAAAGAAATCATACCCGGGGAAAGAACTTTTAAAGGAAGCTTTATCATAGCTATACACTGAAGCATTATATGGTTTCTGCTCGTTGAGTGTTGTGTATTAATGGAAACAACAGAGATGCTAAGACAATAAAAAAAATTAAGCAAAAACATTGACCTAGAAGGGACATCAAACATGGGGTCAATTTTGAGCAGCAAATAGGGTAGCCAACCTCCAGGTGGAGCCTGAAGATCACCAGGTATCACAACTGCTCCAGGATGTGGTCAACCACAAAATGCCAGGTTATGTATAATTCTAATAGTAACTTTTCAACATTCCAGGTAGAAGATCTGTTTTAAAAAGAGTTTATCGTTTAAAAATATTTTCTCACATGCACACTGCTTACCTTCAGACATGCAATGAAAATCTTTATGCTGTGGTGACAGCTGCTGCCAAAGCAAATTTTTAAATAAGTGCACAGCCAATGGGAGTCCCAGTGGCCAGTAAGAAGACCTGCTGGACAACAGTCCTACTTTGTCCCACTTACTTTCTAAAAAATGCTTGACAGGTGCCATGGTTTCCATATTGGGGGGCCCTGCTGTAGGAGTTCTTACTAGAGATGTAGGGAAGAAAAAAATGGGATTTGAAAGAGGATTCTGATTGTGCACCAATATCTGGTAATACAATTGTTGCTATTCTAGAGGAACTGAGAGTCTCATTGGACTAGTATCTGGGAGACCCAGGTTTGAATCCCCAGTCCCACTCATGCCATGGAAGCTTGCTGGATGGCCTTGGGCCAGTCATACTCTCTCAGACTAACTTACCTCACAGGGTTGTTGCAAGGATAAAATGGAGGAAAGAAGAACAATGTAAGATGCTTTGGGTTTCCATTGGGATAAAGGTGGGGCACAGATGAATTAAATAAATAAATACAGTAGGTAGGAAGAGCAGAGAGAGTTGGAAAGGGAGATTATAAAGATCATCTCTGACCTATTGCTCATCAACTGTATCTGAAGAAGTGTGCTTGCACACAAAAGTTTATACCTTGAATAAAACTTTGTTGGTTTGAAAAGTGCCACTGGACTTAAATTTTGTTTTGCTGCTTCAGACCGGCTACCCACTTGAATCTATCTCCATTGCTTATTAGAGTGAAGACAGTGACCCCTTAAGTGACTCCTTAATATTGTACTTCTTTCATATGTGTAAGCAGGCAGGCAGAGCTTTCATTTAGATTCCATTGTATTTACAAGTTTTCTTTGAATATGTTTCATATTACGACCAGATCAGTTTTTCTGCAAAACAGCTAGCTATCTGACTTCTGGCTGGAATGAACTGTGCCCAAGAATTTTTTTGTGATTATATAAAAACATAATTTATGGCTCAGTCCATTAAAATATTCTTGAATATATATGCTCTAATTTCTGTCTTAAGTATTTCCTTTAGAAACTAACAATTTACATGAGTGTAAATGTAAATTCATTGATGGCTTTTCCCTTCATCACTAGGATCTCGTCTTCGTCAGGAAGACTTTCCACCTCGAATTGTAGAGCATCCATCAGATGTGATTGTCTCTAAAGGAGAGCCAACAACTCTGAACTGTAAGGCTGAAGGAAGACCATCTCCTACTATTGAGTGGTACAAAGATGGTGAGCGTGTGGAGACTGATAAAGATGACCCCCGCTCACACCGCATGCTGCTTCCTAGCGGATCTTTATTTTTCTTGCGTATTGTTCATGGTCGCAGAAGTAAACCAGATGAAGGAAGTTATGTGTGTGTTGCAAGAAATTATCTGGGGGAGGCTGTAAGTCGGAATGCTTCTCTGGAAGTAGCACGTAAGTAATCTATATACATTTTATAAATTTTTGACTTCATAAGTGGTGCCAAGCTTATAGATAAAATATATGAGAATCCATAAAAGAAAGTATGTTCATCAGTCTTTCTGTGTGTATCTAGTCAGTGCAGTGACCATACAAAATGCATAATTTGTACAAAGATACTTATGCTGGGATGTATGTAACCACAATTTACGCCAGCATGGAAAAAGTCTAATCTTTCCTTCAGATATAATTCCATTTTGAAATTAAAGCTAAAGTTTTTGCTGCAACTAATTTTTTAATCTATTCCTTGATATTTGGGACACTGTCAATTTATTATTATTTTTTAAAAATCAGTACATTACTTCTACAAGAACAGTCAGCTTTCACGTTACTCATGTACTGCTGGAACCCTCAAAGTCTCCAACAGGATCTTATCAAAAACTTGAACCTAGGTCTCCTAAATTATGGACGTGGCATGTGAAACTTGCTTGAGATATTATGGATGGCTTTGTTTCTATTGATTGCCTTTGTGTAAGATTGAGGCATCACAGATGTTTGGATAGCAATGTTTTGCATTGTGGAATAAGCAGTTCAGGAAAACAAATCAAGACAGATTTGTTTGTATTTGTACACTACACATTATAATAGATAAATATAATATTGTTTTCTCCTTTGCTGTTAATTTTTTTACAGTCAAGCCAAGGCTGAACTCTGTGAAATTCTATTGATTTTTTTCTGCCTTAAATTAGGGATGTGGTTAATTTTCTTCCTAGTTGAAACAGTGGGGATTAAATTTGTTTACTTTAGAGTGGATGTTCCCCTGTGTGAGTGTGATATGTCTTAATAATATTTACTTTAAGCTATGTTTTAGTTACCTTTCATAATATAAATGCTAGTAGTTAATTTGAAATTGATATTTACATTTTAAGTGGAACACAACACATTGCAAAAAAGCTTTGTCAAGTTTGGTTTTGTTTCTATGCTTTTGATAATATGACATTTAAAGAAATACTTCCCAATGTAACTGGTATAACTTCTTGAGTGTGCTGAAGAGCAATTTTATGTTGGCATTGCTTAATGTTAACAAACTTGTATTCTAAAATCTTTTGTATTCAAAATACATCATGTAAAAATGAACTTGAAATATGTAGTCTCCCCACTTCCTTTGTTCTCAAAGTTCTTTCTCCAAGTAGTTGTACATTGAATTTTAATTTTTAATTATGCAGTTGATTTTGTTCTGGTTTTACTGAGTATTTTGGAAGCTGACCTCATGGCCCATATTTGTTCAATGGGATGTGATATAAATACAAGAAAAATAGGTAAATATACTGATCATGGATTCATAGAGGTCACAACTAGGAGTGCTGTGATAATGTGGCTAGTTTGATATACAAAATGGACATTGTAGATCTGCAAGTGCAGTCATTTATTCAGAACCAAACTTCTGCCATTTTTCTATCAGAATATTTTTCTTTTAGAGCAGAAATAAACTGTTTAAACTGAATTTAATTATTGATTGATCTATGTATCTGTTGAATATTGTGTACCACCTTGAGCTCTTCAGGAGGGGGCAGCCTATAAAATAATAATAATGGTGGTGGTGGAAAGTGCTGTCAAGTCACAGCTAACTTATGGAGACTCCATGTGGTTTTCAGGAAAGAGAGCCAGTTTGGTGTAGTGGTTAAGTGTGCGGAGTCTAATCTGGGAGAACTGGGTTTGATTCCCCACTCCTCCACTTGGGACACTGTCAATTTATTATTATTTTTTAAAAATGACCTTGGGCAAGTCATAGTTCTATCAGAGCTGTCCTTGAAAGGATAGTTTCTCTCAGAGCTCTCTCAGCCCCACCTACCTCACAGGGTGTCTGTTTTGGGGAGGGGAAGGGAAAGGAGTTTGTAAGCTGCTCCAGCCCTCACCTGGAGATTGGCAACAATAGTTCCCCAAGAGAAAATGGCTGGTTTGGAGGGTGGAGTCTATGGCATTGTACCTGTCTGAGGTCCCACCCCTCCTCAAATCTCACCCTCTACAGGCTCCACTCCTCCAATCTCCAGGAATTTCCCACCTGGAGTTGGCAACCCTATCTCCTCCCCAGCCAAGCATTAGCCTGCCATTATCTGCCCCTCTGATTTCAGCTTTCCATTTCCTCCCCCCTCCCTCCTGGAGATCAGTTGGAATTTTGAGTGATCTCCAGCCCTGACTTGGTGATTTAAAATGAGAGATAACGGAAGGAAGTAGAAATCCAAAAACAACATCCGTGACAAAAATAACGATGTATTTATCAATGTAAATATTTTTGTCGTGGATGTTGTTTTTGGATTTCTACTCACCTGGAGATTGGCAACAATGGTTTCCTTGCCCGGGAGGGTAGGATAAAAATTTAGATAAATAAATAAATTTTCCCAGGAGGAAAAGTAATCTTTCTTGGCAATGGGGACCAAAGCAGGTTACATCATAAGCTCCTCCTTCCTCAGCAGGATCAGCTCTGAGCTTGATCCAGGTAGGAGGTGCTTATCTCCCAGAGGCTCCAGTCATCGCCAAGCCCCTCCGTTTCCTAGATCGATACCAGGAAGAGGAATGTTCCTCCCCCCTTCTGGGAGAGACTCAAACAAATTAAATGAAACATTAAACACTGGGAGAAACCCCTTACATCATTCTCCTCTCCCTCTTTTGACTTGCACAAGAACCCTGTGAGGTAGGTTAGGCTGAAAGTCTGTGACTGGTCCAAAATCAGGCACTCAGCTTCCACAGCAGGAACCTGGATGTAACAGACCCTGCTCTGAAGGACTGACTGCTACACCTAGTGTAGCCCACCTCCAGGTGGAGCCTGAAGATCACCAGGTGTCACAACTGAACTCCAGACAACAGATCTCTCCTGCCCGAAGAAAATAACTGCTTTGGAGGGTGGGCTTCATGGTATTCTTTTCTGCTGAGGCCTCTGCCCTCCCCAAACCCTGGCTTCCATAGACTCTACCAGAAAATCTCCAGGAATCTCCCTACCTGGAGCTGCCAACCCTAGTCAGGACTGGCCTCAATGAGTTCTTCACAAAGGCCTGCAAAAGGTTTCCTTCCTTTGTCTGAACCAAACTTGGTTGTCCACTGTGGCAAAACTGGCTCCAGTTTACAACTCAGCTGTTCGCCTCCCACCCTTGTTGCGTGGGCGTATCTCACTCTTTAAGTTCCCTGCCACCACTCACTGAATTTTCACTGCCTTTTTAGAGGGACAGTGAGACCCCTGTGGCCAAATCTCCCTATTTGGAGATGGGATCCCTGGAAAGTCGGCAACCCAAGGGTCTGGCCTTTCCTTGCTTCCCTGGGCTACCCCCTCCCTTTGGTATTGTGCAGAGCGGGGGAGTCCCTGTGGTCAGAGCACAACACAGATTATTAGACCAAATAAAAGAATTTATTTAACTGTTTACACCATTATGGAGCACACATACACTAAATGAATCAAGGCACAACTGTAGGAGTAAGCACACACTATGAACCAACAGGACATAAGTCAACAGGGGTTAAACACAATCCTCTATCCCTACAGACAATACTGTCTCTACCTCTGGAGGTTGTGGGCTCAGGATAGGATCTCTCCTTGGACCAGCCTCTGGCTCTGCTTCAGCCTCTCTCTCTTGCCCAAGAGAGCAGGGAAACTTCTGTTCATTCCCCAAACCAGCCGACTGTGAAGTGGCTGAATCTTTGCTGCCTCCCAGGGTTCCCCCCCCCCCATGTCTCTGGTTTGTAGCCTGGACACCCTGGTCAGTGTAGGCAGCAGGAGCCTTTCCTAACCTCCTGTAGGATGAAGACTGCCTCCTCCCTGGATGGGCTGGTGTCTATATCGATGGTGCCCTGCCCCTTGGGAGGGTTCCTTTTTTCCCACACTTTTTGGCCTTGGGGCAGCTGGGAACTGTAGGCCAGCAGATGAAGAAGCACCATTCAGCCCAGTGAATGAGACCCCTGCAATCCCCTCTCTGGAACTACAGCTCAATTTAACTTTATGGGGGAACATTTTAAACAAACAACCACAGATAGCAGGCATCTTACAAACACAAGTAACTGCCATATCGTTACACCTACCAACAATCACTGAGGGAATAGTTAGTCCCACACAGAAGGCAAGCAGGAGAAGCATCTTTGTCGAGAGAAAAAGGCATTTGCCAGAAATTCTGACAGGGCACAGTTCCTGAAGGAGTGGGTGGGGAAGGGGAGCAGACCCAGCACCCAGCCAATGGCACTCGAGTACTCAGAGCCAGTGGATAGGGACAGCTTCTGAGTGACAGAGCAGGAAGCCAAAGGCTTTGGGAACGTGTGGAAGGTTGAGGAAAGAATCACACGAAAACTCCATTATTTAATAAGGAGAGATGTGGTGGCAAAATGCTGTGGCTGAGAAATTCGGAAATACAGTACATAAAATATTGAAGAAATGATAAATAAGAAATTTCAGTGTTCTTTGAAATTTATTAGGTGGCCTTTCAAAAATAATGAAAAAGGAACATAGAAGTCTGGTAATTAATTAATTAAATTTATTTTGTTTATTTAGTTCATTTATACCTTACCTGTCTCCCCAGTGGGAACCCAAAGTGGCTTACACTGTACTCTTATCCCAGGCTGAGAATGTGTGAGTCGTCCAAGGTCACCCAACAAGCTTCCATGGCAGAGTGGGAATGCAAAACTCGGTTTCCTAGATCCTAGTCCAACATGTTAACCACTACACCATGCTGGCTCTCTCTAATTTAATAACTGCAGCAATAATGACAGTAGCACAGATATAGAGACATGGAGTTATACAAGGGAGAATAGAATGGTTTCAAAGAACATGGCTAATGATATTAATTGATAGGATGACAACTTGCAAATACATGTGGGAAAGGAAGAAATGGTCACAAATCAATTACAGCAAGAATTGATCTCCATTCATTCAATACTGGGATAAGAATAATTCATTGGATTGAGTGAGAGAGGCAGAACAGGAGTGTATTTAATAAGAGAAAGAAATAAAATAGAGGCATAATTATATAAGGTACAGAACTAGTGAAAATGTGAAAATACTGTGGTATTTTTTTAAGTATTCTGTGTATTTCTAGTGTGTAATAATAAACACACACACAAAAATCAACATAATGGTGTCATGTACAGAGAAAAATGCAAAATTTCAAAAAAAAGAAAAAGATGTTGGGGTTGAAATTTCCCCAAATTAGATAATGCTGACTGAGATCACAAGAGATCACAACCATCACTGTGAGGTTTCCTAGCAAACAAAGCACTAGAGTCTAGGCAATCCTGGCAGCGGTGCTTGGAACAGGGACACAAAGTGGAGAGTAGGGCATGCTAGAGAAAAAATTAGGAAGCTAGATCATGTAGTGAAGAAGGGGAGGAGGCCTGGAAAAGGCAAGGGGGAGAGGAAAATGTTTACGCTTGTGTGAAACAAGGCTGCAAAGAGAGAGAAAACAGGACAACTGGGGGGAGTGGTAAAATGGTGTGTGTGTGTGTGTGTGTGTGCGTGGGGCAAGCTGGAAAAGAGAAACATGGGAGAAGGAAGAATAGAAGGAGAGGGAGGGTAGAAAGGAAAACAGGTGACTGAGAAGACTGATAAGGTGGGGGCCACTCTGTAAGGATATTGGTCCCAGCTTTTCATAGACGATATGGGAAAAGATGTTCCTTGAAAAGTGTTCTGAACATTTCAGCTCAAGTTTCTTAATGATTTTAAAAATGTATTAGAGCTATCTATTCCTTTTTAGTTTAGCTTCTCTAGCTGGTTCTTCTTCTTAAAGCTAATATATTAACCACTAAAATACAGAATTGGAAGGTTTTTGTTTTGAATAAAACCTTGGAGCAACTGGTTGTTCTCAAACTAAAAAAATACTTTATTAAATTGAATATATCTGATTCCTTCTCCAGTTATGATATGTAATCTCTTGAAATAAATTTTTAACCATTGCAGTTGGTGGCAGGTCATGTGTAAACTGAAAATCATATTAAAACAACGACTTTAAATTATTTTTTAAAAGTGGGTTTCTTTTTTTAAAGTAAGGATCACAAAATCTGAAATCCAAGACTGAAACCATAGAAAGAGTTTTGAAATTGCATCATATACCTAACACTAGATCACCGTACTTGTTTTTATAGCTTTGAAGTTTAATAGGCTCCAATTGAACTCTTTGAGGCTTACAAGGAAGATTTGTATTAAGCTCTCTTTGTCTTTCCTTAAACCAAAACAGTGGTATATTTGTGTTAGATACACAACTTGAGACTGATAATATGGAATACAAAAATCGCATACTAAATATGACATGAAGGTAGAATATAGGTGCAAGAGTACTCCTATAAAATAAATTGATTTTAGTGAGGTTGTAGGGAGGACACTGGTATGAATAATAACTTGTATGTATAATCACAAGGAGGTAGGGTTGCCAAGTCTGGATTAGGAAATACCTGGAGGCTTTGTGGGTGGAGCCAGGAGAGGGTGGGGTTTGGGGAGGGAAGGGGCCTCAGCAGGGTACAATGCCATAGCGTCTACCCTTCCAAGCAGCCATTTTCTCCAGGGGAGCTGCTCTCTGTCAGCTGGAGACCACTTGAAAAACCGGGAGATCCCCAGGCCCCACCTGGAGGCTGGCAACCCTACAAGGAGGCCTCACACCTAAGGAATAGACCAGCTTTTTGTTTACCACCAAAGCATATCAGGAGGAAAACCTTGGATTGCACTGGTTGCTAGCAAGCTGGAACTGGAAAATACAGCTTACCTTGCTGACATTTTGCATTTTCTAGTGTGGCAATCCAGAAGGATTATACACCTTCAACAAACTATACACCTTCCCCCTCCCCCTTCTGCAAAGTCTTCATAGTTCTAGAATATACTGGAGATATATTTAGTGTGATATTTCTGATAACAAATTTATTAATAGCCTATAAACTAATTTGGCCAATGAACTGGATGAAACCTACTATTCTTGTGATTCAAAAGTAATTTAGGAGATATTTGAACTAATTCCATGTAATACCTTTTATTAAGGCCAACCAGATTGACACAAAACATTGTGCAAGCTTTTGATTTTACCATAATTCTTAATTGAGCTACATGTTACAAAAATCTAAGAATTAGAGGAAGAAGCAGATTTTTTCAGGTTGTGATGTTAAGACCTGGTATTAATAAGGGAACTCACAGAAAACCTTTTAAGAATGGGAAAGAACCATTCAGTATTTCATCAGGTGATATATATTAATTAGTGAAATTGTTGGGAAATTTTGAAAAAGATCTTTTCTTTACTGATGTATTTATTAGACAGAAATGTACACATGATGATTATTTCTGCTGCTTAATTTGTGTATAGTATATATTTGTATATAATACACATAACATACTGGGGAAGGGTATAGAGTGAGATGGATGACCCAGATTATGGATTGAGGTTGATAGAATAACCCTACATAGCTGTTTTACTCATTGCTGAATGCTCAGGGTCTTCAGCATGTCTCTGGGTAGCCATATTTTACAAGATTATTCCACTGACCTGAGGTACTCTGAAGTTATTTTTATGAAGTCTCAGGGCATTGCTTAAGTCAAGCTCCTGTAACATGCTTTCTTTAGGCCACAGAAACCTCTCTGTGTGGTCAGGAGGATACTGCCACCAGAGTGAAGTATGATAAAGGGCTAGGGTTGCCAGCCTCTAGGTGGGGCCTGGGGATCTCCCGCTTTTACAACTGATCTCCAGCTGACAGAGATCAGTTCCCCTGGAGAAAATGGCTGCTTTGAACGGTGGACTCTATGGCATTGTACCATGCTGAGGCCCCTTCCCTCCCCAAACCCCACCCTCTTCTGGATCCATCCCCAAAGTCTCCAGGTATTTTCTCACCCAGACTTGGCAACCCTATAAAGGGCACTCCATAAAGAAAGTTCATAAGCAAGAGGTAATATTATTATAACCACAAAGGTGGAAAACTTGAACTGACTTCACTGCTAGCAAGAGCCAAACTGAACTTAAACTGGAAAGTGAAACTACTTCTGCCAGAAATTCCAGCACCTCCTCGTATGCCAGCCTTGAAAGTAGGGCTGCCAAGCCCCTGGTGGGGATAGGAGATCCTCCACCCCCATCTTCCATTGCCTACCACGCCTCCAAGTGATGGTGGAATGAAAACAACAACAACAATCCAGCGGTACTTCATGCGGTGCTATGTCATTTCCAGTAAAAATCTGGAGTTCTGGTAGCTCAAGTAATCACCAGTAACGCTATGGTTTTATATCAGCTTGTTAAGTATGAAGTATGAAACTATGTTCTTGATACTGACAGACAATGAGATGGAAAAAATATATTTAATGGATCTTCATTTTAGAAAAAAAGGACCACAAATCATTTCAGCAGTTTAATTTTAAGTCAGTCATTTTCTTTTTCCTATGGAGTTTTTGACTTTTATCTAGTTTCATTTCAAAAAAGCTTGCTGGAAGGCCTGTGGAGTTTCCTTAAATGACTCTTGACACTAGAGAAATGACTTGTCACTGAAAACTGTTGTCAGCAGCATTCTTTTGTTTCCTCCTTAACTGCTGCTAAAAACAGATGAACGCCTCCTGTATCACCTTTAACAGAAGGCATTAGTACACATTCCTCCAGATTACACACATGTGTTGAAATCCCTCTCTGCGGCAGCAGTAAAACCTGTTCAACAGATAAAGGAGTAGATTACATGCAGACAGCCATAGCATGGATGGTTTCCATGTAAGGATGTATTGTAGCAAAGTTAAAACTGCTACTTTTGAGTTGTTTCTAACATATTTTCTTAAAGGAAAATATTTTAAGCATATATGGATAAATATGCCTTTTTTCTTTATTGCTATCATTATTAATGGTTTCAATCTGTCCATTGTTGTTGTTGCTGGTATTATGTATTTGTATGTATTTATATGTTATGTAGCCCTCACCTGAATAGCCCAGGCCAGCCCAGTCTCAGAAGCTAAGCAGGGTCAGTCTTGGCTAGTACTTGGATGTGAGACCTCCATCATGGGGTCATGATGTGGAGGCAGGCAAAGGCAAACTTCTAAATGTCTCTTGCCTTGAAAATCCTATGGGACTGCCATAAGTCAGCTGCAACCTGACGGTGCTTTCCATCATGTATTATGTATTTATATATACAATGTTCTTTTACATAGGGCTTTTTTTCGAGCAGAAACTCCTTTGCATATTAGGCGACACACCCCTAATGTAGCCAATCCTCCAAGAGCTTACAGAGCTCTTCTTACAGGGGCTACTGTAAGCTCTTGGAGGATTGGCTACATTATGGGTGTGTCACCTGATATGCAAAGGAGTTCCTGCTAGAAAAAAACAAACAAACATATATATATATAAAATGTTTAAGGCTGTTCCATTGCACAAGTAAGTGTGAGAGTTGCGCACAATGAATGGGAAGAAATTGATACAAGGACATGGAAATGTGAAAATATAGACTCATGAGTTCTGTTGTCACATGGGGAAGAAAAATTTAAACTCTAAAAATGCAGATCAAATCAGCTTTAAATAGGATACCTTTATGTATTACACTGTTATTTCAAAACAGATGCATGTGGGTGGAACCACCTGGGCTGGCAAGTCCAAGGGTCTCACTTGGGCACAAACCACTGTGTCATTCCTTTGCCACCTGGGTGCTAGAGCCAAGCAACAGCTCCTGAGCTGGGCATATTGCTGGACAGCTCAATCCCCAAGACCCCTTACGGGGGTCCCCAGATCAAGGGAAGCAGGCATGCAAACTCAGCCTCCCGCCTCCCAAATTTGATCTGGTCTGATGTGCAAACCACCACAAGAGATGGGCTATTGCCCATCATTCTCCAAAGCTCCTTTGATTGTACCCAAGAAAGCATTGGGTATAATAGCATGAGGAGAGTTGGCCTCAAGTATCCCTTCTTGGGCCTTCCAGGATGACTGCGTAAAACAAGATGCTGGATGAAATGTACTATTGGTCTAATCAAGGAGAGTGGTTTTTCAAATGTTGGGAATTCATTGAAACTACTTTCCAGCTAAGCTGTACTGAGAAGAAAAGAGATATGCCAGAGTGGAGGGAAATAGATAGGGGTTTTTTTAGCAGCTTTTAGATAGCTTTTTCTAGCAGCTGTCAAGGTTATTACAGGTGTCCAACATTGTACTTCATATGATGTAGTTATGAGAGCCTAGATGAGGGTATCAGAGTCATACTGTGGATGCACTGATCATCAAGACCAGGATACTTCCACATAATCTAAGAACTTCCCCTTCAGCATTGTAGGTTCATGTTGGAGAGTTCCTGTCCCAGCAAATCATCTCAGAAAAGAGATGATAGTTAAATTTAGAAGGGGTGAGTGGCAGTACCATCCCCGTCTGTCCTTCCCACCTCCCTTTTATTTTTCTTAGGCCTCTCATGTGGTGTTTTTTCTGAATACATGCTCAAGTTGTTGCCTTCTGTTAGTGTCTGAGAGAAAGAAGTAGTTTTCCTGTCAGTCAAAAGTTAATTTACATTTTTTAAAAATACTTTAGTTTGAAATTTGAATGGAACCAAGACTCAGTAACATTGTATTGTAAGAGGCAGCCTCATCATAAATAGAGCAAGTCCCATTGATTTTAGTGGAGCTTCTTGAATGCCATTTGAATTTTGGTTCTGAACTAATAATCATTTGAAAGTCCAAAAGCATTAACTAAATATATATTTAAAGTATTAGTAAAGCATGTATTGGAATAAGGAAATAACATATCTGTATTTAACCTGATATAGCTTTCCCCATAACAATTTAAACAGTTGTGTAAGGTTGTGTAGGCTGGGAGAGAGCCTGGCAGGGCTCTTACATGTTTACATTGCCCTTGTCCTCTTTATTGCATTTAGTGCATGATGCTAATTTTTTCTTCAAAATGTTCTGTTGAAAATAAGATGCATGAGTTCTTAAAGTTGTCTTCACACTTCTAAGTAGGGTATGAAGTTTTCAGTACTGTGAAATAATTAAGTTTTCAGTGATATATCAGATGTATCAGATATTCATGCAAGAATATTATTTCATTTAAAAGTTTTACAAGTATCTACTTGAAACACACCCACCCACCCACACCCACCCACCCACACCCCATTTAGGGGAACAAATGCAATTTGAAGTATATAAAATATTCACTGGTATCTTATTTTAAAGAGTTCTAATCTGTTGGGAATATTTTGTATTACCTCCTTTAGAGTTAGGAACTCAATGCAACCTCAAGCATATAGGCATATACCTGCAGCATTTGATCTGCTGATTATTCTAAACGAAGATCATGAGGCATGTTTACAGAGACAGTATTTCAATTTCCAGCACTGCAGCACCATTTGGAAGGAGCAGAAAGAGCATGAAGGTCCTAGCATTGACTATGACTATCTGTGATCCAGACAACATTGGTGGCAGCCCCCAGAAATAGCAGCTGTAGCCCCAGGTGTTAAATATGAGACAGCAGTTTGATCTATCGACCGATGTAAGAGAGGGCTCTGGCCTAAATGAAAATTCATGAAAAATTGATGAAGTCCCCAGATTATTTTTTTTCCTTTTCCTTGTGCCAGTATAGTGAGCAGAAATTAAATGAGGTGTTGAATGCTTTAGTGGCAAGAAGGTTGTGGTTCAGAGGTCAAAAGTCATGAAGAAACTGATTATTTCCCCTCTATCCTTTTTCCTGAAACAAAACACAAGTCACTTATTAGCTGGGTTTTACTTTGATTTTTGTATATATTAAAATAAAAAGAACCAATGTATAATACTTAGATATCTTCCCCACAGGAGAGCAGGTAGCTGATGACACAAAAGAATGTATGTGCTTTAATTTCTAATTCATTCAGAGAACCAGAAGACATATTGAATTCTACACTTGAACTCTGGATTTTTGCTACCATCATAAAGGGTTCTTGTTCAAACTGATTAGATTTAGAGAAAGAAAAAGGTCTTGCATTATTTATAGGTCATAGATTGCTGAAATAGCAAGCTCTGGACCACTGTCCAAACATAATGATCCTATTTGCTTTAAAACCAAAACTGAATTGATGCTTTAGCTGCCGCAGTAAGATATATTAGAACACTTGACCAAGTTTAGCAAGAGCATCATGCTAAATATGAGCCAAATCTTTTCATACAATGTCTAATTCTGTTTCTTGCCCATCCAGTTTGTAAAAATACTAGCATTAAATAGGCTCAGTACAAAACAGAATAATAACCATTTTCCAAGATTGCTGTCACATTATGAGAGTAACAGCAGAGGTATTCTGATTGAGTTTGATAGAAGTATCTATAATATTGCAATATAATGGACAAGGCAAAATGACATTATTTACTTGAGGCATTGGGTGTCAGTGAATACTAGCTAGGTGATATAACAATTTTGTGTATGTTCTTGGAAATAGGCCTGTAAGTCATTAAAACTTTTCAAAGTGAATGATGCAACTGGGATTTCAGAGTAGGAGGAATTATGATCCTCTTATTGCATGCCCGCTATGTTCTTGGTCTACTTGTAAGAATGCTGACAACATAATATGAAGTGCTATTCCAAAGTATTTAGCAAGTTACTGCAATCATGAGAATAATAGCTGAACTTCAGTGACTTCAGCGCTCTATATCTACATTCAGATAACGTGCTAATAAAATTCAGTGTGGGCTGACTAAAACCTGTACATTAAAATGAATCTAAAGATAGCCCCTTAGAACTATTTATAAGGATACAGGCTGCAGTGTTTTATTGCATTATGAGTCAGTCAGATGAAACATCCAGTTGCTCCTTACTTGTCCATCAGAAGCCAAATATCCCATATTGAATGTTACCAAGTGAGTGACTCATGAAGTCTAGTGTTGTTGCTATGCCTTTTGCTAAGCATAAAAGCACAGAATTTAATGAAAAATAATAATCACAGTTTTATACACTATCAGGCAATAGAGAACTGAATTATGGGAAGCAGTTGCTTTATGACTATTTTACTAATTCAGTAACATCTTCAACATTATGATGGTGATGGTCTATAGTAGAGTTTAGTAATATAGTTAATAAATTCCTACTCATCAGTGGGGGGGGGGAGGGAAACCCCAGAACCATTAAAATTAAACAACGACATCCCTAATAATTGTTTGTGGTGAATCTTTGTTCCACTACCCCTCTTAGAATGAATAGATTCAAGTCCACTATAGGGTTGCTATGTCTGGGTTGGAAAAGACCTAGAGACTTTGGGTGTGTATCCTGGAGAGGGTGGGGTTTGTGGGGGAGGGGCCTCAGTATGGTACAATGCCATAGAGTCTACCCTTCAAAGCAACGTTTTTCTGCAGGGGAGCTGGTCTCTGTCAGCTGGAGATCAGTTGTAAAAGCAGGAGACTGGAGGCTGGCAACCCTGGTCCACTAACACCTTAGAGACCAACAAGATTTTCATATAAGCTTTTGAGAGTCACAGTTCCCTTCTCCAGTTACAAGTAGGAGTAGAGAACTCTGAGTCCTTATATCCCAGTCAGAAGGTGGGAGGGATGTTGCAAAGAAAGGAGTGAGGATGCAGAGTTACAATGCAAAATGTAATCAGCTTGATTAGAGTAAGGGAGAAATGCTAAGGAGCAGAAAGTAAGCATGCCGGATTGTTTGGCTCATGACTGTACAATTTGAATTTGTCCAGTGGGGAATACTGCATCTGTGCATGCACAGAGTCATTATCTTCCTACTGCCAGCATGCTCTACTACTAAATACAGACTTATTAAAATAACATTTGATTATATGTGGGCAGAGCAGTTGGTTTCCTTCCTTCATAGGCCCAATACTGATCAATTCCCTTTCCTCCAAAGGGGAAATGAGTGGGGCTTGCTGGCAACTCACAGAGAGGAGCCAGTGAGCATGGGCATACTCAGGAGGGCATACATAGTGTAGGGGGTGATATAAGAGGAGGCCATATAAGATGCCATTGCATTATCCCCCACTGAGTTTTGCCCTTGGCTGCTGACGTTCCTTATAAAATAAAATAAAGCTGGTGCATTTTTATTCCAATGAATTCTGTCAGTTCCTGTTATTTTGTCTGTAAAGGTCCTTTCTGCTGCCTGAAATACAAGCTGTTGATTCTTTAATTAGATTTCTGACTATTGCCAAATTGTAAAAATAAATCAGTCAGTTGAGTGGGGCTGCCATTTGCCTGTATTCCCCGCCAGCACTCAGTGGACCATTAAGAGAAAATGGGTGGCGGAGGAACTCCATGACATCATTTCCAGCTGTGTAATCAGAAGTGATGTCATCATGTTGCCATACACTCTAGCATTTCTCTAAAATGCTGTGGTTTTTTCATAGAGTTTTGGGAAATGCTAAAGCATTCTTTTTAATTACTGTTTTCACAACACAGCAAGCCATCACAGACTCAAAAAGGAAGCCTAAGGTTTACAACATGAGTTACAGTGTGATTTTACTACCACCACCAAAAAATTACCCACACATAAAGTTACTTGTCTTCATCTCTGTGTAATCAAGAAGACTGCATAAGCAGATGAAAAATTGCTTCAGCTCTCAATTCAGAAAATTCATGGCAATCCAAAATAATATTATTTATAGAATCAGCTCAGTTAGTATGATATACACATAAAGCTAGAACATCTTGTGACATGGTGATGTCGTTTCCAGTTGTGTGGATGGAAATTATGTTATGGTGTTTCCTGTTATGCAGCCAGAAATGTTGTTGTGCTGTTGTTGAACATTGTTCATTTGAGTCTCTGCCCCACTTAGTCTCCTGAGGATTTCTGGCCAAGGGGTGGCAACCCTACAGGCCAGGACTATCCCCTGCAGAAACCGGAATGAGTTTCAGAAATGCAAAATTGTCCATCTTGGTGGTGCTATTTGCTCACAAGTTGTTTCCTTTCATACCAAGCCTTCCTTGTGGTTTCTGTTTGACTTCTTTGAAAGTGGGAAGAGGCTGTGGCTCAGTGATAAAGTATCTGCTTTGCATGCACAAGGTCCCAGGTTCAATACGCAGCATCTCCAGTTAAAAAGACCAGGCAGTAGGTGATGTGAAAGAATTCTGTCTGAGACCCTGGAGAGCTTCTGCTAGTCTGAGTAGACAATATGGAACCTGATGGACCGATGGTCTGATTCAATATAAGGCAAGCTTCATGTGTTCACCTAGATAACTTTGTCACATTTCACTTGATAAAGTATTAAAAAGTAGATTAAAAGTAGATATGTGTGAACTACTCTTGCTCCCTTGCCTTGACTTCCAGAAAGCTTTTGATGAAGTTCCTCATCAAAGGCTCCTAATTAAGCTCAATAGACAATTTGTGGATCAAAAACTGGCTAATTAATAGGAAACAGATAGTGAGTATAAATGGGCAATTTTTTCAGTGGAGGGTGGTAAGCAATGGGGTACCGCAGAGATCAGTACTGGGCATGATGCTTTTTAAATTGTTCATTAATGATTTGGACTTGGGAGTAAGCAGTGAATTGGCTAAATTTGTGGATGGCACAAAGTTGTTCAGGGTGGTGAAAAGCAGGGAGAATTGTGAGGCACTCCAAAGGGATGAGTTGAGGATGGGCGAGTGGGCATCAACATGGCAAATAGGGTTCAGTGTGGTCAAGTGCAAGGTAATGCATATTGGAGCCAAAAATCCTAACTATAAATATACGTTGATGGGGTTCGAACTGGCAGAGACTGACCAAGAGAGAGACCTTGGAGTCGTAGTAGATAACTCACTGAAAATTTCAAGACAGTGTATGACTGCAATAAAAAAGGCCAATGCTATGCTGGGAATTATTAGGAAGGGAATTGAAAACAAATCAGCCAGTATCATAATGCCCCTGTATAAATCAATTTGTAATACTGTGTACAGTTCTGGTCACCACACCTCAAAAAGGATATTATAGCACTGGAAAAAGTGCAGAAAAGGGCAACTAGAATGATAAAAGGGTTGGAACACTTTCCCTATGCAGAAAGGTTAAAGCGCTTGGGGCTCTTCAGCTTGGAGAAACAACGACTGAGGGGTGATATGATTGAGGTTTATAAGATCATGCATGGGATAGAGCAGGTAGAGAAAGAGGTACTTTTCTCCCTTTCTCACAATACAAGAACTCGTGGCTGCTCCATGAAATTGCTGAGCAGTCGGGGTAGAACAGATAAAAGGAAGTACTTCACACAAAGAGTGATTAACACATGAAATTCACTGCCACAGAAGGTGGTGGTGGCTACAAGCATGGATGGGTTCAAGAGGGAATTGGATAAATGTATGGAGCAGAGATCCATCAGTGGCTGTTAGTCACAAGATATAGATAGGAACTCTGGGGCAAGTGATGCTCTGTATTCTTGGCGCTTGGGGGAGCAACAGTGGGAGAGCTTCTAGTGTCCTGGCTCCACTGGGGAACCTCCTGATGGCACCTGGTATTTTTGGCCACTTTGTGACAGAGTGTTGGACTGGATGGGCCATAGGCCTGATCCAACATTGGCTTCTCTTATGTTGCTTTTAGGACTAAATATGAATAATCCAAGCATTTTTCAAATTTCAGAGGATCATGGTATGTGAAGTGGTGCTGGGGGGGCCAGGGGGCAGATATTTTTGCTGCCTTCCCTTCTTCTATTCCCATTCCAAGTGACTTGAATGGACAGTGTTCCTCATGCCCCTGGTCTTTCAGCTTATCCTGTGCATGTTTACTTGGAAGTAAGTCCTGTTGTGTTCAGTGGAGCTTAGTCCAGCTAAATATGCTTCCACTGGACTTTTTAATGTTTCAGGCAGTATCTTTCTCTTTTTTTGATATTATCGAAAGGGCTAGGGCATGCAAAGCATGACATTTTCGCCACTAGAAAAATGGATCTCCAAAAAATGGGGATCACTTTGAAGTTCCAAACAGTAATGTTCTTCTTCCATTAGTGTTGCCATCTCCAAGGTGGGAAGTTCTGGAGATTTTGGGGTGGAGTTTGGGGAAGGGACTTCAGCAGGGATGTGATGCCATGGAAATAGGGCTGCCAAGTCCAACTTGGGAAATATCTGGGGACTTTGGGGGTGGAGCCAGGAGACTTTGGAGGTGGAGCCAGGAGAAAGGAAGTGACATCATTTTGTGATGTCACATCCTGTGATGTTGCTTCCACATGCTTCCACATGAACTCATGAAGTTTCCTAATACTGAATCAGGCCATTGGTCCATCAAGGTCAGTATTGACTACTCAGACTGGTAGTGGCTCTCCAGGGTCTCAGTCTGAGATCTTTAATGTCACCTATTACCTGATCCTTTTTTAGCTGAAGAGGCTGATACCTCCTGCATGTCAAGCAGATGCTCTATCACTGAGCAACGGCCCTACTGAATCCTTCCTCATCTCGGCAAAATATGAAGCACTAAGTGCTACACAAGTGCTAAATATGATTTTCATATCATAAGAACAGGAGAGAAGCCACAGTGGATCGGCCCATCCAGTACAGCCCATCCAGTACAACACTCTGTGTCACAACAGTGGCCAAAAATACCAGGTGCCCTCAGGAGGTCCAGCAGCGGGGCCATAACTCCAGAAGCCCTCCCACTGTTGCCCCCCAAGCACCAAGAATACAGAGCATCACTGCCCCAAACAAAGTGTTCCATTTTAGACCTTGAGGCTAATAATAGCCACTGATAGACCTCTGCTGGATGGGGACAGAGAGAGACAGACAGACAGACAGAAAAAAGAAAGAGGGAGAGAGAGAAGGAAAAAAAAACTGGCAGAGGCACTTACTTCCATTTAGACCTTGTGGCTATAATAGCCACTGATAGACCTCTGCTGGATGGGGACAGAGAGAGACAGACAGACAGACAGACAGAAAAAAGAAAGAGGGAGAGAGAGAAGGAAAAAAAAACTGGCAGAGGCACTTACTTCCATTTAGACCTTGTGGCTATAATAGCCACTGATAGACCTCTGCTGGATGGGGACAGAGAGAGAGAGAGACAGACAGACAGACAGACAGAAAAAAGAAAGAGGGAGAGAGAGAAGGAAAAAAAACTGGCAGAGGCACTTACTTCCATTTAGATCTTGTGGCTATAATAGCCACTGATAGACCTCTGCTGGATGGGGACAGAGAGAGAGACAGACAGACAGACAGAAAAAAGAAAGAGGGAGAGAGAATGAAAAGAGCTGGAAGAGAAACTTACCTTGCCAGCCACATGCAAAAGCAGCTCCTTCAGTCCCTCCTTAATCTCTGGGCGGACCTCTCTTGCTGTGGAAGCTCTCTTGCTGACTTCTTAAAGGGGAAATGTCTGGTGAGGCTTTTTACTGCAGGGCAGGCTCTCTGCAGACATTTCCCTTTTAAGGCAGCCATTTTGTCCCCCCGGTGGCCAACTTTGAAAAAGCGGGGGGAAGGACTAAAAATCGGTGTTTCCCCCGCCCTACCGGGGGACTTGGCAGCCCTACATGGAAACCACCCTTCAAAGCTGCTATTTTCTCCAGGAGAACTAATCTCTGTTGTCTGGAGATCAGTTGTAGTTCTGGGAAATCTCCAGTTCCTACCTGTAGTCTGGCAACCCTCTCTTCCATAACAGTTCCAAGGTTAACCAGGATAGCAGTACTTGATCTTCTCAGCATATCTATTAAAAACTTAGATAACTTCCAGTGCATCACAGCTAATTTTCTTTTAACAGTTCAGTATTCCATTTAGATTGATTTCTGTTGGTATTTACTTCTTACTCTTTTTGCATGTTCAACATTTTTCTAATTTTAGTGTAATAACCTAGCCAATCAAGATAGCACCACAATCTAATCATATTTAATGCACTTACGATTTTGAACCTTTGTTCCCTTTACACAGAAACCTGCAAGCGGTATTTGAAAATTAATTAAAATCCTGGCTATTGTTGATATATGCTTCAGACATGTTGTACAATTTATGATAGTAGCTGTGATAAAATAATCATTTGAAGCACCATTCTAGACCATTCACAAAACACTACATAATCTAAATACTAATATTACTTTCCTAATTAAAATAAATCATTTGGGTAAAGTTGGTGAATTTTAATGGGTTTATTCCATTAACAATCAACTATATTCAGAAAAAGTAGAATTTCATCATTTAGTACTATACTGTCTCTTTAAGTCTCAGGAAACTGGATATATAATAATTAAATATTGAATATCAGAATTCAGGGTGCAATAAGGCAGCAGTATCAGTCCAGCAAGTAATAGCAGATATTTAAGTTACATTCATTAGCATTACTCTTACCATGATTTCCAGTATTTGCTTAAGCAGGTGGAATATTTGTTCTACTACTACATTTTTTATTATCTTGTTGAAGAAAAAAATATTGCAGATTTGTTGATAATTGGCTAGAGGGCTGTTCTTAATCAAATTAAGCACAATCTTCTTAAGTTCCTGAGACGGTTTACATTCTTGTAAACAGTATTTATGATCCTGGCCATAAGTTTTCTCAACTGCTCCTGGCAAGTTTTCACCTGCCAAGATGGGCAAAGATAGGTTTGGCAAACAGTGGCCCTCACTATTTGTAGCAGTCTGTCATTCTCAGTCAACAAGAGCAATTGAAGAAAGGATGGCCTTCAATTGTTTCTGACCCAGCTAGTATGAGATCAGTGTCTGACTTAACATCAGAGTCAGATTGTAAAAGAATTATTTTTGTCTGCAAAGAATGCAGCAAAAATGTGTCAGTGGTGGTCATCACTATTTCTGATTTCAGAGCCTCTGATCTAAATTTCAGGATTCCTCATAGCATTCTAAAAAGCTGTTCTGGACAAGATTTTGATTTTACAAGAGAAATGGAGGAAGAGAAATGGTGTCAGTTCTGCCTGCAAATGGGTGTGTATGGTTGTTTTCTTTTCTGCAAAGAACAGTAGGGCCAGGACAGGTTGTAGGAATGCCTCTGTGGTGACAGATTAAAATGGGGCAGGCAAGCAAGAGTACAGCTCATAGCTATAAAATTGTCCCCCTAGATGCCCAGGATCCAGGAATATCTCAACTACTCAGAGTCTTTAAGTCACTGAATCTATATTTCTCATAGAAGTGTATACATAGCACATAGCATTTGTATATAGGTATTATATATATAATTGGAATATACTCTGTGATCCACAAGCAAACAAAAACTATTGTAGAAATACTTTCTTGATTCACAATTTTAACAGTAAAATGTCAATAGATCATGTCAAATTATAATTTAAGGTTCAGGTATCTTTTTTGTAAAAGCTATGAAAAAGGTAATAAACTGAGTAACAGAATGTACGTATTCATATGTGCTACTTTTACATAGTTAATGGGTATTAATCTCCTCTAGCAGTTCTCTTATGTGTTATCGTCTGCTATACAAATCATGTTTTTAGATCGTAATAGTTCTTGTTTTCAGAAATTGCATTAACATCTATTTTAGTATCATTTTAAATGGGATATTATTTTCCTCCTGCTTAAATGCAGTTTTAAATGGCAGATTTATGTATAGTTCGTATATGATATGAACATATATGAATTGTATGAAAATACTACAAAAGAAGGTAAAATATTCTGTCCAAGGTGCTGCTTTATGTAAATAGTGATACTTCTGGATTTTATTTTTATTGATTCAGTGGCCTTCTCTGTCAGCTAAATGATTTTGCTTTGGCAAATGTCAGCAGTCTTTGATATAAGACAGTCTGCCTCAAAATGAACCAACGTCTTGGGGAATGCGAAGGGCAAAGCTGAAGGTGTGCTCTTATTTCAATATACATGGTATCAGCAGTAGGATACACACACACACACACACACACACACACACACATTCAGTGTAGATGTCAGCCATTCTTTCATCACCCATCCTAGAGTCCTCAGCTGAGATGACCTCTGAAGTGTCTGGTGTGGTGAGTGATGTAGTTAATGAGATCCAGTGACACTGTGACCCCGACCCCTTGTGGCCTTAGCTCTCCTCATCCATCTTCTTAGCCCTACAGGCTGTAAGATGCTATGTGGAAACAGGATTAAACAAGTGTGAATAAACAAGTTCAAGAGCTTTCTGTCATGGCTGCCAACACAGGACAGCAGCAAAGTGACACATTAATATCTCAGAACTGCAGGATTGTTGGTATGATGCTTTGGAGAAATAGGTGGTTCCTGTTTTCCTCCAAATGCTTCGGTAATATTAGTAAGTTCTTCTGGTAGCTTTGGGGCTTGGCCTTTCATTTATTTTTATTCATGCAGCTAGTGTCTCATTCCACTCAGTTAACAGGTAATACATCATTCAAGGCATGATCCATTCAGGCTTAGTAGACTTACATCTATCTAGAAATTTACACTAGCCAGAGGCATTCAAGAATTTTACTTGATATGTGCTTATTTTATGATTTGTTAAGAAAGGATTCAGATTTTTTTTTAATTTCAAGATGGGAAAAATTCAAAAGAAATAATGTGCTGTTTTGCATCTTCAGATACATTTTTATACTGAAATAGCATACACTGCCAGTCTTTTGAGTCTATATATAGTTTAGGTAATGTATGTCCTATGTTTGACAAGACCTTCTGTTTACCCTGTGGCAGTCTTTGATAAGTTGACCAGTTGGAGATTAAACATATTTATTTAGTTCAGTGGGTCAGAGCTATTCCGACAGATAGAAAATTACTGATGGATTATCAGTTTCAGTATCTCTGACATCTGGCCTTGGCATAGTCCATCATCTGAGAATTCATAACACATTTGATTTGACAATAACATGCTCAGCTACCTGTGTGATCATGGATCCAGAAATTAGAAACATTTTGGTCAGAATTAATAGGACAGATGTCACAGAAATTAGAAGCCTATTATGACGTCCCCCCCATCCACTTCCCTTCCCCAAAGGCAAGATTTTCCCTCCATTTCTCTTTCCCTTTACTGACTGAACCATCCTAATAATGAGTTTCTTCTTTGCTGAAGAACTTTCTGTTCCACTCTGTCACAGTATGGTATTTTTCCTGTTGGCTCAGCCCAGGAACCTGAGGGAAGGATCGGGATCAACCTTTAATTTAAAACAACTTCAGTGGCACTCCAGGTGTTTTGAAATTCAAAAATAACAAAATATTTTATTTAAAATAGAGGGGAAGGGCCAGGTGAAATCAGGGGTTGAAATTTCTAGGGTAAAACCAGTACATGCACAGACGTTAGTCCTTATATTTCAGGCTAATGAGAGTTTCTTAAGCTATTCACAGCTACCTAAAATCTTTATGCTGAGAGGCTTTTGTTCTAGTGTTTTCCAAACACTCCAATACTCTTTCTTTGAGTATTCTCTGACTTTAGTTTTCAGAAAGCTGGTACACTGTTTTCAGTACCTATACCCCCCTTCTCTTGAAACACCAGTACTTGTCTTGAGTTTTTAACTGACCCTTAAGGTCTCTAAAGACAGTTTCTAACCACACCAGACCAGGGATCTCTCCACTCTCCAGGGCTAATTGACTGGGAAGTGAAATAGGAGTTTTCATTTACTTCCCAAACTTACTAGCCAACTTTTGCCCAGTACTTCATTTGTGTTAAATTGTTCTCAGCTAAGGCTGAAACCAGACTGTCAGTACTCAACTCAGTCAAGGCAGAAATCTGGCTGACTTTCTCCTCAGCATGCAGCTTTGAAGTCTTTCTCTGCTCAGCTTATGCTAACCAATCAGATTGCTTGGAGCAGCCTGTCACTTAAGGTTCTCTGTTCTTAAAGAATGAACCCTTCACAGTCCTTCAGCTGTTTGTACAGCACTTCTGAGCTTTCAAAAAGTAGTCTGTCACACTATTTAGGAATTTCCATGAAGTGTTATATTTGGTTCCAGGCTGATTTTTAAATGTAAATTATCAAAGTGTTTGATGCCATGAATTCACACCTTCCTTCTATCTTATGCTGACATATACTTTGGATACGAGGATTGATAATCTATTGTGTGTTTTGTATAATTTTTTATCCAGAATTGTTCTGTTAGACTAGCAGATAGATTGCTGTAGGACGGAACAGAACAAATCATGTTAGAGCAATATATACCTGAATAGATACCTGAATAGATACCTGATACCTACATGGAAGCATAATACATGCATTTTGTTGAATGTTCATTAATAAAAATCTGGGAAAAAACCTATTAATGCGTTTGTTTAAAATTTGGTTTTAGTTTTCAGTAAAATACAACATAATGATACACAAAATACACAAATGTTTTGTGCCTTAACAGAGAAGATAATAATTGATTGTTTAAAAGGCATTTCAAATAGTTAAGATATTCTATCAAACTGGAAATATATGTTTTTTTTTCTGGACCGAATAAATTGTAGCCACAAGAACATTTAATAATAAAACTGCTGCTGTCCCTCTTGCATGATCCATGAGGACAGTTCATTTCCCCCCCTATTTGTTGCTAGCTATACTTCTAGAGTTCATTGCTCAAGTGAGGGAATAGTAGACATTCAGTCACAAAAAAATAGTAATATCCTAGTTACAGGAGGGTGGCCATATCAACCAGCAGTAGAAGAGCTAGATTTGAGTTTGGTAGAACCATAGGGACCAACAAGATTTTTGGGGTATATGCTCTGAAGAGCTGGGCAAAGGGGGCTTTGGTTCTTGAAAGCTTATAACCTGAAAATGTTGTTTGTCTCTAAGGCGCTATTGGGCTCCATTCTAGCTCTAATAATATCTCAGTGGTTAGTGGTTTGAAGGGAAGTTGAAAAGGTCAACTACAAGTCAGGTCAAAAGGATAACAGAAGTCATGCAGCTGTTGAGAAGCAATGAAAGCCATGCATACTTCCTTCCTGAAGATTAGGTATCCTTCTGGATGCAGAAATGCATTATGGATTTAAGAGCCCACCTTGTCTTTCAAATTATTTCATTCATTTGAAAAGAGAAAAAATTTCACAGGAGTTGTTTTTCAGCACTCCCACAAGTTTCCATTTTTTCCTTCAGGGAAAAAAATGGAAAAAAGGTCTAAACAAACAAACAAAAAACTGCTCTCCCCCGAATTCCCCCCTTGGATATTCATTCTGAGGGTTCCTTCTGCTCTGAGGTTAGGAGGACATCTTGTCCCACCCCAAATCAAAACAAAACACTCCCCTCCCCGAAAGAACAGAGGAATATCTACAAAAGCAGGACCACAAGTTTAACCAGTCCTATGTTGTCATGTTGCAGGGGAAGATGTCTGTTGGTGCTAATCTTTCTTTAACCTTGGTCATATTTCTGGTTATAACCTGTTATGCTTCTAACAGTGACTGTTCTGTAACCAAACTGAGCCAGGATGACTCCCACCTGGGAGAGAGGAAGTTGAAGAGTTTAGTCATGCTCCCCCTGAGCAAGTGGTGGGAATCATGCATTCCAAGATGACCTCTTAACCTTAGAAGGAATCCTCATGGTGAGTATCCAAGGTTCCGTTCTGGATTACTATGTGGACTTCATTTTATTCCCATTTATGGCACAGAAATCTTTCATCTTGTCTTGGTAAGTGCCCTGCCAATAGAGCAAAAGAATTCTAGTTTCAAAATTTGGTTGGGAGGTCATTTTAAGAGGATTTCTACTCATCTTTTAGGAGGGAGAGAATCAACATCAAACTGTGTTTCCCAAAATATCATTTTTATTTTTATTTTTTTTTACAAACCACATGAAAAATTTTTTTGGGTCTACTGTAAATTCGCAGCAACAGATCAGTGAATGCAAGTCTGTCTGGATTCAAAAGGCTTTTGCAGAAGAAATGGAGGTGGTGTGGGTTTGTATGTCAAGCAAATGCTAGATTGCAGAAAGTTATCAGAAGAAACTAGGAAATAAAGAAGATGGATAGCAGATGGTATGATGATAGAGAGAAATAGTAAACAGAGCAGGTGAAGATTTTTAAATAAAAAGTAGTGGGAAACATGATTTGGGAAGTGATGGGAGAACAGTAAAGCTGTAAATAAAAGTTACATGATCAGAGTGGCACAGGTGAGAGATGATTTTGAATTGATAGTAATGGAAGGAGATGACAGCCAAATGGATTACATGGAGGAACTATTCAATTGTTTATTGTATCTTTACATTAATTTCACCTAGCTAGAAAATTGCCCTTTTGATCTCTAACCTGTAATCATCTCAATTATTTCATCATTTTTAAAGAAATGTCTTTCAATTGACACATATGTAAATTAGACTGAAAAAGCAGTTTGGTTCTTTTGTCCATGCTATGAAAATGCAGAAAAGCAAAAACTGTGCATATGCTTGGAGATTACAATAGTTCTGCTCTCTTACTGGGAGAAGCTTGAAGGAATTATCATTATATCCTAAATTTGCATCAATTGTTAAGATGTCAAACTTGCCATATTAATATTCTTAGTCTTCCATTTCAGTGAATAAATATAATGCAGATCATTCTGAAAATGTGCTTCCAAATATTCTTCTGCTTTTCAATTTAATTTTCTCTTTTTAAAACTGTTAAATGTTTTTTTAAAATGTTAATTAAAATTAAATAAACTATGTATTTTTAAAATGATATTGTCCTTTATGTGGAAATTTGGAGGATAAAGTAAAAGGGATCAAAACAGACCACAGTTCAAAAGCTCAGATGCAAGAGGATGAGAAATCTCAGATTATGCCCTTGATTTTCCTCAGTTCTTATGTTTTGTAAGAAGTTTGGCAAATTTATAGCAGAATCTGATGTTTCCTCTTCTTTTTGCATCTGAATTTTTGCTTCCTTTTTGATATCCTTTTTTTACCCTGTCCATAGATCAGCTTTCTCATCCTGAGAACTTCTTGATGAATTGCATTTGACATCTCTGTTGCTTCCCCTGAAGCATAATTCAGGCCGGTTTGGAACATTTAGCAGCTTGCCTTTTCCAGGTGTTTTCAGTGCTAAATTTGTTCTGTCGTTTCCTGCATGTTGGCAGGAGTGCTACAGTTGAACCTTTCCCTATCATCTTCTGTTTGGAAGCTGCCTTGGCACCTTGCTCTTTGCTGGAGCATTCTGCATGACAAAATACAGCCTTTTTGTTGGTACTCGTGGCCATCTTGTATAATGTATAACCACCACATCTTTTGAAGAGTCTTGGAATATATGTCACTTGGACTTCCCTTAGCCATAGTGAGGAATGCCCTTGACTTGGATAGCCCAGGCTAGCCTGATCTCAGCAGATCTCAGAAGATAAGCAGACTCAGCTCCCTGGCTAGAATTTGGGAGACCACCAATGAATACCTGGGCTATGATGCACAGCCAAGCAATGGCAAGCCACCTCTGACTGTCTCTTGCCTTGAAAACCCTACAGGGTTGTTGTAAGTCAGCTGTGACTTGATGGAGAGAGAGAGAGAGACAGTTAATACCAATATCTATTTTGGTTGTATGGTCTCTTAAAGTTCATTTATTTCTTGTGACAGCACAGATCGTGGATTCCTCCTTTTATTTAATGCTTGTAGTTTGGTTTTTTTCTTGCCCTTCCTAGTTCTCCTGTACATTCCTTCCGGCTGTAATATTTTCTGATGTTGAAGAGGTATAGCTTTATCAGAAACTTGATTCTTGTTCTAGAACAGATAGTGTAGGGATCTTTAGCTGAAGATTAAGTGCTGGATCAAGAACCTAAACTCTAAACAGCTTGTTAATGAATAAACTGGCCTATATTTATAATCAGTTTTAAAATAATTTAACCACTTTATTTTATAATTCCCTGTGAACATTCTGGGAAGAGGAGGGAATGGTGGATTTGAGATCCTACTTGAACATTGATTTCAGATTTATTGTAGAGATCCAAAGATGATGGGCATTGTATGGAAGAAGAACCTTTAATATAGGCTGCATTACTATTTACTGCTGTATGCTTTTATTACTGAATCAAAAAAGTTGATTAAACTTAGACTGCACAATCTATTTAAGCATATTACCTAGATTATTGCTATAAAACAGTCAGGTCCAGAAAGATAAACTGGAAGAAGCCAAGCAGTGAAACTTTTATCACAGTAGGAAATTCCAGGGACTAGAAACAATGGTAGTGAAATTTCTGTTAACATGAATAAATTTAAGGAGATTTGTTAAAAAAATCAAAATGATTCATTCCTTGTATTGCTAGTAATGTTAGGTAATTAATTGATCAAATACATGTCAGAAATTAAATGTGTATGCTTTGAAGCAATATACTTTACTGAACATACAGATTTGTTTGTAGTCTATATATTAATGCATGTAGTATATAAACTAATGAGTGTATGCAGGGCTCGATTTCAGCAGGAATGCACAGGAACGCCGTTCTGGCTGGCGTCTGAGCCTGCCCCGCCCCCTCCCTGCCCACCCTGAGCTGTTTA
Organism: Lepidodactylus listeri; assembly: GCA_029233225.1. Taxonomy (NCBI): domain Eukaryota; kingdom Metazoa; phylum Chordata; class Lepidosauria; order Squamata; family Gekkonidae; genus Lepidodactylus; species Lepidodactylus listeri. Next base: position 117,845,530 of record JARCFY010000001.1, read on the forward strand.
CACTTAAAGGGAAAGTTCCTACAGAGAGCCGGCAGGAAAAAGCTCCACTGGGTGCTTTCCCTTTAAGAGCAAACAGACAGCAGGAGAAAGCCCCACCCAGAGATTAAGCACAGGGGCTAGGCTTTCTGCATTTGGCTTGCCGACGTCGCGTGGCTTTCCCTGCTCCAGTAAGTGACTCCCCATCTCTTTTCCTTCTCTCTCTCCCCCCACACCTTTCTTTCTGTCTTTCTCTCTCTCTCTGTCCCCACCTTTCTTTCTTCCTTTCTCTTTCTCTCTCCCTCCCCCCTTCCTTTCTCTCTCTCTTTCCTCCACCTTCCTTCCTTCCTTCCTTCCTTCCTTCCTTCCTTCCTTCCTTCCTTCCTTCCTTCCTTCCTTCCTTCCTTCTGTTCTTTCTGTTTTTATAAAAAAAATATTGAAAAGGGGGGGATGTAAAAAAGCAGAGAGCACAGGAAATGCTGGTTTTGACAATATCTTTAATTTTTGAGAATCTCTTTAGCTTTCTCATGGCATCTTCTGCTTAAGAAAAGTAAGTTTGAAGCCTGAGTTCATTGTTGTGTCTTGTTGGGAATGGCTTGCAAATATATGTGTGTCTAAAGTCTGTATTAAAGTGGTTTGGTGCTTACTGCCATGTAAGAGAGAAATCTGAAAAAGTAGCTTCTTTGTTGTGTGTGTTGGCAGAACACTTGACTGTTGCATGGGGCACTTTGGGGAACATCTGCAGAGAAGCAGAGTTGTAACTAAAAATGAGCATGGTCAGCTGCACTTTGGAGATTGCCTGTTTTGTGAAATTTAAAAAAGTGGGCAGAGTTTCTGAAGAAAATGATTGTCCCTCTTCTCCTGCCACTGGACTGACATCTGCCTTTAATGGGCCAGCAAAGTTGATGTTCTTAAACCTCCTAATAAGAGAGATTTCCGCTTCTGAGGAGTTCCAACGATTGGTGATCTTGTGATGGTAGAGATACTTTTATGTGGTAAAGACCACCTGTTCACAGGATAATTTTACCTGTGGGACAGACTCTGCATGGTAACCACTCCACTGGTACATAATTGCTTGTAAAAAGTATTATAGTGTAATAATTCATGTGGGTAGCCGTGTTGGTCTGAAGCAGCAGAACAAAGTTGGAGTCCAAAGTTTCATCCAAGGTATAAGCTTTTGTGTGCATGCACACATCTTCTATCTGAAGAAGTGTGGGTGGCACTTGAAATCTTATACCTTGAATAAAATTTTGTTCCTTGAATAAAATAGTCCACAAACTACTCCCATCCAGTGCATCCACAAACCTAGAAGAAGAAGAGATTGGATTTATACCCCGCTCTTCACTACCCAAGGGAGTCTCAGAGCGTCTTTCAAACTCCTTTCCCTTCCCCTCCCCACAACAAACACCCTGTGAGGTAGGTGGGGCTGAGAGAACTCTGAGACAACAGCTGGTACAGAGCTATGGCTTGCCCAAGGTCATCCAGCAGGTGCAAGGGGGGAGTGGGGAATCAAACCCAGTTCTCCCAGATTAGAGTCTGCGCACCATTACACCAAACTGGCTCATAGCATTGTTCTGCCAGTGAACTAGGGTTGCCAACTCCAGGTTGAGGAAATCCCTGGAGATTTGGGAGTGGAAGGTGCAGTTTAGGGGAAGGAGGGACCTAAGCAAGGCATAATGCCATGGACTCTACTTTCCAAAGCAGCCATTGACCTGGTCTCTGTAGTTTGGAGCTCAATTGTAATTCCAGGAGATCTCCAGACCCCACCTGTAGGTTGGCAATCCTAAAAAATCATATTCAGCGTACTAGTTCTGCAGGAAGGCAACCTGATTTCCATGGGAACCTAACCCTTAGGAATTGATTCCAATCCAGTGTGGGAATAATTGTTGGACATAAGATATTGGTTCAGGCAAGGTTTTGTATAGATGGGACAGAAAATAATGTTTTTATTGGTTTTGTCAAAACTGTTTTGACAACAAGGTAAACAGAATAATAAGCAAAAGGTGGATGTGGCTGGATGACCACACTTCTGGGAACATTGGGTGTGGCCTAATCTGTTAATGAGCTGTGCTGTCAGGGGTGTGGCCTAATATGCTAATGAGTTCCTGCTGGGCTTTTTCTACAAGAAGAGCCCTGAGTGTATGTATTGCCATGTATTGCCATTGCCAGTACCGTATCAATGGAATGTGTAATTTATTCTGTTAAAATACAACAAAATGGCTTTTAGGAAAATACCAGAATTTTGGTAATTATACTAAGTTTTAATACTTCTAAAGAGGATGAAGAATATCTAGTAGATAAAACAGCTATATTTCTCCTTTCTTTATTGTTTATGATTATTTCTTGCCCTGTTAGTAGTGCTTTTCTTTCCTTTTTCATAGTTTTACAGTGCTTACTGTAGTAATGTAGTAAAGGTATACTGACAAAGCCTTCACATGTCTTTAGGTAAGAGAACTTGAGTTGCAGCATAAGAAATATGCAATTGGCAGTTATTCTGTCTTTCTGAGAAAGCCTAGAGGTTGTTTTTTTAAAATCATTAGTTGATAAATAGAACATAGAAGTGAGGAATCCACAAGGGCTTGAAGGGGGCACCTCATTTCCCTTCCCCCACTATTTTATAATTTGCATTCCCTGAAAAAAAATGTATCTTCTCTTTTCCTGCTTCATACTCCCCTTCTCACCCACTAGCCAACCTACCGTTATCTGCCACCATCTTTTGCTTTCCCTCCCTTCCTTCCCCTGGCAGCCTTTATCTGAGAAAACTATGGCCCAGGTGTGCGGTGCCAGCCATCAGGTCAGGCTCAGTTGCATTCTGGAGGACCCACAAGACTTGCAGGGGCACCTTACTTTTCTGTGTCCTCTTCCCAACACTATTTCCTGTTTGTCTTCTCCTAGCAACTAGGGGTATGCGCCCCCCCCCCAAATGGTATTTTTTTGGGTTTGCATATACCAAAACCGAAAAATATCGGTATTTGCTAATATTCCCAAATCCCAGTATTGGCAAGACACTGGTGTTCAGGAATTATCAGTAGTGCCAAATTTATTCTGCTCATTTATATCTCCCCCCATTCCTACCAGGGCAGCAGGTTCCCATCATTGAAGGGAAGGCAATTCAATGAAGGGAATGTGCTGCCTCTGCAGCGTGACTCCAGAGACTGAGGGCGTTTAAAGTTTAAATCCCCCCTCATTGGAGTTGTGTCGCAGAGGCGGCATGCTCCCTTCATTGAAGGGAAGGCAATTTGCCTTCCTTCAATGAGGGAGCCTGCCACCCCTCGCAGGATTATAAGGGGGAAGGTAAATGCCTCTCCATCTTTTCTCCCTTCTCTAGCTGGCCTGCGGAAGTGGGTTGCCTAGAGAAGGGAGATAGGACTGGGGAGGCATCTCTAAATGCCTCTCCTCACCTTCTTCAACCAGCTTGCTGCAACGCCACCAAGCAAGTCTGAGGCTTGGGGAAAATGTGAGAAGGCAGTTTAAATGCCTTCCTGAGCCAGCCTTTCTGAGCCCACCCACCTTCCACAGCAAGCAGGCTGGAAAGGCTGGATGAGGGAGGCATGTAAAGATGCCTCCCCTATCCTTCCAGCCATCCCCAGTTTGCCTGTTCCCACAGGGAGCAAGTGTGGGGAGGCAAATGCCTTGCCTTTCACCCCCCGGCCCAAGCATCGGGGGAGCCAAGGGAAGGCTGAAGGGGCTTGGATCTCTTAGGTCCAAGCCACTTCATCCTCTCCTTTCTCCACCCCCAAGCATCGATGGAGCCAAGGGAAGGCTGAATGGGCTTGAATCTAAGAGATTGATGCCACTTCAGTCTCTCCCTCCCCCGCCCAAGCATCGGGGGAGCCAAAGATCCAAGCCTCTTCAGCCTCTCCTTCCCCCTCCCCACCCAAGCCCTGGGGAATCAAAGGATGGCTGAAGGGTCTTGGATCTCTTAGATCCAAGCCACTTCAGCTTTCCCTTTCTCCCCACCCCCAAGCATTGGTAGCCTTCCCATGTCTTTCCCAGCCCACCCACCAGGGCAGGCAGGCTGGGGAAGGGAGTCAGATTTAGAGTGAGTCAGTTACACTCCCCTTTGCTTCCAAGCCCAAGAGAGTGAAACTGACCTACTCTCCCTCCTCTTACTTCCCCAGCTGACTTGTGGGTCGACTGGTGAAGGGCTGGGGGATGCCATATAGAAGCCGAGTAGATTTGGCTTCTATAGAGCAGTACGTTTTTGGTAAGCCGAATCAGATCAGAGAATCTGATTCAGCTTCTAGGGAGCCCGAATAATAGGCATTATACAGGGGTTTTTTCTGGTTCAGCCGAACCAAACGCACATCCCTACTAGCAACCTCCATACCCTCATCTTTCGTTGTTTCCTTCTTTCCCTCTTGCTGACCAACCACAACCTACCTTTTTTTGTTACCTCTTCAGCTATTTATTATATATTTACTTCATTTAAACTCTGCCTTCCTCCACAATGGGGACCCAAAGCAGCTTATATCATTTCCTCTTCCATATTATCGTCACAAGAACCCTATGAGGTAAATTAGGCTGAGAGTACGTCACTGACCCAAGGTCATTCTGTGGGCCTCCCCAGCACAGACTGGATTTAAACCTGGGTCTCCCATATCCTAGTCTGAAACTGTAACTGGTACACTACACTGGCTTTCATAGGATGGTTGTTGTTGAACAGTAGCAGCCAGCCAGTCCTGGGTTAATCATTCAACTTGCGGTAGCAAATAACTTTCCCTTTCTTTTCGCTCCTCTCCTCTCGTTTTCCCACCTTTTTCATACCTTCCTCATTGTCATGCTTTTCCTCCATCCACCCTGTACCTTTTTTCATTCATTCATAGACCATTATTGGCATATCCCACCCTGTGCCTCCTCCTCCTGGTTTCTTCCTGCTATTTCACCTCATCCTCCCTAATACTTCATTTGCCCACTTGCTTGCTCACTGGTCCACCTGCTGTCCAGACCACCTACTTGCCAGGCTGTCTACATCACATCTGCCTGGCTTGCCCACTTGGTGGTAGCTCCTCCTTTCCTTCCAGTCTTGCTTCCCAGCTGCCATCTTCTCCTCCTTGGTTGCCTCCATTACATTATTATCGTTGTCTCTCCCTAACTGTCCCTTCTCTCCTTTTTAAACTGTTCTTCTCTTTCTTCCATTTAGAGGGGAATTCAATCTCCCTCTTTTAAAATACTTTTAGCTCTCCATGGCCTCAAGGAAACATCTAATGTGTGTACCTGGCCCTATTCTCTGGGTCTATCAATCTGCATGGGGGGCGGTTTCATTATTCATTATTCTTGGCATGTATTCATAATGAGAGATTGCATGGTGTAGTGGTTAGTGTGTTGAACTTAGATCTAGGAAACCTAGGTTCAAATTTGTACCCTGCCATGAAGTTCATGAGGGAACTGTGTGGGTTGCTCATTCTCTTCCTGCTTTTTCACAAAAGCTTTTGTGAGGATAAAATGGAGGAGGTAAGAATTATGCTTATAGTCCAAGCATTTTAGAGGAAGGGTGAAATACTACTACTACTACTACTACTACTACTACTACTACTACTACTACTACTACAACAACATTAATAATAATGATTTGTTGTAAATGATTTGGCCTATTTATACTTTGATACTTATATTCTCCAGTTGCTTTTTCTTGCTCTCCTTGACTTTTTCCAATAATAATAATAATAATAACAACAACAACAACAACAACAACAACAACAACAACAACAACAACAACAACGAAACAGAAAAACTATTAAAAGACTACTACAAGATAAAATGCAGTTAACATTGTATATTTTTGTGCATGTGCTCCAAAGGTGTCCTTAACTGTTTTCACTATGAAGTTACTTTCCAGAAGTCACCATATGAGAGGGAAAGAGTTCTGCAAGTTTCAAGCAAAAGCTAGGTGCCTGGGAGAAAATTTCTTGCTAATACCCCACAGAGCCTGTTAGCTAGCACTACAGGACTCAGAACAGTTATGCATTTTTTTAAAGAAGTGTAATTTTGGTTAGGTTGTAATGAACAACTAAATGGATTGTCTTGGAACAAGTAAAAATAAATTTTAAAAAGTTAACAGCCTGCATGGTCAATTGATAACAGAGACGTTCAGTTGGTTGGTATGCAAACCTGTCATTTCAGTAGAAAAGCTAAGAAGCCAAGTTTTCACCACAGGTAAAGTTCACAGATCTAAAGAATTGGATTGCAAAAGTAATATTTGTGATGTAATAGCACGGAGTATTGGAGTAGTAGCCTATTCATTCACAATTCAGTTTTCAATAGTGCCTAAAACACCTGGTCAGTGGAGTAATTCAGTTGCGCTGAAGTAGCTGAGATCACCAGAAATTCAAATTTTGTATTTATTCAGCTTCCATCTTGTATGCACATTTGACCCCTAAATGACAGAGTAAATGAAAGCTCTTATTTAAAGTAATGCAGTCAGTTCAAAAATATTGTGCTAATAAAGTTATGCATTCTAATTGAAAGATTTATGGCAATCCATTTAGTTGTTACTAGGTTATTTGTGACAGGCAGATGCCGACTAACCTGATTAGAGGAGGCATTGTGATGACTTGTAGCTGCAGAGAAGAATAACGCTTCAAACCATTGTCATGGTCTATTCTCTGAAATGCATTGAGAAGATGATTTAAAGGAAGCCCTGGTGACCATTAAGTTTGCAGCTGCCTGGCTAGAGGTGGTTAATTGTGAAAACACAAAAAATAAATAGAACATTTTCCTTCTAGTCAGTTAACGTTTCTCCCACAGTACAGTTTTGCAATTTTAGGAAGGCATTATAATAACCTGTTTTCCTATAAAATATTAAAATGGTGTTCTAGTAATTGTTTCCCTAATTTTTTTTAAAGTTACTCAAGTATAAAATTACTTCTAAAGATAAATCAAACATATTTTACACTATAGTGAAGACATGTATCTGTTATCAGTTATATCCCAATACCATATCAGAGTCAGTCCAGTAATCTTGCTCATAGCTAACTTGAGAAATTATCCGTGGCAAATTGTTAAAAATACACATTGCAATGTGAAGAAACATGTTAAGTAGCTTTAAAGGCTATAAAATACCTATTTTCTCTTTTCTGTTATCCTTCTGAATGTCCATTTTGATGTCTGTACCTTCCAAACAATATAACTATATTTTTTCAGACTTGAGGCTAGATAGGAGATGCAATCTACGAAGGATGTTTTCATGATGACAGTCAAATTAAGAAAATGTAAATGTGCAAAGTGTGTGTAACTGCATGTGGTCAAGTGATGCATGAATCGAGGGTACCTTTCCATGGGAATATGGCCCCCTTGCGCAAATCAAAACCTAAATCTACACTAAAAAGCACATATGCAAGGAAGCTACCCACTTTTCACCATATCTTATTTTGAACCTAAAAAACTGCTAGCTTAAGCTCTTCACCTTCTTTTAGAAATTCTTTAATAACACCATTACAAGTTTTTTAATGTATTGAAAAGTGCTAAAATACACCAATATACAACCTTTGGGACATTTTCTTTCCCCAATTACAGGATAAGCAGCAAATGATTTTTAAAGAAGATTCTATTCTTTCCAGATTTGTAAAGGTAGAAGGGGCTAAATGGGGTACTGTGTACACCCTGGCTGGACAAAGGTGAGAATAGGATAAGAAAGGATGGTTTAGTGTAGGAAGGGTGTATATTCAAGAGCATGCTTAGCCTGATAAACAAAGTAAGCCTTTGCAGAAGAAATAGTCCAAGGTGAATGGTAAAGGGAATGCTCATCATGACAGGTTTTACGAATGGCTAAATGACATATTGAGTAATTTATGGGACTCCTTGATTAATGCTAGGCACTGAACAAGGTGAGGCTTCTTCCAGGTGACTCCCTAGAAAAAACCATTCCATTCCAGTTAGCTTGTTCACATTCAGTGCAGTCCTGTCATCTCTCTATGCCTGTTGTTTGTGAAATGGACAGAAACAATACAGGGTGAAGCTGATGCCAGCGCCAAAATTGGGGGTTTGCATGCAAAGAACTGCCTAGTGGATTGTGGTCTAATGTCTCAATCCCTAAGATGCACAAATTTTTGAGTACTGAGAGAGAACAAGAGGTTTGATTTAATGATTTTGGTCCACATGATTGCTACACAATAGACACAAATAATAAAATGCTTCATACTTTTGCTTTGCAAGGTTCATGAGCCTTAAAATTAAATTTTAAATATAATTTTTCTCATTGATTTAAACCTGCATCATGGCATGTATATCAAGAGATGGTTTTTTTTCCCCTTTCTAATGTTCATTTCCTGTAAAAACCCTTTCAGTTTTAACATATAGCCACATTTCACAATACCCTCTCTGGCTGGGGTTGATGGTCTTACATTGCTTTTCTTCAAATCTGGAAAGTAGAAAGGAACAATTGAGTCAGCACCTTCCAAAAATCTTACAGGAAAAAATCCTGTTTGCAGCAGCCGTGTGCCATAGTTCTGCTGTTTCAATTATAAATGAAAAATGCTTCAGTGGGCAAATTGTGACTGTTTACATCTCTACCTGTCAACACTTCTGAAACCTTTTTGGCACCCTGTTTCCTAGTGCTTTCTCTGATCAAAGCATGACCTGCTTACTAAGACTTTCATAAGATGATAACAACAACCTAGTGCCAGAAGACAGGGAGAGAGATGGTCTGGAATCCTTGCTGCTAATTCCTTTTCCAACATAATCAAATCAGTACAGCCACCCAGCCAGGACTCATAACCCTTAATAAGTCACTCTACTCGATTAAGAGAAATTGATTTTCCTCTACTGTGGATCATAGTGATTATGATAAATATTGTATCTGCTGTTCACTTCCTTTTCTTCTCTGCCAGTGTCCATTTATTTGCAAGGCCAGCAGGTAAACGAGGTAGGGAGATGACATGGCATCATTAACTGTAGTTGGTGTCAGTGCTCTGACGGTTGTAGGATTGAGTGGCTCCATAGATCAGTGCAGAAGCTGATTGTGAGGGTCCTGTGCAGCAATTACACACACTGACAACTATAGTGACAGTGTTAAATGTTGAAAACTACGGACTAGTAATTTGTAATTGCAGATAGTTGGACACGCTGCAGCTGGAAGTGGTGTAGCTATATGATGGTTGCTAGAAGATCAGAAATGTGAGATGAAGAAGAAAATGGGTAATGCAGTTCTTACAATTCAGCAAGTTGATGTTTTAGGATGTTGACATGAGAAGTGCTTGCCCACTCCAGAACCACTGATTTCGGGAGGGGTGTTGAAAGACCTGAGTCAGACTGAGGTGACAAGAGAGGAGGTCCTACGACTGATAGCTTAAAAACAAATAAATCACCGGGCCTGGATGGCATACATCCAAGAGTTCTGAAAGAACTCAAATGTGAGCATGTGGATCTCCTGACAAAAATATGTAATCTTTCCTTAAAACCTGCCTCCATTCCTGAGGACTGGAAGGTAGCGAATGTCACTCCCACCTTTAAAAAGGGTTCCAGAGGAGAGCTGGGAAATTACAGGCCAGTCAGTCTGACGTAAATACCGCGTAAGTTGGTGGAAACAGTTATTAAGGAGAGAATTAGTAGGCACACTGATGAACAAAATCTATTGAGGAAGACTCAACATGGGTTCTGTAAGGGAGCATCTTGTCTCACTAACCTGTTAAGTGTTCTTTGAGGGAGTGAACAAACATGTGGACAACGGGTACTCAATAGATGTTGTTTACCTTGATTTCCAGAAAGCTTTTGATAAAGTTCCTCATCAAAGGCTCCTAAGTAAGCTCAATAGTCATGGGATAAAAGGATAAGTCCTCTTGTGGATCAAAAACTGGCTGATTAAAAGAAAACAGAGAGTGAATATAGATGGGCAGTTTTCTCAGTGGAGGGAGGTAAGCAGTGGGGCACCGCAGGGATCAATAGTCGGTCCAATGCTTTTTAACTTGTTTATAAATGATTTGGAATTGGGAGTAAGCAGTGAAGTGGCTAAATTTGCAGATGACACAAAGTTGTTCAGGGTGGTGAGAACCAGGGAGGATTGTGAGGCACATTGGAGCCAAAAATCCTAACTATAAGTTCACGTTGATGGGGTCCAAACTGGCGGAGACTGACCAAGAGAGAGATCTTGGAGTCATAGTAAACAACTCAATGAAAATGTTGAGACAGTGTGTGACTGCAATGAAAAAGGCCAAAACTATGTGGGGGGTTAGTAGGAAGGGAATTGAAAACAAATCAGCCAATATCATAATGTCCCTGTATAAATCAATGATGCAACCTCATTTGGAGTACTGTGTACAGTTCTGGTCGCCACACTATACTATAGCATTGGGAGAAGTGTAGAAAAGGGCAACTAGAATGATAAAAGGGTTGGAACACTTTCCCTATGAAGAAAGGTTGAAGCGCTTGGGGCTCTTTAGCTTGGAGAAATGACGGCTGAGGGGTGACATGATCGAGGTTTATAAGATTATGCATGGAATAGAGCAGGTAGAGAAAGAAGTCCTTTTTTCCCTTTCTCACAATACAAGAACTTGTGGTCACTCCATCAAATTGCTGAGCAGTTGGGTTAGAACAGATAAAAGGAAGTACTTCTTCACCCAAAGAGTGATTAACTCATGGAATTCACTGCCACAGGAGGTGGTGGCGGCTACAAGCATGGATGGCTTCAAGATAGAATTGAATAAACATATGAAGCAGAGGTCCATCAGTGGCTATTAGCCACAAAGTATAGGTAGGAACTCTCAGTCTGGGGCATGTGATGCTCTGTATTCTTGGTGCTTGAGGGGGGCAACAGTGGGAGGGCTTCTAGTGTCCTGGCCCCACTGGTGGACCTCCTGATGGCACCTGGTGTTTTTGGCCACTGTGTGACAGAGTGTTGGACTGGATGGGCCACTGGCCTGATCCAACATTGGCTTTTCTTATGTTCTTATGACTCTTATTTCTGTACTGCATGTCAGTTCTGTACATAGCACATCTATTGTGTTTCTAGTATATTGGCTCTGACCCAAGCTGCTATGGCAATATTAATACAATGCATGAGTTTGTTCTGGTTGGGCATGTCAAGCACCTGTTATGGTTCTTTGAATTAGATTGCACTTTGGCCTCCCCTGCCTGTACTGCCCAGGTGAACTGCCCTTTCTAGAGATTGCCATTGCATCTGCTGATTGGGTCCTTATCTTTGTCAGCATATGCCCAGCATAGGAGGTGCCCTTGGTTACTGGAAATAGAAATTTGCTGCCATTTGTTGATGTTTTTAGGAATTTAACTTTGTGTAAAATTTGTACTTCTATTTGAATTTACTCTATGTTTGTATTTTAACTATTTTGATCCATCCTGAGTCTGCTTATGGGGAGGGCGGGAGATAAATCCAAGTCATTGTCATCGTCATCATCATCTGATAAAAGCCCTAATACATTGGCCATTTCCAGCTCTCCCATTGGCTATGTTGTGCGCTCCATTAGCCATTGGCCCATGAACCCCCACTCAAGAGTACTCACATGCCATTGGCTGGGTGCTGGGTCCGCTCCTCTCCCCTGCCCTCTGCCAGCCTGGACACTCATCCCTCACAAAATAAATTGTTGGTTTTTTTCCCCAGTCTGTCCTGACGAAGACACGTCTCCTGCTTGGCTCCTGTGGGACTAACTTTTCCCTCAGTGACTGTTGCTAGGCAACCAAGGTTGGTTCTGTCAGTAAAAAGGCAAAGGCAGGTGGCCCTTTTCAGGCCTTTGTGGGGAACTCATTGGGGCCAGTTCTGACTAGGGCTCCCAGCCCAAGTTGGGAAATTCTTGGATTTTTTGTAGCAGAGTCTATGGTGTGAGAGCCAGTTTGGTGTAGTGGTTAAGTGCACGAACTCTAATCTGGGAGAACTGGGTTTGATTCCCCACTCCTTCGCTTGCATGTGCTGGATGACCTTGGGCAAGCCATAGCTCTTTACCAGCTGTTTTCTCAAGGACAGTTGTCTCAGAGCTCTCTCAGCCCCACCTACCTCACAGGGTGTCTGTTGTGGGGAGGGGAACAGAAAGGAGTTTGTAAGCCACTCTGAGACTCCAAGTGAGTAAAGGGTGAGATATAAATCCAATATCATCTTCTTCTTGTTCTTCTTCTTCTATGGAAGCCAGAATTTGGGGAGGGGAGAGGCCTCAGCTGAATGGAATGCCATAGAACCCACCCTCCAAAGAAGTTATTTTCTTCATGGGGGAGAGATCTGTTGTCGGGAGTTCAGTTGTGATACCTGGCAATCTTCAGGCTCCACCTGGAGGTTAGCTACCCAGGCTTAGCAGTTAGTGCTTCAGAGCAGGGTCTGCCAGACCCTGGTTCTTGCTGTGGAAGTTGGGTGGGTGATTTAGGACCAGTTAAAGACTTTCAGTCTAACCTACTTCACATGGTTGTTGTGCAGATCAGAAGGGGGAGAGGAGAATGAAGTAAGCTTCTTTGGTCTCCATTGTGGAGAAAGACTATTTTTCCTCCTGGGGAACCATTGTTGCCAGTTTCTGGGTGAGGGTTGGCAATCACTCAGAATTAAAACTCCTCTCCAGATGGCAGAGATCAGCAACCTGGAAAAAACAGCTGCTTTGCAGGGTGGACTCTGTATCATTATACCCTGCTGAGGTCACTTCCCTCCTGCTTGGGTCCCCACTGTGGAGAAAAGCTGTAGTTTTCCTAGGTAGAGGCGGCAGGTGGTGGCGGAGGAGAGATTGAAAGCTGAAGTCAGAGGGGCAGATAACGGTAGGTTGATGGTTGGCTGGGAAGGAGATAGGGTTGCCAATTCCAGGTTGGGAAATCCCTGGAAATTTGAGAGGTGGAGCCTGAAGAGGGTAGGGTTTGTGGAGGGGTGGGACCTCAGACAGGTACAATGCCATAGATGCCACTGCCCAAACCAGTCATTTCCTCCTGGGGAACCATTGTTGCCAATCTGCAGGTGAGGGCTGAAGTTTTCTCCAAATTACAACTGCTCTCCAGATGGCAGAGATCAATTCCCCTGGAGAAAATGTTGGCCTGTGTGTCATTATACCATTTAAAATACAACTCTTATAAGATAGTGGATCTACTGTAACATAGTTAATTTTCCTTATTTGCTACATGTCCATTTTCCTTCATGAAAAAAGATAACTCACCTTAGTTGTTGTAATGTTTTTCCATAAAAAAGCTGTTCTTCTAATCCTTTCAAAAGTATTTTAATTTTGTGTTATAACAACAAGATTATACATTTCTCATACTTGAGTAAACTTGCTAATCGTACAGCAGCAAAACTTATATATGCAAGTTTTTGTCTCTGTTCCTAATCCTAATGGTCAAAACAGACATCATGCTTTGTGTTCCATATATAAAAGTTTTCTTTTTAAATGGCAAGTGTATAGGACTTTAATTTAAAGCAGGATCACAATGCAGGAAAAGAGCGCTTAACTTCAATCCCATTTTCTCAACTGAAATTGCCCTGCAAAGCTGCTGTTCTTTGTTATACAGTCCAGAAAGATGGGTTATATGTTAGGATTTTCTTGCCTGTTGCTTGTAAGGGTACATTATTGTTGTACCTCTCTCATTGTTTGAAATAATATTATTTTGGAGGCTATATGATGTTACAAGTAGACTACTCTTTACCTCTCTATTTAGGTTACCCATAAGATAAGCTGTACTGGAATCAGTAAAACTCAACTGAAGATCTAGTAGAATTTACACTGAAAGAGGATGAAAGGGAGAGTGTCACGTAAATGTCAGTGACAGGACATGATGTGACCTTAAGACATTGATTATGCCTGAACTCAAAACAAAGAAGTTTGTCTGCAAAAATTAATCTTTAAAAAGGTCACTTTTATTTTACAAAACAGCAACACAGGAGTAAAATGCAAAGATTTTCTAGCAAAAATAAAATAAAATGCAAGAAATCCTAACCATTGTGTTTTATTTTTTTCATATTTGCCTATATCTAATTTAACAGATATTGAGAATTTTTGTGCTAAAGTGTAAGTACCCTGTCAAATATTACAGTTGTAAATGAGCTGTGAGACTTCTAAGAGTTAACCACATTGAAATGCTGGAATAACTTTCATCCCAAATTGCTTTTATGCTTTCCAATTGAAATTATTCACACTACTTTGACAATTTGTGACCACAGAATGGTTTGAAACAATGACATAAGGATAAAGGAGAAGAGTTTAAAAAAATCCCATCTTTGTAAATTCCATCATGTCCCAGTTTGTAATCAGAATATCAAATTTTACAGGCGATTATTTGGTGATTATTGCAGAACAGAAACCATGATTGGAAACCAGAGGTTCATACTCTTACCATTAATTTTTAGAAGTAAAAATCAGAATTTTCAGACTATTTGGGGTAAAAATGTGCTGTATTTAAGAAGTACTAGATAACTCATTCATGTAAATTGTTTTTTTTTTTTACAACACTTTCACTTTCAAATAAAAAATTGAAAATTTGAAAGACTGACAACTCACAGTCCTTTATTCATCAAAGGTGCTGGTCATTGCTGACACCTGAAACAAAGGCTTTGTTCTGTTCCATGACCTGGAAGAACTGGATGTATGTGGTAGGAGAATGTTCTGGTTCTGTGAATTTTTAATTCCTTCATTCTTTGCAGTGACATTCAGTAGGGACAGAAATTTCTTAGGTTTTGACAAGATGGCTTTAAAGATGTAGACACTTGGACCACTCATAAATAGCCTGCAGTCATCATTCTCATATCATATACATCACTGAGCAGCCTTCAGATAGAAATAATTCTGTCAAAACTGCCAGAATTCCTAATGGTCTTTTTGTCTTAGTTTGAAAAAAATATGAGGGTTCTGGGGAGGGAGAGAATACATGGAAATGCTACTGATATCTTAGTAACCATTTGTTATAAAGACAGTGATAAGAATAGGACAGACATTTTGAATAGTTCTGGGGTAAAATTAGAAATCTTTAGGTGTACTTTGTCTATCTTAATTAAAAAGGAAGCTGACAGTATTAATGAATATATTCATCTGAATATTCTGTAACACCACATTGTACATGTATTAGAAGATGGACAACAGCTGCTCTAGTCAAGCTGTCTGTTTCTTCTGCTGTTTTTCTTCAGTTGTTTTGATAATTATGAACAAAGGTCAATCATTTGTGCATCAAGAGAGATCCTGACAGCACTTGATGTCAGCAGCTAAGCTACAGCTACAGAAGACATACCTGTCAATGCTGAAAATCCCTAGATACAGCTTCACTTTCTTAGGACCATATGAACGTCAAAACCAAACAGAGAACAGTACAAAGTAGAAGAAACTGCTTCAGTGTCAATTCCTAGCATAATATCGAGTGTATTTTCCCCTTTGAGTCTCCATCTATACAGTTGACCTCTACCTGTTAAATGCATAGTTGTTGCAATGTAAGAATAATCCAATTAAGAGATATAATCAAGATCAACTGAATTGTTGACTATTTATTTTGGTTTTCCAAAAGATCACTTAAGTGATCAGTGTGCAGTGAAATGTAGAGGAAAAGCTGAAAATAGAATTAAGTGATCATAGAATCTCAGAGTTGTAAGGGGCCATATGGGCCATCTAGTCCAACCCCCTGTTCAACACAGGATCAGCCTAAAGCCTCCCTGACAAGAATTCATCCAAGGCTTGAAGACTGCCAGTAACGGGGCGCTCTCCAGTTCCCTAGGTTCCACTGCTGAACTACTTTTAACTTTTTTTTTTAATCCTAATATCCTGATGGTATCTTGCTGCCCATAATTTAAACCTGTTATTGCAAATCCTATCCTCTGCTGCTGGCACAGGCAGCCGCTAGAAAGGTTCTCTAATGGCTACCACTACTTTTGATGTGGGTCCCTTGTTAGGACCCAGAGCACCCACCCTACTTCTTTATACAGTACTTTTTCAGTAGGTTTCCCCTTATACATGACCAAATGAGGTGGGAGGTCCCAGGCAGAGTAACAAATTAGTTTTATTTAAAAGATTTAATAACAACTATCATTCAAAAATATGCAGGAAAATGAGCACAGCAAAGATAGGTAAACCAGCAAAATAATAAATTCTAATGTGTCTGACTATACAGTCCTAGCCTTCTCTAGGTACCTGGTCTCACACTGACTCACCCCTTTTTGATGAGGGATCCCTCTTTCTACAGCAGCATCACCAACCCTGCTCCCTGAAAGAGAACACTCCCCTACTTCGGGCAAGGCAAAATAGGCATTGATCCTTTCTTCTTTCTCTCTGTCCTCTGTCAGAGTTTCTCCAGTTTGGTATAGTGGTTAGGAGTGCAGACTCTAATCTGGGAGAACCAGGTTTGATTCCCCACTCCTCCACATGCAGCTGCTGGCATGACCTTGGGTCAGTTATAAGCAGGGCTCATTTCGTAGCAGGAGCGCCTTTGCATATTAGGCCACACACCCCTAATGTAGCCAATCCTCCAAGAGCTTACAGAGCTCTTCTTACAGGGGCTACTTGGAGGATTGGCTACATCAGGGATGTGTGGCCTAATATGTGCAAAGGAGCTCCTGCTACAAAATGAGTTCTTTCTGGTCATAAATTCTTTCAGAGCTGTTCTCTCAAGGGCAGTTCTCTCAGAGCTCTTCTCAGCCCCACCTACCTCACAGGGTGTCTGTTGTGGAGAGGGGAAGGGAAGGGGATTGTAAACTGCTCTGAGACTCCTTTGGGTAGTGAAGGGTGGGGTATAAATCCAATCTCCTCTCTTCTCTTCTCTTCTCTTCTCTTCTCTTCTCTTCTCTTCTCTTCTCTTCTCTTCTCTTCTCTTCTCTTCTCTTCTCACCCAATGGTGGGCTTATCACCTCTTTTACCTTGATTTGTTCCTCACATAGCTGAAGAAGTTTTTCTTGTTGTTGTGAGTTTCCCTGGCCAATCTCAATTCACTCTGAGCATTGGGCTGTCTGATGGCTGACCTACAGTGCTTAACAACCCTGAGATACTTTTCTGTAGAGGTCAGATCATCATGGAGTTCTCTGTTCATCCACATTGGCTTCTTGGATATCCTACCAAGTTTCTGTCTTGTTGGAATAGTGATGGCTTGAGCCTGCAAGAGCTCTTGTTTTAGGAGAGCCCAGGATCCTTGGCTCCTATTGTCCTAGGAGCCAAGCTCTGGGGCTCTTTGCGCTGGTGCCTAGTGGCCGTTAGCAGACACAACACCTTCCAACATTCTTGCCCATGGAATGACTCTCATCTTGCCTCAGAATTCATTGAAGTCTGCCCTACTAAAATCTAACATACATGCTTGGCTAAGAACTTCCTTGCCCCCCCCCAGCAAAAGGGATTCTTGGAGGACATGATCACTTCCCTTTAAGGACCCCACCACTTTCACCCCATCTACCAACTCTTGCCTGTTGGTTAATATTAAGTCAGGTATGGCCAGACCCCTGATAGCTTCCTCCACTATTTGAAAAAGGAAGTTTTGAGTCAGGCAGGTCAGGAAGTTGTGCGACTCTGGACTCTTAGCAGAGTTTGTTTTCCCAGGGAAGTTGAAGTCATGCATAACTACAGGGTTGTTTGGATACAAGGAGCTTAAGAAGGGCAGCATCCACCACCTTGCTCTGATCATGTGGTCTGTAGCAAACTCCAATCACAATACTATTTGTCTTTCCTTCCCTTATTCTCACCCAGATACTTTCCACTGGGCTGCTACTACCTTCCTCCAGTGTTTCCTGACAGGCTAACCATCTCATCACATACAGTGCCACTCCATCTTCTCTTCGACCCTTTTGTATTTTCTTGAAAAACTCATAATAAATAAATATCTATCCAGTACTACATTCCAGTCATAGGAATCATCCCTCAAAATTTCTATAATGCCTACTAAATCATATCCCTCAGCCTGCATTTAGAAGATCAGGCCTGGACACATGACACTTCATACCCCTCAGCAGAAATTCACCAATGACCAACATTTTCCCTTTCCTTTTGATGCCAGTTCTTTATACCCTGTGCCCTCCTCACTGTGTCTTTCATGCTTTGTGGTTCTTCCTCTGCTTCTGTCTCTGTCACCACTGCAAGGGCCTGGAATCTATTCCTGAGTTCCAATGGCACTGAGGGATGTCTTGCTCAACATCTTTGGGTAATGTTGCAGTGCTGAGAGGAGGCTCCTTAGGGAAGTTAAGCACTCTGTTGTCCCTTTGACCAGTCTCCCCATGCCTATGCAGGTACCCACAGCTTGCTTATAACTTTCCTTATATGGTGCTAGGCGAGAAATAATTATATTTTGCAAAAATAATATGCAGTTGACCTGGAAATTGATCTGGCTTGTATAAGAGAGACCAAGTGGGAAGAAAATGATGTGGTATGTCTATCTCAACTAACACCACCAGATTATGGAGTCCTTCATCAACCACACACATTTGGCTGGGGAAGAGGCATGGTTGTTACCATGATTTCCATGGCTCCATGATTTCTTCAACTTCCAGTGACTTCCAGTCAAGCTATCACTGACATTGACTATATGCTCCTCACATTAGGGATTAAAAGTAGATTAGACATTCTGCTTGTTTCCTGCCACCTAGTTCCCCAGTGGGCACCCTGTCTGAGTTCTCAGAGGTACCCTTGGATGTAATGCTGGAGACACCTAGACATGTTTTTTTGCGGGACTTCAACATTCATGCTGATAATACCTCCTCAGTGCTGGCCCTGGATTTTATGGCTTTCTTGGCTGCCCTGGGTCTCTCTCAAATTATCAAGCACCCAACATTTGAAAGAGGTCTCACTTTGAACTTAATGTTCTACACTGAAACTTTGAGGAAATATTTAGTTTCAGGGTTGGAGAGTTGCCCTGAACCATGGTCTGACTGTGAAGGTGAAACTGGCCCCAGTATCCTATTGAAAACAGTGCACAGTTAAAATGGTCTGCCCATTGAGGCTCATAAATCCTACTGGATTCCAAAATATTCTGGGTTTTTTTTTTCAGGATTCAAATGTGTACCCTTATTGAGAATGTAGTGATAGTGTCGAACATGAGGCTCCCTGAAACTATTGACAAGGTGGCCCCTCAGTGACATCTGCCACCCTTGAAACAAAACCCAGCCTCCTGGTTTGCCACAAAGCTGGGTGGTCTGAAGATGGTTGGTAGACATCTGAAACAATGCTGACAGAGAACTTCTACTGAATCTAACAGAGCTCACTGTAAGGCCTGTGAAGTGGTGGTGACGGTGGCAAATAAATCCCTAAAGAAAACTGATATGGCCAATTATTGATATGTCTCTAATTTGTCTTTTCTGGGCAAAGTTATTGAGAGAGCAATAGTAGATCAACTCCAGGTCTTCTTGGATAACTCATCTGCTCTAGTCCCTTTTGTGGCTGGTTTCAGACTGGACTATGGGTCAGAGACTGCTCTGCTAGCTTCGGTTGATGATCTCCCATCTGTAAGCACAACGGGGGGCGCTCTGGTTTTTGGGCAGAACTGTGTGGTTTGAGAATGATTTTACCATAGAGTTTTGCCCCAGAACCAGTGTCACCCCTGATGTGCCCACGCCACTTCCAGGTGACGTAGGCACAGTGTGCAACGTCACTTCTGGTGATGTTAGCACATCAGGGACAATGTTTCTGGCTCCCAGAACATCCCCCCATCCCCCCACTGGCATCTCCAATGGTCCTGGCAATGGCCTGCCTCCTAGTTGAAGAAAATGAGCTATGCAGCAGGGGAGGCCAGAGGGGTACCAGGAATAAGCACACTGCTTTATACCAAGGTCTGGTACAATAGGAAGACTCCAGATTTGAAGAGTAAATTAAATAGTTTTTATTGAAGAATTTCTCTAATTACAAGCACACTAAGCATTCAAGAAAGAGCAAGCAGTTCAGAACTACAAAAACAGAGGTGATGATGGCAAATAGAAGGGTCAGTTATGGGATTATACTACCTTTCCAGATGTGCAGAGGTTGTTGAAGAGAATAGCACCAACGGCCAGCATTATGCACTAAGGAAGAGGCCCAAAAGAGAGAGACTTTGGGGGTGTACTCAAAGTTTAGGTGCAGTCAGAGTGCACACCTTGATGGCCATGTGCTTGGATGGATATAGATATTGGAATACAATATGGACCAATGGGAGTCCTTGAAGGGCTTGTCTCAGGTGAAGACAAAAGGTTACCTGGACTAATAAGGGGCCACAGGGGGTGTGACACCAGGAGGAGCAAAACCTAGGCCAGTGAGGTCTCAGGGGCAGAGGATGGGCTCACAATAGTGTTGATGAGATTAGCCAGGTGCTGGATGGCTCTACTGGAGTTGGCTGAATGGATTTGATGACCATTGATGGTCCTGCCAAGGCAGGTTGAATAGGTTCCCAAGTTTACACAAAAGGTGGGAAATGGGTCCCTGATTAGCATCAGGAAGGATCGTTAACTAATTTGAACGTTTGACTGGGTTATCTCAGTATCCTGAGGGATGGGGCACGAAGGACAGTTGTTTTAGGAACAAGAGTTTTCAATAGGAGTCACACAAAAGGGACTACTTGTAGGTTGGGTGACAGAAAGGGCTATTCACCACATGGCCTCTGGATAGCCTTTAGAAATGTAGATACTTTACCTGATGGAATTCTGCATTGTTTCATATGCATACCTTGCTGGGTGGAGAGGGAAGGCTGGAGATTGCTTTGAGGGCTGCTTTGTGCAACCTGAAAATGGAGACCCTTTTTCAGAGCTTTTGGCTACCTCTGTGGTTCAGACCAAGAGTGCCTTCCTTGGCAAGACTTTGTGGGTCTCTGGTTCAGGTCAGAAGTGGGGTGCCCTGCTATTTAGGACTATCCATGAGTAAGGTACTGCCTCTGGGCTACACCTCTGTTTCAGATCTCTGGTTGGTTCCAGATTTCTACAGGTCAAACCGTAGGCATCTTCTATTGGATGTCCTGTCCTGTTGATTGTATTGACTTCTTCTGTGTAAAATGCCTTTAGTCACAGCAAGAAAGGTAGACTATAAATATCTTAAATAAATAAAAATAGACCAAATGACAAATGGTAGTTTCTGCTTCATATATTCTTACAAAACAATGTACGTGGGGGTATACACATGTGTCTGCATTGCTGGGAAACCAGTGAAAGCTGACTATTTGCAATAGAAAAATGACTCTTAATCTATTGTAATCAGAAAAAAAGCCTTGTAATAAGAGGTTTAATGTGGCATGAGCTATCATGGTTTAACCTCTTTCATCAAATGGCAGCAGGCAAGGCTGATGATATGTTTGGTGTTTGGACTCATTTTCTGATCAAGGAGACTGCGTGTAATGGTCTGCTCATATCTGTGTTGCAGTATACAAAAAAAAAATTCCCCCTATCTCTCCTTGACAAAATTCTGATTTTACAGCCTCACACTAATAGTGAAATTTGTTTTAAGGCTCAAAGTAGATAGTACCCTTATTGAAGGTCTTCAATATATGTATCATAACCTGTGTTTTATTTTAGAGTTGTGTGGATACAGTTTTTAACTTTTTGAATATATCTACAATTTATTCCTCTGGTACAGGTAGTGCCTTCAAATCAATTGTTTCTGAACACTTAGTTTTGAAAAATGATGGTGTGATGTTCTGTACACTTCTTAATTGTTTTTAGAGACTTGGAAGTGGATTGTATTAAGATGTTTGATAAAGGACCTCACAAGAATGCATATATCAGTATACTTCGGTATTACTAAGATAACTTGGCACTTCTGTTCTTTTAAAACTGAACATGGTAGCAGATCGCCTATGGACCTTAGACCTAAATGTGAAAATGGACTCTTTGTAGGTAATTTTCTTTTTAATAATTTATTTCTATAAGTCTCCTGGCAGATAGAACACAGAAAAAAGAGAGAAACAGTGGTTTTTCCCAGCAAATACACAGTTATCCCCCCCACGCTTCAGTTATTCATTATGGTAATGGTACTTTGTGATGTTCAGTTTCTGGATTTATGACCCATTCTCGATAAGCGTGAGTCCAGGCTGCATGTGCATCTTTGATAAGGTTCTAATTGGATAGCAATGACCTTTCTGAATGTAATTCTGGGAGGAAGATTAAAAAGCAGTCCAGAAAGTGACAGGTTTGGGACAATAACATATGAATCCAGCTCTGCTGGCAGGCAAGAGATGTAAGCCATGATAAATTAGAGGCTGGCCAAGCTGGCTTGCTGAATTAGTGTTCATTTCTATTTCATCCTTGGGTAAAATTTCTTGTACAAGTGGTGCCAATCATGGCATATTTTCCCTTTACAACAGATTACCTGTTTACTGATTGCAGACGCTTGGAAAACTTTGAAGTTACTATAGACTCCTGAGGGCACTGATGTTAAATTAGCAACATGTGTTCCTGAACAATACTTTCCTTTGAGTGTTCCAAGGCATTTGTCTATCTACTTCCCACATTATAAGCATCTCAGTGATTGCAAGGAAGATCTATTTGCCCTCATTCACATGGTTGCAAACAAAACAGAAGATTTATCCAGTTTAAATGAATCTCTAAGCTGAAACATTATCATAGCTGATGTTCTCAGACATCCATTTCCAGTTATTTAGATTCAAGATATGGATTCAAGAGAAAGGGGAATGGAATGGTAATGGAGTCATCATGGAAGAGGTTGAAGACATGAGGTAACAGGTGAAGCATCTGAAAGAAAAGAAATACAATTTAAATTTTAAAAAATCAACTAAGAAAGACAATAATGATAATATAACTTCAGTTAAGTAATTTGAAGCTGAAGTATAAAACACTAGATAATGACCCTATTACTTTCTTAGTGTACTTCTTTTTTATTGAAAAGAACCATTAGAAGATTTGTCCTGTTCCAAGGAGGCGACTCCCAGCATTGTGCCCAGAAAAATCTGCAACCTGTTGTTGAAGAAAATGAAACCATGTAAGATCACACTATTATAGCTTCCAAACAGTGTTTTTTGCAAGTTTCTGTCCAGTAAGGTATATCTGATCCTCATTTACACAAAGACCTGCTTAAATAGCTTTAATGGGGCTTTGGTGTAATTTGTAGTCAATTTAACATTTCTAAATACCACTGGAGGACAGCAAAAGTGTCTAGGGTAAATGAGAATTGGGACCCTATCTAGACTTTAAATTCCACATATGGTGATTAAAAGATTGTATTTCCCAGAAGTGTTGTCTCTTAGGTGACAAAAATATCAGAGTTAAAAGCTTTTCACTGGTAGCGCTAGACATACTAGCTCTGATATGGAAAGTCCTGGAAGATCAAAGTAAAGAGAAATACATGTTTCATTAGAGTAAGCCTTGTAATCCATCTTTATTCTGCCTGTTCATTTTAGAACAAATAAGTAAATATTTTAGCTTAAAAAAGCATAATTAAAGGATACATGTTTTGAATATTTAAAATTATTATGTGATTAGGTTTGTATTTAAGGTAGTTTCTAACATATATATTCTAGTATCCTGTAGCTTTGAAATTTAAGGTGTATCTAAAATAATAGATTTATCACCTAGAGAATAATATAGTAGATTTTAATAATATTTTAGACACTACATTTTTTTATGTACTACTTCAAGATGATCAAAATGAGCAATGGTTACTGATCTGTGAACACTTTATAACATACGAAGATAGCAAATTTTGTGCAATGAATATGCATTATTCAAAAGCATAGCAGAATCTCTTGCACAACTACCATTCTCAACAGGAAATTGTTACAGTATATCACACCCTTTGACATTTAGTTTCTGATACTGAGTGATCATCTCTTCTTATTTGAGAAATCAGGAGATACTATTTTTAATAAGAAAAAAGTTGATTACCTCCCTGCAAAACAGAGGTGTATATATATATATATACACACACATTAAGAATTTAGAACAAAATAGGTACAATTGGTTTATTCTGAACATTCTTCTTGTAAATATATATCTGACACCATATAAATTCAGCTTCATCTAGTGAAAAATTGGGCATAAGCAATGGAGAGAGATTTTAGCACCTTATTGTCTGTCTAACTCCCTTGAGAGTTTTTTCATATTCCTGCTACCTCTATGATGTACTAGAGAGGGAAATAGCTTCCACCAGAACCATACACAGCTATTCTTTCTTCAGTCCTTGATAAGGAGAACATTTGGGTTAGCATACGCACGCTAGTTGCAAGGTCTGTTGCCCCTATTTCTTTCCATATCCACAATTCTTCAGAGTTGTATCTAGGCTCATTTGGTTTAATCTGAGTTTGCAGTGTTGGTCACAGTAGACCTTTAACAAAATGGTTGGAACATAAAAGGGAAACAGACATCAACTGGTAGGGGTGGAAAGTGTCATCAAGTCACAGCTGACTTTAGGGGGGTTGGAAGCATCTGGATGGACCCTGCGGGGAGAGAAAGCGGGAGGCAGAAGGAGGTGTGGACGTGACTGGCAGTTTAATCACATTGTGCACCTTTGCTGTGTTAATTACTCTGCCAACGCAACATACCTGGCAGGAAGACTACAAATGTTTTGACTACCAGCAGATTACTGCCTCAGAGAGATCAATACAACCTTTAACTTTGGTCCTTGTGGACGACTGGAGAAGACGGACACATAACGGATTGGCTCCTTCACCCCCCTCCCAAATACTTCTCTTAACCTCTACAATCATCATAACTTTTTTAATCTTTTGGAATGGGAAAGTCCAGCAACACAAAAACGTGCAAAACGACAGCGACTCTGCAACAACTTACTCAATTTTTTTCGAAAGAAGATGGTAGGCCTCCGCAAGGCCACTCTCCTCTGGCTAGCCATAAAATGGCGGACAACTCACAGGAATATGAAGACAATGGAACAATTATTTCGCACCATGAATTATTTTCTACTATAAAACACTTGGAAAACACTATCGCTGAACAAATCCATGCAGCAATAAAACCGCTTACTGATGAGCTCAAATCCATCATGGAGACTCTGTCGGAGGTGGCACAGGCAGCAGAATCTGCTCTTGAAAATTCTATTGCGTCCCAGGACAATATCCGGCACTTGCAATCGCATGAAATGTGGTCAAAAATTAAAATAATGACTCTTGAAAATAAACTCAAAGAATGCAACCTCAAACTTCATGGCCTACTGGAACAAAGTGAGGGTGATCAGACTTAAAATCTTTTCTAACAACGTGGCTTGTTGAGATCCTCGAGCTAGAGGAACCAACCACCCCCTACATAGAAAAACCTTTCCGTCTGGGCTCCAATGTAAGAAGCTCTGAAACGTTTTTTAGAGACATCGTGGTTACTTTCCGGGACACCTCTTTTAGAACCACAATTTTAAATAAAGCTAGAACAGAAGGGGGTCTCCTTTTTCAAAACCATAAAATATTAATTCTTTTGGACCTCTCCGTAAAACTTTATTCGTAAAGACTGAACACTATAGAGAAAACTGTTATATCTTTCTATACAAGTTGGACTTAGTTACTTTGTATTCATTGTTCATGTAGTTTTGGTTTTTCTTGAAAAGTTGACTTAAGTTTTTTGTTGTATGTTATTTGAAAAAGTTAATAAAAGTTTATTAACTTGCCTTTTAAATGGTGGTTAGATGCATGATGCATTACACTGTAAAGCCTTTGAGCAACATGCATTAACTTAGGAGTGTTCCAGATATGCTGTGAGTTGGTGAGTTGTACTACTAACAGTAATATATTATTGAAGTTGTTTGTTGTATGCTTTTGAATTTTGAGGCTTCCCTGGTCTCACATCTTGTAAAAATATCATAAGCCTGAAGATTTGAAGCTTCTGGTTTTGGCAACTTTACATGTGCCCAGATTCAACAGAGTAGAGACCAGGAAGAAACTTGTACTGAGAGAAATGTACTGGACACATAGATTAAAAACACTTCATTTTTTGGGTTAGATATGTTTTGGAACTTTCTAGCTTTGTATAAGTCCCTTTCTATGTAATTAGATACTGTACCTTTAAGTTGTAGGGTGGATACCCTGAGATTGCCTTTTAAATGGTTGTTAGATGCAGGATGCATTACACTGTAAAGCCTTTGAGTGACATGTATTAATTTAGGAGTATTCCAGATATGCTGTGAGTTGGTGAGTTGTACTGTTTGACTAATATTAACACACTATTAAAGTTGTTTGATGCATGCTTTTGATTTTTAAATATTGTTTGTCTGCAGAAAAATTGCCATTGTTGAATCAGCCAGATATAGTAGAAGTACTTTTATTACGTTTGAAGATATTGTAAGTCCTCTTTAAGCTTTGTGAATATAATATATTTTTGTAAACTGTAACCTGTATTGGTCTTGTAATCTTGCATATTGTATATTGTCTTTTAATAGCAAATTGTTGGTTCATACCTGAGGAAGACTGTTGGAAACAAATGTATCTACCGGATGTTTCGTTGTTGATGACTTTGGACCCCCCATCACTTATTATATTAAATTAATTATATTTTGCATTAATTTTTGTATATTTTTTGGAAATTTTTGATGTATATGCCTCAGTAGGAGAGTGTGTTGTTATAGCTGTATGATTCTCTGGTCTTAACTTATTCCATAGCTGTTGTTCTCCTAGATATTGTATTTTTAAAAAAGTCACAGCTGACTTATGGCAACCCCGAAGGGTTTTCAAGGTAAGAAACATTCAGAGGTGGTTTACCATTTCCTACCTTTGTGTCATGACCCTGGTATTTCTTGCAGGTCTCCCATCCCTTTTTACATGCAATGTAAAAAGCAAACAAATGTAATCATGAGTCTAAGTTCTTAACACTTTTTATAAGAATTGTTTCCAACTTTTTTTTTTTTTAGCAGAATCATATTTTAAATAGTGTATATTATTTTCAGTGATGCTTCTCAGGATAGAAGACAGGTGTATAGAAAAACCAGCTAAGGGAATACCCTGCCTCTCTATGCGCTCTCTTAGTTGTGCAGTATATCAGCAGAAAGCAGTAGACTGTTACTACAGCAGGCTCTCCTCTTGATAATATATGTTATTATATTACTTTTAGAAGAACTGTTGGACGTAGGAGTTTTCATATTGTTCTGGGCCAACACATCTTCCTTCTGGGGATTAGAACACAACTCCTTTCCTTTTATAGAACTTACCTTAAAATTAACTTTCCCTTTGTAATGTTGGAGCGCTAGTCCTTTAGAAGTATGGATGATCACCAGAGAGAGCTTAATGAACAAGCAATGGGGTTTTTTAAGAGTTTTCTTGTTGGCATTTCTATCATGGATGACACTTTAAACCACTCAGGTGAAAAAAGACTTTCACAAAAATAAAATATGAATAATTATGTACAGAGGAAGCCAATATGGTGCAGCTCTATTATCAGAATAGAGGTAGTGTCGTCCCCCCCCCCCCCCCCAAAGCACAGATCCGTGTTGTGTCTCTTCCCTGCTGGGGTCGTGGACCAATTAAATGGCCTTCCTATCCCTAGAAGAAATCCTGCTCTATGGTTTAATATAGATCTGGAAGAACTAAACAGATTGCATAAACGCTGGTGGCAGAAAATGCAGGTCATGTCTGGCAGAATATGCTCTAAAACATTTTGGAAGGTCAATGAGTTGATGCTGATATGGTGAAGAAACAATACTTTCCCACTACCATTCCATCCACTAAATCATGTTGTAATCAATTATTAGAATAATTAGGTAGTTTTTGAGTTCCTAGAAGGAATTGGTTATTTTTACATAATTCTTTGTGCACAAAATTTGTCAGATCCGTTCCAGTCTACATGAGTTTTGGAATAGGACCAGTAGTTGAGTGGTCTGGCTCATTTTTTATAGCTTCTACTTGGTATCCCTAAATGATGTTGATATGATTCTGGGAAAGCTACCTTTGCTAATAAATTCTTTTTATCACAAGGTGAGAGAACCATTAAACACTATTGTAAATGCTTCATTGTTTAAAGAAATCTGAGCCAATATAACCAATAGATAGTGCAGTTCATCTACTTTTGAAGATGGGCACATTCTCAATTTGATCTTCGTGACTGGGGTTACAGTGGACCGGATTACTGCTTTGGCAGTACCGTGGTTGGACCACTTTGCCTTGAAGGCCTGTCTTAATACTCCACTCTGACCCTGTTTGGGCGGTGAGCCTATTTTGGCTCGCCCGTGGAGCCAAATGGACCCTGTGCAGCTTCAGATAGCTCTGCGGGATCCGATGCCCCCAGTGGCTCATTGGATGAGCATGTAGAGGACTGGCATGGCCGACTCAACAGCCATTGATGAGATCACTTCCCGGCATCCTCTGCACCCTCGGCTGAAGCTTGCTCCTTGCTTTATCCAGGAATTGAGGCTAATGAAGCAAGAGCTAAGATGGCTAGAGAGGCAGTGCTGGCGTGCTCATGATGAAGCCACAAGAGCATCTTATAGGACGTTTATGAGAGCCTACAAGATGGCAGTCAAGGCTCCTAAATGACAATATTGTACGGCTGAGGTTGCATCCGCAAGCTCACACCCAGCCCAGTTGCTCCGTCGTGACCTTCCTGCTACAGTTGATACAGTAAATGAACTCGAGGCTTCTACCATGTCTTCTTGTTCCATTCTGGATTATTTCAGCCCGCTCAGTCTTGAGGAAGTCGACAAATTACTCCTAACTGTACACCCTACCACATGCTCCCCTGATCTGTGCCCTTCATGGCTAATTAAAGCTGGCCACGATGGTTTTTGAGGTGCATTGCAGAAGATGTGTATACCAATAAAGGTTGTGTATTTGTATTTGTGTGCAGAAGATAATTAACAAATCCCTTTTTGAGGAGTTGTTCCCGGAGGCACTTAAGGTGTGCCCCTCTCCTAAAAAAGCCATCCTTGGATCAGGCCAAATTGGCCAACTACTGGCTGGTTTCCAACTTGCCCTATTTGGGCAAGTTAATAGAGAGAGCAGTGGCAATTCAGCTACAGGGCTTTTTGGATGACGCTTCTGTATTAGACCCTTTCCAGTCCAGTTCCACCTGGGTCATGGGACAGAGACGGCACTGGTCGCCCTCACGGATGACCTCCGGAGGCACTGGGATTGAGGCGGAACGGCAGTGCTGTTGTTGTTAGATCTGTTGGCTGCATTTGACATGGTCGACCACCAGCTACTGATCTACCTCCTCACTGACATTGGAGTTTAGGGGCTGGCCTTGCAGTGGCTTGCTTCCTTTCTCCAAGGTCAGGGACAGAGGGTGGCGCTAGGGGACCAGCTGTCCCGAAGGCACCCACTTGAATGTGGTGTGCCCCAAGAGGCAGTATTGTCCCCAGTATTATTCAACATATATATGCGCCCTCTTGCCCAGTTTGCTCGGAGGCATGGGCTGGGTTTTCACCAATATGCAGATGACACCCAGCTCTATCTGTTGCTGGGCAGTCTGTCCAACTCCAAACTAGAAGATCTTGACTAGGCATTGCAAGGTGTGGCTGGTTGGCTTAGGCTGAGCTAGCTGAAATTGAATCCAACGAAGATGGAGGTCCTGTGCCTGAGTTGGGGCGGTCCGGGGGTAGGGATCCCATTCCTGACCTTCGATGGGGTGCCACTGGTGCCAGTGCAGAGGGTTAGGAGCTTGGGAGTGCTCCTGGACATTTCTCATCTAACTGTAGCCCGAACCAAATACCGTGTTCATCTGACAGGAACTAAGTAGCTGACTACACTAATGCCAGCACTTTTAAATGTGATATTCATGGTTTTAAATTTTGTATTGCTATATTTTATATTGTACCCAGTATTGTTTGTTGTATTTTATATTGTTGTAAGCTGTCCTGAGCTGGCTTTGCTGAAAGGGTGGGGTAAAAGTTTAACTAATAAATAAAATAAATAAATTCAGGGCTATATAGGATAGTGCAGTCCTTCATACAATGGCATTTGAGTTTTAAAGGCTCTAACAACCTAAACTGTCTTGAACAACAAGGAATGGTGGGATATAAATGTTTTAATAAATAAATAAAATCTGGGCCTGAACACTGACACCCAATGTGGATAAAACGAAATGAGTATAGCATGTTGGTTGTTTCCAAATGTTCTTCTTCATGTAGAATACTTAATCTGTAGGCCACTGTATTGATATCTACAGGTGGTGAGCTCCCTGATGCCAGTCAATAGCTGTTAGTGCAGTTACAGCCAACAAAAGTAAAAACAGCCTCCCAGGTCAGTTTATTCTGTACTGCATGGTTTTACTTTGTTTTTTCTTGTTTACTCCATCACTGGTTCCAAACACTTACTCAGAACTTCTCCACCCTCATTTGGGTTAAATGGGAATGAAAGTAAGTGGTGTATATTGTATACCAGTACCGTCCTTCGGTGTATACCAGTACCGTCCCATTACCGTCCTTCGGTGGGGCGCCATTGGTGCCAGCGCCGAGGGTCAGGAGTTTGGGTGTGCTCCTGGATTCCTCCCTGAAAATGGAGGCCCAGGTAGCAGCCCAGGTAGCAGCCACTGCCAAGGCAGCCTTTTACCACCTACGGCTGGTTAGGCAGTTGGCCCCCTTCCTCGAACGCGAAGACCTAGCCACAGTGAGCCATGCTGTGGTCACCTCAAGACTTGATCACTGTAACGCTCTCTACATGGGGCTGCCCTTGTCTCAGATCCGGAGGCTGCAGCTGGTGCAGAATGCTGCGGCCAGGCTGTTGATGGGTCTCTCTTTGCGGGACCACATCCGGCCTGTGCTGCAGTCACTGCACTGGCTGCCTATAGCATACCGGATCCAGTTCAAGGTGCTGGTGTTAACCTTTAAAGCTCTATATGGTCAGGGGCCTGCCTACTTGAGGGACCACCTTTCCCCATATAGGCCCCAGAGGGCACTGAGGTCAGGCACTCAACGTCGTCTGACTCTCCCTGGTCCGAAAGACGCTCGGTTGGCCTGTACCAGGGCCAGGGCTTTCTCGGTGGTGGCTCCTTACTGGTGGAACGAGCTCCCGGAGGACATCAGGGCCCTGCGGGACCTATTGCAATTCCGCAAGGCCTGCAAGCCGGAGCTCTTCCGCCAGGCTTTCAACTAGGAGCCGCCACTGGGGGGAAGAACTGGTTTGGTAACATCGCCCTGGTCCTGTCGGCCGCACCCCCTCGCTGCCTTGTTCGCCATGAGAACTCTGCATAATTGAAGCCGCCATCTGCTGTAGTATATTGTGTTGGATACGGTATTAGTTTTAATTGTCTGTTTTTACATTGTAAACCTTTGAGGGTATTTTTATGTGTGTTAGCCGCCTTGAGCCGGTTCGCTGGCAAGGCGGGATATAAATATAATAAATAAATAAATAAATAAATATATAATTAGAACACTAGGAACATGAAGCCAAATCTTCAGATAACTTTTTCCAGTAGCATATTAGAGTTGCCACGTCTCTTACTTGTGGCAGGGGAAGAAGCTTCCCATCCAGGACATTCACTCTATATTTGCTCTGATACCATAGAGTTTTCAGGCCAAATGCTTGAGTGTCCCCCTGATGACGTACCCAGCATTGTGCCAGGCACGTTGACCCAATTCGAACACTTTGGGGGTGGGATTCCCCCAGCTGGATCCGGGCTGGCAGGTTGGGGGCCTTTTGACCGGGCAGCCCCCCCCCCCCCAGGGGACCTGGCAGCCCTATATTATATGGTTAATAGTGTCTAGGACAAGATGAAGCCTTAGATTGTCCCATGAACCAGGGAGGAGCAGTAGTTCTCAGTACTACATTCTCTTCTCCAATACGTAATGGGGCCACCATCAATCAGTGGCTCCCAAATTCCACTTAGCCAGGAAGTTGTCGTTGGTTTTTATTTTGTTTTTTTACATTTTATAAACCTCTGTCATGCCCTCTGTCCGTTTTTTTAAAAAACTGGAAAAGCTCAGACTATTTAGTCTTCTTATAGGAAAGGTGTTCTGACTCCTTAATCAACTTGCCTGCCCTCTTTGGCACTTTCTCCAGCTCTATAATACTCTTTTTGAGATACAGCAACCAGAACTGTATACGGTACTCAAATGAAGCTGTATGATATATCTCATATATATTCCTCATCAAAGGTTCCTAAGTAAGCTCAGTAGTCACGGGATAAAAGGACAAGTCTTTTTGTGGATCAAAAAGTGGCTAATTAAAAGGAAACAGAGAGTATAAATAGGAAATTTTCTCAGTGGAGGGAGGTAAGCAGTGGGGTACCACAGGGATCCGTACTCTGTCCGATGCTTTTTAATTTGTTCATTAATGATTTGGAGTTGGGAGTAAGCAGTTAAGTGGCTAAATTTGCAGATGACACAAAGTTGTTCAGGGTGGTGAGAACCAGGGAGGATTGTGATACCAAAGGTATCAGTCGAGGATGGGCAAGTGGGCATCAACATGGCAAATGGGGTTCAGTGTGACCAAGTGCAAAGTGATGCACATTGGAGCCAAAAATTCTAATTATAAATACACATTGATGGGGTCCGAACTGGCGGAGACTGACCAAGAGAGAGATCTTGGAGTCATAGTAGATAACTCAATGAAAATGTCGAGACAGTGTGCGACTGCAGTGAAAAAGGCCAACGCTATGCTTGGGATTATTAGGAAGGGAATTGAAAACAAATCAGCCAGTATCATAATGCCCTTGTATAAATCGATGGTGCGATTGTCTGGGGCAAGTGATGCACTGTATTCTTGGTGCTTGGGGGGGCAACAGTGGGAGGGCTTCTAGTGTCCTGGCCCCACTGGTGGACCTCCTGAGGGCATCTGGTATTTTTGGCCACTGTGTGACAGACTGTTGGACTGGATGGGCCATTGGCCTGATCCAACATTGGCTTGTCTTATGTTCTTATCTGTATATTACATCTGTATATTACATTTGTACATTACAATTCCTTTCCTGAAAAACTCCAGCATGGAGTTTGCCTTTGTCACTGTCACCATACATTGAATTGACATTTCTGTTGAACTATCCACTGCAGCCCCAAGATCTTTCTCCTTCTCAGCCAGTTCAGACCCCATCAGCATATATTTAAAGTTAGGATTTTTTGTTCCAATGTGCATCACCTTCTGCTTCCCTAGAATTTCATTTTTCGCATCAGTGCCCATTCACCCAATGTAGAGGGACTCTCCTGTAATTCTTCATAATCCAGTATGGTTTTCACCATCCGGAACAATCCACAAATTTAAGCGCTATCCTTCTCATCCCCAATTCCACATAATTTATGAATAAACTAAATTGCCCCAGTCCCAGTATTGAAAACATTGTTTACTTCCCTCCACTAAGTGAACTGTCTATATATTCCTACTCTCTACTTCCGGTCATTTAACCGATTTGTAACCCACAAGAGAACCTGTCTTATTATCCCATTATAGCTAAATTATTCAGGAGTTACCTTTTAAAAATGGTATTTGGAAGTCCGACTATATGATGTTAGCTGGATTACACTTATTCACTTCCTTGCTAACCTTTCCAAAGAAATCCAAAAGGCTGATGAGGCAAGACTTTCCTTTACTGACACCATGCTGATTTTTCCTCAGCAGGCTTTGTTCCTTGATTTGTTTAATAATCCTATCATTAATAACAATTCCTCCTAATTTACTTGGAATATATGTTAGACTAACTGGCTTGTAATTTCCTGAATCCCTTCTAAACGCCTTTTAAAAAATTGGTGTAACATTTGCTACTTTTCAGTCTTCCAGTATGGAGGCTCATTTTAGTGACAGGTAAACAATGTCATGTTTGGGTTCCTAAAGGACACGTGGGTGTATTTCACATGGATCTGTAGACTTACTAATTTTCAGTTTGACTAGTAGTCATAGAATGTCATTTCTCATTACTTCAGTTTGACTTAGACATCCTTCCTGAAAATAGCAGTTCTGGCATGGGTATGTGTCCTATGTTTTCTACAATAAAACCTGACACAAATAATTCTAGTTTCTTTGCCCATTTATCTGTCTTTCATAAGCAATCTTTTCTTTCATTGGTCATCTAAAGGCTCAGCCGCCCCCCTGGCCAGTTTCCTGTTCTTTTTACATTTGCTCTTTTTACTTGCCTTATTGTAAACTTACATGAAAATAGAATGTTAGAAGCCAGATAGATATTACAAAGCTTGGATAGATCAAGGCAGGGCTCCGTTGGGGCCGGAGCGAGCCGGAGCGCCGCTCCGGGAGAGAAGGGGCCGGGGCCCCCCGCAAAGGAGCCCCGTCCCGCCCCCAGCCACCTTCTGCGGGGCCGCGGCCAGCCGCCGGCCCCGCAAGCGAGCCCGGTCCGGCCCCCAGTTACCTTCCGTGGGGCCGCGGCCTGCCGCCGGCCCCGCGAGTGAGCCCCGTCCCGCCCCCTGCCATCTTCCGCGGGGCTGCGGCAGGCCGCCGGCCCCGTGAGTGAGCCCCGTCCCGCCCCCTGCCATCTTCCGCGGGGCCGCGGCCGGCCGCCGGCCCCGCGAGTGAGCCCCGTCCCGCCCCCTGCCATCTTCCGCGGGGCCGCGGCCGGCCGCCGGCCCCGCGAGTGAGCCCCGTCCCGCCCCCAGCCACCTTCCGCGGGGTCGCGGCTGGCCGCCAGCCCCGCAAACGAGCCCCGTCCCACCCCCAGTCACCTTCCGTGGGGCCGCGGATGGCCGCCGGCCCCAGGAAAAAAACTCTCCCTCCCCCACTCACCCCCCCTCCCTCCCCCACTCACCCCACTCCCTGGGCCCAAGGGAGGGAGAAGCCGGGCCTGAGTGGCTTAACACCACTCAGGCCCAAGCAAGGGGGGGGAGGGAAAGCCAGCCCCAGTGTGGGGAGAAGCGCCCCTCCCTTCCTTCCCTCTCTCCCCCCACCTACCTACCTGTTCCTTCCTTCCCCCCTTCCTCCCTCTCTCCCCCCTTCCTTCCTTCCTTTCTTTTCTCTCTCTCCCAACTACCTACCTACCTTACTGTTCCTTTCTTTCTTCCTTCCCCTTTCTTCCTCCCTCCTTCCTTCCTTTCTTTCTTCCTTCCCCCCTCCCTCCTTTTTTTTCTTTCTTTCTTTTCTCTCCCCCACCTACCTACCTTCCTTCCTGTTCCTTTCCTTCTTTCCTTCCCCCTCCCTCCCGTCTGGCCTTCTGACACACTGCCCATGACGTCATTCCGGTGACGTCAGGGGGTGTGGCATATGCAAATGAGTTATGCTAATGAGCTCCTGCACCTCTTTTTTTACGAAAGGACCCCTGGATCAAGGTAAAGATTCTTAAATGGCACTTGCATTGTGGCCTCATTGGCTTGAATCCCAGATTTCCCTTACAGAGATATGTATAAACATCTCTGATCAACTCTAATCTAATCAACTGCCACATCTCTCTGATAGTTCTGACCATCCAGTAAGGGCAAGAATTAAGCATGCATGTGGTAGGCCTGAGCCCTTCATGCTCATATTTTCTGGTTTAACAAACTGGAAGATATTTAACACACCAGACATGAGAAGATGAGAAGGGAAACCAGCTATCTGCTAATAATGGCATTATATTGAGTGTAACTGTTTTGTCGCAAAATGTTTAGCGGGTTGGTCAAAGCAAGCTTCTCTGCTTCCCAGTGTGAACCAAGTTATAACAAGCAACAAGCCTTAAAACACTTGAAAGGCTGCACAGGATGACTTTGTTCTAATGCAGCTAGAAATGTAAAATTTACAGAAATTTTGAACTTGGGAAGTGTCCCCCCCCCCCCCCCCCAGGCCTTCACTTTTCTAAATGCAAAAAAGTGAACTTTTTTTTTTTGCTGCCACCACAACCATGCATTAGGACTTAAAATGGGCCCTAGCCAATGTCTGGTTAATTTCATTGTGGATTTTTTGCTACTTAACGATCATCCCTGCCACTTAATTGCCCCATATTTTGAGGACACTAAAGATTACTGTAGAAGACTTTGTACCTATAGGTTTTGAATTCTGAATTAACACATTTTATTTTAGAATCATAGAATTGGAAGGGACATCCAGGGACATCTAGTCCAACCCATTGCACAACGCAGGAAATTCAAAATACCTCTCCCCACACCCCCAGTGACTCCCGTTCCATGCCCAGAAGATGACAAAAAACCTCCAGGGTCCCTGACCAAACTGGCTTGGAGAACAATTGCTTCCTGACCCCAAAGTGGCAATCAGCCTTTCCTTGGGTGTGTAAGAAAGGGCCACAAAAACTAAACACTGATGCAACCCTTCCTTCCCTCCCTCTCATGATCTTTCTAAGATCACAGAATCAGCATTGCTGTCAGATGGCCATCTAGCCTCTGTTTGAAAGTCTTCAAAGAGGGAGACCCCGCCACCTCCCAAGGAAGCCTGTCCCACTGAGGAACTGCTCTGTCAGGAAGTGCTTCCTAATGTTTAGCCAAAAACTCTTTTGATTTAATTTCAACCCGTTGGTTCTGGTCCGACCTTCTGGGGTAACAAAAAACAACTCCGACCATCCTTTATATGACAGCCCTTCAAGTACTTGAAGATGGTGATCATTTCACCTCTCAGTTGTCTCCTCTCCAGGCTAAACATACACAGCTCCTTCAGCCTTTCCTCATAGGACTTGATCTCCAGACCCCTCACTATCTTCATTGCCCTCTTCTGGACTCGTTCCAGCTTGTCTATATCCTTCTTAAATTGTGGTGCACAAAACTGAACACAATACTCTAGGTGAGGTCTAAGCAGAGCAGAGTAAAGTGATACCATCACTTCACATGATCTGGACACTATACTTCTGTTCAGGGGTCATTTCGGGCTGGAGCAAGGTAGAGCGGCGCTCTGCAAGCCCAGGAGTGGGCACCAGGGCAGCCACAGGCTGAATCAGATTCTCTGATCTGATTCGGCCTGCCATTTAATTGCTGCCAAAATTCGGTGGCAGCTTAAAAAGCAGCTGGAGGGGAGGTGGTTTGAGGGAGAGGCTCCAAACTTACAGAGTAGCTGCTGGAGCCTCTCCCCCAAATACCCACCAAGTTTCAAGAATATTGGACCAGGGGGTCCAATTCTATGAGCCCCCAAACAGGATGCCCCCATTCCCTCCATTGTTCTTTATGCTGGGAAAAAAGTAACATTTTTTCCCACCATAGAGAACAATGGAGGGGATGGGGCAACCTTTTTGGGGGCCTGTAGAATTGGACCCCTCCCTCAAACCCCCTCTCCTCCAGCCCATCATATACCCTATGAGTTTTTGCCATTGACTTCAATGGCCCATAGGTTATAATGGGGCTGAAACTGACATTTGGCTGGCCATGACTCTGGAATCAGCTTGCATTGCCGAAACTGACATGTGGGGGTCATTCAGCAGCTGGAACAGATGCAGCCTGATTTGGCCCAATCTGAATCAGGTGAAACATTTTTCATTTGCACACCCCTAGTGGGCACAAATGGCAGTGGTGGCAAGCCCCGCCTGCAGCTCCTAGCGGGCCTGTGGAGGAAGTGAAGCGAGTAGGAGTTTAAACCCCTTCTGTTTAGAGTTGCGGGGCAGTGGTGGCATGATCTTTCCATTGTATTCTGTTGCTTTTGAAGATGCCCCCCTTTTCCTTCCCTTTCTGACACACTTCCGGTAATGTCAGGGGGCATGGCATATGCTAATCAGTTATACTAATAGGTATGCTAATAAGCTCCTGCACCTCTTTTTCTATGAAATGACCCCTACTTCTGTTGATAACAGCCTAAAATCACTACCCATCAGGACACAGGGCGGTAATGTTCTTCACTCTTAGATGTATATTCATTCATTTAGAAGGAGATGTTTTGTACTGGATGTAAGTGAGCTCTTGGTCTTCTGCTGTTCAATAGGAAATGTTCTCCTACCAATTTCTTAGCAAGTCTTTATAGATAATGAACTTCTCATGATATAACTGGAAAAGGGCTTCTCACAGTGTGTTCCGAAGGGAAACTAAACTTAATATACCCTTTGCTCGCATGACTAGCTTTTGTGTTGTCCATACAAAGTGAAATGAATTGAGGCAACCTCATAACCAGTAGCTTATGCACATAACTAGGCTGCTGTCTGTGTTTTATAAAGCATCTGCTGTAAACCTGCATTTTTATGGCATGTGTTTGGATTAAGAGTTCTAAAATTTCATGACTGTTTTTTTAAAGCCCCCAGAGGAAATGTGATGGCATACTTTAATTTTCCCTACCCCCTTTGTCATGCTTGGAAGAATATCATGTACTCTTCATCTAAGGATATGTATTCTCTTCTTAAAGGATCTCATTATTCTACAAGAAAGGCTTTCATATGGAAAACAATCACCATGCAAACCATGTATTTTATTATGAACTTCATCTGGTTGATCATCTCCTTATGTTCAAAGGGACAGAGGGAGTGGGGGTAAATATATGATTGCATGCAACTCTCTGTTGTAAGTTATTACTAAGAAATCTAGACTGTACATCCTATATGCATGCAAAGCTTCTTCTGCTTGCCCTAGTGCTTTAATGTTACCGGGTAGAAAGGGCAGCATTTCTCCCCCGATCTGCAAAATCCCTTGTGGCTGCAGTGTCGGAGCCAGGAAAATCAAAGAGCCACCTACTGACCCTATCTATTGTCTGGCCTTGTTGTCTTCTATCAGTGGCATGCCACAATCAACAAGATACATGTGTACCTTATGCTTGCTCAGGGTTTGGCAGACCCCTTCCTTGCACCTGTTTGTTTATGCATGAGCTGTGTGTGTTTGAATTCAAACAGCTAGTCAGGGGGTAGGAAGAAGGCAGAAACATCTCTGTCAGTAGCATTTTATTGCCAACTACAGATGAGGAAACCTAGAATGGTGACATAAGAGGCAAGTAAAAAAATTTCAAGGCTTTAAGTGTACTGTAAAATGGGAATAGATGTGACAGTTGTTAGTTAATAAAATGATGTCTCTCTTTTCTGTATTAACAAACTCCCCCAATTTCCCGCTCATTCTTTTTACTTGAACCTGCCTTTCTTATTGGGGGGGAAAAAAGACTTCAGATTGAATTTCTTAGTACTGAACATGCTAAGTCATAGTTTATTTCACAGCTGAACAAAGTTGGACTAACATGAGTAAGTGTTCCCATGGCTTGAAATGTGGCCTAACTATATGATGGATATACATTTACAGAGTCTACATAATAGGATAGTTGTCATGAATAGGAGCGACAATGTGGTACAGAAAACTTTCTGCAGAAATGGTTCCAGGGCTTTATTTTTCTGCATCTAATTATACATTTCTAAAAATTTGCCTTTTCATAAAATTAATGAAAATGAATGGATTCTATTCACAACACTATATTAGGCAAGCTTAATACTTTCAAAGTTGCAGTTAATGTTTTAAGATGTTTATCATCAGACTGTGTGAGAGAATTTGTGCATATTTTATCGATTTGGTAAAAAGGGGGAATAAAACCACAAATACATCTCTCCTTATATATAATTGAGTAGTGGGGTGGCACTTTTTGAACATTCCACATGCTCCTAAATCAGTTGGCTCCATGTTGTATCACTCAGAAACTATCCCTATCCACTGGCTGTGTTGCCTGCATATCGTTGCCAACATTCTAAACCAGGGGTGTCAAACAAGTGGCCTGCGAGCTGGATCGCCCTTGGAGGGCACCAATCAGGCCCACAAGGCCCTGGCTGTTTCCTACTTTCATTTGCAGTTCTACTGCTGCTGCCATGTTACAGCTTGCTTTACCAATCTCTTTCAGTCGCACAGGAGAGATCAATAGGCAAGGCTCTCCTGTGTGACTGAGTCTGATAAAGAACTTGCTGAGGCTCCTCCCCCTCCTCCACCCAGGGGAAGGGAGGGAACAGCCAGAGCTCACTTCCTGGCCAGGCTACAGGAGACAAAGGGAATCCTTTCTTTCCTTCCACTGGCTGAGGTCCTCCCGGGAGGAAGGGAGAGCCTGTTTTGCTGGGCTGTCTCAATCACATGGAAGAAATACCAAGCACTTTTAAGACCAACAAAGTTTTGTTCAAGGTATGAGCTTTTGTGTGCCTTGCTACAGTGTGTGTGTTTTGTTGGGCTCCTTATGCCAGGACTCTAGTGGGTGCAACTGGGTTCCCTCCACCTTTCACTGTATTCATGCCCTCATGATCCAGTCTTTCTCAGTAAGAAAGCAATTTGAACTACTTTAGAGGAGGAATAACAATAAGTCAGTGAGGTGGATTAGACTGAGAGTGTGTGTCCAGACCAAGTTCACCCCCTTTGTAGGAAGTTGTAGTTATTTCTCTGGGGAAGAGTATAGGTTTTTTAGACAAACACATGTCCCTCAGTCGGTGTTAGGATGCCTGCTCATGGTTTTGACCAACACATGAAGCAACTTATGTACAAAAGCTTGCAATGCCCAGCCATTTCATGTTTTCCCCTGGGTCCTAGGCTAGGAACACTGAGCATGAGACTTTTGTAATAAATATCAATAAATCAAAAGTAGGTTTGCAGTTTACAGATACACACCTGAACAGTATACTGAAGATTGCTACAGCACAGACATTTTGATGCAGTAATTCAGAGCAGAGGTGTCAGTTATCAGAGACTGTTAAATAGACAAAACATTGCAAGATTGTTAGTGTTTTAAGCACATTTTATTTAAAGTTTTTTTTAAAAAAACTTTAATTGTGTTGTCTGTGTCCTTTATAAAGTTTATAT
Source organism: Lepidodactylus listeri (assembly GCA_029233225.1). Lineage (NCBI taxonomy): Eukaryota > Metazoa > Chordata > Lepidosauria > Squamata > Gekkonidae > Lepidodactylus > Lepidodactylus listeri. Next base: position 117,885,792 of record JARCFY010000001.1, read on the forward strand.
CTCCACTACCTGGCATTACATTTTATGACACAAATGGCCCAGCCCAACAAGGTCTCATTCATGTCAGATCCAGCCCTCATAACAAATGAGTTCGACCCCTCTGTTCTAAACAGTTTGCTCTTCCTCCCCCCCCTCCACATAGCCAGTAAGAACACAGAGGTCATTTGCATATACGGCCTGATTGGCTTTTGCCTCTAACATTCTAAACAGTTTGTTGTTGCTGTTGGGAGTCATTGAATGTGTCCTAAGGTAAAATACATGTCCCAGTCTTCCCTTAAACGGTCACTAGAGTTGCCAGTCTCCCTGTGGGGCCTGGATATCTCCCAGAAATTACTGTGTTCCCCAGCCACAGCACATCATTTCCCATACAGAAAATTTCCCAGCTCTATGGCATTATACCCTGCTGAAGTCCCTCCGCACTCCAAACCATCCCCTCCCCAGGCTATACCCCTCAAATCTACAGGTATTTCCCATCCCAGAGTTGGCAACCCTTTAACTGGCTATGGAACCGCTTTCCAGACCCTTGGAACCCAGAAGACATGGCATAGTAGGAGGTGCTTTTCTACCTTAGCTACCACTGCATAACCCCAAATCAACATAAGTCAGATGTGGGGGGAACCATGCCTGTTACTGTGAGGCTTTCCTCCCATACTACCCACTTGGGGCAGCAAAATGACTTGAGACAGCCCTGCCTTATAGCTAAGCAGAAGGAAATAAACATGGCTTGCCTCCCTCTATTTTCCTCTTCCCTCCACTGCCCCACCAGCCACAGCTGGAACACTCACCTGGAGCTTCCTATCATGGGCATTAGTGAGGAGGAGCTGATGGCTTCAGCAGAACCCACACCTGGCCCCGATGAAGCTCTTGAAACTGATAGTTTGCCATTGCCACCCGCATCAGCAACAGCTGATGAGGAACAACTACCAGCAGACAGCCCCCCCCCCGACTCACCTCCGAGGGTTGCGCGCTTGAGGGGCCGACTCCATCGGGACTTGGCATCCAGGTGAAGCACGCTTGTGGAACAGTCATTCAGCCCTGAGTTTTAACAGAAGCTTGGCTGCTCACACCGATCGCTAATTGGAAACAGCAGCAGAGGGATATTTAGCTCCCCACTCTAGGCTGGCTTCTTTTGGAAGCATCTAGTTGATCTTGCGACATCCTTGTGCCCACTCCACTCTTGTTTCCGGATTTCACTCCTGCTCAGCACTCTCGGCTTCCTGACCTCGACTCTGAATGACTCTGCTCCCGGTTTGTGATTCGGACTTTTGCTATTGGTTCCTGCTTTGTTCTTAAATTGGCTTTGACCTTGGACTGAACTTGGACTCTTGCTGCCCACATCCCGGGTCCTGACACTTCCTTCTAGAGCCTGTTGTATCTCTTCCCAAAACGGGCCTTACTCCTAGTATAATAATAATCTTTTAAAAATCAAATTATGATTTCATCTGCCTGACTGTGGAGATCAAATTAAAACCAATACAAAAATTCTTGTGTACTGTTCTCCTCTCATATGGTAGAAAGGATATTAGACTGATATGAAATTAAGAAGTATTGCTATAGAGAATAATAGTGAAACTGAGGTGCCATAATGGCATTCATGAAATTCTGCTGAAATAGATGAGTGGACAACTATGTCCGGGGCATAGCATGTAAAGTTCTTTAGGTGTGCTAAACTTAATATTCAAACAGTTTTCTATCAGTCCCCCCTCTTAAATTGAAACAATATAAGGGAAATATAGAAATCCTGATCCAGTGCCTGGATGCAATTTTGAAGCTGATGCAGATTAATAAAGTGAAGCTTAATCCTGACAAGACAGAAGGGGCAACTGATGGCCAGAAGGTCTGACCTGGGATTTAAGGTGTCACCCTTTCTTGATGGGGTTGCAGACCCTTTCTGGATGGGATCTGTAGTCTTGGGGGTACTCTTGGATCCAGGTGTACAGCTGGATAAGCATCTCCAGCACTTTTGTATTGTGTAATCATGGAATTGTTTTATATGATTTTATGGTTTTAATTGTATTTATATATTGACTGTGAGCCTCCCTAAGCCTGCATTGTGGGGAGGGTGGGGTATAAATGTGATTAATAAATACATTTAAATAAATAAATAAATAAATAAGCAGGTGGCAGCTGTGGCTAGGAGTGCCTTTTACCAGCTTCGATTAGTTAGCCAGCTGTGGTCTTTCCTGGGCCTTTCCTGGGCAGAAAAGATTTGGGGTACGCCCTTAAAAACTTTTTAGAAACTTTAATTGTTACAGAATGCTGCCCCATCTATGCTGGTCCCCAATTTGCTCCCGGGCATGATTCAAGGTCCTGATGTTAGGCATCCAGAGTGCTATATGGTTTGGGATCAACATACCTGAAGGCCCACTTTATTCCCTTATGAACTCTCCTAACTATTACAGTCATCTCTGGAGGTCCTGCTTTGTGTTCTCCCACCTCCTGTGATAAGCTGGGTAGGAACCCAGGAGAGGACCTTCTTGAGCAGAGCACAAAAACTCTGGAACTCTCTCCCCAGGGAGTTTCATCTGTCTCCTTCTGTTGCTTTCTTCTTCCACTGAGTGAAGACTTTGTGGTTTCATTTGGCTTTCCCTCAATGATCCTTCCTGCCTGACTAATGTTTTAATTGTTGGTTTTATGTTTTCATATGTATGTTAGCTTTGTTTTTAATTGTTTTAAAGACATGTGTTTTTGGATGGAGATTGGTTTTAAAAGGATTTAAAATATGATTTTATTATGTATGTTTTAATTTGATAAGCTACCTTGGTGGCCCCTGTGAGGACAGAAAGGCAGGATATAAATTTTGTAAATAAATAGATGCGACTTCAAATTTTTACATATTACTCCAATTAAAAATATAGCTATGCAAAGCTTTGGATTTGTTTAAATATAACATTTTAAATAGAGTTGATTTAATTTCTTTCCGAAGTAACTTTTTCAGTTTAAGTATTTATAAATTTAGGAACATAAAATTAGCATAGGATACTCTGTAAATTTTGTTTACTTATTGTTGGTCAAATTGAATATGACAAATCAGATCAAACTCTGAGGTACAGTATGGAACCTCACGGGACTCCCACAGGTCGGAGGCCAAGGAACCGAGCTGCAGTCCCCTAAGACTGGACTCTAAAACTTACCTTCCAAGTAGGATTGGAAACATCACGAAATAGTTATTCCCAGTCCTAACCCCAAAAAGCTTGTCAGCAGGATGTCATGATGTATTGAAAGCCACTGAAAGGTCTAGCAGAAACAGGAAAGTTGCAGTTACTCTATCCATCTCTTGGTGCAGGTCATTCACCAGGATTGCCAAAGCTGTTTCAGTCCCCTAAGCAGGCCTCAAACTACAATTGAAAGGATCCAAACAATCAGCTTTATCCAGGAGTGCTTGAAGTTGTGTAGTCACCACATGTGCAGTCACTTTGCTCACAAATGGAACAATTGAGACTGACCAATAATTATTTAAATCTTGTGGGAACTGGGTAGATTTCTTTAGTAATGGATGTATCACAGCTTGTTTCAAGGCTGGGGTGATATTAACTACCTTTTGGAGCCAATCAGCCAGCCCCTCCCCCCAGCAGACTGAAGCAAAAAGGAAGGATGAGAGCCTTCCTCTAGAGGTAGCAATCTTCCAAGGATCCTGTCCATTCTTACCACCTCCCTGCCTGCGTGGCCTGTGCTATGAACACAGTCAGGAGACATTAACTCCTTCCCCAACAAAATATCACACATACCAGGTCAACCAAGGTCAGGATTTAATCCTGGATGGCTGCTGTTTTTCCTGTGAGTTATCTGGCATTTAGCAGCAAAATATTATTGCCCAGTGAGTTGTTGATATGGTCACTTGCATCTCCCTGGCTGCAGGAAGAGCCAGAACTATGAAATTCACTAATGTCAAAGTAAATACTATCACAAAACAGTATTTGCCCCTGAAAAATTCAGCTCAGCTGTAATATGTATTGGGGATAAACAGATGAATGCTTTGGGTGTGCAAAACAGTGTTTTAAAATATGTTGTCTGGAAGACCACAAACCTACCAGACTCTATGTTCTGAATTATATAACAACAAGAAGAAATCAAAATGAAGGGAGTGATTCCTCTACTTTTAACAGATAGATTTTATGTTATGTTGATCTGCTCAGTCGTATTTAAAAAAATGGTTCTTGATACTAATGCTGAGTAGATTATGAAGTGTCAAGAAATCTCTCCTAAACCTGTCACCAGGGCTCATTTCGTAGCAGGAGCTCCTCTGCATATTAGGCCACTCACCCCTGATGTAGCCAGTCCTCCAAGAGCTTACAGTAGCCCTTGTAAGAAAAGCTCTGTAAGCTCTTGGAGGATTGGCTACATTAGGGGTGTGTGGCCTAATATGCAAAGGCGCTCCTGCTACGAAATGAGCCCTGCTTATGACTGACCCAAGGTCATGCCAGCAGCTGCATGTGGAGGAGTGGGGAATCAAACCTGGTTCTCCCAGATTAGAGTCTGCACTCCTAACCACTGTACCAAACTGGAGAAACTCTGACAGAGGACAGAGAGAAAGAAGAAAGGATCAATGCCTATTTTGCCTTGCCCAAAGTAGGGGAGTGTTCTCTTTCAGGGAGCAGGGTTGGTGATGCTGCTGTAGAAAGAGGGATCCCTCATCAATCCCTGTAAGAAGAGCTCTGTAAACTCTTGGAGGATTGGCTACGTTAGGGGTATGTGGCCTAATATGCAAAGGAGGTCCTGCTACAAAATGAGCCCTGCCTGTCACTATATTTCCTGGTCCATGCAAGTTGCACAAAAGAAGAATCTATGCAAGTAGAATTATGAGCCTAGGCAGAAAGCAGTGCATTCACAGTGTTTTAGTTTAGGGAAGAAATAACACTGAAACATAATATGTCATAAAATAATTAATGATACTTTCTGTTGGAAGATTTTTATGTTAATAGCAAATATATATTTAATCCAATTAAATTTGTTACAAATAATGTTGGTACAAACAAGAGGAAATGATCCCCCCATCCAATGCACAATTAATTCATTCCCAGATGATACAGTAGCCATCCACAGTGTCTAGGACTGGCCACATTAACAGGCTTGTCAGAAATTATTAGTTTTGAAAGTTGGAAGTAGGTATTCCATATTCAGAACTGGTACCAGATGCAAGACACAATTCAGAGTGGCTATGTCTGTTATACCCATTTTACAAGCTCCCCAGAGGTATCTGGCTGGCCACTGGCAAAAAGGAACTAATGGTATTCAGATATGCAATTCTTATATTTGTTATTGCCCCCCCCTCAAAGTAGCCTACTTAAAATTTTTTTTACAATTATCCTTTCTTGTATAATGCAGCATAAGCAAACGTTTAAGGAGGTAAACACAATTTTTATTCTGACAGTTCTATTTTTTTCTGGACTGTAATGTTTCTGTTTAATTTTTTAAATCAAAATTGTGGGGTTTTGTTCATTTGTTTTTGCTACAGAACCATAATATTTTTTTTGCTTGTATACTTCTATTTTAATATGTTAGGGGCCAAATGCATGCACCATATGTTTGGAACTCCTGAATATCTTAAAGATCTTACAAGTGTTTTTCTGCAGCTGGTAATGTGTAGTATAGATCAGCCAAAGTGCCTTTGGAGATGACTGGTTTTTTTTAACTTTCGAAGGATATTCATTTGCTGAGAATACAGAGAGATGCTTTCACAGCCTCCAAGCTGTAAGACAATAAATTTATCAAGAGTCCAGTATTGGTCAATGGGGATGTACGTTCCCACAGGTTAAGACAGGTTTATATGTGTTTTCAGGAGATTTAGATCCTTTAGCTAGCATTAGTTAGCCTAAAACATCCCTATTATCCAATTCACAGCTTGCTTTTCCTCTCTAACATGCAGACAGGTAGAAAGAGAGGGCTTAAAACAGAAAGGAAAATTGCTTTAAACAGTATAGATATTATTGGCCTGGCTACCTTGGGTGTTGTCAAAAATATTATCTCTATAATACATTTTCAAATGTTTTTACTCTTTTGTTTCTTTGACCTTTCTGTGTTTTGACTGCCAGCTAGTGCCCTTTCTAATTTTCAGTTTACATTTTATCTTAGTCTGATCCACTTAACCAAGGAGAGAGCTAATTTGTAAAATAGCAGGGAAGTGTATAAAAACAAAACAGAGGAGACAGTGCATTCTTTGAAAAATGTCAAAATTGAGGATTTGTCTCTCCCTCCCTCCATTTTCCCCCTCTTCAATGGATATATATAATTACTTTATTGTTCCAATAATGTGGTCCAAAAATTAAATGTAGAATGGAAAAAAAAATCTAAATAGGAGGACTGACTATTATGCTCTTTGAAAATGAAGAATTTAACTAAACCACTCTAAAGTCCCCTGCTGCGCTCAGGCGAGTTGAAATTAATTCAAGACGGCAGATAAAAATTTTAACCAGCCCGAGTGGTGATGACGGATGTGACAGCTCTCAGTTAAAATGTCTTTTAGTGGCAAATGCATGCATATTAGTCAAGTGATGTGACATAACTGTCCCGGGTGAGAGAAGATGAACCAATGACCATTTGCATTGAGAACAAAAGAAAATTCTTGAGGGTAAAACAGAACAGGCAAGAGAATATAACTCTGCATTCTACATAATTTTGTGCTTCTCTAGCTGAAAGAAGTGTAAGTGAACCTTTTACTTTTTTTCTGTCTCACATAAGTCATCCAATAAAACAAAATGAAAGAAAAAATAAAATTAAAATATGTAACTTCTTGGCAAGAAAACTGGAAAACCATAGTAGTTTTCAGATATGAAAAACAGGAGAAATTACAGTATGATGTAAGCAAAAGATTGTGCAGCTTAAAACAATATTTAATATGCTTTTCTTTCCAGAGATTAATGTGACTATACTCTGTTTTCTCTCTAGTGGATTAACACAGTCCATTTTTACATAAGGCTCTGTTGAAGTTTGAAATACTACAGCCGCTAAAAGAGTACAAGCAGCAATGTACTTTAAAAAAAGGTTTGAAAATTAAACACACAAACCACTATAGTCCATTCATAAGTGACGTTTGCCATGTTAAATTCATTTTAGATGGGCTTTAGGGAACAGATGCCTAAAAGTCACAGTGGCTCCCAGTTAGAATGGCCAGGGTAATTGAGTTTTCAATATTATTCTGCTTATTTTCTCTATTATAATCACATTATATTATCATAATTCTCTTATTTGGAGGCACCTCTTACTGCGCGCTTCAAGAACGTTCAAGGCCACATCTGGAACACATATATATGTTTAGGGCTGGAGACTGAGCAAAAAGGAAATATAGGCAGCTTTTCCTTGTGCCCTTTATTATACACACATTCAAGAGACAATACAATATAACAACAAGATCAAATCTACAAATAAATATATAAGAAAATTGTGGCTTTCAGAAGCTGAGGAGAATTAATCTTTTTGGGGGCAAGAAATGATAGCTTTAGTTAGGGTTTCTGGTACACTCAAATCATTTTTATCCATGGATGTTGAACAGTCAAGCTAGGAATCTGTTTTGCAGTGTTCCCTCTAGGTTGCCATAGTGTTCTGAGAAGAAATTCTACCTCGTAAGTGAAACAAACTGGTAACATTAAAGCTGTGAGTCTACATTTTAACAATCACATAAATTAGGATTTTTTTTAGAAGACTACTTCCATCACCTTGTAAAAATCTCAGAATAAATTCTTTTATTCTTTTAAATTATATTTTAAGAATAATTTAAAAATTATAAGAGAAAACAGAATTAAGTCAAATTTCAGCCACCTCTCTCCACTAAATTGGTACACCTGTCCTCTGGAGAATAGGTCTACCCACCCCTTTCCACTATATTGCTAGATCTGGCCTCCAGAGACCAGGTTTACCTGGCCCAATTCACTATAGACCTGGTCTTGGATCGTCACCTTGTGTGTGTGTGTGTGTGCGGGGAGGAACTCTTGCAGTCTACTTGGTTTTTTTTTCTTCTTTTTTTTTAGTGAAATATGACAAACTAGCATTACAGGGCAAGTATAACAGAGGAACAGTAGGAAAGTGCAAGAGTCCAGTAGCACCTTAAAGATTAGCAGTTTTTATGGCAGGGTATGAGCTTTAATGAGTCACTGCTTGCTTCTTCAGGAACAATCACTGTTGGAACCTTGCCTAACCTAAACAATAGGAAGTTGCTTAAATGTTATCAACCTGCCCAAACTACTTATTTATTCAGATATTTATATCCCACTTTTCCCTGTGACTCAAAGCAGCTTACAAATCATACTGAAAAGCATAATAGGGGAGTGCAAAAAATATATCATTTTTTCAGCTCCATTGTCACCTATGGGGACCATTATAGTCAGTGGGCCCCATAGGCGATAATGGAGAAGCGATCTGGGATATCTGGGGCTTGGGGGGTGCTGGTTTTTAGGTAGAGGCACCAAATTTGCAGCATATCAGCTGATGCCTGATTGGATCAGGGCCCTAGAAGGAGGTGCCCCCGTCCTACATTGTTTCCAATGAAGTGGAGAAATGCTTTGTGTGCAGATGCAGAAACCCCTGCACTGGCTGTTAAGATGTTGTGCACCAGCACCCCCTAGCACAGCTTAGTGGGAACTATGCTGTTTTGTTTTCAGAAACTGTAATATTCTAACATTGTCAAATAGTTCTGTGAATTAGGTTATTATACTTTTAAAATCAACATTGTCTTCAGTAAAACATTAAATATAGTAATCTAAAAAGGGAATATAAGTGGTTAAAATAAAACATGGTAAATAGTTCAAAATGCAGCCTGAGTCAATATAATGTGATAGCTAGATAATATGAATGTAGTAGAGCATTGTTATGTTATCTGTAAGCCTTATATACTCTGCATTTAACCAATTTATATTTTGCATTTAACCAATTAATCACCATCAGTAAAAATAAGGAATCTTTTTTAGAAAATGATCACCCATAGCAAGCTGGAACTCAAGGAGGTTTGTGGGGCATGCTCCTTCTGTGCTCTGTTCCTGACATTTTGGGCAGCAAAAGAATTGATTTGGATCTGTTCAGAGCTAAAAACTATTTAGTAGCCAGTCAAAGAATGTTGAGAGAAGAAACTGCTCCCTAAGGAGACAGGCTATGCTTTAATCTACATAACATGTTGCACAAACAAGTCCTCTGTTTCAAACACTGGAATGTCCTCAGGTACAGAATGGTCTGTAATTGAGAAAATGTATTTCACTGCCTTCCCCTCCCAGCCAGGGAAGTCAGCAATACCGAAAAGCCAGAAAAAAGTTGAAGATATTCTGGGAACTTTAATTGGTAGCTGAAAAGTTTCCTGAATTTGTATTCAGTTTAGGAATACTGGAAAAATACCAATAAGGTATTTAATCAGTATATTTTTTGGCTCAGGGAAGTGAATGCAGACCCCCTAACTGTCTTTATGTCTCCTCCTTTGGTCAAATTGGATTTATTCTGATAGTTTACATACCATGCCTTTTTAATATCTTGTTCTAAATTAGAGTTGCCATCCTCCAGGTAGGAACTGGAGATCTCCCAGAATTACTAATGATCTCCAGACTACAGAGATAAATTTCCCTGGAGAAAATGGCTGCATTGGATGATGGACTGTATGTCATTATCCCCTGCTGAAGAATAGTTGGGTCTTATACCCTCCTTATCTCTACCCTAAGGGGTCTCAAAGCGGTTTACGATCGCCTTCCTCTCCTCTCACCACAACAATTACCCTGTGAGGTAGGTGGGGCTGAGAGAGATCTGAGAGAACTGTGACTGGCCTAAGGTCACCCAGCAGGCTTCATGTGGAGGAGTGGGGAATCAAACCTGGTTTTCTAGATTAGAGTCTGCCTCTCTTAATCACTACACCATGCTGCTTTCGGTCCCTCCTGTCCCTAACCTCTGTCCTCCCCAGGCTCCACCTGTAAATTTCCAAGAATTTCCCAGCCCAGAGTTGACAATCCTATGTAAAGAGATATGTGCATGCAGTATGTTTTTTTTCTAAAAAAAGGTACAGTAGTTTTCTTTTTTGTGTCTTGATCTCCAGGTGTTTGCCTTTTTGCCATCTGGGTGACCAGGAAAGATCTTCTGACAGAGTGGAGTCAGGCAGTCCTATATAAATTAATAGGTCTCTTCCCTTGGATGAATTTGTTGCTGTTTATATTTTCCCTTTGTGATTAAGTTGAAGTTTGAAAAGGAATAGACACTTTTATCATATCTCTGCCTTTCTGGTAAAGTTTTCTGTAACTAGTCTCATTTGCTGTTTGTGCCTCAGGGTGTCAGGGGAGACATTCTAGAAGACCTTTATTTCCAAGTCACAAATGAAATCTTTTCTTAGCTTGGCCAGGATCTGGTGATGCATAAATACTTCAGTTATATTCAGAGGTCAAGCTTTTTGTTTCTCAGATGGAGAACCCTAGTGGTGTGCTCTCTCAGTGGCAGAAGCCACACCCCCTTCTAAGGTGATTGATCAATCTAAGGAAGGTTCAAGGTTAAGCATATTTTTGAGGGGAGCCCTCTAAATCAAAATTATTCCTATGGGCTCTTTTTAAAATCTTGTTTTAAGTTTGAATCATTTTTCAGAGAATTGCAAAATATACCTTGTTGAAAACTAAACACCAAGTCCACAGCTTCTTTAAGGATGCTTTTATTTTCTTTGGTCTGTTGCTTAGCAATTTCAGAAATCAGGGTGTTGTATTTTTGCGCAGATAATGGCTGGCTTAGATTGTATTATAGGGTGTGAAGATTGCATTTTTGGGTGGATGTCTGAATTGAGTAAAATCTTCACCAGAAGTTTTTAAAAGTTTTTCTCTCTGGGCAGAGAACAGGCAAGGAGGGGGAAATCAGTTCAATGGCTTTCCAACCTCACTTCAGCTACCTCTTAAGAAATGCTAATAGGTCCAGCTAGAGACAATAGGATGGTTCAGTCCCCCCTCCAAGCAGGGAACAGAGGTATTAAGTACTAGAGGGACTTCAGGGAGAAATTTCAGGAGAGTTCAGGAAAAGCTTCTTTGACCTAGCCCAACTTGGACATTGGGTAGGGAAAGAGATGATAAAACTCCTGGGAGCAAGGAGGAGGGCTGTTTGGGTGCTGATTCCATTGAAGTAGGCAGAACTCTTCACTGAGGTCTGGAGGTGGCAGCCGTTGCCATGTGCTGGCCTGCACAGCTGAAAGAGGCTTGAAGGTAATTGAATTCCTGTAACAAATCTGTAACTTTCTAAGCAAAGGAGCCTGCCTTATATTTAACAACTGATAGGGCATGTAGAGAGGGAGGGACAGAGGAATTGTGTTTTACCCTTTTCTTTTGAATCTTTTGCTCAGTCTGGTGCTGTGCTAAGAGTAAGTGCACTGGTGCAGCTTCCCCAGGAGACACGGGCTGGGGTTTAGCACGGCAGGTCACAGGCAAGGTTGCAGAGAGTAACCAAAGTCTAGTCCAAAAGTCAGGGGTTCCAGAGGGCAGGTTTAGCAAAGTCCAGTCTAAGGTCCAGTCAAGGAATTCCAGGCAGCAAGGCCAAGTCCAGCCTGAGGTCTGGGGTTCCAGAAAAGCTGGTTGTCAGGAGCAGTCTGATGTTCAAGGTTGCAGAGGTCCAGTACCAGCAAGGTTGGTGGCTCAGTAGTAAGGTGTACTCACTGCATCCACAAACTGCTGCTTCTCCCAGCTGAATTTATAGCCAAGTCTTAACAAGCTAAAGTCCCAGCCAGTTCCTTGGCAGTCATCCCAAAACTACTAATTCGTCTCTTCAATTAATAGCTGATGATGGGCCGTGAATCTCGCACTTCTTCTCCTTTCTTGCAACTCTAAGCATCTCTGACAGCATTGATACTGCAAGGGTGTGGGTGAGCTAGGTAGGCTGGGAGTGACTTCTGAAGACTTGTTTACTGCCTCAGACCTGCAGGGTGTTGGCTCGGTTTTAGCTGTAGGCTGTGACTCCTGGACAGCCAGTAACCTGATCTCTTGTTGTTCTTTTGGCTCAGAGCCAGCTGCCGACAGCTGTTCAATTACTGGCTCAGGGCTAGCAGATAGCTCTTCATCTGAGAAATCTGAGCCATCACTCTGCACAGACTGACTTACAACAGTATGCTTGTAAACACTTTCTTTTTAATTAAATATTTTATAACTTTTGATGCTGGTAGTGGTTCTCTGTACCACATAGACCTCCACCATCTTGGATACAGTATTTTGAAAGGTGCTCCAGAAGGAAGGGGAGGGCAGTCAGTTGGCAAGTGGATTCTCCCCTAGTGGTGCACAAGGCAGCAAGCTGTCCCCATAGTAACCAGACTCTGGGTAATGGGAAACAGAGAGGCAAGGCCTCAGACCTTTGAAGGAAAGCTGGGAGTCCTGACCCTCCCAGTAAGCAATTCTTACAAAAGTCAGGTGATGGAGGCGGTTCAACAGGGGGAGAGAAGAGCTCTTTCAGCTGTTGGGAAAACCCAGGAAGGCAGGGTGGAATAGGGCTTGCAGGCCAGAACAGGGCTTTCCCTCCAAATAGGGCATATAGATTCTGAAATAATATGCAAATATTTTAAGCAACAGTTGTTAATGTAGGAGACTACTAGAGAAATACGTTAAAAAATAAGCGATAAATCACTTGAGGGGAAAAACCAAGTCTGTATTGAATATATGTTTCATTGTAGAGTGTTATTTAGAAAGCTGTTAAAAACCTAACATAAGTAGGTTGATAAGTCTAGAATTACCTACTTTAAAATTCTTATAAGATCATAGTTTCCTATCAAATCTATAAAGCCAGACCTTTTTTTAAAAAAAAAAAATAGTAGTATTGAGTCAAGAAGAAGGGTAGAAAATGGTGGCAGCAAGAAAGCTGGGGATAGGAAAAGGTAGCAATGGGATGGTAAGGAGAGGGAGAAAGCAGTGGTGGCAACACTAGAAATGGAGTATGGAAAAGCAACAATAGAAGGATGGACATGAGGGAGGGTATATGATTTTCCTCCTCTTCACAAGTCCTTGTCTGTGTACGGTATTATTTGCATCCATGAATACCAGATTCACATTCCTACTGTTTATAACAGTTCATGAAAGGCAAGAAATACATAGTTTCTTGATTTTGTGCACTATTTCATGTTAAAGAAAACTGGGAGGTCTGTGATATGAAATCATCTAGAAACTGTATTCTGTGGGTTACATAATTAGGTATGTTAAATTTTATATTATTAATTTAATAAGTAGACTTGTGGTCAGTCACTCTTCTTTGTTTATGAAATCCCTTCTTCAGCAGGCTGCAGATTATTGACCCTAAACCACATTCCTGTGGCGCATTACCATTTTTTCTCAAGATAAATTCTTCCATTATAAGGAATGACTGAGATACTTTAATGAGCCCATGAAATCCATACTTGGAAGTTTATAATCTGTAGATTACTGACAAGCACAACTTCACTAGCCATTAGATTCTGTCCTGTCATGGAACATCCAGAATCTCAGTATTACCATTCAATCTATAGATTATTTAAAGAGATAAAGTACATCCTTCAGGGTCCAGGGGGCCTGTCATGTCAGCATACTGTGTTGTATGCTTAGAAGATGAAGCTAATAGATTTCCAGGGACAGAACCATTAGAGGGTTTTTTTAAATGTATAACTATCTGCAGATTGACAGGTACACATGCAAATGATTTAACTTCATGAAAATGAGTGGGCAGATTAACTGCAGTCACCTTAATAAATAGAAAACACCAAATAACATGTTATTTCTACCTGATTTCCATTAGTCATTTTCTGTTTCTTTAATTAAGATGCAGTCCCATGTGCTTTTACGTAGAATAATTATCACTGAAATAGTGCTCTTTGAATTCAATGGAACTTTCCTAAATTTGCATAAGACTGTGTTGCAGAAGAGCTATATTAGACACCCTGTGTGCCTGCTACAGCTTTCAAGTAGATTTTCCCTTTGCTTGGTTGTGGGTTGTGCCAGAACAAATTTGTCTTATAGGGTAATTTTAGTTGCATTACAATTTTAAGTGCGACTGTGGAGCTTTCAACTTCCTTATACTAGAAAAAGAGTCTTTCTCTGATGACAGTTCTTCCTCAAGGCTAAGGCTCCTCACTTAGTGGAAGGAAGTCACTGGATCCAGTGTATGGTATCCTTTACCAACTGTTTACCTGCAAATATGCAGGTTAGAAGCACATAGGTAGGCATTCCTCATCCCAAAGCTGCAACAATCCTGTGGTACTGCAGCTTTTTCACCCAGGTTCCAAAGCATGAGACCCACCTCCCATTTCTGTAGGATAATATTTTTTCTTTTTTTTTAAAAAACAAATTTTATTATTTTTCTACTTGTTCAAAATTTTACATAGTTACTTTCAGAATATTATCATCACTATCCTATTTTCTATATAACTATGTATTCCAGTTACATTTCAAAACCTTTAGGACTTCCTGCCTCACCTATACCATTATATATATAACAACAATTTTAAAGATTTAAAAGTATTAACTCTTACAGGTAACATATTTGGTTATAATTTTTTTTAAACGTTTAAAAGTATTATCTAAATATCTGTTATATGTAATCTAGTTTCCATTCTTATCATTTCAAACATTCAGTATATTCATTCAGTATATTTCATCTTTTAAACATCTAAAATCAATAATTAGACAATGTGAAAATATTATTTTTCATATCCCAGTGTTGTTCTAGATATTCTTTCAAGTCTTTCCATTCATCTAGAAACATTTCTGAGTCTTGATTATTCAATTTTCTTGTCCATTTGTCCATTTCTGCCAGATAATGTTCTTTCTCAACTCTTCTGAGTTCTGCATGTGTGTGCATGCACACACACTCATACTTAAACACATACAAAAACTGTACTGACACCATAACCTGGAAGACAGTGCAACTTGCATTTTAAAAGGATGCTCCATAAGCTATAAGTGACAATTATGTTAATCTTTGTGTGTGTGTGTGTGTGTGTGTGTGTGTGTTCGCATGCCTGGAAGTCATGGTGACTCCTACTGGGGCTTGGACATTTTTCAGAGAGGTGGCTTGATTGCCTGCCTCTGCATCCTGAGCCCTGGTATTCCTTGGAGGTCTCCTTTCCACGTATTTGCCTGAGGCGGCCCTGCTTAGCTTCTGAGATCTGATGAGATTGGGCTTGCCTGGGTTATCCAGGTCAGGTCTAAGCTATCAAGATATTCCAACAGTGTCATTTAAAGTAGAGTTATACCATCGTTAAGGCCATTGAAGCCAATATTCATAGCAAGGTGTGACTTTTCTTAGAACTTCACTCTACTGATCAAACTATTGTTCAAAAGACAGCATATTTACAAAACTTACTTTTGACAATGTGATGGCTATCTTCATTGGTTTGCCAGAGCTCTTCCAGTTGTTAAAGTTAGATATATAGTTAATTGGAAATTCTTTGGAATCTCAGCCTTGTGTAATATGGATAGCAAACACTTTCTATTAACACTTATTAGATCAATTCTTCTTGAACTTGTAGTGAACCTCAGTGTCTTGTACTAAAAATCAAAAGCATGGAAAAAGGGGGAAATTATGAAGCAAGCCAGAATGAGCTGACCCTTCACTAATGAAAAAGGGTGAGTTTGCAGTGTGACTTCTGGAATAACCTTTTGGCGTATAAAAAGACAATACATAGGGTATGTATAAGAGCACTATTGCATTGCAGGAAGTTAGAAATGAAGTCTAAGTATTTGAAGTAGGGCGAATATTCAACTTTTAAAAAAGAAATTGTAACCCATGTTCTTACCTCAATGTGCTTTCCAGTTATCATTAAAAAAATACAATGGTTTTTCATTAAAACTAAGTAAACAAGAACAATCCAGCAGTAAAATAGAAATGTCCAGTGAAACCACAGCATCAAAAGGGTTTTGTCATGAATGATGGTGCTAACAAAATCACTAAGAGATTAAAAATAAGGCGGATGGTCCAAAATAAAGTAAAAAATATTTTATTCTTCAGTTAAAATTCTCCAAGTTCCCTACACATTTTGCCAACAGGCTTCTTCAGGGGAATCTGTTAGTCTTGCAGTGATTCTTCAAAAACAGTTACGTGTAGGGAACTTTAATTTTAATTATTTAACTTTTTCTCCTTGTTACTACCAAATCACAACATTCAGAATAGGAGACAGGAAAGATTGTGTGCAGGGGTGTGTGGAGAGGTATGAACAGTACTAAATGCGTCAACAACTGTAAAGGTCAACAAAAACCTGGAAAAATAAAATTTCTCCTGGCACATAACGCTTGTTAGCTTGGCAGTGGGTGAACAGCTTTGGCAAGGAAATTCTAGAGCTGTGTGTGAAGTGCAGTCAAGTTGCTTCCGATTTATGACAACCCTATGAATTAATGTCCTCCAAAATGTCCTATTGTTAACAGCCTTGCTCAGGTCTTACAAACTGAGGGCCTTACAAACTGGCTTTCTTGAGTGAGTCAATCCTTCTCATGTGCATATTCTTTTTTCCCTGCTGCCTTCAACTTTTCCTAGCATTAATGTCTTTTCCAGTGACTCTTGTCTTCTCATAATGTACCAGAATATGATAGTCTCAGTTTAGTCATTTTTAGCTTCTAAGGAGAGTTCAGGTTTGATTTGGTCTAGAACCCACATTTATCTTTTTGGCATGAAAGTGGTATATAAGGGGGAAAATGTTTTGTTTTTAAGACTTGCAGTTCAGTGGCCTACTACATGTGTCCGTCTTTCAGAACAGAAATTCATATTTTGGGAGAGGGGGACAATCAGCCATCTGTTTTTTTTCCAAAAGAAGAAAAATGTACTGTTTAAAGACTGTGCAATTTAGAAAACTATAAAAGTGACATACATTTTACTGCTGCTGGAGCAGTGCTAGAATTCTGTAATGATCCCAGTCCTTGCAATTGTTTACAATACGGGAAAAACATAATTTCTTAGAACTGTGTAGTATAAGGCTGTATTTACTCAGCAGGCTATCTTTGCCTTACAGCCACATCCTTTGCTAAACCATTCTCATACATCTTTTCTTTTTTAAAAAATAAGCAAGTAAGTAAGTGAGGAAAAGAATATGGCCTAGATAAGTTTGTAGTTCTATGGCCCAAGGTGGGATGAGGACATACTCGGCAATATTTGCAAACTCTTTTCAATAATTCACACATATATTTTGAAGTGTAGTCCTAACATATGTTAGCATGCCCTTGTGACAAATACAAATGTTGGATTGCTAGCACAAGGAATCAGATCTTTCCCACCTTCCTCTTCCCCTGTACTCCCTGAAACACAGATGAAGGTTCTCAAGGCCAAAATGCCATCCAGTATGGGGGGGGGGGGAAACCATGCCTTCTAGCTCCTATACTAGTATAGAGCTGCATACAACAGTATTTTGTCTACAAGGGTTCCCTGACCTTCAGCAACGACCCTTTGGAAAATCATGGGAGAAGGTGGAGAAAATTAGAACATAAGAACATAGGAGAAGCCAATGTTGGATCAGGCCAGTGGCCCATCCAGTCCAACACTCTATCACACAGTGGCCAAAAGCACCAGGTGCCCTCAGGAGGTCCAGCAGTGGGGCCAGGACATTAGAACCCCTCCCACTATTGCCTCCCCCAAGCATGAAGAATACCGAGCATCACTTGCCCCAGACTGAGAGTCTGTACTTTGTGACTAATAGCCACTGATGGACTGCTGCTCCATATGTTTATCTAATTCCCTCTTTAAGCCATCCATGATTGTAGCTGCCACCACCTCCTGTGGCAGTGAATTCCACATGTTAATCACTCTTTGGGTGAAGAAGTACTTCCTTTTATCTGTTCTAACCCGACTGCTCAGCAATTCAAGGAGTGCCCACGAGTTCTTATATTATGAGAAAGGGAGAAAAGTACTTCTTTCTCTACTTGCTCTATCCCATGCATAATCTTATAAACCTCAGTCATGTCACCCCTCAGCCGTCGTTTCTCCAAGATAAAGAGCCCTAAGCGTTTCAACCTTTCTTCATAGGAAAGTGTTCCAACCCTTTTATCATTCTAGTCGCCCCTTTCTGCACTTTTCCCAATGCTATAATATCTTTTTTGAGGTGTGGAGACCAGAATGAGGTTGCACCATTGATTTATACAGGGGCATTATGATACTAGCTGATTTGTTTTCAGTTCCATTCCTAATAACCCCCAGCATAGCGTTGGCCTTTTTTATTGCAGTCACACACTGTCTCGACATTTTCATTGAGTTATCTACTATAACTCCAAGATCTTTCTCTTGGTCAGTCTCTGCCAGTTTGGACCCCATCAATGTGTATTTATAGTTGGGATTTTTGGCTCCAGTGTGCATCACTTTGCACTTGGCCACATTGAACACCATTTGCCACGTTGATGCCTACTCGCCCATCCTCGACAGATCCCTTTGGAGTGCCTCACAATCCTCCCTGGATCTCACCACCCTGAACAACTTTGTGTCATCTGCAAATTTAGCCACTTCACTGCTTACTCCCAACTTCAAATCATTAATAAACAAGTTAAAAAGCATCGGACCGAGTACTTATCCCTGTGGTACCCCACTACTTACCTCCCTCCACTGAGAAAATTGCTTATTTATACTCACTCTCTGTTTCCTTTTAATTAGACAGTTTTTGACCACAAAAGGACTTGTCCTTTTATCCCATGACTATTGAGCTTACCTAGGAGCCTTTGATGAGAAACTTTATCAAAAGCTTTCTGGAAGTCAAGGTAAACATCTATTGGGATCCCCTTGTCCATATGTTTGTTTACTCCCTTAAAGAACACTTAACAGGTTAGTGAGACAAGATCTTCCCTTACAGAAGCCATGCTGAGTCTTCCTCAATAGATTTTGTTCATCAATGTGCCTATTAATTTTTCCCTTAGTAACAGTTTCCACCAACTTACCTGGTATCGACATCAGACTGACTGGCCTGTAATTTCCCGGATCTCCTCCTTTTTAAAGATGGGAGTGACATTCGCTACCTTCCAGTCCTCAGGAATGGAGGCAGATTTTAATGAAAGATTTACATATTTTTGTCAGGAGATCCACAAGTTCACATTTGAGTTTTTTCAGAACTCTTGGATGTATGCCATCCAGGTCCGGTGATTTATTTGTTTTTAATTTGTCTATCAGTCTTAGGACCTCCTCTCTCATCACCTCAATCTGACTCAAGTCTTTCAACACCCCTCCCAAAATCAGCGGTTCTGGAGTGGGCAAGCACTTCTTATCTTCCACAATGAAGACAGACGCAAAAAATGCATTCAGCTTCTCAGCCATTTCCCTATAATTCTTCAGTACACCTTTTGTCTTTCTTTACAAATATCTTGCATTTCTGATTCATTGGATCCAACTTTTTGGTTTTTGCTTCATTACGTACACTGCTATATAGATAATAATCTTCACTGAGAAATTCCTAAAACCTTGGCTTTATTGAGTTCATGTAAGTTAGTCATCTACAACATAGTGTTCAGAAAACAAAGAAAATTTTGCATTTAACTAAATGGAAGTTTTAAAAAATAATAATTGTGCCCTGAATCTGATTTTAAAAGAGATTGTTGTGAACAAATATGAAATGTGTGCCACTATGTGCAAAAAACTGTACTGTATGGCTAATTATAATAGCTTGCCTATTGCCGTTAAAAAGAGAGGTTTTCAGTCATGGTTTCAAGTAAGGAAATTTCTTATTTCTAAAAGTCTTTTATCTGAATCCTTCATATATCTACTGATGAAAAGATTTTTTGTCATGGCATGTCATTCTTTGCATCCCACTTACATGAGATGTGACACATATCATGCCATAAAAGCAGAATGCTGGGAGAATATGACTACTAAAAACCTTTCTAGATGGCAGGATGCAGAATTTTTTAAATCCAGTGGAACTCTGTACATTAATTTATAATGCGTTGCCCTGCTTTATCATGCTTATTGGTAGGGTTATTAATACATATTTATCAGCTGTAATTATCAGATATAGGCTATGCTGGTATATATGTTATGATCTTTTATAAAATATCTCTTTTTGATTAAACCAAACAAAGGTGACACCTGAGTGGCTTTTTAGCAATAAGTTTAAAATATCCAGATAAAGTAGATGTTATGGTACGTTTAAGAAGGATGTAACTCTGATTAGGAGGTTACTTTTTGTAAAAGCACTTCAGTACTATATGTGAGAAGCTGAAGGTATTTAGGATCTTGTTACTTAGTATTTGAGACTGTTTGCTTTTTTTTTGTCTCTGCATACATCCACAGTGAGCCAAATTTTACTGAATCTTGTTTATTTGTGTATTTGTTCCTGACCTCATTCTGTGCTTTAGTCAGCAAATAAGTGATAACTTCTTGACAGTGCCAGAATGAACGCTAATATCTGTGCCTTGATAAGTGAATGATTGAGTAGGATATAGATTTTTGAAAAACAAATTGCAACATCTATGTGGTAATAAATGCTCATGCTTTTGTCATCACTCATAGACAAGTGTATATATTTATACTGTAGTATAGCACCTATTTTGGATTTTTTAAATAATATTGCAACTGCATGGGATTAGTTGACATTGTGGAACTAAAGGAGATCAAATTCTTTTGTGGCAAACTAAAAACAAAACCCTCTGTTCTCTGTAAAATCTACTTAGCTGTATACCTTGTAAATATTTTTGCTAAATGTGTAATTCTTACTGTTGGG
This sequence comes from Lepidodactylus listeri, assembly GCA_029233225.1. NCBI lineage: Eukaryota > Metazoa > Chordata > Lepidosauria > Squamata > Gekkonidae > Lepidodactylus > Lepidodactylus listeri. The sequence goes on from JARCFY010000001.1 coordinate 117,906,361, forward strand.
GGATAACTATACTGCTACTGGAATAATGTTTCAAAAAAGAATAATGCTATTTTCTGCATGATGACCCTTGTTGAACAAGACATAAGTGTGTTATTTAATAAATTATGCAGGTTAACTAATAGAGTATATTCTTCTGTTGCCTTCCTTTCCTCCTCCATCCTGAAACACCAGTATTAAAGTCTAATTACAAAACCTGCAGATAATCAGCAGACTGCATGCTACATGCAAGAAGAGATCTAGAAGGACCAACTCAGTGTTCCCTCTAAGATGAGTTAGTGTGAGCTAGTTCACAGTTTTTTAGACTCTGGCTTACACATTTTTGTCTTAGCTCAGGAAGGATGGCAGAGCAAACTAATTTATGTAATAACCAAATCGCTTGCTCACAGCTTTAATGCCAGCAGCTCACAAAGTAGAATGTTTGCTCACAAGACTCCACAGCTTAGAGGGAGCACCGGGCCCAATCATATACAAGATAATGGTTGTTAGGAAAATAGAATTTCCATGTGCTTCATGTCTATGTCATCCTATTTGCATGGAAATAATGTTAATAGCCAATATCACATGACTCTAATGAGAGTGGGACTTTTCACTCACGGGTAGCAGCCAGTTGTGTGGATGGTAATGAAACCAATCTGTAAATGAGTTTTTAAAGGGTGCAATACTTTATCACCAGCTCTGTTGTCATCACTCAGGCAGCCCTTCCTTCTCTTTGGAGTACGGTGCTATTAGTTGCAGATTAAGAGTGATGACAGAAGTGAGTCCTATGCACCCCCTCTGCAATGTCAACAGGCCTTAATGATAACATAGTGCTGCTTTCCTTAAAGAGTTTCATGTCTTATTCAGTGTAAACGGGGAAAATGTGGCATTTTAGAGCCAATGATGTGTTTTGCTATTGATGCTGTCACTGTGGCCAGCTGCTGAGAGAAGAGCTGTTTGTCAGATCCTATTTTCCTAGGTGATTCATCAAACACTAGCAGTTTAAGCATACTGTATAAGGAAAGGAATAAATAACTAATAGGCTGGGATTGAATAACATGGCATTTTATGAAACTGCCACCAGTTCTGAAGCCCTATATGGTGACAGGAGGATGCTCTCAAGGCACTTTTTGTGTAAATGCATGTTTAGTAGCTTGCAAATTGGTATGAATGGAATGCCATTTCAGTAGTATGGTGAGGGGAAAATTGCAGTGTGGTATGTTTTATATGTGCATTGTAAAGACTAGTATCAATAGCAGATACAGTATTTTTTTAGAAGTCCACATCATAAGCCGTACAGGTTTTACCATGAACTTGAATTTATATATCTAATTAGAAAGATCAAGAATATATGTTTAGAAAGAAGGTACAGGAATAATTCTTCTTTGTATTGCAGAAGAGCATTTGTAGATTAGGGTTGAGATTAGGCGCTAATGCAAAGTATAGCTGTTAGCTTCAGTGACAAGTGACACCCAAGGACCACTTTGACTTCTTAGTGTTTGAAATCCTGAGTAAACATTGAATTAATTAGAGGCTGAAGTCTAATATGGGACATTTCTGCAGGTCTTCTGCAGAAAACGTCAGCTGCTTTCTCCCTGTGTTCTAGTACAGCTGTTCAGTGCCATCAATTTTTTCTTTGGTCTTTCCTATGTACATTGCAGTCCTTCTTTTCAGCTTGTTTATAAAGAGGAGGTCACAGAGTTATGATGGCTGTATAAATGTCTCTTTCTTAGAGTTTATATTTCTATTGCAATCGTGGAAGAAATGATCAGGCAATACCTTGACCCATTGCTCAAGTTTTGAGAAGACAGCAAAAAAATGTCCTTTCCATTAGAGAGGCAGGAACGATAACTGGCTAGCTAAAACTTTCTAATGTTCCTAGAAATGCATGCATAGAATCTTTTAAGTCTGAGTACTCAGAAATAGCTAAACAAGAAAACTATATTCCTTTCTTTCTCCGTCTCCAATATCTTGATCTTGAACAGTCTATCACTTAACTCCTGCAACTAGGATTGTCAATTCTATGTTGAGAAATTTCTGGAAATTTGGGAGGTGGAACCAAGGGAGGGCAGGGTTTGTGGAGGTGAAGGAACTTAGCAGGGTATAATGCCATACTGTCCAAGCTCCAAAGCAGCCATTTTCTGCAGGGGATCTGATCTCTATATACTGGAGCTAAATTGTAATTCCAGAAAATGTCCATGCCCCACATGGAAGTTGGCAGTTCTACCTATAACTCTTCCTTAATTCCCTGTCATCCTCTTAGGTTTGAATTTGATGTGAAGAAATGATCATTTAGAATCTGTAGGGCTTTTAAAGGTGATTAGATAGAATCATGGAGGCAGTAAACTTCTGAGTTCCAGGAGGGAACATCAAAGGAAGGCCTTGGTCTCTGTGTTTTGTTTATTTCCTTTCTGTGCGAAACAGGATGCTAGACTAGATGGACCACTGATCTAGGGTTGCCAGCCTCCAGGTGGGACTTGGAGATCTCCTGCTTTTACAACTGTTCTCCATCTGACAGAGATCAGCTCCCCGGGAGAAAATAGCTGCTTTGAAAGGTGGACTCTATGGCACTGTGCCATGCTGAGTCCCCTCACCTCCCCAAACCCCGCCCTCTCCTGGCTCCACCCCCCAAAGTCTCCAGGTATTTTACAACCAAGACCTGGCAACCCTATACTGATCTGGTCTAGCAGGAGTCTTTGCATGTCTTCAAATTACTTTGGAATGTTGTACTATTCTCATGTAGTTTTACCCAACTAAGCCATTGTTCAGAGCACCCATTATTAGTCTTTCAGATTGGTTCTGTGAATTATCTCCTCCCCACCCCGTTTCAGCAACATTTTATGATGCTTTCATTTGTTAATGAAGTGATGTAACACAGCTTGAACTCATGCACCCAGCTGACGAGAACACTGTTACAATTAATTTAGTAAATAAATGTGCACACATGATTCATCTCTTTATATTTGTAATATAATATCAAAGTGCCACCCAATTTATAAGTTTTTAAATGGTGAAAGCCACGTCATTGTCAGGACAAGTTCCAACCAATTTATTGGCAGCATTACTTATGTTGGCACACTGGCTATATGTGGGGGCACATAGCTGGGCACTGGCTTCATGGCACATTTGCCCCAAACTGAAATAAGCACAGCTGGGCTGGAAAGATCATGGTGTTGCCATGAGTGGAGCAACCACCTTTCACCCATGATGAAAGATTATAAATGGCCGATAATGGTAGTGGCCTTAGTTCAGATTGTGAGACCAAGAGAGGAAGCTGCCCCAATCTGTCTCCAGTGCAGCTGTAGCCCTTTTCTCATTACAGTGAATGCGTATACAGCCTGCATGTACATGTGTACCCCTCTTTGGAAGAAAGAGCCCATGTGCATTCACTTTATAAGTGAAACTGGGGAACAGTACCTGGATAAATGTGGGGGTTTAATCACATATTCAGTTGTACATGCATTGACGGTAACATTAGAATTACTCAATATATGTATAAAGAAAATCCGGGTGTATACTGTACATGGATTGCAACGTGTAAATAGAAGTGTGTAAAAAACAAAAACAAAAACAAGCAAACCTCAGTATTTTTTGGGGTTGGGTATATTCAACCCCACAAGCATTACTATTTTCCAATATTCCCAAATCCCAATATCCATATGGTATTCAGATTCGGGAAATATTTGGGAAACTCAATTTTTTTCCAGCTTTACTATACTCAATGGTCCCCCTAGGGTATTTATTTATTTATTTATTTATTTATTTTATTTCTAAGCCGCTCTCCCCGCGATTGCAGGCCCAGAGCGGCGTACACGACCTGGTACTCCAGGATTCACATACTAAAACATTAAAACAATATAAAACATTAAAATACAGATTACAATTTTACAGTTAACAGTCTAAAGTGCTCCGTTCTCAAAATTCAGATGGGTATAATGGAGAATTGATATGGGGGTATTTGGGGCTCTCGGGGCCCCCTGTTTTTTCAGGTAGACTCCTTGAAGTGGACTCCTTGGTCCTATCTTTTTGAGACTTGGGTGTTGTTTTTTTAAGAGAGGCACCAGCAGCTATTCTGCAAATTTGGTGCCTCTCCTAAAAAAACAAAACACGAGTCTCAAAAAGATTTGACTAAGGGGTCCAATTCTGTGGGCCCTCAAAAAAAGGTGCCCCCATCCTCCATTGAAACCAATGGAGAAAAAAGGCATTTAAAGATATTGTGGTCCCTTTAAATGCCTTCTCCAAATCGTGCAAATGCTTTCTCCAAGCCACACAACTCTGAGACTTGGAGAACTTTGAAGGTGTTTAAAGGGCTCACAGTCCCTTTAAATGCCTTCCAGGTGAACTCACCAGCTCAGAATTGTCCATGATTGGCCACACTGCCCCAGCTGATTGGCGCTACAAGAGAAGATCTGCTGGGGTGGTGTGGAGCTGCCCTGGCTGATCCTGGGCTGGCCCTCTTGCAGCTTGGTTTAAACTGAGCTGCAAGAGGACCCAGCCAACACCAGCTGAGGTGGCACAGAGCTGTCAGCTCCTGCCACCCCAGCTGATTCTCTCTTGTAGGTTGGAGCTGCAAGAGAGGATCAGCTGGGGCGGTGCAGAGCTGATAGCTCCATGCCATCTTGGCTAGGCTGGCTCACAGTACAGCTGATACACCCAAATAAAATCAGCTTTTTCTCCCTGGCTCAGCTATATCGGTAGCCAAATACAGAACTCGGATCTGTTTTCAGTTTAAACAATACATTTTTTCCCCAGTATTTTTTCAGTTCTGTTTATGCTGAGCTTACCTCTGATCTGTTGCTCTCATAAACATTAACCTTCTGGATTGTCTTGTTCATGCAGGGAAATCTATTGGTAAATCATTATTATATGAGACAGTATCCAATGCCATGTGGATCTATGCTTTCTAAGCCTGATTGAAATAGAACAGCAGGGAAAGAAGATTTTGAAGGAGAAGCACAGGTGAGGAGAGGGTTGAACGTTCATTCTCCATGTCATATTATTCCATTTTATTGTGGTATATATGTTTGGTGATCTTGGTTTTAAAATAAGTTTTCTGTTGTTGCCACATATACTTACAGGTTTCATGAGAAGCTTGTGATTGATTTCCTAGCTGGATTTTCCTGTTATTTGCAGAACTAGAGCCTATGCAAGTTTATTACACTCTTTAATTTTTCCACACTATTTTGGACTTTCTGAATTACCAATTTGTAAAACATTATTCTTAAACAATTATTAAGTGTTGCAACTGACTGCTTTGGATTACTAATATAGAAAATGGATACCACTGCCACCTTGTATGTCAGGTACTTTTTTGTATTTGTTCATATACTTATGATTTCTTTATTATATTCAGTTAACCACACCTTTCTATTCTACATTTTGTCAAATATTGCTTTAGCCAAGTGTAAGTGCTTCTATATCGATTTCAAGCAAGAGTCACAGTTGTGTTTAAATGTCTTCATTTAGAGGGAAACCCCCCCCCCCCATACTTTAATTAACTTACATTTAGGGATACATAAGCACTCCCTGGTTCTACCTCTGAGGTGGAGGCCATCTTGTGTTGGTGATTCCCACCAATCATCAGGGAGGCAGGACTAAGTTAAACTTCTTCCTGTTCCCCTTGTGGGTGTCACCCAAGGCTCAGTTTCTTTCCTGCCTCAGTAGGGAGAAGCAGCTAGGTGTTGGCTCTGCCAAACACTACCAATTCTTGATCCAATCTACTTTTACCTAACTTCTACATCTTTGTTCTTTACTAACTTTACTAAGTCTCTCTTCAAAAACAAAAAACAGCAAAAAAAGAGAGCTCCCTCTCTCTCTCTTCACTTTCGATTTCTTCTTCAACCGATGGATTTCTCAGCAGTGAGCCTCCGGCTTATTGCCATGGCTAGCGATGCTGGGAACGACAGATTCCTCTCCATCCCAGAGACAGAGACGAGAGGACGCCTGAATGAGGGGCATGAGCGCCGGGCACAAAAGTGAGCTGCAGCAGGGTCAGCTACGCCTCACGGAGCTTGAAATAAGGAGAGCTCTGCTAAGCGTGCCAAAACCTCCCATGCAGTGTTGGAGCCCGCGCAAATGGCGGTGGCCACCTTGGAGGAATATCAGTGTGAGTTTTCTGAACATGGGGGCGGCCATCAGCGCCAATACCTGCATGACACCTCCCTCGAGACCACTGGTCGATGTGGGGCAGAGGGACGAGCAACATGCCTGGAGACTCCAGATGAATTAGACCACCAAGACAGCAGTAATGTACCCGGCACCCCTCCCCCTCCTATTTCTCCTAACGCGATGGCCTTCTTTAGATGAGCAATGCAGGAGGAAATAGTCTCCTTCCATAGATCACACAGATGCACTGCTTATCAATCTGGGTCCTCTTCCTCCCCCTCTCCCCCCTCCCTCAAAAGACAGAGGCAAACTGGATCCTGGCCAACTAAAGCCGCCCCCCAAAAGGTCCAGCCCGATCCTTATTTGCAGGAAATCCTTATTGATGAAGTAGATGATGCCTCCCAGATATGCAGTGAAAAGGAGGAAGGAGAATTTTCCTCAAACCCGGAGGACGAAGGGGGAGGGCACCTCTAAGGGGGTAGTAAAAAAGGAAAAAAACTTTTGGTTTATTAATCCTGAGGACCTTCCCTATTTACTAAATAAGACCTTATCGGCCCTCAAAATTCAAGCCCTGCAGCAGGCCGAGGACAAAGTCATACAGCATCATTATGAAGGTTCAGAAGTTACAGGCGAGTTCTTTCCCCCAGAAGACTTTACAGCATCAGCCTTTCCCTTCCCTGATTTCTACATGAGGAAGATTAAGGCAGAGTGGGAAAAGCCTCTGTCTAACAAACCAATCCCTAGCTCCACCAGGAAGCTATATCCCTTGATTGCATCTGCATCAAGGATATTACAGGTATCAGCTATTGATGCCCCAGTAGCTGCCCTACAATCCTCAGGCCTGTTGTCTGAAGATTGCTACGGCTCACTAAAGAACAATTTGGATAAGAGGGCAGACTTTGTGTTAAAGAAGGCACATGAAGCCAATGTTATTGCAATCAGGTCTTCATCAGCCGCCTCCACAGTTTCCAGGGCCTCAATTGTGTGGATGAGAAAATTGATCCAAATGTTACCAGAAAACGACCAAAGGCTCCTAGAAGGAGCAAATCAGATATTGAAAGCAATTTCCTACACTGCTGATGCCACTCTGGACTCTATGGTCCTGGCATCAAGGTCAATGGCTTTAGCTGCGGCTGCGAGACGCATAGTCTGGCTCAAGGCATGGCCAGCCAATTACCAGCCCAAAGCTATTGTCTCAGCTTACCCCTTCCAAGGGACCAAACTATTTGGGGAGTCCCTGAAGAGAATTTTAGTCGAAACTCATGACAAGAAAAAAGCATTGCCCAAATATGTGTGTCTAGGGGACAAGGGAACGTCAGGCCCTTCAACATGCTTTCATCCCTACAATTACAACCCCAGGTGTAGGCAAGACTACAGAAAGCCGTCTTGGGGGAACAACAAGCAGCCCTTTCACCGGGGCAGTTTCAATTCCAACAACAGATACTTCAGATCCCCCAGAGGTAGATTTTACAAAGGGGGAAGAGCCCAAGAACCCTAAGGCCTGACTGCCTGGACCCTCTTGTGGGGGGACACCTGTTCCAATAGGAGTGGCTCGCCTCACATCCAGATGCATGGACCACAGACATTATCACTCAGGGTTACAAGGTAGAATTCCTCTCCCATCCATCACAATGCTTCGTTCTGTCCCCGACTCACAAAAATCCAGTAAAAAGAGCAAGAACATTGGTGACTGGTTTCTTGATGGCGAATGGATCAAAATGTCATCAAAGTATGGGTGGACATGAATGCCCTTCTCCCGGAGGCAAACTATCGGGTGAATCAGTATGTTTGTGAACACGCATGGGGCCGAGCAGTGGCTAAAGGGAGAGCGCAGAATTGTAGGTGCTCCTCCCCCACACAAAAGTGTAGGAACCTCTGGTGATGATGGAAGATCAGGATGTGAAAATAGGCTTCTGTCAGTTCTAAGGAAGATAGGAACTCCCCAGGTAGGAGAGATTCTGCTATGGACCTTAGGGATTCCATCTGGAAATGCTTGAGGTCAGGCCGTAGAACATGTTCCCTCATAAGACCAATGGAACAGGGTTTACTCCGTCTTTTTCACTGTTCCCAAAAAGAATGGAGACTGGAGGGCCATCCTAGATTTAAAATACCTAAACCGCTATATCGACCTCAAGCATTTCCGGACTCACAAGGTGTTGAAGTGCCAGTCGAATGGCCCAAAGCTCCAGCAAGTTGATCGGAAGTCTCATCTCCGACATTGACCACCTGCCCTGGACCGGCCGGTGGTATAGTGTGGCTCCCCATCCGGATAAGCAGGCATCTGTTAATACTTGCCGATGTGCCGGAATCCAGTAGGCTTTGCCTTGTGTCAGATTGCCCAGTCAGGTCCACCAATGGAGGCTTGTTTTCATCGACAACGGGACCTTTAGTGAAAGCTCCAACTTGAGTGCGATGGAATTCTGGTATGGTCGGAGGAATTTTTGCAGTTGCCTGGATTGGAACCTCCCCCAGTGGAGAGTGTTGAAGGCTACCACCATGAGCCCCTTGTGAGTCAAGTCCAGGGCCAGCATGTCCTCATACACACTGACAACTTCTCGGCCAAGGCCTATCTAAACAAACGGGGGATATTCCGATCCCTGTCTCTACATCGAGAAGCAGTGCTCTTACTTTCATGGGCAGAAACCCACCTGGCCTCTCTCAGAGCAGAATATGTGAGGGGTGTCATTAACACACAGGCTGATTGGCTGAGCTGCCAGATGATTCAAGAGGGCGAATGGTCGCTCCACCGGGACCTCTTCCAACTGATTCAATCCAAACTGGCAGTTCCACTAGTAGACCTCTTTGCCTCCCTGCACAACAACCAACTGGACAGATTCTTTACGAGGTTCTATCATCCCTTAGTAGCGGGGACAGATGCACTTCTACCTCCTTGGCCTTCAGGACTTCTATACGCATTCCCTCCAATACCAGTTCTTCCAAGACTCCTTCACAGAATAAGGGCACTTAAGGCCAACGTGATCATGGTAGCACCGTATTGGCCTCGTCGACCTTGGTTCATGTCTCTTCAAGAACTGAAGGTGGCTGCTCCACTAGTCCTTCCAGCATCCTGAGACATGCTTCTTCAGGGCCCAATATACCACCCCGACCCAGGCTGTTTCTGTTTGACCACCTGGATGTTGAAAGGAACAGGCTTCTAAACCTAGGCTTCAACTCCTCGATTATCGACACAGTGATGACCTCTCATAGACCCTCCACGTCACGCATAAACAATGTCACGTGGAAAGCCTTCATACGGTGGCCATGGAGAAAGAAAATTGACACACTTCATCCCAAGATCCACCAGATCTTAGAATTCCTACAGGATGGCCATTCCAATGGCCTTCGAGCATCCACCCTTAGGAGACAGATGGCAGCACTATCTATGGTTCTCCCACACTACAGTGGTTTCTCACCGTCTCAACATCCTCACGTGCATCTTAAAGGGAGCTACACAAATAGATCCTCCACTACAGCATAGATTTCCCACATGGAGATTCAATATGGTTCTTTCAGCCCTATCCAAAGGACCGTTTGAACCCAAGAGAACCATACCTCTGAAATACCTGAGAATGAAAACCCTGTTCCTGGTAGCCAGGACTTCAGCTCGTAGAGTCTCAGAATTAGGAGCTCTGTCCGTACGGAAATATCTTTGCATTTTTCACAAAGACAAAATGGTTCTCTGAACAGACCCCACCTTTTGCCCAAAGGTGAACACTAGATTTCACAGATCGCAGGAGATCTGTCTACCTTCCTTTGTTCCAAATCCCAGCCACCCTACGGAAAAGTAGTGGCATACCTTAGATGTGCGGTAGGGACTAAAATGCTATATATATATATATATATATATATATATATATATATATATATATATATATATATATACACACATATATATATAATGCTATATATATATGGGGGGGATGGTCTGTTAACATCGCCTGTTAACATCTGTTAACATCGCCTTGGCCGCACCCCCTATTGCCTTGCTCACCAGGAGAACTCTATTGCCTTGCTCACCAGGAGAACTCTGCAAAAGTGAAGTTGCCATCTTTTAGAGGTGTAGGATATGGTAATAGTTTTAACTGTGTGTTTTATACTGTAAACCCGCAAGGGTATTTTATGTGTGTTAGCCACCTTGAGCCGGTTCGCTGGCAAGGCGGGATATAAATAAAATAAATAATAAATAAATAAATAAAATATATTTTAAGAATGCTACCCATCAGACATGCGGAGACTCTATTCATACACGTTTTGCCTCCACACACCGGCAACAAAATGGCCCCAGCAGCGATAAGCTCCACGCTGAAAACATGCATTGCCAAGGCATACAGGAGCCTAAAGATGAAGGTGCCAGAAGGCATCATGGCACACTCTCGCCGTAGTGCAGCTACTAGTGCAGCCTTCTCGAACAGAGATTCCGTGGAAAAGTCTGTAAAGCTGCTACATGGTCATCATTGTCCACATTTGTCAGACATTATAAAATCAACGTGTTCAATTCAGCAGATGCAGCCTTTGGTCGATGCATGCTACAGTCCCTTTTGTCTGAGGCTGACGACCCCCCCCCCCCCCCCATATTTAGGGACATTGCTCTGGTAGGTCCCACACAAGTTGGCCTCCACCTCAGAGGAAGAACGACCAGTGGACTTACCGTGAGGGGTCCTTCTCCTCTGAGGGTTGGAGGACATCTTGGCCCCCCCGGGGTCATCACCCCTGATACAGATGGACTGTTAGCAAGCAACCGAATGGAGACATTAGGGAGGAAGGGAGAGAGAGAATCAAGAGAGAAAAAAAGGGGGGGAAAGGAGTAACTACATGAGAGGCAACCAATCCTCTGAGTTTTGATATGATTGTTGACAGAGTTACTACCTACAGTCTATTGTTCTTCCTGTTAAAATTCTTGTTACTAGCTGGTTTTTCCCCCTTTCAGTATTAACGTATTACCTTATATTGCTTTTGGAGCACTGGAACTGAGCCTTGGGTAACTCCCACAAGGGGAACAGGAAGAAGTTTAACTTAGTCCTGCCTCCCTGATGATTGGTGGGAATTACCCACACAAGATGTCATCCAACCCTCAGAGGAGAAGGACCCCTCACGGTAAGTCCACTGGTCGTTCAGTTAACATTCAGCTACCAGTTACAAGCAGGAGTCAGGTTTTCATTAGGCAATTTGACCGTTGATCAGCAGAGTGAGGCAGGTTTTCATTAGGCAATTTGACCGTTGATCAGCAGAGTGAGGCAGTTTGGTGGGTTACTTTCCACATATTCAGACAGTGCATTTGAAAGTATTTTACACATGTATGTCCTCAGGCAGTTAGGTGGGATCCCTTGGTGTAGAGAGCCAGTCTGGTGTAGTGGTTAAGTGCACGGACTCTAATCTGGGAGAACCGGGTTTGATTCCCCACTCCTCCACTTGCACCTGGCTGGATGACCTTGGGCAAGCCATAGCTCTGTACCAGCTGTTCCCTCAAGGACAGCTTGGGAAAAAGCTCTCTCAGCCCCACCTACCTCACAGGGTGTCTGTTGTGGGGAGGGGAAGGGAAAAGGAGTTTGTAAGCCGCTCTGAGACTCTTAAGTGAGTGAAGGGCGGGATATAAATCCAATCTCTTCTCTTCTTCTCTCTTCTTCTTGTTCTTTGTCACCCGAGACCCAATTTCATTGTTTAAATAAAGAAGTGTTTTATTTGTAAATATACAATTTACTTTTTAAAAATCTTAATGTTTGTATATGATTATTTTTTGTTTGCCTTGACAAATGCATATGTCATCAGTTCAGTTTTTCCAGGTAATTCTGTAACTGATATTGTACGAAGGCATTGCCAGGAAACAAGAAGGATTAAACCACGATATCTTTGCTAACATATAACATAAAACTATAATTAAGATGATTTTTTAAAATAAATCAACTTTAGATCATTCTGGTTTAATTAAGTATAGTTTTGTTGAGTCTGGGTCAGTGTGCTATTACAATAACCAGACTAGGGAAAGATTATATTGTATACCTTGTTCCTGATGGGTAGACTTTAGAAAATACACTATTGCTTCTATATGAAGAAAAGAAATTGTATTTACAGCAGCATTCATTCTTTTGATTCCTCCTCTGGCTTAGAATACATACAAGGAAGCCTGCTTCTACATCTATATAAGTTTTAACTGAATGGGGCAGTGGAAAAGTGATCAGTTTCTGTTAGTCCTGCACATTCTCCCATCCAAATTAACACCAGGATTCAATGAATAACATAATTACTCCCATGTGGCCACTGGAGCTCTAGGTGCCCTAACACTGATACCTTCCTATCCCAACTCTACATGATTGATATCCTCTTCTTTATCTCTTTTGTATGTCATATATACTACCTACTATCTAAAGTTGGAGCTAATATACCCAAATGTTCTTTTTGTTATAGATCATTTTTTTTTGGGGGGGGGGGGATTCACGGCCTGAATAAAAAGCCTGTAAATGTAATTCCCTATTAAACATCAAATAGCCATGAATATTATATGAATTGGAATTGAACATTCCCACTAGTGAGAAATTGTAAAACCAGCTGAGGTCTAGGATTAGGTCAGATTGGTTCTCTCCTCCTCCATCCAAACCTTGGTATAGGAAATATAATAAAACAATGACATGCTGTGTTATAATACCTTCAGCTATTAATTTTATAAGGCCATATTTCTTTTAAAAATCCATAATCAATTAACAATGGTCATTTATCTGCACTGAAGTACTTGTTTTGGACTGTGTATACTTCTCTGTGCATTAATTTCCTTTGACATTTGCTTTTTCTCTCCACACACTGAACAGTAATGTTAAAACTTCCCAAGTTTATTAGTCATGATAGGTAATTATTGCAAGTTCTGTTTCATTTGCATTTCGGATCAAGGCACCTTCCTTTTGTACCTTGTTTTTAAATATGTGACACTTCAAACATTAGACTTTGAGAAAAAAATCAAAGGTTATTTGATCCAACCTTTTGTATCCTTAGATGTTTTAATGATGGGCACTTTCACACACACTAAAAACATACTTTAAATCCACTTTCAATGCACTTTGCAAATGTGTTTCACTGTGTGAAATGGCAAAATTCACTTGCAAATGGTCACTGAATTGGATTGAAATTGCATTATTCAGCATGTGTGAAAGCGCCGATTAAGAATGATTATAAATTTACCAATACATCTAAATATTCCATGATTCTCATTGAAGTATGCAGTTGCATACTTTCATGAAGAGGACCAGCAATTATGTCAGTGCTGTCAATTTTTTTTTTACCAGTTTTCCCTGGGGAGTTGGTGTTTTCAACAGGACAGTTTGAATTCTGTGTGTGTATAGCTAAAGGTGTACTTTGATTATGATGCTTTATGTCTAGCAAGCTTCATCTCCCATATGAGCCCCCTGTGTGCCTAGTTTACAGCAATCAATATATTTAATCAAGAATAAAAAAGTTAAGAGTAAACAATTTCTGACCATGCAGCAACAGAGCCGCTCCCTTTGACCCTGATTAATACAAACCAGCTGATTCTGAACTAAGGGAGAATTGCAAGGCAAAGGGTTCAGCTCATAATATACCTGAGTTTTAAGGTGTAAAAATGGACATAGCAAACATTTAATTATGAATATCAGTATTAATACGTCTTTACTCAACCTATAAAAATCTTTTCCAAAGAGAAGAGTTGTGGCTCAGTAATAGAGCATCTGCTTGTCATGCAAAAGGTCCCAGGTTCAATCACTAGCATTTCCAGTTAAGAGGATCAGGTGGTAGGTGATATGAAAGACCTCTACCTGAGGCTCTGGAGAGCTGCTGCCAGTCTGTGGATATCTGTGGACATCTTTGGAATTCTGATATAGCATGGTGGGCACAGTCATAAAATGACTGCCACAAAATGGCTGCTGCAGGAGGCTGGGTCAGCCACACAATGGCTGCTGCAGCGTACCTTCATTCACACAGTAAAGATCCTTGTGCTGTAGAGGCCACTGTTTTAAAATTTGTTCAACCAATCAAATCTCCAGCAGCCAATCAGTAGGCTCTCTGTGCAAAAGCTCCACTTGCCCCAGCCCACTGTCTAAGAATACTTGGTGGGTGCCAGGTACCATGTTAGGGACCCCTGGAGTAGACAATACTGATCTTCATGGACCAATGGTCTAACTCAGTATAAGGCAGCGTCATGCGTGCTCACTGTTGCCTTGTGAATCTGTGTAGTGGCTACAAGGGACAGGACTTTCTCAACTAGTTGATTTGATTGATGGCTAATTGTTGAAAAGTTTTATGACATAACAATACAAGCCTGCACAAGTAGAAAAATGGATACAAATAAGAGAAAAATATATCTTGTCCTAATTAAAGTGGTGGCGAAGAATGTTTTTCTGTTTTCCAGTACACCTAGAAGGTGCCATACAACATCAGAATCACTAGTTGGATCCCTTGGAGCTATTCTGCAAATGATGGTTCATTGTTCTGGAACAAGAAATCTTCTTGTGATACAGGAGGGTCTTCTACTGGTGCTCCTGCATCAAGCACTTGTGCTGGGGAATGAATCTAAAATATCCAGTCCTGTCCATATTCTTGTTACTCAGAGAATTAAGAGAAGACTGGGGAAGGGAGCTGTGCTGTCATTAGGGTGTGGCCTAATATGCTAATGTGTTTCTGCTGGACTTTTTCTACAAAAAAGCACTGCTTGTCCTAATGACAGGATTTGTAGCTGACACTAGTAGGAGTGGAATGATATAATAGTCCTGCACTAGTAGCTTGTGCACACTACTAAATAATACAGTGTTGTGCCTGGTTTCACTGCTGCCAGGTCAGGGCCGGTGCATCCATATAGGCAAGGTGAGGCAGCTGCCTATGGGCGTGGCCATCCATGGGGCACCCCTGGCCCGATGCTGAGCACTGCCAAGCCCTCGCCAGGCCAGCCCCTTCCTCACCTGGGGTGGAAAGAGGGGCAGGGGCTCCCCCAAGGCTCCAGAGCTTCACAGACAGAGGGCCACTCCCAGGGCAAGCCCCATGCTCAACTCCCAACAGCCCTCAATCGGGCTTGGAGTGGGAAGCAGCACGTGCTGCCTCCTCATTCAGCCGCCACCAGCACGAAGGCACATAAGTTGGTGGGTGGGAGAGACACTGGCGGCCTGGCTGGTAGGGGGGGACTTGATTGGGTGAGAGGGAAGACCCTGGGCACCCTCCTTCCTCTCCACAGCGCAGCCAGGCAACCCTCCTGGGTCTGCTGTGGCCGGCGCTGTCGGGGAGGCGGGCAGGGTGTGCGTGTGCAGGTGCAGGTGGGAGTTGGGGGGGAGGCCCTGGACACCCTCCTTCCTCTCCGCAGTGCATTTGTGTTTGGATGCATTTATGTTTGAAAATTGGTGGGCGCACGGGGGGGAGGGCGCCAGAGGGTAACCTCGCCTAGTGTGCAAAAAATCCCCTGGCACCGGCCTTCTGCCAGGTGTTCAACAAAACCAACTTTAGGTTTTTCTAGTTTGTTCTAGAAGCCTTGGGAAGGCTTGGCTCAAGGGTACAGCATCTGCTTTGAATATTTCCCCACCATATTCAGTCTGTGGCACCTCCAGCTAGGCTCAGGTTGTAGGTGATGTGAAAGACATCTACCTAAGACCATGGAGAAGTTGCTGTCAGTCAGATAGACAATACTTACCTTGATATACCAATGGTGTGATGCAGTATAAGGCAGCTTCATGTGTTCAGCTTCATGTGTAGAACTAGCTATTTACATAAACAGGCTCCATATAGATAAACTTCACTGTGTGACCATGTGTGGTTGGAAAGACCATCCATATGTGTATGAATGCGACATAATTTTCAGTACAGACCAAATTCACTCTAGAAAAGCCTGAGTATAAGGGGGAAAACCTTCAATCTATACCTCTATCTCCTAATCTAAAACCTTAGGCTTTACACCTAGTTAGGGAAAGACATACAACAATAATTACAAGGTTGTTTGGAAGACACACTGAGTCCTGAAGATAGTGAAATCAGAGCGAGTTTTATTTAGTGGAATAATCAATATATTCAGGCATTCCTGATAATATCAGGCATGCAGATATTAGCACCAATTACTAAAATGCACTCATTAAGATACATGTATTCCAGCTGATAGCACAGATTTGTGTTACATGTATCACTCATGGGGAATCTAGGAGCTAGAAAAGGAAAGCAGAGATTATATTTACCTGTCAGCACAGATTGGAAAAAGAGATCCTTCAGGTGTATGCTTGCCTTTTGACTGCCTGCCTGCAGCAGATCAACCCCTGTATTTAAGAAACTGAGGAGCGGTGGGGGTGGGGGTAGGTCATACTTGGTGAACTTTTAGAAATTTCCTCTTGTTTTTATGGTCTTGTTGTTGGCAGCAGCAGGTTAAATATCTGTATGAATCAGACTTGGGAGGGGGGGCAACCTATCCTTTAGTTGTTGTCCATATTGACTTTTGCACTGTGTGGGGATACTTACCACTATATTTTCAAACTTGTTTGTTCATGCAGCAAAGTGTAATTGGATATTAGTAATAACATGAATATGGCTTCTTTTATAAATCACTGAAAGGAAATGATTAATTTATCTCCTCTTTACTGTTTTAGAGGAAGCTTAATTTTCAGTAGTAAGGGAAATCAGTTTTTCTCATTTAAATTAAATGAATTAAGTAACATACTTTAGTCCAGAGACAATTCTTATGTTTAACAAGTGTGACTGTGTTTATTATAGGGTTGATTAGCTTTTTGACTTCTATACTTAATATTTGCATTGTCCTTTTATGGTAGATTTTGTGTGCCTTCAGCAGGATTATTGGAATTTGAAGCTTTATCTATAATTGCCTACCAGTAGGGGTGACACAATGTCTCTCCAGTGCATTAACTTTATCGTTCCCTGTAAAACATTAACACAGCAAAAATCTAAGCTTTTAAATGAGAGGGTTGTCTTCCACCAGATCAGAGAAATGAAATTTGTAATTCAAATGAGAAAAGTTAATGAACTTAATGCAAGGGCCGGAAAAAGTGTTGCAATGTGCTAATTTGGTCTTCATAAAGATCCTTCCAAACATTCCCATCAAAGTATTGATTTTGTCCACTTAGCAAAGTGAAAGGACAATGAACCTCCCTAATGGTTTGCACATTACACCATTAGTTTGTAAACCTCCGCAGCAAAGGAAACCCCTGATCATTTGTGTTAGGTACTCTTGACGTTTGTAACACAAAGTATTGTGCAGGTGCCTATGCTAATTATTTCCCTGACAATCAAAACTGACTTATTTTAAACCATATAGGGTTGTGTGTATGAGTGAGCCACACCCACGGATGCCAGCAAGATCTGTTTGTTGCTTTCAAAGCAAAGATGCTGGAGGAGATACTTGATAAAATCTGACTTTAACCATACTTTCTCAGTGCTTAGCCACAATTAACCAAACCAATGTTTCATATCCAGGGTTACAGCCCGTTTTGTGTTTTAGATATTCAGATGTAATGCTCAACTAAGCAAAACAAACTGTAGTTAGGAATTTTGTCTGCATGAAACCACCACATTCTGCATTTGCGCATTTTCTATTCTGCAGCACTCTCCATACAATACTTTCAATTATGATAGCACCCAGTAAAATTTACCAGCAGTATAACTAAGGTGTTCCTGGGTTTTAAAGGAGCAACCTGAACAGAGATACGCTCTTGTAGAAGAATCATAAAGTATCAGTTGGCACAAATTTATAAAGATTTTGAGACATTTTAAAAATGATATAGATATTATTGGTCAGAGGCTAATTCACTGTTATAAAAGCTGCTTATATCTCTAGAGAATTAATAGACTGGAGCAGCACATACTCTAAAACACCTAAAAGTAAAAATAAAATAAAAAGTTCATAGAATAATCCTTATCTGGGTAAGGCTCTATGACTCTCACGTGGCTTCCATACCACAATCCTATTAGGAATAAGTGCTCTCTTCAGAACTACAATATTCTATATTGTTAGATTCCCAGAACATAATATGAAAGGAAAATAGGTGCTACTGTGATTTTACAAAATTCTTCACATGAACCCCACACAGTACTGCTATTAGCAGAGCTTATAGCAGTTTTCATTTTTCCAATTAGGCAAGAGATTGTGGAACTGCAAGTATACTTTTGGATTTAGTTTATTTTTATACGTGTGCGCACACAGTATTCTATTACCAGATCAGCTCTTTTGTAAGGAGAAAAGAAACTAAATGCAAGTGGACATGTGTCTTTTGGTCCGTTTCCCAATCTGTGGAAGACTCATATGTCAGTATTAGGTGTTTGCTCTAAAAATAATCATTGTATTAACTTGCACCTTTATTCAGTATGGATGACTGTGCAGTATTTGCTTCTCTCTTTGTCTTAGTTTATTTGTTGTTGTTGCTGTTGTTTTAAATTTTTGGTATAAAGGTCATCCAGAAAGGTGTATTTACTAAAGCTACTTAATAGATTAGTATTATGAAAAGAATTTGACATGGTTACAAGAATTTCAGGTTGAGCAATGGAATGCAAATAGTGGGAAAGGTATCAAAGAAATGCCAATAGCTGCTTTACTGGGCAACAAATGGTGGAGTTGCATAAGGTAAGTACTGCACATTGCATTAATATTCAAGCCATATTAGAAAGAAAGGGACATGCATCTGGAAGGGGGATATTCATTTGCTTTCAGATACATGATTATATTAAGAAAGGCTAAGAATCTATTTGGAAGTTACCCAGCATTATATACAGACCTTGAACAGCAGTATGCTTGAACATAGAACAAGTCACATTCTATTGATTGGAGTATGGTGGGATAAATGTGTGGCTTCTGCCCTTAATAGAAGCTGATTGTTCAGGGATGTGTCAGCAAGACTGGTCGATTCTTTAGCTGTTGTTTACTGGGGAGGACAATATCAATTTTACAGAGGGATGATTGGTGGGATGTCAAGGCTGCTTGTCACCCTTTTCTCCTCATCGCTGACAGACAGCTGAGTGACAATTACAGTGATGGGACATTGTATGCATTGGCATATACACCAGAGGATAACTGGCAAATACAAAGAAAGCAGTAGTGCTTTAAAAAAGATATAATCAGCAGTTGTCATGACTAGTTGCATATATGATGTCTGAATAACAAGACCAGAGTGTGTTCCTCTAGCCACTGCGATGCACACCCCATGCTGTTTAGAACATAGCATTGGGGAATGTACAGGGAAAGGGTGGCTGTGGGGGGACACATACTTAGGAAGTTAAGTTGCAAAGAAATGGCAATATTCTTTTCTCATTTCCTTTTACATAGTCAAATTTCAGGCACCGTAATACTGCAGGGCATTTTTACAGTTTTATACTCATACTTTCAGGGCAAATGAAGCAAACGAACAATCCAGGGTAAAATGCCATCACTTTAGAATATTAACAGAGTGTATAATCTCTGCCAGTTTAACTCTATAAGTTCAATGGGAAATGCATTTCAAATTGTAACTTCCCCCTTGCCAGCTAAGTGGGATGAAATTTCTTAAACTGCAGCCTGCAGTCACTTGAGCCTTCCTACCAAATTGCATAGAGATAAGAAACAGTGTTCCTGTTCTATAGGCAAACAAACTTCTCACTTGAAGAACAGGTATAGGGAAGCAAGACTTGGCATGTGACAATTTTCTATCTTCTCCTAGGCTCATTCTGCAGCAGGGTGTGTTCGTGTGTGCAGTCTTTTTCTCTACAAAACACACTGTATGGGCAAGAAGAACTAATCCATTACCTGCCATTTTCCTCCCAATATTTTCCACCCAGTCTGTAGTAGAGTCTAATTGGAAGAAAATCTGCTTCAAATAACAAGAAGCAATGAGTTGAGGAAGGGAAAATAGTGTTCTCCACCATTGCCTAGAGGCATATTCTGTTTTCTGCATGTGAGTGGGCAGACTTGTCCTTATCTGGTTCCCTGATGGCTGAGAAATGTCGGATCCTGAATCAGTCTCTTGCTTAGAGAGATGATCTGATACATTTCCCTCACTGATTTCTGTCACATGTCCAAAGGTGTATGAATTCTCAGATAACTATTGTAGGGAGAAGTGGAAGTTTAAAATCCCTATGGTCTTCCATGTCCCCTCCTGCAGCTGGACTCCCTATTACTTGGATATCCTTTCAATTATCTGCTTCTATTATTTTTCATCTACTCTGCCTTGTACTAGGTGCAAACAAATATTTGCCTTTACTTAGCATGGGGCAGATAAAGCTGCAGACAGCTAAGGCTCAAATGAGACTTTACAGCTGGCACCAAGTCACCTCTGCAACTGACTCACATTCCCCATGTTCACATAGGAGCTGCAGGGAACTGCCTTTTTAGAAGTGTCAGGGTCCCAATTCAGCTTGGAACTTTGGTATTGGGGGAGGAGGGGCTTCTGGCTTCCCCACTGTGCTGTTTTCCTGAACAGCAACAGCCCTGGAGTCTGCTATTTTCCCGATGTGTAAGTTTCATATGCAACATTCTGTGCACATTCAACTCAAAAGTGGGACAAATAATGTCCCTGTGACTTTTTTAGCTCATAAAAAGAGTGTATGGGGGGGAGGAGCAGATGCCCTTCCTACTCTAATACAACAGTTAGGGCCCCAAGTTGAACAGGGCTCACACAGCTTTTAAACAGGCATTTCCCTGCAGCTCCTGTGTGAATGTGAGGATTGTGAGTAAAGTCTGTAGAACCTGGGAAGAACTTGGTAAAAATCATAATGTCTAGTTTGAGTCTTAGTTGCTTGCACTAATATGAATACTCCACAGACTGGGGAGGTGATGTAATGATTTCTAGAAATGGAAACGTTGTGCACAGAAATGCTAATCAGGAAAATCATATTTTGTTTTGAATGGACCAAACTTCTGTCAGACATATATTTGATTTTAATGGTTTTAAAATGAGATTTATATAATGTATGTGTTAAATTATTAGCTGGTGGGGTAGCCTTCGTGAGGGCAGAAAGGTGTCATTCTTTGATATGCTGCCTTCTCCATTGCTCTGAAAATGAAATATGACAGCATGACACCAGAATAAACGAGTAGATTGGAAGGCTTCTGTGGTGAACCATAGGTTGAAAGGCCACAAGTTCATTATGTCTTCCCCTGTTTTGCATGAGTGTCTGGCCCATGTGGCCTTCCTTGGCCTGTAGATCAGGTTTATTTTGTTTTTTGCTCTGAGAAAGAGCATATTCTTAACTGGGGTTTCCAACCTCCAGGTGGGACCTAGATCTTTTCAGGAATTGCAACTGATCTCTGGCAAGTTATAAGAAACTCCCAAAACCAGCTTGGTGGACTGCTCTGAGAATTAACAGAGGCAGGTGGAACAGAGGAGTGATTAATTAGGTGAGGAGATGCAAATTTGTCTGTTCCCTGAGAAGAAGAGGTGCTTCAGTTGGGATGCCCGCACCACCCAAAGTTTCCCCACTTTCATGACAGTTTCTAAGCCGACAATAAGTCTGTTAAGATTTGGAGTGAAAAAAATATAATAACATAAACCAATCAGAAGATAGTGCCAAGCTCTATTCCTCATGGGTTTTTGAAGCTTTGATGCTCCTCAGAGGTGTAAAGGGTTTTTGAGGATTAATGATAAGCTCCAATATAGAATTATCAAAGGAAAACTGGATGAACTATACTCTCTGATGAAGATATGAAAACGCCTGAGACTACCTAGGATCTGCATTAGTAGTAGTTCAATTTAAAGGCTTTAAGGATTGCCACACCTATGTGGACATATTGGGGAGTTCTAAGCCTTCACATGAATTCAAGATACCAAAAACTGTGTAGTACACACAGGGTTCATTTCATAGAAAAAGAGGTGCAGGAGTTCATTAGCATAATCATTAGCATAATTTATTTGCATATGCTACACCACCTGGCATCACTTGAAGTATGTCAGAAGACAAAAAAGAAAGAAGAGAGAGAGAGAGAGCGAGGAAAAGAAAGAAAGAAAGAAAGAAAGAAAAAGTAAGAAAGAAAGAAAGAAAGGGAGGGGACAGCGACTAATCCAAGCCTCAGAAATACCACTATTCTGGGAGGATACCTTCAGTGGTGGCTGAAGCCTTCAGAAGGCTGGTCGGAGGAACAAGGACCTTTTCAGGGGACGGGATCATTTTGCTGCAGCCATGACACAAAGAGGGGAGGCTGGCACCAATTCCTGGAGCTGCGCTCCCCCGAGCTCCTGCTCGAAATGACCCCTGAGTGCACATAAATATACTTATAATAAATTCAATATCAGTTATTTATAAATAATACAAAAATGATACAAAACAATTCAAGGTCCCATTTATAAGCTGTGCTAGATGATAGCTTGATGTAGTTGACGAAAATTTCCGTAATAAGGTTCCATTTCGAAAATCCTTTCTCTGAATATTAGGACCAATCAAAAATCACGAAATCTTAACAATTACATGGACATGTATATAGCCTCTTCCAGGCATAACATTCATTCCCTCAGTACATACTGCAAACCATCTCAGTAAACTGTCAGCAAACTTTCTTATAATCTTGAAGGCTAAGCCATTGGTCTAAACATTCCCAGAAGTTCTAATCCTTGCCAAGCTCATTTCGGCATTTAGTGGATGTTCCACAGTTTTTGAAAATATTGGTCCGGTTCAAGGTTTATATTTTTTATTGATACCATTGTTTAAAAAAGACCTTTTTTCACTTCAGTGACTTTGTAAATACACACCCCAGTCTTGTTATTCATGAGCTTTCTATCTTGTGATATTATTTATCTTGTTTATATTATTGTATTTTTTCATTGTGTATGTCTGAAACAATAGAAAACTGGATATTAGAATACTTATGAACATTTCATAATACAAAAACAAAAAAATCCATGTAGACTTGTTATTTGAATATTTATTATTGAAAAAGCATACAGCATTTATCTTAGGCTATGAGATTAGACTTATTATTTATACATCATTTCACGGTACATAATATTCTTACATATGTCCGTAAATAAAATAGCTTCTTGCCTTGAGAGCCTTACGAGTTCAGTTTCAATCACTAATGAGTAGTGAAGAACCATGGAAGAGGAGAAAGGGGAAAAATACCCAGTCTCTGTCAGGGTTGATTTCTAAGTTGCCCATCTGGTGATATCCACATGTAGAGTTAACTCTTAGGTTTTGGAAGAGGGTGTTTGCTATAACCAGTGTGTTCTCTTGACAAAACTTTATTAGCCTTTGCCTGGCTTAATTTTGTTCTCCAAGACCAAACTTGTCAGTTATTCCGGTTACCCTTTGACTTCCCACTTCAACCTCTTCTGCATCACTGGTTGGGGCATAGACTTGGATTACTGTGATACTGAATGGTTTGCCTTGGATTCGGACCGAGATCATTCTGTTGTTTTTGAGATTGTATCCCATTACTGCCTTTTTCACTCTCTTGTTGAGTATAAAGGCCACTCAATTTTTTCTATGGGATTCTTGGCCACAGGAGTAGATATAATGGTCCTCTGAGTAAAATTTGCCCATTCTAGTCCACTTTAGTTTACTGATTCCCAAGATGTCGATGTTCAGTCTTGCCGTCTCATTTTTGACCACGTCCAGTTTACCTTGATTCATAGATCTTACATTCCAGGTTCCTATGCAGTATTGTTCTTTGTAGCATCGGACTTTCCTTTCACCATCAGACACATCCACAGATGAACGTCCTTTCAACTTTGGCCCAGCTGCTTCATTCTTTCTGGGGTTACTTGTACTTGCCCTCTCCTCTTCCCCAGTAGCGTATTGGATACCTTCTGACCTGAGGGGCTCATCTTCCAGCGTCATATCTTTTAGCCTTTTGTTGCTGTTCATGCGGTTTTCTTGGCAAAGATACTGGAGTGGGTTGCTGTTTCCTTCTCCAGTGGATTGTGTTTTGTCTGAGTTCTCTGCTGTGGTCCTGGGGGCCCCTTCACGGCATAGCCCACAGCGCCTTCGAACCACACAAGCCCCCTTGCCACATTAAGACAGTGATCCATGAGAGGGAGCTTGCTGGCTAGGCGGGATACAAATCTAAATAAATAAATAAATAAATAAATAAATAAATAAATAAATAATGGTTACCTAATACCAACTTCCTTTACAACTGAAAAGTGGCTCCAAAGAGTTCAGCCAAAGACACGAATACTCTCTTTCCTTTCTTCCGTTATTTTTGTCATAGTCTGCTAGTTAAGAATTTTCTCATGAACCTGGCTCTTTCTCTGTTCTTCAGAGATGAGGAAGGTGGTGACTGGAGAATTTTTCAGTACTGACACTTTTCCTGTAGAATACATTTCCCCTTGGGACTCGCCTGGCACCCACCCTACTATCTTTTAGGAGCCATGTTTCTTTTTACCCAGGATTTAATTCATTTTTTAAAGTCATTTTTACAGGCTTATTCTAGTCTGTGACTTGTTTTTTAAGTTGCTGTGTTTTCGGCTGCTTGTAGGCTCTTATTAGGTTTTTAATCGTTCATTGTTACAGCTTTTTTGGTATTTGTATTCTTATGCTTAACTTTGTAAGTAGCCTCGAGCATGCACTACAGAGAGGGGTTGAAGAAATTGTTAAGAAACAAGCAAGCAGCCTCGCATTCACCCTCCAGTCTTTGATGTGAGACATAGGCATTGGTGTGCAGACAGGATTCTGGACAAGTCCCTTTTCCATTTATTGATTTACGTTTTAATTCATTTATATTATATTTACTTTATTTATATCCTACCTTTCACCCAGTGGGGAGCTAAAGTGGCTTACATAATTTCCCTTTCCTCCATTTTATTCAAGCAACAACCATGTGAGGTGAGGTAAGTTAGGCTGAGTGTGTGTCCCAAGGTCACCCGGCAAGCTTCCATGGCACAAGTGGGGATTCAGACCTGGATTTCCCATATTCTAGTCCAACACTTTAACAACTACACCACACTACCTCTTTTAGCAGGATCTGCTTATGTTCTGTGGCACTATCCTTGTGCGATACTCAGCAGACAGCTTCTCTCACTCTGCTTGGAAGCCTACAAAACACACTGCTCAGTCACACTGTGCTCCACTTGAACTTTTGTTACTTTGGGTGGCTGTCATTCGAGCACAGTGTAAAAGCTGAATATTGAAATTGATAAATGGGCAGGGGAGTGAAGTGAAAAGGGAGTAACTAAGGATGTCCCTTTGCTGCAGCCTTTTATCCTGCACAAAAGCAAGCAACTCTAATGGCCACTGTAAAGATTCTAAATATGCTTTGACCTGTCAGGCTGTCATGGCAATAATAGTGTACATGTGTGGCATTTATTTTCCTTCCACCACACCGATATGGGAGTGGAGGGTTATACCTCTGCAGAAGTAGGTCTTTTCCACCAGGCACGCAGCAGCAGTCTTTCTCTCAAATTCCAGCCTCATTGCTCAGCTTTTGTGATCCATGCAAGGGTGGCAGTTCACTACTTAATGGTATTATTATAAAGGAAGCTAAGGATGAATATGCTCCTATTATAAATTTTATCTTTGCTTCATTTGGAGACAAGGATTTAAAGTATTAAACCAAATTATATACCTTCCTGGTTCTTTTCATATCTTTGTACATTCACCTGGAGGGGCTTAGAAGAATAGAACTGGTGTAATGTGGACTGTTTCCGGAGGCTAATTAGGGATATTAACCTCAATGCATTTAAAACCCAACCTGACATGTGAAAGTGCACAGTGCCATGGCTGAAGATGGCTCTTTGCTAAAAGTGGCCCCATTTCAAGAAAACACTTAAAGGAGAGATGGTTTAGGAAGCATTTGTTAGGGCAGTAAAATTGTTCCTTGGATGAGATACCTTTACAGTCAGAGAGTTTGCTAGATTTATCCAGTGAAAAAGTTTGCATGTACTGTTTACATTTCCTAGTCCTGGTTATCCTGTCACATGTACAAAAATTTAAGTCAAATAGTCCATCAAAAGCCTTAGTCATCTACATTATGGCACATAAAGCCAGCTGTTTCTCAGCTTCATAGCATCTAAAATATCCATCATCCTCTTTTTGCCTCTTTTTCCATATTTCAATTTTTCTTTGAAAATGCATCTTCTCCGACAGGGCTAGTTACAGAATTTTAAAGTTCAGTGGTTCAAGTCTGTCTGTCTGTCTACCTGTCTGTCTGTCTGTCTGTCTGTCTGTCTGTCTGTCTGTCTGTCTGTCTGTCTGTCTGTCTGTCTGTCTGTCTATCTATCTATCTATCTATCTATCTATCTATCTATCTATCTATCTATCTATCTATCTATCTATCTATCTATCTATCTATCTATCCTTATATCCTGCCTAGCCAGCACGAGCCGGCTCTAGGTGGCTAACAGCATAAAATCAGCAGCATACAGTGCTTAAAATCAACAACATACAAAGGTTAAAATCACATTGAAGTATACACTAAAACAATAAAATCGTAACAGATGGCAGCAAATACAAAACCAACACCAGGGGCAGCATCCTACCTATTTCTGGCCACGGGGGCTTCCACCACAGATGTTCCAGAGCAAGTGACTCACCAGCCACCTGCTAAAGGCCATTCCCCCCGGTGGCGGCTCCAAAAGCCTGGCGGAAGAGCTCCGCTTTGCAGGTTTCCGGAACTGCAAAAGGTCCTGCAGGGCTCTGATGTTCTCTGGGAGCTTGTTCCACCAGTGGAGCCGCCACCGAGAAGGCCCTATTCCTGGTGGTTGCCAACCTGGCCTCCCTCGGGCCAGGGAGGGTCAGGCGATGTTGAGTGCCTGACCGCAGTGCTCTCTGGGGTATATATGGGGAAAGGCAGTCCCTTAGGTAGGCAGGCCCCAGACCATATAGGGCTTTAAAGGTTCTATCTACCTTCCTACCTTCCTTCCTACCTACCTACCTACCCCTCCTCTCTCTATATATATTTCCTTATATATAATTGAGTAGTGGGGTGGCACTTTCTGAACATTCCACACGTTCCTAATCAGTTGGCTCCATGATGTGTCACTCAGAAGCTGTCCCTATCCACTGGCTGCATTGCCTGAGTCCCACCCACAGTGCACTCTATCAGCCATTGTCCATCAGCCGCCATTCAAGAGTACTCACATGCCATTGGCAGGGTGCTGGGTCTATGCCTCTTCCTCACTCACTCCTACTTCAGCCACTGTTCCCTGTCAGAATACACTCTCTCTCCTGATGAAGACACTTCACCTGCTTGGCTCCTCTGTGGGACTAACTTTCCCCTCAGTGGCTGTTGATAGGCAACCAAGCTTGGTTCTGTCAGTAAAAAGACAAAGGAACAAAACCCTTTCCATGCCTTTGTGAGGAACACATTGGGGCCAGCCCTGACTAGGGTTGCCAGCTCCAGGTTGGGAAATTCCTGCTGAGTCCCCCCCCACCCAATGCTGCTCTCCACAGGATCCACCCTCCAAATCTCCAGGTATTTCCCTACTGAGAGCTGGGAACCGTACTTTCCCCTCAGTGTCTGTTGCTAGGCAACCAAACTTGGTTCCATTAGTAAAAGACCCTTTGCACACCTATTTTGGCCTTTGGGAGAAAACTCATTGGGGCCAGTCCTGACTAGGGTTGCCAGCTCCAGGTAGGGAGATTCCTGGAGATTTTCTGGTGGAGTCTATGGAAGCCAGGGTTTGGGGAGGGGAAAGGCCTCAGCTGAACAGACTGCCATAGAGCCCACCTTTCAAAGCTGTTATTTTCTCTGGCAGGTGGGTGGAGAGATCTGTTGTCTGGAGTTCAGTTGTGATATCTGGTGATCTTCAGGTTCCACCTGGAGGTTGGTTACCCTAGGCATAGCAGTCAGTACTTCAGAGCAGGGTCTGCCAGACCCAGATTCTTGCTGTGGAATCTGACTGGATGATTTTGGACCAGTCACAAACTTTCAGCCTAACATACCTCACAGGGTTGTTGTGTAAGTCAAAAGGGGGAGAAGAAAATGATATAAGCTGATTTGGTCCCCATTGCAGAGAAAGAATGCTTTTCCTCCTGGTGAACAGTTGTTGCCAATTTCCAGGTGAGGGCTTGAGATCACTCAGAATTACAACTGCTCTCCAGATATCAGTTTCCCTAAAGAAAATGGTGGACTCTGTGTCCTTATACCCTGCTGAGATGCCCCCCCCCCATGACAGACAATGTGATGTGGCAGTCAGGGCTTCAGAGCGTAGTAGAAGTTGTAGGTTGGGGGTGGGAGATGGAAAGCTGAAGACTGAGTGGGAAATAAAAGCAGGTTGATGCTTGGCTGGGAAGAAGATGGGGTTGCCAACTCCAGGTGGTAAATTCCTGGAAATTTGAGGGATGGAGCTGGAGATGGTGAGCTTTGAGGAGGGGTGAGACCTCAGACAGGTACAATGCCATAGACTTCACCCTCCAAACCAGCTATTTCCTCCTGGGGGTCATTGTTACCAATCTCCAGGTGAGGGCTGGAGATCACTCAGAATTAAAACTGCTCTTCAGATGGTAGGGATCAGTTCCCATGGAGAAAATGGCTGCTTTGCAGGGTGGAGTCTGTGTCCTTATATCCTGCTGAGGTCGCCACAGCAAATTGACGCTGAGTGCCCAAGGCCTTGGCACTCTCCCAGAGTCCCTTTCTAGAGCCCGTTGTATTTATTTCCACAACAGGCCTTATTCCTAGTGTGTGTGTGTGTGTGTGTGTGTGTGTGTGTGTGTGTGTGTATACATACATACTAGGAATAAGGCCCGTTGTGGAAATAAATACAATGGGCTCTAGAAAGAGGCTCTGGGAGAGTGCCCTGGCTTTGGGCACTCAGTGTCAATTTGCTGTGGTGACCTCAGCTGGGTATAATGACACAGAGTCCACCATTTTCTCCAGGGGAAAATCTCTGCCATCTGAAGAGGAGTTGTAATTCAGCGTGATCTCCATTCCTCCCTTGGAGATTGGCAGCAATGGTTCCCCATGAGAGAATGGGTGGTTAGAAGGGTGGCACTGAACCTGTCTGAGGTCTCACCCCTGCTGAAACCTCACCCTCTCCAGGGTCCACTCCTCAAATCTCCAGGAATGTCCCCACCTGGAGTTGGCAACCCTGCCTCCCAGCCAACCGTCAATGTATCATTATCTGCCCCCTGGTTTCAGCTTTCTATCTCCTCCCCCCTCCCCCCTAGAGAGCAGTTGTAATTCTGTGTGATCTCCAGCCCCCACCTGGAGATTGGCAAGATGGTTCCCCATGAGGGACTCGCTGGCTTGGAGGGTGGTGTCTATGGCATTGTACCTGTCTGAGGTCCCACTCCTCCTCAAACCTCACTGTCTCCAGGCTCCACCCCACAAGTCTCCAGGAATTTTCCACTTGGAGTTGACAACCCTAACTCCTTCCCAGCCAATCATCAACCTCACTCTTCAAGTTTACATTCCCCCCCATTGCAGCCTCCACTGTGCTCTGAAACCCCGACTGCTATGTCACATTGGCTGTCATAAAGGGTCCATCTCAGCAGGGTATGAGGACATAGAGTCCTCCATTTTCTCCAGGGGAACTGATCTCTGCCACGAGGAGAGCACTTGTAATTCCGAGTGGTTTCCAGCCCTCACCTGGAGACTGGCAACAATACTCCCCCTGGTTGAAAAGTAGTCTTTCTCTGCAATGGGGACCAAAGCAGCTGACATCATTCTTCTCTCCCCCTTTTTGACTTGCACAACAATCCTGTGAGGGTAGGTTAGGCTTAAAGTCTGTGACCGGCCTGATATCACCCACTCAGCAAGAATCTGGGTCTAGCAGATACTGCTCTGAAGCACTGACTGCTACTCCTAGGGTAGCCTACCTCCATGTGGAGCCTGGAGATCTCCAGGTATTACAATTAAACTCCAGATTTCCCCCCTCCCTTGGAGAAAATGTCTGCTTTGGAGGGTGGCCTCTATGGCATTCTGTTCAGCTGGCCCCAATGAGTTTTCTCCCAAAGGCCATCATAGGTGTGGAAAGGGGTTTTCAGAGAAGCAAGCTTGGTTGCCTAGCAATGGGCACTAAGGAGGAAGTTATAGGCTCTGATGATGGAATAGGATTTCCAACCTCCAGGTGGGGCCTAGGGATCTCCTGCTTTTGCAATCGATCTCCAGCTGACAGAGATCAGCTCCCCTGGAGAAAATGGCTGCTTTGGAGGGTGGACTGTATGGCATTGTACCATGCTGAGGTCCCTCCCCTCCCCTCCCCTCCCCAAACCCCACCCTCTCCTGGATCCATCCCCAAAGTCTCCAAGGATTTTCCAACCCAGACCTGGCAACCCTGTGATGGAAGTACCTGAAGATTGGGGGGGGGGGGGGATCCTGTGGAGAGCAGCATTTTTTGGGGGGGATAGAAGGACTCAGCAAGCTGTAATGCCATAAGGTCTACCCTGCAAAGCAGCCAGTTTCTCCTGGGGAACTGATCACTGTCATCTGGAGATCAATTGTAACAGCGGGAGATCTTCAGGTCCCACCTGGAGATTGGCAACCCTAGGGGGAAAGTCAGCTGCACTGCAGGGGGTTGAAGGGAACAATTTGATGGTTGCTGGCCCACCTCATTAGCCAGCCAGCCGTGGTGGAGCTAAGCAGAAGAAAGGGCCTGAGGAATTTCACACAGCCAATATGTTCCGTTTCAGGAACTCTTCAGTAACTCTTTCTGTCAGGCATTTTACCCAGAACCTTATTAGTACCGGTTCCCTAACAGAACATATTGGCCCTTTCACACAGAAACGCGCCTCTCCCATTGGGGAAGCGTTCCTGAGCCGGTTTACCTTGAAACCTCCTCCCAAGCGTTCTTCAGTGCTTGTACCGGTCCTGAAGCGCTACAGGGTACTGTGTGAAATGGCCCCCTGTTTCTGACAATTTATTCTGACAGTTTATTCTGGGCACGCTGGCAGTGTGTGGGGAAGGGGGTTATGCTGTTAGTCCATTGTCTTCACTGACAGAAGCAGGCCACTGAGGGGAGAGACCCACCTGGCAGTGGGCGGAGTAAAAGACTTGGACCCAGCACCCAGTTGGTCCTCCCCCTTCGCTGGCTCCCTCCAGACTGAGGCCAGGATGCTGGCCGGTGGCTCTGTGGGCGGGACTGAGGCAAAGCAGGGAGAAAATGCAGCTAATGGCCAGGGACCCCCTTTTGAGTGGCAGTCCGTACAAACTGATTTTGGCGCCCCATGGAATCTTGCTCATCGGAATCTTAAAACGGCTTTATATAATAGGAAATATATATATATACACACACACACACACACACACACACACATATATAATATATTATATATATATTATATATATTATATATATATATATATAGTTACACACATGCACACACATGGACCACTGATCGATTTAAATTGACAATATTTTATAACTGTGGCATTCAAGACAGCCTATATAAATGATTAATGTTGAAAGTTCTTTCTGATAGGTCTCATGATGAAAAAGGCCAAACAAAAGTGATTATTAATTTCCACTTTTAAGAAACTAGATAATTGATTTTATGCTGTGCTAATTAAAACTTGAAGCCATTTCCTTCAGAGGGTTATATCAGATGACCAAAGGCAGGGCACAGCTCCTTAGGGAGCTGATCATCAAATGACCACTCCGTTGAGGGGGGGAAATAAAGGAGCTGTATACGTGTCAGATATATGGAAGACACTTATCTCCTCTCTTGACAGACAAACATTTGCAAGGCAAATAAATAAATAAGCCATTAATCAGAGGAGTGGCCCAGCTTAATGAACTCTAAATAGAGTGGAGTCATCAGGTAACAGAAAGACAGAACAAACTGACAGAGCATGAGGAAATAGCTGCTGGGGAATTCCCAAGGCTTCCATAAAGCAGTTGCATTGGTTTAACAGACTGTGGATATTTGTAATAATTCTGGTCTGCAAACTAGTGATATTTGTGAATCATGATAGTAATCATATTGGTATACATATAAAGTAGTGGTTCACAGTTGCAAAAATACCAATGTCAGTGCTTTATGAAAATATTTTCTATGTAGTTAGATATAGAATATTTTGACATATTTTATTTGTTTCTCAGTTAATATTAAATCGGGCCACTGGAATAATTTCATCACTTTGGGGGCTCTTTCTAAGTTAATCAACAGTTTGGTCCCTTCCACACGCACCTATTTGCCACGCTAGAGGGACGCTTCATTGACGGATCAAACTGCCACGATCACACCACCACATCTGGGAAGCGTCCCACAACCGTTGGCAAGCAGGGGCAAACCGATTTGATCTGGCAGAGAAGCAGGGTAAATAGCTACTGGTGAAAGACCAATAGCAAACGGTTTGCCGTGGCCCACAGCTGGACTTTTCCCGTGTGATCGCGCCAGCGCAGAAGTGTGGCATCGCAGATAGCGTGATCACATGCTATCCCAATGCCATGCTGTTGCTTTTGTCCCCCTTCCGTGTGCGCATCATCAGAAGCCTGAGGGGGGAGGAGCGAGTCATCGATCCCCCCTTCCTTCGTTCCAGCGAGGCATCGATCCCCCCTTCCGTCGTTCCAGCGAGGCATCCATTCCCCCCCTTTCTTCCAGCAAAGCATCCATTCACCCCTTTCTTCCAGCGAAGCATCCAATCCCCCCCCTTTCTTCCAGCGAAGCATCGACCCCCCATTTAAGCACCTCGGAAACCCACCACACACACACACACACAAAAACACTCACCTGCGGTTGCATCTGATCACGCAGCGGTAGTTTGTTCCAGCAGGTCCACAGAGCTGTGTGATCGTGCAACTGCGGGGCAAATTGTGCCGGGGCAAAAAAGCCTTGATTCCCCTGCAGATTATCCTGCTCATGTGGAAGGACCCTAGTTTACTTATTTTTACTTGTGTATGTTATTTATAGTCCTCCTTTCTCACTGAGACTCAAGATGGATTACGCAGTGTAGGTCAAATACAATTAACAGGATGGAACACCTAATAAAGTGATAAGGTTTGGATTGGAGGAAACCAAATAAAGGAATCTGAAAGTGGAACTGAAACAAGCCATAAGCATTAAGTGAAAAGAAGAAGAGAGAGAAGAGATTGGATTTATATCCCACCCTTCACTCACTTGGAGTCTCAGAGCAGCTTACAAACTCTTTTCTCTTCCCCTCCCCACAACAGACACCCTGTGAGGTAGGTGGGGCTGAGAGAGCTCTGAGACAACTGTCCTTGAGAGAACAGCTGGTACAGAGCTATGACTTGCCCTAGGTCATCCAGCGGTGCAAGTGGAGGAGTGGGGAATCAACCCCGGTTCTCTCAGATTAGAGGCCGTGCACTTAACCACTTCACCAGACTGGCTCTCATGACATGTTAAATGATGCATAAATTATATAGTCGAATCATTCTTACATCAACAGGCACTGTGTTGTCCATGGACCCCTACTCCTTTACAAAAACATCCTTCTGGAACATTTCATTACAGTACAACCATATTAACTGTGTAATAAATCTCTTCTGAATAGTTCTGTTTTGAACAGTTTGTGGAAAGCCTTGCTCACTTCATCAGGAAGGCCATCCCATAAAGTGGATACTACAGCTATGTATGTGTATGGAATAGTTGTTGATTTTGACCATTTGTAGGGTTCGGATGCCCTGATCCAATAACAAAGCTGTCATGGAACAGCATAGAGAAAGAGGCAGACCTGCAGATATGAGGGACCAAGGCCATTAAGGGCTTTGTACATGATAGTCAATCCCTGAAGTTCAGAAACTGCAATTGATCTAAAATGATGCAGCCAGGCTACTATCAGGGATGGGTTACAGGGATTATATCACTTCTTTTCTGAAAGATCTGCACTGGCTTCCAGGATTTTCCAGGCATAATTCAAAGTACTTCTTACCTTTAGACTGTAAATGGTCTGGGGTCAGGGTACCTGAAGGACCATTTCCTCCCATACTATCCGGTCTGCCAGTTAAGATCTCTGCTTTTCTGTACACCCACCTTCAGAGGGAAAGCAGGTGGTGACTAGAGACAGGGCATTTTCTGTGGTGGCACCTCTCCTTTAGAATGACTTCCTCTTGCCTGGTACCTAATTTTCTTTCTTTTAGGTGCCAGGCTAAAATTCATCTTTTTACTCAAAATTTTAATTAGGGGTTTTATCTTATCAGCTTTTTAATGGTCTGCTCTGTTTTATAGACAGTTTTTATGATGCCCATGTCTAAAGATTTGTTTTTAATGTCTTGTTTTTTATACTATTGTTTTAAATTGTAATTTGCCTCAAGCAGAACTCTGAAGAGGCAGCATAACTATATTCTAAATAAATAAATAATTGTATTGAACTGAGCCTAGTAACTGGTAGGAAACCAGTGGGATGACTGCAGAATGGGAGTAAAAGCATGTTCTGCCTAGCTCCTGATAATAACTGAGTTGTGGTGTTCTGTACCAACTTAGGTCTTTGAGATGATTTCAAGGGGAGACCTATGTAGAGTGTGTTACAGTACTCTAGTTTTGGTGTTACATGGACACCAGAGACCTGTGCACAAGTCTCTTTAAAATAGATACATTGTGCATATGCCAAGGTATGCTTAGGTTCTGTGCAGAAAAGTTATAAAGTTATGGGCATAACCATAACCTTATGGTCTTTTTTCCCTCCATGCAACAGTCTTTTGGATGCTTGGTACAGCTGATGAGGTTAAAAGATGAGACCTCAAATATCCACAGTAACAAGCACTGTTTATACTGATCTTCAAATCCATAATCGAGTATTAAGAAAATGTGACATGGTACAAACAGATGTCCCCCCCCCCCAGTAGATTTGAGTTGTCATTAATTCTGCAGAAATATCCAGAGATTGAAACTAATCAGCATTATTTGTGATTTCATTTTAAAATGCTTATTTTAAGCTACTAATCTACAATGTCTCCTTGCTGAAGTTTCCACAGTTATTACAAAGGATTGGGTCTCAAAGATTCCTGTCAATAAAGTCAGAAAGCCTTATTCCAACAGACCAGGACTTAAGTAGACTGAGCAAGGCTCCTTGTTCAGCAGAAAGGGAGTCACAGGGTCCAACTCAATATTTTCAATCATTCATCTTTTTTTTAAAAAAAAAATCAAAAACAGGTCATTAGCATGCCCTTATCTTTTCAGTACTGTGAAAAGTCATATTAAAAAGTTACCTATAACACATTACTAGCTGTTCTTTGCAGAAATGATAGAATTGCAAGTAATAGATTACTGATTTGTTCTGTACTGCTTGTATGTTGTTTGTATCCATTGACTAATGAGATATGGACCATAGTGGATACCTTGTCAATGTCACTCATGCTTGACAATAGAATTGTATTCCTTGGGAGCCCTGTAACTGAGTGATTTCTTTGTAATAAAGATTTATTTTTCTTTTCTAGATCATATTTTTCAAAAAGTAACATTACAAACATGCATCACATTAACAAATCACAATAAAAACTTTTTTTATTTTAATGCAATATTCCTTTTATTGTCTAAAAATCATTTATCTGAAAGTTCTGAAAAATGTGAAAAACTCAGCAGGCGCAATGCATTATTTTTCCAGTTTCTTGAAAATGGAAAAGGATCTGGGGAGACAGAGAACCTACAAGATATTAAACTGCTTTTTAAAAGAAAGGTGTTTTTCCCCCTGAAGAAGAAAATCCTTCATTTCCAGGGCATTTAAAAAAAGTAAATTATCTATTGTATCTCTCTTATATATAATTCTCTGCTGGTGGTGGCACTCTCCTGAACATTCCACATGCTACTCCAGCCTTTGGTCCCCTCGCCTGTCAATCAGAAGCTGTCCACTGGCTGTGAGTACTCGCATGCCATTGGCTGGGTGCTGGGTCTGCTCCTCTTCCCCGCCCACTCCTTCACCCTCTGTGCCCTGTCAGAATTTCTGGCAGACGGCTTTCTCTCTTGACGAAGACGCTTCTCCTGCTTCCCTCCTGTGTGACTGTAACCTCAGTGGCTGTTGGTAGGTGTAAAGAAATGGCAGTTACCTGTGTTTATAAGATGGCTGCTGGTCTGTGATTTGTTTAAAATGTTCCCCCATAAGGTTCAATTGAGCTGTAGTTCCAGAGAGGGGCCTGCAGAAGTATCACTCACTGGGTTGAATGGGGCTTCCTCATCTGCTGGCTGACAGTTCCAAGGAGCGGGGCACCATCAATAAAGATTCCAGCCCAACCAGGGAGGATTGTGTTTAACCCATTTTATTTATTTATTTATTTATTTATTTATTTATTTATTTATTTATTTTTCATATTTATATCCCGCCTTGCCGGGCAAGCTGTTGATTTATGTCCTGTTGTTTCATAGTGTGTGCTTACTCATGCAGTTGTGCTTTATTCATTTAGTGTGTGTGTGTGGTCCATAATCGTGTAAGTACTAAAATAAATTATTCTATTTGGATCAATAATCTGTGTTGTGCTCTGACCCCATAGTCTCCCCCGCTCTGCCATACCAAAGAGAGGGGGTAGTCCAGGGAAGCAAGGAAAGGCCAGACCCTTGTGTTGCTAACTTTCCAGGGATCCTCCAAAGATTGGGGATTCTATCTCCAAATAGGGAGATTTGGCCACAGGGGTCTCACTGTCCCTCTAAAAAGGCAGTGACAATTCAGTAACTGGTGGCAGGAAACTTAAGAAGTGAAATACGCCCATGGGATGAGGGTGTGTGGTGAAGAGCTGAGTTGTAAACTGGAGCCCGTTTTGCCACAGTAGGCAACCAAGCTTGGTTCGGACAAAGAAAGGAAACACTTCACAGGCCTTTGTAAAGAATTCATTGGGACTAGTCCTGACTAGGGTTGCCAGCTCCAGGTAGGGAGATTCCTGGATATTTTCTGGTAGAGTCTATGGAAGCCAGTGTTTGGGGAGGGGAGAGGCCTCAGCTGAACAGAATGCCATCAAGTCTACCTCCCAAAGCAGTTATTTTCTCTGGACAGGAGAGACCTGTTGTCTGGAGTTCAGTCGTGATCCCTGGCGATCTTCAGGCTCTACCTGGAGGTTGGGTAACCTAGGTGTGGCAATCAGTGCTTCAGAGCAGGGTCTGCTAGATCCAGGTTCTTGCTGTAGAAGCTGAGTGGGTGATTTTGAACCAGTCATAGACTTTCAGCCTAACCTACCTCACAGGATTGTTGTGCAAGTCAAAAGGGGGAGAGAAGAATGATGTAAGCTGCTTTGGTCTCCATTGTAGAGAAAGACCACTTTTCGTCCTGGGAAATTTATTTATTTAAATTTCTATCCCGCCCTCCCGGCCAAGGAAACCATTGTTGCCAATCTCCAGGTGAGGGCTAG
This sequence comes from Lepidodactylus listeri, assembly GCA_029233225.1. Taxonomy (NCBI): domain Eukaryota; kingdom Metazoa; phylum Chordata; class Lepidosauria; order Squamata; family Gekkonidae; genus Lepidodactylus; species Lepidodactylus listeri. The sequence continues at coordinate 117,943,511 of JARCFY010000001.1, forward strand.
AGATCACTCAGAATTACAACTGCTTTTCAGAGGGCATTGATCAGTTCCCCTGGAGAAAATAGTGGACTCTGTGTCCTTATACCCTACTGAGATGCGCCCCCCCCCCCCCGACAGCCAATGTGACGTGGCAGTTAGGGCTTCAGAGCACAGTAGAGGCTGCAGGTGCAGGAGATAGAAAGCTGAAGCGTGAGGGGGAAATAAAGGTAGGTTGATGCTTGGCTGGGAAGGAGATAGGGTGCCAACTCCAGATGAGGAATTCCTGGAGATTTGAGGGGTGGAGCCTGGAGAGGTGAGGTTTGAGGAGAGGTGGGGCCTCAGACAGGTACAATGTCATAGACTCTGCCCTCCAAACCAGCTATTCCCTCTTGGGGAAACACTGCTGCCACTCTCCAGGTGAGGGCAGGAGATCACTCAGAATTACAACTGCTCTTCAGGTAGCAGAGATCAGTTCCCCTGGAGAAAATGGTGGACTCTGTGTCATTATGCCCTGCTGAGATTGCTGCAGCAAATTGACACTGAGTGCCCAAGGCCCTGACACTCTCCAAGAGCCTCTTTCTAGAGTCCATTGTGTTTATTTCCACAACGGGCCTTATTCCTAGTTTGAAATATTTGTAATTGCATTAATTTTTTCTACCCGTGTCTGGCTGTCCTCAACCAGAGTGAGAGCCTTCTTGGCCCTGGCTCCAGCCTGATGGAACACTCTTCCAGGTGAGATCAGGGCCCAGTGGGACTTGGTACAGTTCCACAAAGCCTGAAAAACAGAGTTGTTCTGCTGGGCTTATGGTTGAGGACAAGGACGGGTTCCTTTCTAATAGATCTTCGACGTGGTCTCTGTGCTTCTCACCATGGGTTTCTGCGCCTGCGCAGGAATTCATCAGTATCTGAAAGCTTTAACGGATTTTCGCGCCCAGAGCCTCCGGGCATGCGCGGAGCCCCCACGTGCATCAACACATTGTGATCAGTATTTTCAGATACAAAAAATGTTCTGTGTTTTATAATCAGTCGTACATATACACAAACTCATAGCGTGATGTCTGAGAAATGGTGGCACTGTGGAGATAAAGATGGACTATAGATATGAGTCTGGGAGGCTTGCTTTTATAGAATCATAGAATCACAGAGTTGGAAGGGGGCATAAAGGCCATCTAGTCCAACCCCCTGCTCAATGCAGGATCAGCCTACAGTATCCCTGACAAGTGTTTGTCCAGATGCTGCTTAAAGACTACCAGTCTTTTCCTGTTAGTAATAGGTTTTCTCTTGCTGCCCTTACCCCACTTCCTTTGTTATTTCTTTCTACACATGTGTACAGTGTGGTGGACATGATATGGCAGAGTTCAGATACAGTAACTTGGACTGCGATGTGGGATCTAATTTTTGAATTTCATTTGTATATACATCTTCCTGAATACAGACTGTTTACCGGGGGGGGGGGGGGGGGATGTACTTGGGAAATAAAATACTAGTTTCTCTGGAGGCCCATGAATCCAAGTCATGCAGTTGGATTTCATATTATGTTTGGCTTGGCTCTAAGTAGCGTAAGAGGAAAGTCCAGTGGGAATTTTGGAAGGGGCTGAATAGTGGTTTTCAGTAGTCCTGAACATTAGCACTTCCAGGAATATGCTGGCCTAATACCCGTCTCCCTGATTGTGGCTTCTTTACTTACCTGACATTTTTTGCATGTGGAAACATTCAGAAACAATATCTGCAGTTGTATAGTATGCTCTGTCTCTAGATGTTACCACCTCATTCAAGTGCATGTCTAGACCATGCTTGAGTCTCCCTGCTTTCTTTTTTCTTGCCTTGGTCCCCTTTGTCTTTGCTAGGTGCCTCATATGTCCCTTGCCACCATGCCTTTATCACCTCCTTTCTTTCATTGGCCCCAGTTTCCTTTTCCTTTCTTGAATTGAATATCCTAGCAGCTTCTCTCTGATCTTTATTTTCCTATTTCTTTCACACCTTCTTTCCTAAGACATGTGGTTCCTAATCATTCCTTTTTTTGGCACATTCTCTCTGTTCACTTACTTCTCTATTCTGAGAATCAGGCGTGTTTTTGAATAAGGAGACTCCTTTATTGAAAGATGTTTTGGTGAAATGCTGGAGAATGTGATCTTGTTTCCAAACGCCTTATCAAATGTTACTCATCTGCTTATGTCCTGATTTAGCCTCAGCTATTGATTCTAGGCTTGCTTACTTTGTCATGTATCAGTATGTATGGCTTCTTTAGTGTAAGGTGATGGTAATTTCCTTGTTTCAACTACAAGTGTTGCACAGCATCACTTGCCACTTGTGGGGGGGTGATTTCTTTATCTTACCAAGTACATTGCTGGGGGGGGGGGGAGTGTATAGAGGGAGGAGATTGATCTACTGGCTTCAGATGACTTCAAGGCAATTAAGTCTCCAAACTCTTGGGGTGGTTTTCTTCAGTTCCTAGTGAGAAGGTGATGGGAAGCAAATTTCTCCCAATGTTGATCAGTTGCTAACTTCTCTTTAATAAAAATAACATCACTTACTCTTCCAGCTATATACCTTGTACCCTGTTTCTTAAATGTGAGCACATACAATCTGTTTTCCAAGTGTATCTGAGCTAGCCTTTGTTAGGTAATGAGCTGACATGGCAAAGGCAAGATCTATGATCAAGGCTTTACTAAGCAAGTAGTCACATGAGATACCATAAATCGAATGTCAGTTAAAACTGTATGTACACTCCAGGTGAACTCTGATTAATAGCCCAGCAATGAGCTGCTGAACAGAGGCTTGTAGGATTATGCAATTAGATTTCAACAACAGGTTAAAGAGGGAACTTGTTGTCTCAGGTCTCTGCTACTAGTGGAGGAACAGCTGCTGATGCTTCTGTGCCAATGTTCTTTCCTTTCCCCATATGACAAATAGTTGGTAGTGGAGAAATCCACAAATTGGATGGCTTCAGATTAGGAGACCTGGGGTATGTAGTTTCTTCGGTGTTTGGCATCCATACAGAAGTTCTCAGGCTCTGTAAGAACAGTACATGCCCCAAACTCCCAGAAGCTTAAGGCACTGCAGCAGCAGTGTTGCAAGAGCCTACCAGGAGTTCCCTCACCCCACCCTTGGTACTCTACTCACCTCCCCAACTTCACTGCTCTCCATGGGCATCAACTTCAGGGGGACTGGAGAGCTGGAGCCCCCCCCCCCCAAAACTTTTCCAGGACATGCTGAGCCTCCCCTGGAAACAATGGCCTGTAATGTCTCTGGCCCAGCTCCAGCCCCAATCCCCCCCCTCGAAATTGGAAAGTCTATGCCCTTGCTGCTCTCCCTACCTACTCCCTCATCTCGCTGCTCTGCCTACCTACCTCATCACCCTCACTGCTCTCCCTCCCTACCCCTTCACCTTCGCTGCTTTCTGTCCTTTCCCATGCCCACCCTTGCTGTTTTCCCTATCTGCGCCTTCCACTCTTGCTTCCCTCCCTACCAACCCCCCCTTGCTGCTTTACTCACCACCCAGTAGCCTGCCCTGCCAGTTAGCTGCTTCAGCAGCAGCTTCCCCATTCACCCAGCTGCTTTGCCGGTGTGATGTGGTCCCATCCCTCTAATCCTGTCAGCAACACGCGCCTCTCCCAGCATCCATCACTGGTCTCAGCATAGCTCCCCATCTCAGCTGCCAGGCTCCTGGGTTGCACCACTGTGCCTACCAGGCTTCTGCCCTGCACCACCTGTGCTGGAAGTCCCAGCACTCCTCCTGGTGAATGCTGCTGTGCGCCGTTCAGATCCTGGCCTCCAGCCTGCACTGTGGATCCCAGCACAGCTTCCAGCCTCAGCCACCAAGCACAGTGGGGCTCACAGCATTTGCTGTTAGGAACGTTGTCACCAACATATTTCCCAGGCGCTGACAGAGAAGGCAAGTGTGCTGACTGCATGTGGGGACTTAACCCCCCCCCCCCATGTAATTTTTTACAGTCTCCAGATTTTTCTCCAAACTTGGAGGGCGGGGGGCAGTTTGCAGAAGAATCTCCTTTCTGTCAGTGTGGACACAATCTGTGGATTTAGATATCCACAGATTTTAAGGAAGAAGCTGAAAGATCACTGGCTAAAGCTTAGAATCAGTGTTATTTGAATGCATCTGAATAGAAATTTGAAACTTCTGTCATCTTAGACTTGCTAGCTTTATTTAATAGGGTTCTGCATTGGCTATGACTATAGCTACATTCCAGTAGTTTCTTTGTAGAAGCTGAATGAAGAACAGTAGCATTCAAGAACAAAACATCTTTCCAAATCATATAAATGTGTTGCTGTCCCTTTTTGGGCATAGCAAGTGTCAGGTCTGGAGCCTGGATTCATTTAAGGTTTTTAAAAATATTCTGATAAAGAAAGCCCATAAATAATTTCCATGTGGGGTCTCTGTGAAGAATGACTGATCTGTTCTAAAACAATAAACTCATTTCTTTTGCCTAATCAGTTTTAAGCAGTTTGCCTAGATGAAGGCTTGAACAAGTGATTTCTGCCCTTTGGGGAAGGGGTTGGCAGTTATAGTTTAAAAATGATCAAAGCAAACACTCTTTCTGTTTTAGGTCTGAATTTGCCAAATGTTCCATGAAGCCTTGAGGCAATGAAGTGGAATAACAAGTTCTAACTGAGTCTAAAATTATTCTTAAACAAATTGCTACAGGTTTTCTTCAGACTAATTAGAACTGTGGTTCTGGGAACATGAGAAGTCAGCTTTGTGCAGTTTCTGTGATTTATTAGCTTCATAATATTTATTTAGCCTTCTAACCTTCCCTATTTTGGAGACCAGGTAGACTGTAATAATAAAGCGTTTAAATCAATGTCTATGGATCATTCTTTCAAAATCTGTATGACTTGGGTATATTTTTTTTGTTTGCACTTCTTACCCACTAACAAAATGCTAATATTTAAATTAGATTTAATTTGATACGCTCTAGAACCAGAATCATGGTTATGTTTGACTAGGGCTTAGCGAAAATTACTTCCTAATTTTCAAACTCTTTTGGTGGCTGTGAAAAGGTGTTTATCTTTAGGCAATTGTTTGGCCATCATGCCAATGGGAATAAGTTACCTGTTCACTGCCACTTCCTGGTGTCATCCTTGATTTTCAGTCATATGTTTCTTAATGCCAGAAGATGAACTTGAATTTGGCTTCTTAATCTCAGCAACCCTAGAGATGCGGGAGATTAAACCAAGGAATTCCTTCATGCCAAGCAGATACTCTGATACTGTCATGGTCCCATATGATTTGGCATCATGTAGCCACCCTTCTTCACCTCTTCATCTACTTCTACTGACTTACTGGAATTTATTCTCTGGGTCAGTACTGGCTCCGGATATCTAGAAATACATCCTAGCTCTTCATAGTTCCAGTCTTGATCTTAAAGGTGCAGTGCATGCCCCATCCACGCACCTCCTTAGTTATGGAGTTATTGTTTCTCTTACTAGCATTATGATCAGGACCTTGAATAGCTAAAACATCCCTCCACCTTTCACTCCATTGGGCCAACATACAAGAACTGGTGCAACAGCAATTGTGCCACACCTACTACAGCCCAGAAGTCCATCACCCCTTTCCCACTTCCCAGCCGAGCTGAAGTGCAAAGCTGCGTCAAAGTTGGAAAAAATCCTTGTGTGGAAGCAGCCCTAGTTTCTGTCTTGTTTTCTTTCTAATTTGATCTTAATTTCCACATTAACTGGGAAAGAGGGGCCAATTCACATATTAATTCACATAAAGTGGTTTGTGAATTTTGGGTTTAGGAATTTCTTACTACTCTAGTAAGATTTAGTTTCAGGTAGTGTAAAAAATGATGCCAAGACCTAATGGAGGGTCATATTTTGAAAATTAAGTATCATAATTTACTTCATCCATGTGGTTCCTGGGCCCAAATGTTAAGCCAGATATACAGTATTTCCATAGTGGTGGTGGTGCCTCACCTTTGGAATACCTTACACTGTGACACTCACCTGTTACTTACCTTACCTTAAGCACCTGGTTAAAACATTCAAATTTACCCCAGCTTTTAACAAAAGAGTTTTAGCTGTTCTATTTTCAGGCTGCTTAATCTATATTTTAAGTATTGCAGCACCTTGGTATGTTTTAATGGTGTCAGCTTGTTTTTATGGGTTGTGTTAATAACTTTTGTTTTTAATGGTTATATTTTAATGGTTCTGTTCTATTATTTTAGTTATAAGACTCTCAAGAAAGTGTTGAGAGGTGGCACATAAATTTTCTAAATAAGTGAGTAAATAAATACTTCGGTTTGAGAGTGCTATGGAAAAACAGTCATAGTGCTACTGTGGGAATATATGAACTGGCTCTCACTCTCAATTGTTTCAGAGGAACATACCTTCCATATGAACATATGAAACTGATTTATACTTGGTCCATCAAAGTCAGTATCATCTACTCAGACTGGCAGCGGCAAGAGGTCTTTCACATCGCCCACTACCAGATGTTTTAACTGGAGATACTGGGGATTGAACCTGGGACCTTCTGCGTATCAAGCAGATGTTCTATCACTGAGTCACAGCCCCTCCTATATTGGAGGGTAAATAAGCATCACTGGGATTGCTTCCTTGCTTAATATGTATGTGAATTATAAATTTTGCCTTGTGTTTCTATCTTGCTTTTTTTGCATTGTGTTTGTTCTTTTCAAATGGTACATTGTAACCTAGACAAACATAAAAGATGTTCAAGAATAGTGATGCATGGGTAGCTGTTTATAGAGAGGAGATTGTGGTCATATAGTTCTGTGATTCTCTGTATGTTTATTTTATTACAGTGTAAAAAAAGTTGGTTTTTCTCTGGCTCAAGTTTGAAATTTAACAGATGTCAAACAATTCAGTAAATCTAGAAGCATACAACTTTGTTAAACTGTGGGTACAATAATGATTTAGATAGTAGTGATTTGCCTTTAGTTCCTTTTGTCTTTGATTAATCCATAATTTTAAAAAGAATAATGTAATCAAAGGATTAAGAAATATTTAACTTTCAGCTCACAACTTTTATCTAATTTTCATTTTTGACCCTTTTAGCCTCTAAGGAAGTAATGAGATTTATTTTGAGACAATCCCACTAACGTTTACAAAATGCTCCCATTCTATCCGTTATAAAGCTGTTTTCTTATCAGTAAGCCGCATAAACCCCAGTAACATTAATAGAAAGTACTTATAGGCTGTGATCATACAAACAGTTAGACCAGACATAGGCATGAATACCGGGCAAATTTAAAGGGAGCAATCAGACAACAACATCTGGGAAGCATCCTGCAACCGTTGGCAACCTGTTTTGCTCCACCACAAAAGCGGAGTTAAAAGAACACCAGGGAAAATCCGGAAGTAAACGGGTTGCCACAGGTGGACCTTTCCCTGTCTAATCGCTCCAGCACACTCTAATGGCGTTGGGATGGTCTGATCAGGCTATCCCGACTCTGTGCCATTGTTTTCCCCCCTTTTGCAGTAGGCACATCATCATAAACTCCATAAGGAGCCCTCGGTGCAGAGGTGCAATTCATCGATACCTCGTTTAAGCACATGGGAATAAAACGGGACAAAAAAACCTCACAACTCACCCACAGTTGTGTCTGATCACACACTGACAGACTGCGCCCTCAACTTCAAAGGGAGGTGTGATCATGCAACTGCGGGTCAAATTCCTCCGGAGGAAATAGCCTCTCTCTTCCCCCCATTTCGGGCATGTGACTGCAACCATATATATAGAAAGGCTTGGGTTTTTGCATGCATTTCTTTGACAGGTTCTTCCACAGCTCATGACTTGCCTGAATCTATTAAGTTGGTGTGACAGCAAAAAAGTATTTAGGATTCAGGGCAAAGAAACCATGCCCCAGCAGTTTTGCAACTTGCACTGAGCCAAATCAACTGCTTCTGTCAGTGTAATTATTAGAAGAAGAGAAGAGATTGGATTTATACCCCACCCTTCACTATCCATGGGAGTCTCAGAGCGGCTTACAAACTCCTTTCCCTTTTTCCCCCCACAACAGACACGCTGTGAGGTAGGTGGGGCTGAGAGAGCTCTGACAGAAAGTGCTCTTTTTTTCAAGAACAGCTGTGCCAGAACTATGGCTTGCCCAAGGTCATCCTGCAGGTGCAAGTGGATGAGTGGGGAATCGAACCTGGTTCTCCCAGATTAGAGAGAGCACTTAACCACTACACCAAACTGGTTAGAGGCAACAGAATAAGCTATTTGGATGAAAAGCAGTGGGGAGAGAAGGGGTGAGCCAAAATGGGGAAAAGAAGAGGAATCAAGTTGACTTTCATATTTATAGAAGATGCGTTGGCATCACCCCAGCAATACTATCATCAAGTTTGCTGATGACACCACTGTGGTGGGGCTCATCCCCGGGAATGATGAGTCTGCTTATCGGGATGAGGTGGAATGGCTTTGTGTGTGGTGTAGGGAAAATAATCTGATTCTTAATACCACCAAGACCAAGGAATTGGTGGTGGACTACAGGAGGAACAAAACGGACATTGAGCCACTGTTTATTAGTGGAGAATGTGTGGAAAGGGTGGCTACTTTCAAGTTTTTGGGAGTGACTATTGAACAAAATCTGACCTGGAGTGCAAACACCACTGCTCTGGTGAAGAAGGCCCAGCAGAGGCTTTATTTTCTCAGACTTTTAAAGAAAAACAATTTGAATGAGAAAATATTGATGTCTTTCTATTGTTGCTCAATAGAGAGTATTTTAATATATTGTATCTGTGCCTGGTTTGCTAGTTGTATGGTTGCAGATAGGAAAGCACTCCAGAGAGTCATCACCACAGCCCAGAAGATAATTGGCTGTCCTCTCCCACTTCTGGAGGAACTGTACAGTTTTCGATGTCTGAAAAAAGTGAAGAACATCCTACAGGATTTGTCACATTCTGCATATTCCTTGTTTGAACTGCTGCCTTCGGGCAGAAGATATAGGACAATCAAAACAAGGACAAATAGACTAAAAAACAGTTTTTACTCGAGAGCTATTATTGCCCTGAATGCTGCATGAGACCGAAATCGGGGGGAAACAATGGTTTGGTTGCTATGTAAATCACAAGGGAGAAGCAGTTGTGAATGTCTGTGTGAGTGCGCATGATTATATGTTGTGAGTCACTGAATGATGGCACTTTTTAATCTCATTGTACTATGTACAATGACAATAAAGTATATTATTATTATTATTATTATTATTATTATTATTATTATTATTATTATTATTATTATTATTATTCATGATATACTATTATAATGGGAACTAAAACAGACACAAAATGTTACCTTTAAAATTAACCAGGATTATTTCAGCATAAGCTTTTGTAAGTAACACCTCACCTCTTCGGTTTGTAGCTGACAAGCGGAATAACAGGACAGCCCACATCTGAGAGCAGGGGTGTCAAACTCATTTGTTATGAGGGCTGGATCTGAGCTTAGAACGACAATAATGAAGCCGTGTGCGTGCTGCTAATGATATTTATATTGAAAGAAAACCTATTAAAAATCCTACAATTTATACAAAAATTAAAGAACTATAAAGAAACGCTGGTATGTTGTATGTTGGTAGACGAGAATATCCGGAATGGTGTCCCGTTTCGAATCAAAGATCTTCATCTGAACCATAGCATAGAAAACCTTACAAAAATTACAATACATTTAGACTAGAGAATCGTGCCCAGTACATATCCAAAAAACTTGTTTAGAAATTTAAAAACTTAACAATACCAAAGTGTAGAAAATCGTTCACACATCAGGCGCAGAATGAAAATGGCCCACCTTCATATACTTAACATCTAAAATACAAAACATACAATATAAATATACTATAATTTTACAATTCACAATTCAAGAATCTTACATAGTATAGTCATTTTACAATAACTTACCCACAAGTCAGTATACACCGTACAATCTTACTCCATGAGATAACAGACACCTCTTACTCTGAATTACTGCATCAGAATGTCTGTGTTGTTGCAATCTTGAGTGTGCTATTCAAATGTGTATCTGTAAGCTGCAAACCTACTTTTGATTCATTGACATTCACCACAGAAATCTCATGCTCAGAGTTCTGAGTCTAGGACCCAGGTTAAAATATGAAATGGCTGAGTAATTAAGAGAGTCTGGTGAAGCAACCTATGATGCAGCAGCAGAACTAGAAGCAGGAGACGGCCAGTTCTAGTGCAGGCCTGATAAGAAGCCCTCTGGGGACCTAATCTGGCTGCCGGGCCGCATGTTTGACATCCCTGACTTAGAGGATCAACTGGAAGACAGTGGTAGGGCAAAAGCTTCATTCTCTATTTTAAAAAAATGACTCTAGATAGAAAGGATGGAAAAGTTTTGGCTTGCAAATTTGAAGCCTTGCTTGTGGGTAGATTGAACATTTTTTTTATATAGTTTGCGGCTCCAGTACTGAGGGGCGAGGTGGGCACCCAAAGCACAGAGGTCCTCTGTACCCCAACTAAATACTAACCCCATTTATAGCTTCAGTTGAAATAACACATGTGCACACCAGGTTTCCAGAAAAGTGGGGGGAAATTGACCACAACTGTATTTGTTCCAGCTGTAGTATGCTTTGGCACAGCATGGGGTACCAGATCCTGTCCATCAACTGACCCCCCCTGCCAATCGAAGATTTGCTGGACACCTTGGGATGACAGGTGTCTGGATCCCACAAGGGCAGACACCCAGAGGTGGTCTCCCCTGCCCCCTGACAATGAGGGTAATCCCTAGCCATTCCCCCGGGCTGGGCATACCACATGAGCCTCATGCCAAGATCCCTTAAGGGGATTCCCACACTCAGGAAAATGAGCACACAGGCTGGCTTTCCTGATAATGGATCCTTCCCCATACTTCTACTATCAAGTTGTGACAAGAAAGAAAAATCAGTTGAAACAAACCTGCATGCACTACTTTTGTTCATTTTAAACAACAAGTAGCAGCACATTGAAGACATTCCTTTTCTTTCTTTCTTTCTTTTTTGCCGTGTCTCAGATTTGTTGGGGTAGCCACATTTTCATTTTCTAATATCTGATGTTTCAACATGCTATCAACTGCTGTAATGAAACTTCCAACAGATGAGCTTGGACCTAAAACTGATTTGTTTTGTGAGTTTATGCAACTTTAACAAAACTATACTAATGAAATAAGATGTAGAGGAAATAAGAGTCTTTGTGTCAGCAATCCTTAAGAATCGTAAAAATCTCAGGGTGGATAGGTTTTCTGTATGCTGCAAGTTGTGGTCAAGATGTGCTGTGATAATGAGACGGAGTTTCTTCACCTGGAGCCCATCAGTAATTAGATAAAGAATACTGACAGGAACAGTGAGTAAGTGGCTGCCTTCCAATGACAACTATTGACTGAACACTAGGTTGTGCATGAAGTTGTGATGCAGTCGATAAAAACATCAGGCCTGGTTTGGTATAACCCGACCGATTACTGTCTAATTTGCTGCTTGGAAAGGAGCCACGGCCGTTTCTGCCCTGTGTTTAGTGATGATGAGAGCTGCTGCCTGTGCTTAATCTTGACTGTAATGCACAATGTCCCACAGAGCAAGGTAGCAGAACCAAAGTGCTATGTTGAATTCTAGCTTTGTAACTGTTATTTCAACTTTGATTTTTTAAAAGCACGTTTCTAACTTCTTTTACCTTTGAAGATAAAATGTGAGTAAAACATGTACAGAAATGTTCTGCACTCCGTAAGTAATCCTTCTCTTCCGTCACAGCAAAAAAAGGAGAGAGGGGTTACTTGTAAAGACACAAAATGCCTTTTATTACAATTAAAGGTCTTTCATATAAACATATTAGACTATTTCTATTTGAATATTTTGAATGGAGTTGGAAACTCACTAGAAAAGGAATTGCCTGGCCTGCTCCTGGGGGACATCAGCACAGGTTCCATACGTAGCAAACAACAGAATTAACAATACAGCTTTCCATAGCATAAACATCATCACCTGTGATTTGCTGCAGGTCAAATGGGCACCATTATCAGTTATAAAAGTTGGTGATCTAGCTTCAGTTTGATTTCCCGTCCCCATACTAGGATTGCCAATAGGGGTGTGTGCTCGGTATATACCAAATTGAATAAATACCCCAAAAAATCGTATTGGTATTTTTCAGGAATTTATTTATATAGCTATGCCCAAATAAATACAGATGTTAGTCAGCTTTTATTCGGGCGCAGCTAGAAGACATTTCAACTTTAAATGTCATCTGAACTTGCCAAGTCATGCCGCCATGGCAGCTCAACTTGGTGAGTGAACTCAGAAGGTATTTAAACTTTAAATGCCTTCTGAACTAGGGATGGCCACGAACTGGGGAAATTTAGCCATTTAAACCTAACAGTGAATGGGCTTACCCACCCCACTTTTAGGTTTAAATAGCTAAAAGCCATTTCATCAATCCCTTTCTCAAAAAAAGGATCAATGAATTGGCTTCCAGCCATGTCAACCTAACAGTGGATAGGCTCACTCTCATGGTTGTTAGGGAACTCAGAAGGCATTTAAAGTTTAAATGTATTCTGAACTTAATTATATCTTATGGGGATGGTCCCCATATGGTATAATGGGGCCGAATAAATTCTGGTTTCCTGAATATTGACCAAAATCGCAATACAATACCAATATTGGGATTCGGGAATATTTGGGAATACCAATATTTTTCAGGTCTAATAAACGCAAACTGGAAAAATATTGATTTTTTTGCACATCCCAGTTGCAAACCTTCTGGTGAGGCCTGGAGATCTCCTGGAATTAAAACTGGTCTCCAGATACAGAGATCAGTTCCCTTAGAGAAAATGGCTCCTTTGCAGGGTGGACTCTATGGCATCACATCCCTGCTAATCTCCCTTCCCAGACTCTATCCCAAATCTACAGGAATTTCTCAACCTTGAATTGGCAACCCTACCTCATAGCTTTAGCAATCCCCACCCCACACAGCTGGCTATAAATCAACGTATGATAGTTCCTTTTTTTCTTTTACACTAACTTTCAAAGGATGTCTCAGCCATAGAAATAAACAGCTTTAAAGGGAAATTAGATAGATTCATGGAGGATAAATCTATCAATGGCTACTAGCCATGGTAACTGAGGGGAACCTCCACATTCAGAGGCACTAATCTTCTGAATCCCAGAGCCAGGAGGCAACATCAGGGGAAGACTTCGGCCTCTATGCCATGTTGTTGGCTGTCCAGAGAAACTGGCTGGCCACTGTATGAGACAGGATGATGGACTATTAGTCTGATCAAGCAGGACTGTTCTGGGAATGTGGCAAGAAAACAAAAACCTATTTCTTGCCCAGATTATTAATATTCAGTGTTTTCCATGCAGGTTCCAGAAGTAACATTGAACTTAATTGACAGTTCAACATACTGTAGTGTTCAGCTGCAAGGTTCCAGGCTCCATCCCCAGATCTCCAGAGGTTTTCCAACCTGGATCTGGCAACTCTACCCCCCATCCCCTGCTGGTGCTCGGGGAATGGGGGTTCTTGAGAATTCTATATCCAGGCCAGGGACAAGGTGGCTTACAGTTTAGATAAAACACATAAAAGGTACCAGTTCTTTGCCAGATTTCAAAGATGCCTACTACTTCAGGCTTATTTTTGTATTTTGTGGCAGGAGGAAATGAAAGACAAGAAGACAATGGAGAGGCAGTGGGAATATATGGAGGAACAGGGGAAGTTTGCAACCCAGAAATAATCTACAAACAGGATTAATGGTCTTTGGAGTGTGGTAGATCTGGATATTTATTCCTCTGACATACAGGCCTGCAATCTCTTGATACAACTGCCCTAAGTCTGGCTTACAGCCAATTGTTTCTAATCTTCTTGTAAGAAAAGACTTCTAGGAAGCACACAAGGTCCATTGTCTATTACAGTTAAAGTTTGCTTAAGGACAGAGACAGTTTGTTAAAGCATAGTCTCATATGGCTTCTAGAAACACTGGCCAAGCTAAGGACGTTGGAGCTACTCAGTTGTGAAATTGAGACATTTCCTGGGAGGTCAGTAGAAATTGCTAGTGATATGATATACTGTTAAAAATAGTTTCTCCACTTTTGGACTATTTTAAAATTGTTGGTTAGCACAGCACATTCACGTTTTTTGTATTTGTTTATCATTCTTCTATGAGCTTCTCCTTTGTATGTCTCTGTATGTACCTGCCTTTGCTATGTGGCCTTTCATCTTTATTAAGGACCCTATACCATAATTAACGTATCACTTCCAGAAAACAGACCTTTAGATCAATGTGGAAGTAAGCCATTCTACTTAATTTATGTATTTATTTAAATGTTTTTTATGTAGCTTTTATACAAGTTTAAGATTTTTTTTAGAAGGGGGAATTAAACTATTAATATATAGCTGCAGTTCCTGTGCCTAGCTAGTCTCACTTAATTTGAAGTCAGGGATTATTTGTTTAGAATATGATTGGGTTATATCTATTACATTTCATAGAATCTGTTTTTGTCTTCAGATTTTAAGTATTTCTTCTGTGCAGACAAGTAGTTTCATGTTCTGCCAGTATACTGCCATGTTCGACAATAGACTATTTTTATGCATTTGTAGTTTATTGATTTTTATATTCTACAATAATATAAAACATTAAACAATACTAGCAGTATTCATTAACAGAAAGGTGTTCCCAGATAAATCCTCCACAATGTACTACTCGCTTACTAACTGAGAATTACTTCCTATTTCGAGTCATATTTTCTTATACCACCCGCTAAATGTGTTTCCATTTGGTTTCCAAAAATCTTTTCCCTTGTATGCTTTAGAGTTCTTATCTATATCTACTTATTCACTACACTGGACAATCTTCAATTTACTACTAGTATAACCTAATTCTAGTTGGCTTGGTTCTTCAACAAAACTTGCATCGCCTCTATATACAAAGAAAATAACCCAAATGGAGATGCCTCTCCTTCCTGGGGCTGAGAAACTCAGCAGGAAGAAAACCTCTCCACCTGTGAGAGGTCTTCAAGGGGGCCCTCCCTCTCCCTCCTCGTAACACCCATGATTAGAATTACAATGATTTGTTTACCTACTAGCCTGTTGTTTTTTTTTAAATCTCTCTCAATCATATATCATTATAACAACAGGCATTATAACAACAGTCTACCTAAACCATAAATCATAGTTAACACTCTTTCTTCTATGTTGCTAAATAAAATAAAAATACAAACACTTTTATCTTTGAATTGCTCCTAACGTTGTTTCTTAGAGTCTCATGTCTCTATTAGTCCTCCAATAGTCGTCTCCCGATAAACTAAAATGGCAGTCTATTATCTTGTTGTTACAGTTTTGTACATTCTGCTAAAAATCTCTCTCCTGAGGCTGTGTCGTAGGCTACATAGGTTTTTCCAGGTAAATGAACTAGGATGTGGCCTAGAGGCAACCAGCAAAATTTGATGCTATTCGCAGACAGTCTCACAGCAATCGCCCGAAGCTGTTTTCTAACAACAAGAATTTCAGCTGGCAAATCTGAGTATAGAAAGACAATTGGGTCTTCTAATTTTAGTCCTCGTTTCTTTTTAGCTATCTGAAATAAACATTTCTTATACTGAATATCAGCAAACTCAATTAGAATATCTGAATTTGCTCCCGAAGGGGCTTTTTTTGGAAGAAGCAACCCAAAAGCAGCTGTTATTGCATTCTGACTTGGCTCTACTGTATCCAGCAGAGATGAAAGCCAACAATTTAAGGAGGTAAGCAAATCTTCACTGAGTAGTTGCTTGAAATGCCTCTGATTTTTGCATGTTGTTCTCTCAATTTTATATCTTGCAAAATTATTTTATTCTTTGCCCACATTTCAAAATCATTGACTGATTTTAATTCCTTTGTAACTGATACTGAAGAATGCAACGCCAATTCAGCTTTCTGCTCTGCATCTTTAATTGCTGTTTTTAACTCTTCTATTTTCTTATTCATTGGTTCCATTCATTGTGAGACTACCCGGGATGCAACTACACCAAGGAAAAGTGTTCTTAAACAAGATCTTCTTTATTGGAGGGTTATCTTCGGGGTGCACTAGTTGAGTTAGTAACGGGCAGGGGTCCGTTGGGGCCGGAGCGAGGCGGAGCAAAGCTCTGCCAGCTCAGGACTGGCCAGTAGGGCAGCCATGGGCTGAATCAGATTCTCTAATCTGATTCAGCTCACTGCCGAATTGCTGCCAAAATTCGGCGGCAACTTTAAAAGCCACTGGAGGGGAGGGGGTTTGAGGGAGAGGCTCCAAAATTGCAGGGTCGCTGCTGGGGCCTCTCCTCGAAATACCCACCAAGTTTCAAGAAGATTGGACCAGGGGGTCCAATTCTACAGGCCCCCAAACAGGTTGCCGCCATTCTCTCCATTGTTCTCTGGTAGGAAAAAAGTTAACATTGTTCCCACCATAGAGAACAATGGAGGGGATGGGACAATCTGTTTGGGGGCCCATAGAATTGGACCCCGTGGTCCAATCTTCTTGAAACTTAGTGGGTATTTCGAGGAGAGGCCCCAGCAGCTACCCTGCAAGTTTGGAGCCTCTCCCTCAAACCCCCTCCCCTCCAGCCCCTCATATACCCTATGATATAGGATACAGGATATAATGGGGCTGAAACTGACATTCCCTTTCTGACACACTTCTAGTGATGTCAGGGGACGTGGCATATGCTAATGAGTTATGCTAATGAGTTATGATAATGAGCTCCTGCATCTCTTTTTCTACGAAAGGACCCCTGGTAATGGGGTGGATGAATCATGTTAGGTCAGTTATAGGAAAATCAAACGATACTGTCATACATAAAATCCCCAATCAGTGGGAACAGAAAAGGCACCTAAAACAGTTACTTAGTTTTCTTCCCAGACTAAAAGCGGGAAAGGAAAAATGGTTTGCACCTGAAGGAAACAATATGTGATTCAAAACAATTCTGTGTGAAGTAGCAAGCACCCCAAGAACAGAGATAACAGTGCGCTGAAGTTGCAGAAGCTGGGATGAGGAGTACATTCCGTCAGGGGGAGGGAGCTGACTCGCCTTACTGTGTAAATCCCAACTCCCGCCCTGGACAGCGGCAGTGTTAACTGACAATTGAGTCCATGCCTTGACTGAAGTCACTTCTCATTTCTGTGAGAATTTGCAGGACCTTTGCTTGGGAGTTTGAATCAGTTTCAGCTTCTCCCGTTGCCATTTCGTCTGAGAAAAGCAGACTGATCTCTTCTTCGTCCGATTCAAATTCTGGCTTTTGCGGTGGTCTATGTGAAGGGATTTTACTACCTTTCTTACCCCTCGCTCTTCCCATCATGGACCTTGTGCCATACATACAAGTTTTTGCAGTATTTTTGGAGCAATTCTTGTTCATCGTAGGGGAGTAATAGGAGAGAGAGCAGAAAGCGGCTGGCCAGTAGCTCTGCACGCCATGCCCCCCGACAATAATTAGACTATTAACAGAATGGTGATGGACTGACCCTCCTTACTATTATTTTGTCAAAGTGACAATGTTAATTGTTATTAAGCAGCATAATGCCCTCATAGTTTTAACGTTTTCTCTAGTTCCCCATGAACTCTTTCCTTGCTGGAATTAAATAATGCAGGCACTCCTTTTTCATGAATACTTTATCAAGGCTGTAGTGATAAGAAATGCTGTGAACTTTACAGAAAATAAAATCAACATTTTAATATGCCCTGTTCAAAACTCCTTTTTTGTATTCAGTAAAGCAGTTCTTCCAATGATCATCTTGAAAATTTGTTCAAATACTTTTTTTGGTATTCAGTAGCCAATGGCATTTGTTTATCTGCTTTTTGTTCTCTTCCCTTGCTCTCCCCATGTAGCAACTTAACCTACCTTTTCCTTTTCTTTGGTTCTGTCTGCATTTCCTGATGATGGTACATAATTTTCAGTGAAGAGAGCCTTGGTCAGTTTCTTTCAAGTTCTTAGTCTAGGAGTTGCATTCCCAACCAGACTAATGCACTCAGTGCTATCTCAGTACATTTAAAATAAAATTTCAGTGAATCATTATGAATTTCATTTTCAGTACACTGGAGCTCTTTTAGACATTACATGAATACATTCCAGAAGCCTGAAAATTACACATATTGGGAGGGCACAATATTTGTAATGGTCCTGATATGTGCATTCACCACGTTGTCTGAACATGTATTTACATATGCATGTAACTTTGGTGCAAATGAACAAAAATCCTGAAAAATCTAGTGGTCATTTGCAATATACGTTTTCCTGTGTAAACAACATGGTGACCATCTGGTGGATCTTATGTGCAGCTGAATCTTATGTGGATCTTATGTGCAGCTGAAAGGCTCTTAATATGTAATATCTGAAAAGGTCTTGGGAGGAAACAGAATATGTCAATTTGGATGGGAGTGCAGAAATAAAATTCATTAAGCCCTCCCCCCCAAGAATTTTCAGATCAGAAAATATAGAACAAGACCAATCTTTAAGAGACAGCTTCTTGTAAGTTTATACTTTTTAAATCTTTTGAACAGTAAACACATTTTCTTAAGACAATTTTGCTTTGGTATTTTGGGAAGACAAACACAGAAGAGGTAGCCATGGCAAAAATTGATAAGCTGGGCATGCCCTTCTGCATCTTCCTGCTCAAAACACCAAGAGTGTTTTATGATCCAGCTCTTGCCATTTTAGAACCTTTGAAAAAATCCAAGTTTTTTCAAGTGTTTGAGAGTGCTGATTTAAACTGCAGGTGATCAAGTTTTATTGGACCTGTTGGAAATTCAAACTAATTTGCATCATGTTATCAATTGATATTACTCCTGCTGCATAATGTATTTCATTTCATTATATGACAGGTTAAGGCACTAGATATGCCTAGGTGGTATTGAACTTCAGGATGAAACCTATTTCTAGCAGAAGCAGTAATTGCAGTTGTCATGTTGCAACTTTATAGAATGAGATGAGGAATGAGGCACTGCTGCTAGAGCTAGAATGTGGATCAGTAACACACTGTGATTGAACATGTTACAACCACAGACAGGGCAAATGGTGTGAGCACAGAGGTTTGACCTCTGTCCTTAGCTATAAGTAGACCATCAGTCAATACCAATAAAAACTGTCTCTATAGATCCATAAAATGATGCAGAAATAGATTCAGTTGATTCAAGTTTACATTTTCTGATGTCTAGCATCAATAACTGTTGCTTTCTGGCCTTTGTGGTTGTGGTGGAATGTTTCAAAGGCTCAAAGAGCTTAAAATTTAATACCTGGTGTTTATTTCCTGATAGTTTCAGAGGGTAGCCATGTTGGTCTGCAGTAGAACAGCTGGATACAAGTCCAGTAGCACCTTAGAGGACAACAGGAATTTGACTCACAAAAGCTTTTACCCCCAATCCTTGTTGGTCTCTAAGGTGCTACTGGATTTGTATCTAACTGTTTCATTGTAAGAACTGTAAGGAGGCAAAAGAAAACTTGGAAACAAATATTGGGAAGAAACTGAAATGTAGACTTTTAATAAACTTTAAGGTTTAAAGTGGATAAAGTATGACATTATAAATATTTCCCCCTAAATAGTTATAGTTGTTCTTCATTCAGGTTTTTAAAAGACCACAACTTAAGAACATAAGAGAAGCCAATGTCGGATCAGGCCATTGGCCCATCCAGCCCAACTGTCACACGGTGGCCAAAAATACCAGGTGCCATCAGGAGGTCCACCAGTGGGGCCAGGCCACTAGAAGCTCTCCCACTGTTGCCCCACCCCCAAGCACCAAGAATACAGTGCATTACTTGCCCCAGACTGAGAGTTCCTATCTATACCTAAGGTTGTGGCTAATAGCACTGATGGACCTCTGCCCCATATGTTTAATTCCCTCTTGAAGCCGTCTATGCTTGTAGCTGCCACCACCTCCTGTGGCAGTGAATTCCATGTGTTAATCACTCTTTGGGTGAAGAAATACTTCCTTTTATCTGTTCTAACCTGATTGCTCAGCAATTTCATGGAGTGCCCACGAGTTCTTGTATTGTGAGAAAGGGAGAAAAGCCTGCGACAGCGGGAAGAGCAGCCTAGAAATCCAATAAATAAATAAATAAAAGTACTTCTTTCTCTACCTGCTCTATCCCATGCATAATCTTATAAACCTCGATCATGTCACTCCTCAGCCATCGTTTCTCCAAGCTAAAGAGCCCCAAGCACTTCAACCTTTCTTCATAGGGAAAGTGTTCTAACCCTTTCATCATTCTGCAGAGCATTATTTCGACTCCTAAATAACATGCTGAGTGATAGAATTTGCCAAGTAATTATGGGCCAGTCAATCAGCAAGTAGAAAAAAACTGAACAGCGGTCTACCTCAGGGCTCAATCCTTGCTCTAGTTCTTTCAATCTATACATCTCTGATGTTTTCCTGAGATGATATGTAGTAAGTTTGCTTATGCTGATGACATGATGATTGCAGTAAGGCACAAATCAATTGAAAGGACTGAGACAATACTGACTAGGGAGCTGCTAGATGATCTTGGGCAAGCCATTGTTCTGTCACAGCTGTTCTCTCAAGGACAGCTTTGGAAAGAACTCTCTCAGCCTCACCTACCTCACAGAATGTCTGTTGTGGGGAGGGGAAGGGAAAGGAGTTTGTAAGCCACTCTGAGACTCCAAGTGAAGGGCGGGATATAAATCTAATATCTTCTTCCTGAAATTTTGGCTGACTACTACTGTAAATGGCTTATCCGAGGTCTAGGAAAAACAGAATGTTCTGTTTCCATCTCAAGAACAATCTTGCCAACCATAAACTGAATGTCTACCTTAATGACTTATACACAACTAAAGACCTAAGTACCTTGGCATTACCCTGGACAGGACTTTGAGCTAGAAACACCATCTTACCAATGTAGGAGGAAAAATATGCATGCAAAACAACATCCTTCAAAAATTATGTGGTACATCTTGGGGTGCTTCTGCTACAACACTTAGATGCTCAGCTTCGGTGCTGGTGTATAGAACTGCAGAATATGGTGCTTCAGTGTGGCTCAACAGCCCCAGTGTCCACAACCTTGATGTCCAACTTAATACAAGAATGAGAACCATCAGTGGATGTGTTAACCCCACTTTGACCTATTGGCTACCCATATTGTGCCACATGGCTCCCCCGCATCTCTGAAGACAAGAAGCTCTATTTCATTAATATAGAAAGATCATTGAAAAGTAGAGAGTTGCCCATCCACAAAGACATGGCTGATGTGGGCCTATCCATACTAAGATCTCAACACCCAGCAATAAGATCTGCACAAATCCTGCAATCATAAAATTCCGATCTAGGGAATGAACGGTTGCATATATGGATACAATCAGTTCCACCTGATATCCAGAATCTGATAAACTCCAATGAGAGGCCTGCAAGATTTGACTTGCCACATAAACTATGGAAGGTGGATAATTGACTATATATAGGCTTCGGTCCAGACCTATTGTTGTCCAGACCTATTGTTTAAATGGGGCAAAGTAGCAGGACCCAAATGTAATTGTGTTGCAGCCCGCCAAACTGTTTTCTATCTGTCACAGGAATGTGAGTGTCATGCTTTCCAGGGTGATGTGATGGAGCTCTTTGAACTCTCACCAGCTGTGATTGAGTAGATTGAACATTTAGATATTAGAATTTAGGGGGATTGCCCAATCGGTCTGCATGCCCATTGTATCAGCTTGGCTATATATTTTGTATATTATATGCTTCCTGTGTGTAATTCTATTGTACGATAAAATAAACAACAGCAACATAAGGATCTGCAGCCTCTAAAGGCAAAACTCACTTCCTACTTAATTACATTGAAGGCAATGAAGGCAATTGAAGGCAATTCAGAAAATAGGACTCCTCTGTCTATGTATCCCTGTATTTTGAACAAGGCCACCCTGGCTCTGAGTCCCAAGCTGTTACTGATCCCTTTCCCAAAAAAGAGGCTCACTGAGAAAAGGGCCAGGGTATCCTCTGTGCCTCAGCACCTACACCTGCAGGTTTAAAATTGGTTGGAAAATTGCTGGTGTTGCAAAGGGTGGTGTCGGAACTGCCTCTGAAAAAAGCAAAGAAGAAGGCAAAACACGGTCTTCCAAGTTTCCTCCCAGTGTTGATCACCTTCTCCTCGGCATCAATGATCAACATTATCTTGACATTGAGGCATGGCATCCACTTGGAATTGATGATCCTCAGCTCCCCACCGTTGAGGTGGATCGTCTTGTCAAGGCTGACCAGCAGATTCCCCTCAAGAGTCGTTTGTCTTCACCACATCATCTCTCAGACTCACCTCGTCAGCACTGACCATCACCTGGGGACGTTGGAGTCAAGCATCTTTTCCAACTGCATGCAGCATCTCCATTGGCTCCAGAGCCTGGATCCCCCAGGTAATCTGAAGGTGATGCCTCTGAGGTCCCTGCATCTCCAGCTTTGGGTACTCATTCTCACCCTTCACTCCAATGCCAGCAAATGGGAGCACTGTTCTCATTTTACCATCTCATGTTACCACCTGAAAGTGACCTTGGTTCACTTTCCCCATTATTGGGGCTCCTCATTGGGGCTCATGGGAGCAACAGTCATTCTACACACTGCATATGGCTCAGCAACCACCCCACCCCAACTCTGAGAATTGAAGACGTAGCTCTTTTAGAGGAAAGCTACAACACCTGCCAGAACCTGAGGGGCTGCAGCCATCAGAGGAGGAGGAGGCCTGAGCCACGGCTCCAAGGCTGACTTGGAGGATATGTCCATGCCATTGCCAGATGAAGCTGTGAGAGAACCCACTGCAGTCTCCCCAGTGGAAGATCTTAAGCTCTATTCAGAACAACTCATTCAATTGCAAAAACGTAAAAATTGGACTATCTCTCTTCTGAACCCAAGCCAATGGACCCTGTGAACCCAAGCCAGTGAACCCAACCCAGTGGACCAGCTTCAACACCAGCCTCCACCAAGAAATTGGAGACTCTTTACAGGGTCAAGGAGGAAAACTGTGGTTACCTGTTCCGACATACCTAGGGCAATTCACTGGTGATGGAGGTTATTCTATCCAGGCACAGAGTTAGGGCATGCTCATTGCCCATGAGCAAAGAGGGCAGGACATTAGATCATCTTGGCCAGCAGTTCTGTATATCTGGGGCACTGGGTCTGAAGGTCTCAATTTTCACAGTGATTATAGGATGTTATCAAATGTTTCTGTGCGAGAGATGGCCCAGTATGTCAAAACCCTGGCTAAGGATAAGAAGCCTCTGGCCAGTGCCTTATTGATGGAGGATTTTAAGTTAGGGAAACAGCAGCTTAATGCTGCCAGATAAGTTACCAACAGCGGTTGCAGGCTATGGCCTTGTGAGTAGTCCTCAGAGGGCACTTAGTTCTTCTTCCTTACTCCTGGATAACAGGGCAAAAATTGAGGACCTCCTTTTTGACCCCGTGGGATCAGCAGTCTAAGGTAGTCTTGATGTCCTAACTAGACCCCAACTGACTGTTTCTGAACAGACTGGCCGTGTTTGTGCATGCATTGTCATTGGTCACTCAAGGTACCATGGCCATGTCAATAAAAACACCATGTGGGTTTTTCTGGGGGGGAGGATTTAAGTTGCCTCCTCAATTTTAGTCTCCCACTGTTCCTACCTAAACCCTGTCCATGTTACTTTTGTAGGAGGTTGCAAACATTATAGAAAATGGAGCTATGTGGGAAATTGACCCCTCAGTAGTTCACCCAGGGTTTTATTCTAGATATTTTGCCATAGATAAAAAAGGAGATGGGGAGAAGCCTGTTGGACCTCAAGTCTGTCAGCAAACATTTGCACACAGCAAAATTTTGACTGTTATCCCTGAGGGAAGTTCTGTCATTGTTGGGCCAGGGAATGTGGTTTGCCATCCTGGATATTAAGGATGTGTATTTCCACATTTCAGTCCATGAGTCCTGCAGAAAATATTTAAGATTTTGAGTTAGCCACTGCACCAAGAGTCTTCACCATGTGTGACTGTGCAGTGGTCTATCCATATGTTGATGACTAGTTATTTGTAGGTTCTTCCTCCCAAGTGTTGCAAGATCATTTGCGATTTGCACTCTGTACCCTGGAGCAGTTAGGTTTTTTAATCAACTGCGGAAAATCCCACCTACTCCCATCCCAGACCATTGATTTCATTGGGGCCTATATAGACTCCTCTTGGTCCGTTGTCTGTGTGTGAATAGATTCCAGTTGGCTTTGCAAATTCAAAAAATTATTGGGTTTGATGGCATCCATGACTACAGTCATCCTGGATGGCAGATTGTACAAGATCATTACAGAACTGGTTTATATGTAAATTCCATACTGAAATAGATCCTCAGTGGTGAAAATTGTCCATACCCAAGACAATCATGATGACACTGAACTGGTGTAAAGATACATATAACCTTTTCAGGGGCTCTGACTTAGGTGCCCATGTGCACAACATCCAGATTTTCTCAGATGCTTTTGACAGGCTGAAGGGCAAATGGTCACAGGGTGAATCTGAATTACACATCAATTTACTATAAATAAGAGCTAATAGATATGCTCTCACCTCTTCTACAGCTCTTCTCACTGGAAAGAGTGTTGCTGGACTCGGACAACACAACAGTGAAGTTTTACTTTAACAAACAAGGGGGCACAGGCTCCCTTGTTCTGTGTAAAGAAACATCACATATCTAGTGGTGGGCTATCCAACATGAAGTGTTCCTCTCAGCAATCCATATAATGGGGCAAAACAACATGATTGCACTCCCTCAGCAGGGAGTTGAATGTGGACAAGTGGTCAGTCAGCAAGCACTATCTATTCCCTATCTTCAAGGAATAGGGCCATCCTAAAATAGATCACATCCATGGAGAATGCCAAATCTCCCTTTTTTTGCTTTAAAGTGGCGTTAGATAGGAATCTGTTTGGGATACATTCCAACTCAAATGGAGCAGTCACCTTTTTTTATGGGTCTCTTCCCCCCTTCAGTACTGTTCACAAAGTAATAGAGGAAAACAATAGAATGGGAAGGACTAGGGATCTCTTCAAGAAAATTGGAGAAATCAAGGCAACTTTCCATGCAAAGCTGGCTATGATAAAGGACAAAAACGATAGGGACCAAACAGAAGCAGAAGAGATTAGGAAGAGATGGCAGGAATACACAGAAGAAATATATAAGAAGGACCTCAATGCCCTTGACAACCATAACGGTGTGATCACTGACCTCGAACCAGTCATCCTGGAGTGCGAAGTCAAATGGGCCTTCGTAACTACAAAGCTAGTGGAGGTGATTATATCCCAGCTGAACTATTCAAAGTCTTAAAAGTCATGAAAGCAGTGACGGACTTCACGTTCCTGGGATCCAAGATCACTGCAGACAGTGACTGGAGCCATGAAATTAAAAGATTCCTGCTTCTTGGGAGGAAAGCTATGGCAAACCTAGACAGCACAATAAAAAGTAGGGACATCACTCTGCCAACAAAAGTCCATATGGTTGAAGCAATGGTATTCCTAGTAGTAATGTATGGCTGCGAGAGTTGGACCATAAGGAAGGCTGAGCACCAAAGAATAGATGCTTTTGAATTATGGTGTGTTATCAAATATTTTCAGTTAACGTCATCTGAAAGATGAGGGTCTAGCCACCTCATAACTAAAGGTTCACTTGGTGGCAATTTCCAGCTTTCCACATGGAGTTTAGGTATATCACAGTAGTCTCGGCACTAAAGTCAAAAGAGTTTCTGAAAGGTTTTTACATCAGCACATAGAGCAGGAGAGCTACATGCCATCAGTTGTGATCTCCTCTTCACAAAGTTGCGCACAGATAAAGAGGTTCTATGGCCTAGCCTACATTTCTTACTGAAGGTAGTCTCCCAGTTTCACTTAGCTCAGGATACCATCCTTCCAGTTTTCTTCCCATCTCCGCCTCCACATCTGAACAGACATCACACACACTTGATGTTAGGAGAGCACTTCTTTTTTTATGTAAACCATACCAAAAAAGTTCAGAATAGATCAGAATTGCTTGTCTGCTTTAGTGGCCTTGAAGTTCAGTATGGTACAGATTCCACAAATGACAAGAGAAAAAAGTTAGGTAGGGTTATGTAATTAACTGATCTATGAAACATGAGAAAAAAGCCCTAAAAATATCAAATAGAAAGAATAGTGGGAATCAACAACTCAGGGCTATTTTTGGGCAGGAACGCACAGGAACGGAGTTCCGGCTGGCTCCTGAGTTGGCCACGCCCACAGCCCAAACCTCTGGGCATGCATAGTTACACAGAAGACGGGAAGGCAGCATGTTGAAATGCTCTCTTCCCTTCTGGGAAGCCCATGGGATTTCCTTGTCAATTTCAGTTCCCCAGCAGCCAGTTGAGAGTGAAATTGACAAGGAAAGGCCTCTCTCTGCCTTCCCTTCTCTAGCTGACATGTGGCAGCTGGAAAAGGGCAGGCAGGGAACCCAGGCACGTTGAAAATGTGGAAGAAAGTGGCATGTGTGCGTGCCTGCCTTCCTTTCCACAGCCTGTCCGCCGCGTCACTTCAGCATTTTTCAGATCCCAGGAACTTCAGCACCGCATTTCCCTGGTTGTCTGGTTCGGGGGGGGGGGGGAGATTAGAAAAGTGATGCTGAAGGGGGTGAAGAAGCTCGGGGGGGGGGGGGGGGAGAGGCAAGCTTCCATGCCTGCCTTATGCTTTCCCAGCCTCTGCCTAATATGCTAATGAGCTGCACTATTGGGGTGTGGCCTCATATGCTAATGAGTTCCTGCTGTTGGGTGTGGCCTATTAGGCTAATGAGTTCCTGCTGGGCTTTTTCTACCAAAAAAAGCCCTGCAACAACTGCTTGCTTATTCCATGCTACAGTATGACACACTGGTCAGTTCCTTGTTGTAACATGGTGGTTAGCAATTGCTTTGTTCCACATCTTGGTTTTTCTTGGATATCTTGTCTGCGTACTGATGAGGTGTGATGCTCCATCTGTGAGATCAGAAATGATCAAATGTGAAATGCCTCTAGGCCATGTGTGAAATAAAGTCCCAACAACTCACAACACTCATTGTTCATTATTATTTCCTTTAGGAGAGTTTCTCATAGGAAATGGTTTAACTAGAAAGGAGTTACCTGTTGTCTGGATGAGGATGGATCTGAAATAAAACAAATAACAATCCATCCACAGCTCTCTTCAGATTATGCCCCCCCCAAGTCCGCTCCCCCCCAAGTCTCAATCAATTTTGCTCTTTGTAGTTATACAGTATCACAGTAAAATGATTTTACATTTTTTCCCTAAAACAATAAGTAATTCTGATCTCTGTCTACTGTGCATTTTTTTTCTCATTACAGTGCTTAGTATTTCATATTTTCAAACAACTGCTTACCCAAAATAACTTTGTTAATTAGAAACTAGATGATTAGAATTGGTAAAATGAATGCATACTCCAGAGGCATTCTTATTACTGGACACCTTATCTGGATCTCCAGAGACAGCCGCATTAATTGTAAAGTAGATATTATTTCCCTACTCAGCTTACATCAGCTTACAGTTTTAAAAAAATGAACTGAGCAAACTATAGTAGCTTAAAAATAGTTTTTTTTTTACTAGAATTGAGTATATTAACCTGCATGTGGATTTGTTTTTCAAATTCATGTAGCCTAAAAAGTATAAGAACAAAGCTATACTTGATAGTGGTGTGTGAGTTTTCTAAACTCATAAGATGTTCCCTACAATGACCATGACAAATCATGAAGGGGGAACATGATTTTATAACATACTGTAGAAATGGGATAGGTACGCAGGCATTTAGGACTTTAATCCACGTGCATCCCAAAAGTATTTGAAAATCATAACCTTCCCTTTCCTACTTTATGCATTCTCTACAAGAAACAACAGTCTTTATGGAGGTTTGCCACTGTAATGTGTGAATCAGCTCTCTAATAGCTTGCTGTTTGGTGTTCATATGATCAAAGCTTTATATTTTCTTGTGTTTGGGATCTGACATGGTCACAAAAGTATTTTTTTCCATGCATGCAACTTGAAAAATCCTTAAATTATAATATTTAGCTGATTGTGAAATTACATGCCTGTCTACTGTCTATCTAACCAGCTATCACACTGTTATCCCATCCATTTGCCAAGGAACTCATACATGGTTCTTATACATGATTTGCCTAGGGCATACATTGTTCTCCCACCACCAATAGTTCCCACATAACAATTTTGTGAGGTAGATCAGACTGTGTTTGAGAGGACATTTGTGTTGGAGTCAAGGAGACTCAACATGCTTGGACACTAGAGGGTACTGTATTTCCCTTTGCTCTAGAACTAATCTGTGTATACATGTGATACCTCTCTTTGTATAAACTAGAAGCTTCTCTCTGACTCCTCTTCTGGTGCCTTTGTTCTTGCCTTGTGGTCTTGTGAGCGGCAAAGCACTTCTGCAAATATCTCCCGTCCTAGGAAAGTCAGTGTGGTGTAGTGGTTAAGAGTGCTAAACTAGGATCTGTAAGATCCAGATTAAAATACCCACCCTGGAATGCCCAATCTGCCAAGCTTGATAGGGGACCTTGAGCCAGTCATACTCTCTCAGCCTAATCTACCTCACAAGGTTTTTTTTTTTTTTTAAATGTGTGTGAGTGTACCTGGAGGTCATGGCAACCTCTGGTGACTGACCCCTACTTGGGGGCCTGGAGGATATTCAGAGAGGTGGCTGAATAAAGCTTGCCCCCACCTCCTGCCTCTGCTATTTGAAGGAGGCCTCCCATCCAAGTACTTGCCAGAGTTGACTCTGCTTAGCTTCTGAGATCTGACAAGATCAGGCTTGCCTGGGCTATCCAGGTCAGGGCTGCCTCATAAGGTTATTATGAGGATAAAATGGGGGAGAGGAAACCGATGTAAGCTGCTTTGAGTCTCCATTGGGAAGAGGCAGGGTGCAAATAAATTTAAAAAGTAAAAAAGAAAGCAGAGACCACATACATGATCCCATATTTCTGCATATGTTGCCACTTGTAGTATGAATGGTATTATTTAAATTAGGCTTCTGTTTCTTCGACTACTACAAAATGCATGTGAATTTGAATAAGCTTCAATAAAAAAGTTTTGTATCTGTAGCAGTATAATGCCTTGAAGAATGTTTGTGGCACATGGTTCCATACTTGCCTGACTGTGCAACTTTGTTATACCAACTAGGAGTGTGCAATATTTTCTCTCCCACCCCCCAAGTTTGTGTCTTTTGAACCAGGGGGGAAATTGGGTTTATCAAAAAATCTCAGATCCCAATACTAGTGCACTAGTCAGATCTGAGATTTTTCAGAAGTCTTGCATTTTTGGGGGTCCAATAAACATGAGAAGAAGAAAAAAAACTGGGGGGGGGGATTGCACACCTGAAGATGTACCAGCAGGGAGCAGCTGATCCTGGGCTTACGCCTCATGTAGCCTGGTTTAAACTGGGCCGCAGAAGAAGCCAGCTCAAGCTGAGACAGCATGGAGCTCTCAGTTCCCCACCAACCCAGCTGTTCCTGGGCTGACTTCTCCTCCAGCCAGGTTTAAAGTAGGCTTCAGGAGAAGCGAGCCCCAAGCCTAGTCAGTGTGGCACTTTCAGCTCCCCATGGATCCAGCTGATCCTGGGCTGACTTCTCCTGCTGCCTGGTTTAAACCTGCAGCCCCAAGCTGAGCCAACGGGGAGCCAAGAGCTCCTTGTGGGCACAACTGTTCCTGGACTGACTACTCCTGCAGCCTGGTTTAAACTGGACTTCATGAAAAGCCAGCTCCAAGCTGAGCTGGCGGGGAGCTCTCAGTTCCCTGGTGGAACAGCTGATCCTCGAACTGTCTTTTAAACTTTCAAGGGAATGCAATCGAAGCCTGACAAACAGCTGAGAGGCAGGAGAAGCTCCCACCTCTCTTCTGTTTTCGGATCTGCCCTGTAATTCCTGAATATATTCAGGATTTTTTGGGGTTTTTTTAGGTTGTACCCTGAGAAAACCTAGATACGCTTGGGATGCCAAAGTATACCTGAAAAAATATCGTTAATGCACTTTTCATCTTAGATTGATCTGAATTCACACCTTTAATATTAACCAAACATATACCCAATAATTTTAATCCAGATCTTGTCTCCTCTTGTATGGTTTTCTACTACCTGTACACACTGGCTCTTCCTAACATACAGCACTGACTTTCCTGCATTCTAGTGTTTGTACCAAGTGACATTAACGTGTGCAGTGAATTTGAAAAAAACAGATGATACATTGCAAAAACAATTGCTTTTCAGTATTCGTCTTGATACAGTTTGCCCATTTAAGTTGACTTTTCTGACCGTATCTAGTTTTATAGCATCAACAAGAAACAGTAGAACAAGAGTATTTCAATTAATTTGGTTCTTTCCCCATTCATTTCTATGGCTGGATAGCATGCAAAGGAGAACAAAAGGCAAGCTACTGCTCGAAACAGTGAATATTCTCCACTTTTTAGCTGAAGAAAGATAATGATAATGGTAACTTGCTTCAAACTAGTTTCTCAGTGCAAGACAGCTTGAAAGTACATTCAGTTCATTGTCAGTCTACCACCGTGATCATGGAGTCCCACAGAGGAATTCTTTCTCAGTGTAAGAGAATCAGCATTTTACTGGGGAATAAAATGTTGCATTATAGGTACGAAGAGACAGACAAACTGAGAATATTTTCCCTACCATTTTTTAAAATATTCAGCGTGTGAATATACCCTTGCTGCCCCCCACAAATTACAGTAAAGGTTCTCATAAGAACATTGTTTGGAAGGAAGATGAATGGTATGCAGGGTTTAGTTTGTGGTGGGGTTCAACAGTGGAACATGTGCAGAGTGATTTCCCCCCCTCTCCACTGAGTAGACAAGGTAATCCCAACTTCTGACATTTGGGGTAAAGGCTTTAGAGCCAGTTTGGTGTAGTGGTTAGGAGTGTGGACTCTAATCTGGGAGAACTGGGGTTTGATTCTCTACTCCTCCACATGTAGCTGCTGGTGTGACCTTGGGTCAGTCATGGCTCTCTCAGAGCTGTTCTCTGAAGGGCAGTTCTTGAAAGAACTCTCTCAGCCCCATCTACCTCATGGGGAGTCTGTTGTGGGGAGGGGAAGGGAAAGGAGATTGTAAACCACTCTGAGACTCATTCGGGTAGTGAAGGGTGGGGTATAAATCCAATCTCTTCTTGCAAATCAGAGGATGTTTCCAGTGCCTCTTTTTTCTATATAGCACTAGTGATAAACAAAATCAGGTATACCATCTGTTCTGATGTATTCCCAGAAGACAAAATTTACTGCTGTTAAACAAGGATTAATATTTTCTTAGAATTTAAGACTTGCTCTGTCATGTAGTCTTAGGCAACATTGTCAAAACTACCTTGGTTTTTTTTAAAAAAAAAATTTAAAATTTCTTTCTGAATCTGTAATACAAGAAAATGGACAGACAAAAATACAGCACTACTGTGCAGAGGTGGTGGTTTATCTAAAAATCAAAGTCTTCATTATAATGAAACAGCAACAAAAATTGTCCACTTACCATAGCCAAATTTTTCAAAACTGGCTCTGCTATTTTAAGACATTACATTTTACGCTTTCTACACAGATAGACCCAGCAATAAAATATCCAGACATCATGAATCTCATTTGTTTCTAGCTGTGACTGGTGCAGAAAGGGATTAGATATGGATCTGTATTATGCCCTCTTGTACCGAACTGTGAAATCTCAGAAGCCAGCTGAAGAGGTCTAATCTTCAGACAAACAACCTGATCTTTTTCCCAACGATAGGATTAATAACCTGTAGGTAAAGCAATGATATTTGTAAACACACTTCTGACTTCCCCTAGGGCTGTAGTTTCAAATGTAGTTCCCTTCTATATGCAAAATGATCTGACAGAATTGTGACAAGAATTCTGACACCTGCTTCCTCTCTGTGCCCTCAAAGTAAAGGTGAGGCAACATGCATGCTATTGCATCACTTACTTGGTTTGATGTGGAAGGCGGAAGATGCACCTTGGAATGAAACAGACTGTACTGCAAAGTTAAACCTGCAGGCACAGAAATGTTGATAAGAACAAAAATAGCTACAATTCATAAATTACATGCTGTTAAGGTTGGGGCGGGGGGAGAATCAATTTGAATGAAATGTCGAATTCCTAAATGATCACTGCATTTAATTCACATGATTAATACTGTAAAAAGCTACACACACACACACACACACACACACACACACACGTTACTCTTAAACTCAAAAATAATCCTTAGGTGGCAGTTTCTTCTTCTTCTTCCCATCTCTGTTTGACTGTAAACCAGATGTTGAAACCATTACACAATGTTTTTCTAGTTTGAAGTGCTTATCGTTAGAAGCCAGGGGCTTTAGACCATGGTTTTACTGGAGTATACTTAAAGCTTTGAATCTTTTCATATGATTTGTATTCCTGCATGTGCACATTGGTAGAGTGGTGATAAGAACATTTTACTTTGTGGGTTTTTTTGGTCATAAGGAATGAAGAAGAGGGTAGGGGAGAATGCCTTTGTTCTGAGTTTCTTTTTCTGAGTATGTGCAAGCATATGCAAATATAGTACGGTGGCATATATATAAAAATATGTGCAAAGGGCATTCCTCCTAAATATGTGTTAACTTTAAGTACTGTGTTACAAACATTGGTCTGTAAATAAGGATTCCTAGGATTCCTTTATCCAGTCAACAGAATAAGCTCGACACCATTCTCCTGTACAGGGAGGGTTCAGACTGCAGATTGTCATCACTGTGTGTTTAAGATGGCTGGTTCCCTGGCCTTTCCCATTCATTCACATTTTCAGAAATCCTACCTGATATTGATAAAAGTTACAGTAATTGTATAGAGTTACTAGGTCCCCCCAGCATGCATGGGATCCCCCAGTTTCTGGTAAACCCCCCCCACCCCAGCTCCAGCCAGCTGACTGACAGGGGAGAGCTACCATCTCGAACGTGACTGGAAGTGTACCACAGATTCCAGTGTATTTTATTTGGATTTGTGCTGTAATGCCAATAAAGGTGTGTGTGTGACTGGAAGTGATGATGGCATGTTGGTGATGTTGGGGGAGGGTGACACTCTGGCTTTGGGGTAAAACTCTGTGGTAGAATTAGCTTCAAACCACAGAGTGTTGCCCAAAACCCCCAGTGTCACCCCTAATGTTACTGATGCGCCCACATCACTTCCAGGTGATGTAGGCATGACATTCCTAACGCAACAGAAAGATGCTACTTATTGTTATTAGCAATTTCAGCCAAAAGTTGTCCTCCAGCCCTCACATTCTGGACACTTTCCTGTCAGGTGGCCAAGACCACTTTCAACATGTCTCCCTGACCCAAGTGTTTCCTTCCTTTCCTAGTTTGGAAAAATTCCTAGACCAGGGGAACTCCTCGTCCAGCCCTTCCTTCACTCTCAGCTGATCAGGAGTCATCTTGATGAGCTCATCTGGATTCGTCTTCCTTTTTAGAAGTCCAGGAAAAAGAAATCTTTAGTATTCTCCTTGAGCTCAAATCCTATAATTGGAGGTCCCCAACCATTTTTAGTCCACAGGCTCCCTTGGAATTCTGAGGTGGCGTGATGGGCACAATCACAAAATGGCTGCCAAAGGAGGCTGAGGCATCCACAAAATGGCTACCATAGCTTACCTTCAATCACACAGTAAACAACATCCTTTTACAGTAGTGACTGCTGCTGCCAAAGCAGTGTTTTTTTTAAAAAAAATATATATATATATGCAAAGCCAATCAATTTTCCAATGGCCAATCAGAATCCCTGGTGGGCAAACACCCCATCTCGCCTACCCATTTTCTAAAAATACTTAGTGGATGTCAGGAAAGGTGTCAGCAGGTACCATCGTGCCCATTGGGGACCCCTGCTATAAACAAAGCTTAAATCAGTACTTGGATCCTGACCTGTTCTGCCCTGAGTTTGGTTAACTTGTGATGCTTAGTTCCGCCTCCCTTTTGGATTATTGGCTAGATGCTTGGGTCTCTTACCTGAAGGATTTCCAGTCAGGATCAGTGCTGATAGCTGCAGTTCTGCCCTTCTGCTGTACCTCTTCAGCCCTCCCCTACTTTCTCTTCTTGAGTAGTGCATGTTGCAAATATCTGTGGGTGGTTGAAATGCAGCTTTGGTGGAAGGAAAGTTTCATCCATAGTGTCAGGTTTTACCTGCATGAATCTAGACCAGACATGGAAGTGATTTGTTCACCCAAATACACTGGTAATACATGTGTGTCTTCCCAAACACATATGGTAACACTTTGTTGTGGTTGCATTGCTACACTCTTAATGCAAGCAGAGGCTTCCAGAGGTGAAAAGCAGGTGAAACATAGCCACTGATGATGTGGTAAAAATTATAAGTGCTCTGACACATTTTTTCTATTATTTTGGTATTACTAGTGCAGTTGGAGACTGAATGTATATGAGCTTGTTAAATGTATATGAGCTCATTAGAGATGAATCCATGAAAGATAAATGATGGTCAGCAGATATTTGTCTAATAATGTCTGGCACAAAGTTTTTAGATTTTGAATCTTGTAATGCTTTCTATACTTAGGGAGGTGGTGAGCTCCTCCTCACTGGCAGTCTTTAAGCAGTGTCTGGACAAATACTTGTCAGGGATGCTCTAGGCTGATCATGCATTGAGCAGGGGGTATGGCCCCTTCCAACTCTGTGATTCTATGATTCTACCATTGTTTCTTGAACTCTGTGTTGTTGAATGTATGAGTGATTTTCACCAACTGTATTTGGTCCTGTCATGTGCCACTAACATCTGTATGAGGCTAGATGTGTGTTGTGTATTGTACATAGAGAGATAAATCCAGTGACCAGTCAGTGGAAAACATTGATAAATGTGGATTTTTGCCAAGCTTCCTTCCTGCACAGCAGTCCCTACATGCATGGGCTACTATCGACAGGGCTTGGGTGGGTGCAGTAAGGAAGAGCAAGGAGGTGGAATCACCTGCCTTTTACATCAGCAGAATTGTGCTTGTAGAAGAGGGATAACTTCAGTCCCTCTTCTACAAGATGTGAAACAACTTTTTCAGGCTTAGAAGGGACTGCTGAGTAGAAGCACACAACAAAATTTCACAGTGCTTGCACTGGTAGATCACCACATTTAATAAAGTATGGGCATTTTAAAGGTTCCTTGGTTGAAAAAGTCAATGTACCCTAGATTGTTGGAAACATTTTATATCAGTGTTTTGTATTTACATTGCCTGTTGACAGCAAGGCCTCATGCTAAAACAGGCATTTTATTGGGATTTCTTTACCTTGAACAATCACCAAAATCCCATATCTGAGTAACTGTGAAAAGCATTGCAATTTATGTTTTTACCCAGACAGATATGACATTTGCATGTTTGTTTTGTAATATGTGCATACATTATAAATTGTTTAATGCCTTGATATAGGATAATATTCCTAGCCACCCAATACTCAAGGCATTAAACAATTTGTAGTGTGTGTGTGTGTATAAAACACAAAGGTGTTGCTGTTAATGTCTGTCTGTCTGTCTGTCTGTCTGTCTCCTCTCTGTGTGTGTTTTGTGTGCTTGCTTGAAAGTCATGGTTGACTTCTGATGATTCCTATTGGGGGCTTGGCCATTTTTCATAGAGGTGGCTTGATTAGCCTGCCTCTACGTCCCACCTGTAATATTCCTTGGAGGTTGTCTTTCCAAGCACTTGCCAGAGTCAGCCCTGCGTCCGAGATCTGACAGGATTGGGCTTGCTGGGCTATCCAGGTCAGGGCTCTTGATCCTTCCTTCTATCAGGTCCCAGTGGCTTTCTGTGATTAAAATTTATGCATGTTTCTTTGTACTCTTATTGTATGATGGCATCTAAAGACATACATATAGAAAATTCATTGAAATATCATTCACATCCATGTAGTAACTTTTTCTCAGTTTTTGTGTAATTTTATAACAATTTTGATTATATCCTGGAACAAAGGGTAAACTACTTCTACGGTATCCATGAAAGGATATGCTATTTGGAAGCTAACCATATGCAGTCAGGAATTTAGAATTAGAGGTTAGCAAGCAAGGTCACTAGCAGAATGAAAATAATGGAGAAATAAGAATCTTTTAGTGAACTCTTTTCCTTAGGCTATTGCTCTTACAGTTTCTCCCAGTAATCTCTCAAAGGAAGCAAATAAAGATACTCTTGAATTATTTTTTCCCTAGGTGGGATAGCCCTCTAACAGTCTTGTTTAAAATCTCCAGGTTACCTCCCCCCTCCTGGCAACATAATGGTTTTGGCGTTTCTATTTCTATATCTTCATTTTGCTTCTTAAATCATCACTCTGTTCTCTGGAGCATATGCTATAAAATCTTCTTTAGGAAGCTTTGCATTGATTTGCATTTGAAAATCTGCTTTGCAAATAGATGAAAACCCCACTACTAAATGGTAAGTTTTGCTTGAAATCTGGCCTGCATTTTTTAACGCAAGAATAAAGTGAAAAATGTTGTAATTTGTAGAACAGCTTTTCACTATAGATCTCAGATGGCTGTCTGATGACATAGCTGATGCAGGTGAAGTAACATGTTAAGTAGTTAGACTATCCAACCATAGAATGCTTCGCTTTAGAGCAGCAAAGAGCTGTGATTTCTGGACTGTTCAACCAGAAATTTCTTAAGACAAGGATAATAGCTCTGAGAGCAAAGTACACAAAACCTGACCCACTAGCCTTCTTTTAGCTTTTATCTACTGATTCATTTCCCAGGAAAGAATCCCTGTTTTCCTCTCAGATGAAATATCGTAATTCCTGTTGAAACTAGCAGCCTGTCTGCACTGCAGTATCTTTGGGGGGAGGGGAACTGCATGTGTGTGTGCACACACACACACACACAGACTCTACTGAAGGCAAAATCTTGACAGAGAAATGCCTGTTGTTGTTGGATCCTTTGATCATCTAAAGCACGCCAAAAAAATTACAGAAGAGAAAGATAAATGGCAGTTTCTACCATTCCCCAGCAATTGCCACATCCTTGTCAAATTGTTGTGAAGCTTTTATGTTTCAGAGATGTGTGAAATATGGGAGAATGCACATGTGAAGGATGTCGAAGTACACTGTATAATTCTTTTTCAGACTTGATAATTTTGTAGTACAATTCTTCCAGACAATGGAGAAACTCTTGCATAATGGCTGAAAAGCTCCAAGGCAATAGCTATACCTAGAAAAAAATGGTTTTGCTTCCTAGGCTTCGAAGCAGGAGGAGGTAACTATGCTTTTCTTGAAAGAAATTATCTCAGTTTGCTATAAACAGTACTCTGAAACCAGCAAAAACTGCATATTACTAGGTCCAGAAAATTCTATTCCTATTCAATCTCTTGCTGACTACAACCCTAATGATTTTATTATATTTGTGGTTCTACATGCACTAATGCTCCCACAGCTCTTAGTTTAGGAAGTTACCTCGCCCATTAAATATTGTTGGAACCACAGAACTACATTCTAATATTGTTCTCCAACTAAGAGTTGTTCTATCAGAAAAGCAAATAATTCTTTTAACAAAGCATTCCATATAATTTCTGTGCATGTGTATTTAACAATTTCTATCATTTCTGTGAAGATGAATTACTGAATAAAAACCATGTAGTAAAATCCCACTGTGGTCATCTCCTTTCAATCCTGGTATGGATGTGCTCAGAGAATGAACAAAAGGGGTGTGCATGTTGTGAGAAGCTGTTGTGTAATATGAAATCATCACTTTAAATCACGAATAATTATCACAGTAGTTCTTAGGTAAGCAAGATACTAACCCTCTTCAGATTTCATCCTTCTGTGCACGGTAGATGGAGGTGTTACCATGAAATACTAGTGAACATGTGCCTTCTCAAATGTAGATTTGATCTGCATAAGGGATCTTTAAGCTTGGATAAACAGAAACATGCAAGTGTTTTTGAGCACTATCTTAGAAAGAAAGAGGAGTTCTAAATTCATGGGATCAGTTTTATTGGCTTCATGGGATAGATTAAAGATAAGAGAGAGAATGAAATATTATCAAATACAAGCTTTAAGAAACTCAATAATTGTTGTACTAAGAAGCCAAGTTTAGTTCCTTTCTTTTTCAGTCAATTAATATAATAATTCAGTCTGGGATAAATATAAAACAAGCAGACAGTTCTAAAGCATCTTATATTCTGATAGTGAAGGAGCCAAATCTTTGGATACTTAAATACAGTGACTGGAGTGGTGAAGGGGCAAGACAGATCTTTTTACAAACCTGAAAAGGGTCTACAGGAAAATGTGAAATCTAAATAAATAAATGGGGGAGGTTTTAAAAAGCCTGTAGCTTTAAGCATTGGATTCCCTCAGTGGCTGTTGCTAGGTAACCACAGATCCCACACTTATTTGTGTCAGAAAAAAGCAGAAATAAGTGTGGGATCTGTGGTCACCTAGCAACAGCCACTGAGGGATTTGTTAAATGTATATGAGCTCATTAGAGTTTGTGGGGTATGTGGCAGAACTGGCCTGCTCTGGCCTGCAGGCCCCATTCTGCCCTGCCCTCCTGTGGGTTCCCAACTCCCTGGAGGGTCATTTCTTTTACTCTTGAATAGCCACTACCACCATCTGATCAATTGGGGGTTGGACTAGATGACCCTGGAGATCCCTTCCAACTCTGTGATTCTATGAATTTAGGGATTTCCCACTGGGGGGAACAGGACCCCCAGCCCCCCTTCTCAGTTCTGAGGCCTTGCATCTGTGCCTCCCACATTCCTAGCTTGGCAACCATGGGGAGGAATAGCTGCTTGCCAACTTCCCTGGAGCCCCTTTTAAAATAGCATGTTCAAAACGGTGAAGTTCCATGTGGTACACAGAACCACTGCTCACATCAAAAGCTTTAAATATTTATTAAAAAGAAAATGTTTACAAGCATAGTTTTAGCACAGCATCAGATCTGAACAAAGAAGACAAAAGAAATTGGTGAAAACACACATCCTCTCTCCCTTCTTTATACATGCCCTAGCTCAGGGGTGTCAAACATGTGGCCCAGGGGCTGGATTAGGCCCCCGGAGGGGTTCTGTCAGGCCCACAGTGGAACTGGCTATCTTCTGCTTCTTCCAGTTCTGCTGCTGCTGTGTCATCGTAGGTTTGCAGCTTACAGATACATACCTGAACAGCATACTCAAGATTGCGGTAACACAGACATTTTGATGCAGTAATTCAGAGCAAGAGGTGTCAGTTGTCAGACCTTGTGCTAATGTTTTAAGCATGTTTTTATTTTAAGTAAAAAACCAACTTTGTGTTTGTGTCCTTTATAAAGTGTATATCTTTGCTACCTGGCATTACATGTTATGACACACATGGCCCAGCCCAACTAGGTCTCATTTATGTCAGATCCGGCCCTCATAACAAATGAGTTCGACACCCCTGCCCTAGCTGATGGTAAAATCTAGGACAGGCTCTTTAACTTAGCTGTTCTAGTTCCCTACAGATTTCCTATTATCCTGAAGCTTATTCCCAGTCTCTCAGGCAAGCACATAGTCAATATTGCTGCCTCAGGAGTTAAAAATCTTGCGTTCTGTCATCGCCTGAGCGCTCCAAAGAAAGAGAGTTTCTTCAGGGATGTGTCAGAAGGCCATGGGCCATTTTCCTCTCCCCTTCTGCTTGTTCTCAGCTCGGGAGGGGGGATGGTTAAAATGCACAGTGGAGCCCTGCTCATTGCCAGCCTACCAGGAGACAAGGCGTTTCTCCACAGGATAGAACCTGGGGAGGGTGTAGCTTGAAGAGGGGAGGATCTCAAAAGGTCACCCACCAAAGCAGCCATTTCCTGCATGGGAACTAGGATTTACAACCTTCAGGTAGGAGCTGGAGATCACCAGGAACTATAGTTGCTCTCCAGATGACAGAGATCAGTTCCCCTAGAGAAAAAGTCTGCTTTGTAGGGTGGACTTCGTGGTGTATACCCTAGTGAGGTCGCTTTCCTCCCTAAACCTCACCTCCCTAGACTGCACTCCCAATTCCCTTGTAGGGTCTGGGAGACCAAAGTTTAGATTCCCATCTTGCTGTGGAAGTTCATTGGATGATTTTGGGCCACTCACATATTTTCAGCTTAACCTACCTCACAGTGTTCTTGTGAGAAGAAAAAAGGAGGAGATGAGAATAATGTGAGTTGCTTTGGTCCCCACTGTGGAGAAAAGTGTGGTATAAATGAAGTAAATAAATAATGAATATAGCTGAAGATGGGAGGCAGATAAAAGATAGGTTGGTGAATGGCTGAGAAGGCCAAAATGAGGCAGAGAAAGGGGATAGGATATGGGGTTTGCTGGGAGGAGGGAAATAGGAAATAGTATGAGGAGGGGAATACAGGGGAAAGTAAAGTGATCCCCACAAGTTGTTGATGGTCCCCTACCATGCAAGTGAGCTAGGCCATAGTTTCCCTAGGGAGAGGCTGCTGGGTGGAGAGGGAAAGTTTAAGACAGAGGGGCAGATAAATGTAGGTTGGCTGTTGGGTAGGAAGAGGAAAAGGAAGCAGGAAAAGGGGAGAGGCTATGGGGGCTTTTGGGAAAGGGAAAAGGAAGTAGTAGTGAGATGCCTCCCACAAGTCCTTGAGGATTCCTGCTGGTACAGTTCTATAGTGAAAGGAAATACTCTACATTCATCATGTTGTTAAGCCCTTTGAGTAAACTTTCATATTTGACAGTCCAGTGTTATAAAAGTGTGGCAGTTTATTTTTTCTTGCTACATTTTTGCTCTTTTTTAAAAAATCTAGGGATATCAAGGCAGTATAGTAGCTCCCTAGCTCACAATGTTCTTGAATGACTGGCCCAAGATTATTCAGTGAACTTCATGATGCATGTTCTCCTCAGTACTTTATTTGCCACACAGCACTGGCTTGACAGAACACTGTAGCAACCTTTTCTACACAAGAGGCCAGATCAAAAAGAGAGGATAGTTAAAAGGTTGCTGCAGATTCTTTTTGTAGTAGATAAAAGCTCAGAAAGTTTGATGAGAATAAGGGTAGTTTAAGTCTTTCTCTTGAGCAAAGCAATAGACAGTGACATACTTCCCTTCCTAAAAATGTCTTTCCCCCCCTCCAAAACAGAACAACACCTACAAACCCTGAGGATGTGAATAACATTTCCTTTCTTCCATCCCAGAAGAAATGTTTGGTTAGAGAGGGTCATAGGCAGTGACTACGGAGAATCTCCATAGGCTGCCATCACTCTGGTACGGGTCTCCTTGGGAGGGCCCAGAGCACCCACCCAAGCCCTTAGGTCCACTCTTTCCCAGTAGGGTATACTTTATATGCGACTGAATGAGGTGTGAAGATCCAGGCAAAATAATAAACAGTTTTATTTAAGAGGTCTAGTAACAACTGTAATTCAAGTAATGGTCAAGAGACTGAGGACAGTAAACATAGGTAAGCAAACAAAAGAACCCTAACATGTCTATCTAGACTGCCCCTAACAGTCTCTTGGTGTTGGCTCCAAGCTGACTCACCCCTTCCTGGATGAGGGATTCCTCCGCATGCAGCAACCTCTCCTCAGCTCTGCTCCCTAGGAGTGAACAACCTCCCACTTTGGATTAGGCTTTTTCACCCTTCTTCCTGGAAACCACCCTCTACTCCTCTACTAGTGTAAGTTTTCCCTCCAAATCCTCTGTTAACCAATCGCAGGGTACAAAGGTTAGCCTGGGAAATGTAGGCTCAGGATTCACTCTAACCTAGGCTTTATGCTTGGCCTCACGAGCACACCAAGGCTCATAACAGAGAGTGAGATTTCCAAATCTGGCATTTGTACTTTTGGTGGTTTTTTGTTTGTTTGTTTAGGGTGTGAGCTGGGGAGACTTCCTGCATTTTTGTTGCGCTACCTGCAAAGGCATTGCTCTTCCCCGTGAGGTTAATGATAGCCAAGTTAACCATCATGAAAGGTGAGAAGGTTTGGCCTCCAATGGAAGTTAATGGCAGCCACATGGGAGAAAATAAAGTGATAAATTCTGAGATACATAGGAAGGAGGATTTAAGTTCCTCTTAGTCCAGAGATACAGTGAATATTGCCATCTTTCAGTTCTTTCTCAGATCATAGCCTGTTCATTTTGTCCCACGTAACACAACAGGAGCTACTGAGAAACAGATTTGCATAGTCATGTTCTGGGTTCTGTTTTTTTTAACCATTCCAAAGAGTGACAATGTTGGAACATGCGTTTTAAATATAGAGATAAGTGATTTCTTTGGGGGGGAAACTTTTGGTGTTACCTAGATGAGGACCAGATCTTTCTTTTTCTTTTTCTTTTTGCAAGGAGAGATGTCCTTTGTCACTGGAGATGTGCATGGAAATGAGAATCTGTATTATTACATGTAACCACATGACAGTTGCACTAAAAAAATACTTCTAAGGAATAAAACAAAAACAAACCCTCTTTAATTTGAAAGAAAATGTCATCATTTTAGCCACAGTTCCTTATAAAGATTAGCAGAAAAAAATCCTTTATGGGCAAAAGAAAGATGACTGTTTATCACATGTTAACCTTTCAGTCAACTGTTAATAAAGGCCATCTTTCAACAGCATTTTTAACAAAGAATTTTTGCACTTCACAAAAACTTGGGGAGAGGTTAAAGATAATATTAAGTGATTTCCTTCCTAAAAATGTCAAGAAGTGAATCGAATACTTAACAATTAATTACGAATATTGTATTACTAGGGGATGAAATTTTCAAAGGGACAGTATACATGCCAATTCACATGGTTGTGTTTGTATGGAGAGCGGGAGAGAAAGAGAGAGAAGGGTGAAGGTGTCAGATGTGCAAACTCCCCCCCCAGCCTCATTAAATTTGAATTCTAAAGAGAGCCCTATCTTTTAAAGGCAGTGCAGGTATTGTCCTGATGAGCTGGGGGCAACCCACCAATTGGCAGACCCTTTGGGTGATAAATGTCCTAAGGCCCTAAGGCTGACGACACATTTTTCATCATTAATCCAGCCCATTGTATACTGGTCCAGTCACATTGATTCCAACTAGGGGGCATCATCTGCTGTTAAAAGGGTGATGACTCGCTAAAAATGAAGGCTTGCAACTAATCAAGTATATTTAGAGCCTTTTCTGGCAGCTTGTGTAGATAGCAGTTGGGTACAAATAGAAAAGCATGAGACATTTTGGCAGATCCCTTGAGGCACATCTCAGCTTTGTATGGGAATGCACATCATGAGATTATTGATATTACTGAATCAAATGCTGTTAGAAACCTCTCTGCCTTTTGTGCTTTTTGCTCTTTTCCAAGATGCCTTCGCCATGTTAAAATATACAAAATAGGATTCTAAAGCATACTCACAGTTGTCAGAAGGTCAAGCAGTTCATCAATTCAGAGTTGTTTGGGAGTCTTTGTTTGCACCTGAGTGTCTAGGCTCTACCTGCTGTGGTTTTTTTGGTTCTCAACATGGTAGTTGGATAAATGATAAACAATAGCACCTCAGAAGTAGATTAATAGTCCAATAGTCCTCTTTAATATAATCTCTCTCCCTCCAAAGTACAATGACCATGAGTCAAAAGCAACTAAAATAAACTGGATAAAACAAAAAGTAATAGTGACTCAGGCAGCTGCTGCTAGACTGACACCATCTCGTAGCCTTCTAAAGCATAATGTATATTTTCCATATGGAAAATTTGTTTTGCAAAAATTCTAGTCTGCCCATCTCTCTGGATTCTGTTTGTCATCTGTCTGTCTGTCTGTCTGTCTGTCTATATAATCTATCTATCTGCCTGCCTATCATTCAACATGAGCGTCAAGTGAAACTGAAGATGTGGTGCTTTTGTATCCGCATCTCCTGTGAGGGATTCTACTGGAACAAAAATGAACAAGGTTTTTATTTGGTTGTTTGTCTTCATTTAGTAGTAGGGTTGCCAGGACCTCCCTGACCACTGGTGGGGGTGGGATATAGGATTGCTGGCTACAGGTTGAGAAACTCCTGGAAATTTGGGGATGAAGCCTGGGGAGGACAGGGACCTTAGTGGGGTACAATGCCATAGAATCCATCTTCCAGAGCATCCATTTTCTCCAGGGGAACTGATCTCTATAGTCTTGAAATGACCTATAATTCTGGGGGATTCCCATGTCCTACCTGGAGGCTGGCATTCCTGGTTAGGAGGACCTTGTCTAACAATTCAACTCACCAGAGAGTCCTCTTTGTGTGACTGGGAGGCAGGGATGGTATTTTGGGGACCTAAGCAAAGACCAAGGATGGGCCCCCACATGTCCTTTTTGTCGCCTGTTTCTTCATGGAGCTCAGGGATACCTACAGCCAGGTCTGGCCAAGGGGTTTCAGTGCCCCAGGCAAACTATGACTTTGATTCTCACTCTAAACATTCAACATAGAGACAGGGTTGCCAACTGCCTGAAGGGAAAAAAGTGTTCTCCCTTTAAAAGAGGTTTAGTGCAGTATTATTTACCAGGTGTTGTTACTTACCTTCATACCATAAACAGCTGCCCATTGCCATAAATTAAACTTCTATTAAAGGAACACAACATTTTG
Organism: Lepidodactylus listeri; assembly: GCA_029233225.1. Classification (NCBI taxonomy): domain Eukaryota; kingdom Metazoa; phylum Chordata; class Lepidosauria; order Squamata; family Gekkonidae; genus Lepidodactylus; species Lepidodactylus listeri. The sequence continues at coordinate 117,987,863 of JARCFY010000001.1, forward strand.
TGAAAAGGGTTAGCAAGGAGACTCAACTAGAACAGTGCGTGAGAGGGAGAAAAACAATTAAAAGGGAGCTTTAAAAGTGTGTGGTTTTTCAGGGAGGATTCTTTGCAAGCCGCAAGAATTAGGAAAGGAGAGATGACAGCAGTAGCAGCAGCAACATATCAGAGCAAGGAGGGCAGCAAAAACAGGGCCAGAAGCCTGCCTAGAAGATTGTGTGTGTTGGTAACCCTGAATCTTGGTGACCAGCAGGGCTCCTAGCCATACCTATACTAATCCTAGCCTTCAGATGCAAAGGTGGTTGGGTCAAGGCAAGAGAAATGATGCTGGCTGTTATCCTGATGGGGGTGGAAGGCGGGGAACTTATCCTCCTCTTTCCAGCCAGGGACTAGCTGATGACAGGGAGGATGCCTGCCATTTTCCTCTTTCGACCTCCCTTTTTCTTTTCTTACCTTGCAGGGGTTGATTTTAATGGGCAACTGCTTACACAGGAGTCTAATTGTACTCATGGTCCTGCATGGCTTGCTGGACAGCATTGCACCTGTTTTTGCAGGAAGCCTTTTCTTCCTTCCTGAGAGCAGTTAAGGGGCAGCATGGTCCTCCAACCTTTGGGGAGTCTCTCTGCCTTGCTCCAGGTGAAGCTCTCTGAGACTGTGCTACACTTAGCTAGGCAGAGGATAAGCTCCCTTGCCAGGAACAATACACAAGTCATGACCCTGCTGCTGGACCTCCTGATGGCACCTGGTGTTTTTGGCCACTGTGTGACACAGTGTTGGACTGGATGGGCCATTGGCCTGATCCAACATTGGCTTCCCTTATGTTCTTATGTACTCCAGAACACTGGAACTTGGTGGTCCATGAAAAGGGAAAGTGCAAGCTTGTGGGGCTTGCAGGTTCTCCTCCTTCCTGGGATTCTTTCATGTGGTTAGGTGGTGCAGGGGAATCTGACCCAAGAGGAGAGAGGAAGCTGGATTTGCAGTGAACTCAATTCATGTCTGTTTGTTGTGCCTATAGCTAAGATCCTCCACTTCCATCCCTCAGAGCATCTGTTTGGCATGCTGAAATTCCCAGATTCAGTTTCCAGCATCACCATTAAAACATGGCAATAGGTGATATGGAAGACTTCTGCTTGAGATCCTGAAAACCACTGCCAGTCTGAGTAGACAATACTGACCTTGATGGACCAAGGGTTTCATTCAGTATTAGGCAGTGTCATGTGTTCATGTGATGCCTGATGTCTAAGATCACCCTTGCTGGGAGAGTTTTCCTTTCAAAGTGTGAAACAGTTCATGTTACTGGAGAGGCCTATTTTTCATATAGACTTTCCTCCCTCATGGTCTTCTTGCTGAGAAACTGTATTCAGAAAGCAATGCAACTACTTGTGGGTAGTGTATGCAGTCACCAACTTTAGTAAAGGCACTACCCAAAGTAAAAAGTTATTACTGAGGCAGCCAGGGCTGAGTTAAGATTTTATCTCTGGATACATATATGAAAGCTCATAATTACTTTTCCGTGTCTAATGTCATGACAGTGTACAGCGGGCTGGATGAAAATCTGCACCATTGCAATGTGTCAGCATCTGAAACAGCTATGTTATGCCAATAGTGTAGGGAGATATGACAGTACAGATTGGAAATTTAGGCATCACATTCTCTTTCTCTTGTTCCCCACTCTTTAAATTCATATCTAGCCATTGAGATACCCCACATAGAATTAACATGGTTTTATATAGCCTTAAACTCTACATGTCTTGTTTTCTAATAAACTAATAAGTATGCAGATGTTTAACTTGGGGGTCAGTTTTAAAGTGAAGCACTTTTTTAATGACCTTGCTGTCCCCCTCTTTTTAACCAATCTTTTAAAATGTGGATCTCCTGTTGATATTTGGAAGAACTATGTTTTGTTTTTGCAATGCATTGCTAAGCAGAGCCACTCCATTTTCAGTCCATTGAAGTCAATGGTTTTAGAAGGGTATAATTCTGTACCAGATTGCACTGTTAGTTGTTTTGCTGTTTACATGTTTCATTGGCACATAAATTAATGTGCAGGATTTGATTGTAAGGGGGTTGAGGGTGAACCTGCACACTAGTTCCTTCATTCACCAGATCAATTTAATTGACTAATTAATTGATTAATTTTATTTATACCTTGCTGAGACTCATGGCAGATTGTACAGCATAAAAAATGTATATTTATTTGGAGCTGCATTTCTCACTGAGACTCAAGGCAGATTACAGAATCCATCCTGGCTGCAAGTTGTCAAAAGTTTCTAGTATGCTTTCTGTCATGTTAATCTAGTACAGGGGTGGCCAAACTGTGGCTCAGGAGCCACATGTGGCTCTTTCACACATATTATGTGGCTCCCAGCAGGGCAGCTGGGGAAGTGAAAGGGAGCCATGCTTTTCCTCCCTCCCTCCCTCCCATCTATTTGCTTTCTTGGTTTCTCTCTCTCTCTCTCTTTCTTTCCACTTCTCTCTCTCTTCATCTCTCTCTCAGACAAATAAATATCATTAGGAAACAAATATCATTGGACAAATAAATATAATTATCAATATCTGTTTTTACCCCTTTTGTTTTTATTTTTGGCAGTCTCGTTTAATGTTAATAAAAAGTGAATGTGCATATTTTTAAAATAAAAACGTGTGTAATATTTGTTCATGTCTTATGGCTCTCAAACATCTGACATTTATTCTATGTGGCTCTTACACTAAGCAAGTTTGGCCACCCCTGGTCTAGTATTCAGTAGGAATATACAGTATTTCAAGTGGTCCTCAATGAGAATACCCAGATAGAAGAAGAAGAGATTGGGTTTATACCCTGCCCTTCACTACCCGAAGGAGTCTCAGAGTGGCTTACAATCCATTTTCCTTTGCCTCCCCACAACAGACACCTGTGAGGTAGGTGGGGCTGAGAGAGCTCTCTTGAGAACTGCCCTTGAGAGAACAGCTCTGGAAGAATTTATGACTGACGCAAGGTCACACCAGCAGTTGCATGTGGAGGAATGGGGAAACAAACCCAGTTCTCCCAGATTAGAATCTGCATGCTTAACCACTACACCAAACTATGCAGTGTGCACGCTTTACTATTGCAATAGGTAACAACTCTCACAACCCTGGGTAAGTAAGATTATTGCAGCATCACAAATAATCATATATCTAATCTAATCCGCCACCTTGAGCCAGTTCGTTCGGCAAGGCGGGATATAAATGGAAACAAACAAACAAATATTGATTAAAATCCACCAAATAACAAAAACAACACCTGTAGCTTGAAGAGAACAATGCCCACTTAGCTTTCAGTGGCTGTACTGGAGATAGTTATGTTACCCAAACTGGACTCAGAGAAGGGGAAATGAGATTTTAAAAAGGGTTCCAGAAAGGAATAATGCAAACCTTGCAAGTCTATGTATACTAGGGCAGATCTCAGTGGGGATACCCCAAAATAAAATTAAGAAAAAGGAGAGTGTTGGAGAGTGATTGTCTTTCCACCATTAAACTCCCCACGTTCCTCCAGCCATTAAACTGTTACCCAAAATAAAATTAGGGAGACAGTTAGGGAGTGATTTTATTGTATACAAAATAAAAATGTGAAGAATCTACACTAAGCGCCTGAGAACTTATTCCATAGACACATGTGCATGTGCTTGCACACACCCACATGCACCCCCCCACACACCCACACCCAGCAAGAGGGTGCACTTATAAAAAGGGAAAGGGAGGAAATTGAAAAGTTTTAGGGAAGCAACATGCAACATGAAATTCTGGGCTTGAGGTCTGGAGAAGTCCAAGGAGCAGAGCAGGAGGGAGGGGGGAGGAGCCTGCAACACAGACTCTTTAAAAAAAACAAAACTATCCAACAACACAATTTATTGAGAGTGTCCATTTCTTCTAAAAAGTAGTTCTGGATGTAACTGTTGCCTAAGGTCAGGACATATTTCTGAATGTTTTATGTATTTTTCCCCCATCAAAGAAAACACAACAGCTTTCATTGTTCTCTGGATGCTTTCATGATAAATGGCCTGGATGAAAGTGGTTTAGAGAGAAAGTGTGGCAGAACACATTAGTTTGCCCTGTACTGTTTCCCCTGTAGTCACTGCACTTAAAGGTCTTAGTGTTAATCTCTGTCTGCTGGGTATTAGTGGTATATACATGGATGTTTGATGCAGGCCATCTTAATTTTCTTTCGTTGTATAATATTCAATTTCTTTGTTTGGATTCTTTTGTCTATTGTATTATCTTCACATAGTTTCAGTGAAAATTATACATGTACCTGTAACTTTCTCTGTTTACTTTTCACCCATTTGGAATTAAATTCTTCTGAGCTGATCAGTCACTAGGGGATCCTTCAAGGTATGTTTCAGATATATATTAGAAATTCTTCTGGTTCTGTATGCAATTAACATTCTTGCTTGCAGAGCAGGAAAAACAAGAGTGATGGCTCCCCTCCTCCTTTCAGGTACCCAAGATGAGGAAACAATAGGGATTGGATTATTTTACATTAGTGTAAAATATGGGACAGTAAATAATTTACCCTAGAGACCAAAACCACTTTCCACTTACTTGTGAATGGGTGGACTCATGTACACAAGGATCACTTGGTTTGTCTTTGATCTAAAACAGGTTGCCTTTTTCTCAGATTGTATTTAGGAATAAAATTAAGTAAATCAAGAGTAGTGAGATTCCCTCTTTTATACTGAGTTCTGATCTTTTCTCATAACAAATGTTTCATATCTTGTGTACTTTGACCCTGACTACCACTGTGTCTGTATGTTTTATGGTAACTATTGCCAGGAAGGTCAACACCTTAACCCCTGTTTCTCTCCCTCCCCCCTACCAATTTTCTGCTTCTATCCCATGTCATCAAGTACAGCATGGAATATACCTATTGCAAGAGGTCAGAGTACCCAGCCTTGGTCACTACCCTGTCTCTCTCCTGGTCTGGCCCCATCTGCATATCAGTAGGTACAAGTAAAGACTCCCATGCCTAGCAAGCACTGCCCCATAAACTAGTGTAGCTCATGCAGACAGGACCCATGCTTATGTAGATCCAAGAAAGCCTTCCTGGTTAAGTGCTTCTGTGCACAGTATTTATGCCAGTTAGGACAATCACATTCAGAAGCATGCTGTAATAATGGTTCTGATAGAACAATGTCCCTGTCAGGTGCAGTACCTGCTTTTTTAGTCTCTTTTACTTGACTATATGGGTGTAGCTGAAAGCAGAAAACAAAGCATCAGAATGATGTTAAAGAGCCAGACATTTCTGATTGTTGCCAAATGCTGAAAATTATTGTAGTCAGAATAGCTATATTAATTCTGGGATTCATTGTGGATTTTGGGAAGTTATGGTATGAATGAACCAGTGTGTGTAGTGGTTAAGTGTGCGGACTGTAATCTGAGAGAACCAGGTTTGATTCCCCACTTCTCCACTTGCAGCTGCTGGATGACCTTGGGCAAGCCATAGTTCTGACAGAGCTGTTCTGAAAGAGCAGTCCACAAAAGAGCTCTCTCAGCCCACCTACCTCATATGGTGTCTGTTGTGGGAAGGGGAAGGGAAAGGAGTTTTTAAGCCGCTCTGAGAATTTGAGTGAAGGGTGGGATATAAATCCAGTATCATCATCATCTTCTTCTTCTTCTATTATGCATGCTATTATTTTTTGACTATGGCCTTTCACCTTATTTTGGATCATCTCTATTGCTTTTGCCATATAAGAAAATTCCATAAAAGTACCTGTGTAAGTTTGTTTTAAGGACAAAAGACAGAGTTTTGTGCTGTCTTGAAACATGAATTTATTACAGATCCACTTTCTTTGGAAAGATTCTGTTTCTTTATATTGGTGGTGGATATGTCTTTATGAACATACGTCTGAATATATGTACACATACATACTAATGGATCCTGATCTGTAAGGATGGGGCCGCAAGATAAAGACATTCATATTTGATAACAGATAACAGACCAGTTTAAATTAGGGCATTGGTATAAATGAGACCTAGACTTGTCTAAAGGCTTTACTCAAGTCTATAAACTTTTTTTATCACATAAGAACATAAGAGAAGCCTATATTGGATCGGGCCAATGGCCCATCCAGCCCAACACTGTCACACAGTGGCCAAAAATGCCAGGGGCCATCAGGAGATCCAGCAGTGGGGCTAGGACACCAGAAGCCCTCCCACTGTTGTCCCTCAAAGCACCAAGAATACAGAGCATCACTTGCCCAAACTGAAAGTTCCTATCTATACCTTGTAGCTAATAGCCACTGATGGACCTCTGCTCAATATGTTTATCCAATTTCCTCTTGAAGCCATCCATGTTTATAGCCGCCGCCACCTCCTGTGGCAATGAATTCCATGTGTTAATCACTCTTTGGGTGAGGAATTACTTTCTTTTATCCATTCTAACCCGACTGCTCAGCAATTTCCTTGAGTGCCCCAAGTTCTTGTATTTTGAGAAAAAGAGAAAAGTACTTCTTTTTCTACCTGCTTTATCCCATGCATAATCTCGTAAACCTCTATCATGTCACCCTTCAGGCATCGTTTCTTCAAGCTAAAAAGCCCCAAGTGCCTTAACCTTTCTTCATAGGGAAAGTATTCCCTTTTATTATATTAGTTGCCGTTTTCTGTACTTTTTCCAATGCTGTAATATCCTTTTTGAGGTGTAGTGACCAGAATTGCACATAATATTCCAAATGAGGTCCCACTATTGATTTATAGAGGGGCATTATGATACTGGCTGATTTGTTTTCAATTCCCTTCCTAATAATCCCCAACGTAGCACTGGCCTTTTTTATTGCAGTTGCACACTGTCTCGACATTTTCATTGAGTTATCTACTACGACTCCAAGATCTCTCTCATGGTCAGTCTCCACCAGTTTTGACCCCATCAACATATATTTATAGTTAGGATTTTTTTTGCCCCAGTGTGCATCACTTTGCACTTGGCCACATTGAACCCCCATTGTCATGTTGACGCCCATTCGCCCATCCTCAATAGATCCCTCTGGAGTGCCTCATAATCCTATCTGGTTCTCACCACCCTGACCAATTTCGTGTCATCTGCAAATTTAGCCACTTCACTGCTTATTCCCAACTCCAAATCATTAATGAACAAGTTAAAAAGCATCAGGCTGTTAGCCGAATTGCTCTGGTTTTAAGATTAGCAATTGGCAAATAACCGGGTTACAGACAACTATACCAAGGTCCCGCCCCTTCCAAGAGTTCCCAGTAAATAGGCACTGAGGCAGAGGTCAGTTTAAATGGTTTTTACTGAATAATATTTTCAGGCACACAAAACAGATACACACACACTAACACACAGTTACTAAGAAACTTAGATAGAGAAATAGCACTTTTGCATGAGCAGAAGATTCGCTGGTTGGGAGATACTTTACCTGTCCTGGAAATGGGTTGTCCGTTCCAAAGGAAGAATTGAGGGATTGAAAGGAAAATAGGGAACGTGTTCTGAACCGGCAGAAACACGCTTCTCTCAGACTACACAGACCAGAGATCAAAAGATGGAGGGAGGGTATTGGGATAGCAAGCTGGATTTGAGAGGGGTAAAAGCAGATAGGGGTCGTGGAAGCTCAAGAGACCTGCCTCATGGTAGGCGACCTCTTTTGTTAGGTGATTTGGGGGCTGGCAGCACTGACCACATCCCCTTACCACACCTACTAGGTAGTCCGTCCCTACAAACCCTACCATTGATTGAAGGAGAAAGAGGAGGGATGCTCGGGAGTGGTCAGTATTGCGACACTAGGAGCTAGACAGGAACTGACACCTGGGCAAGCTTGCGATGAGTCACTGGGCCATCCTATTGTCTCTTGATTGCCCTACCTCGGCCAGTTGATGGGCGGAAGATTAGTTGCCAGGTACTTCACTTAGCATAATCCCGAAGGTATGTTGGGGGGGATGGGGTTGCCTAGTGCGAGCTGACAGGAGAACCCTTGTGCAATGGGATCCTTGTCTCTGTCTTTGTGTGAACCATGGCGGGTGTGTGCTTCCTGGAATAGACTGGAACCTCTTACAGCAACGAAGAATGTATGTAGTCCTTCAAAGCATAACAATCCAAAGTTCAAACTTATGAACATTAAAAGTCCATAAGAGCATGTGATGTGCCTTGCTAGGCAACAAGGCCCAGAACTGTTCCCTGTGGTACCCCACTGCTTACCACTGTCCTCTGTGAAAATTGCCCATTTATACTCACTTTCTGTTTCCTATTCATTAGCCAGTTTTTGATCCACAAAAGGATTTATCCTCTTATCCCATGTCTATGGAGCTTACTTAGAAGCCTTTGATGAGGAACTTTATCAAAAGCTTTCTGGACATCAAGGTAAATCACATCTATTGGGTCCCCCTTGTCCTCATGTTTGTTCACTCCCTCAAAGAACACTAACAGGTTAAAGAGACAAGATCTTCTCTTAGAAAACCCATGCTGAATCTTCCTCAATAGCTTTTGTTCATCAATGTGCCTACTAATTCTCTCCTTAATAACAATTTTCACCAATTTACCCAATACTGATGTCAGACTAAATGGCCTGTAATTTCCCGGATCTCCTCTGGAATCTTTTTTAAAGATGGGAGTGACATTCACTACCTTCCAGTCCTCAGGAATGGAGGCAGATTTTAATGAAAGATTACATATTTTTGTTAGGAGATCCACAAGTTCACATTTGAGTTCTTTCAGAACTCGGATGTATGCCATCTGGGCCTGGTGATTTATCAGTTTTTAAGATGTCTATCAGTCCTTCTCTCTCGTCACCTCAATCTGACTCAGGTCTTTCAACACCCCTTCCGAAATCAGCAGTTCTGGAGTGGGCAAACACTTCTCATCTTCCACAGTGAAGACAGAGGCAAAAAATGCATTTAGTTTCTCAGCCATTTCCCTATCATCCTTCAGTAATCTTTTTATCCCGCGGTCATCCAAGGGCCCCACTGCCTCCCTGGCTGGTTTCCTGCTTCTAATGTATTTGAAGTAAGTTTTATTGTTGGTCTTTATGCTTTTGCAATATGCTTCCCATATTTCCTTTTTGCCTTCCTGATCATAGACTTGCATTTTAGTTGCCACAGCCTGTGTTCCCTTTTGTCAACCTTACTGAGACTAGCTTTCTCTTGCTTAAAGGAATCCTTCTTACGGGTTACAGCTTCCAGTACTTTGTTTGTTAACCATACAGGCCTTTTTCTGTACATATTTGTGCCTTACCTAACCTGTGGTATATATTCTTTTTGAGCTTCTAGGATTGTAGTTTTAAATAGTCTCCGAGCTTCCCCAATGGTTTTGACCATTTTTGCTTTTCCTTTCAGTTTTCTCTTCACATGTCCCCTTATTTCAGAGAAGTTACCCCTTTTATAGTTAAAAGTGGTTCTGTCGGTCTTTTTGGGCAACTCCCTATTTATACAAATGTTGAATTCAATAACATTGTGGTCACTGTTCCTAAGCAGTGCAATCACGTTTACATCTCTCACCAGGTCTTGGACATTACTTAGGGGTGAAATCCAGGATCGCCTCTCCCCTGGTAGGTTCTGTGACCATCTGCACCATAGCACAATCATTGAGAATGTCTAGAAACTCAATCTCTTTTTCCCGACTTGAACACATATTTACCCAGTCAATGAGTGGGTAGTTAAAATCACCTATTATGACACAGTTATTTTGTCTAGCTGCTATCTTTAATTCATTCATCATTTTATAATCCTCCTCTGTCTTTTGATCTGTTCGGCAATAACAAATTCCCAGTGTTAAGCTTCCTTTTGGACCCACTATTTTGACCCATAGCATTTCCAGAAGCTAATTTAATTCTCTTATCCTCTCAGTCTTACTGGACTGTATACCCTCTCTGAAATACAGAGCCACCCTACCTCTAGCCCTTCCACACACTATCCTTCCGATACAATTTATAACCAGGAATCACCGTATCCCACTGATTTTCCTCATTCCACTGAGTTTCTGAAATATCCATTTTCAGAAGTTTAAGTTAAATGGGTGATCTTGCCTCTTCCTTCAAATTCCTGGGCAGAGCCAGCACCAAAATATAATAAAGTGACATGGTGGGACAGCCATATATTTTTAGAAAAGAACAAAATTGATAAAAGGGCTGCTCAGGCAGAAAGGAAGGGAACAAAGAGAGGGAAAATCCTATGTCTGAGTGAGGGAATGGGGCTAGGTCATCATACCATCATTTCCCAAGAATTACTTCCAAGCTTTTAATGTTAATCCTTGTATGCTGACTACGTTTTCATTTGTCCAATTATATTCAACTGCACCAAAAAAAGTCAGACTATATGAAAGTCTTTCTCCATTCTGTGTGGCTAGTTGGAATTGGGGTGGAACTAGAATGGAGGTCTTCTAACTAGACTTGTGCAAATTATTGTTACTTACAACCCTATCAAAGGACGCGATCATATGCACCCATTAGCCATGCAAGAGGCACGATTCGCCAGCGGATCAAAGTGGTGCAATCACACCAGCACATCTGGGAAGCGTCCCACAATCATCGGCAAACTGGGGCAAACTGATTTGATCCGGTAGGGAATCGTAGTGAAAAAACCTACTAGTGAAACTCCAGTATCGACCAGTTTGCTGCAGCTCACAGCTGGAGTTTCCCCGTGTGATTGTGCCAGCACAGAAGTGTGGCATTGCAGATAGCATAATTACACACTATCCCAATGCTACACCTTTTCCCCCTCTTCTCCGTGTGTGCATCATCGAAAGCCCTTAAGGGTGGGGAAGTGATTAATCAATCCCCCGTTTAAGCGCCTTGGAAACCAACCACAAAAAAACCCCACTCGCCCGCGGTTGCGTCTGTTCATGCAGTGGCGATTTGCCCCAGCAGGTCCACAGACCTGTGTGATCATGCAGCTGAGGGAGAAATTGCTCTGGGGCAAATTAGCCTCGATTCCCCTCCTTTTATCTCATTTGTGTGGAAGGGACCAAAGAAAGTCAGGCTGAGAGAGTTGGGATTTGAACTGAGGCTTCCAGTCTGACATTATAAAGCCTGCATCACACAGATGTCTGGAAAGTTAATATTCACTGAAGTGGGGGAGAATGGGGAGACAGTAATTTAGCAGATAACATTTGCAAGTTAGCAGACATTCACAGATTTTGTCAAACACTGTGTGGATAGTTATGTCTTTCCAAAGTATTTACCGTAGTTTACATCAATAACTTTGCTAGCTCACTGAAGTGGGGAGGTCTTTTCTATATAAACAGATGCTCCAGTTTGTTTCCTATTCTGTATTGCTGCAACTACCTGGGCTGAGGCAAACCTTTTGCCCTTAGGCATTCTGGCTGCTTATGGATTTGGACAGGTGACTGCTGTATTTGTCAACCTGACCCTAGCAATAGATATTATTGCTCTTGGGCTTGACTAACATTTATATATATATATAACATTTTATGCTTGGTAAACAAAACTTTTTAAGGTCTGATATCTAGTCTGGAGGGAATTCGTGGAGTAAATTTACTCATTTGCCAGCTGCTCAGATTCAAAATGAATTAGGATCTGTAGTAAACAATTCGATCTATTAATTATGGTAATATCTTTAATTAACTATCCATATCTTTCTCCAACTTGGTAAATACTCTGATATCCGGCAGCTCTGTGTGTACAGTGGGACACTGGATGTGAACTTCGCCAGTCAGTGATCCTTCTATCATTTTTGGAGGTTGAAAGATTTTAGATTTTTTAGCTTTCAGACAGACACAGTAAGACTATGTATTATATTGTGAAATATTTCTTTGCTTATTATGTAAATTAGATCATATCCCCTAGAACTCTTTGTCAATATCTGTGGCTATTTCCACAATTACTTTACAAATCAAGGTATATTTGAATGTGTTGAATACTGGCTTCAATATTTAATTCATTTTGAATAGCTGTACTTGAGAACAATGCATGATTAAAAGGACAATTTCAAGGTGATTTTTTGAATAGTTTTCCTGCATACCTGTTTACAAAAGCTCCTGGAAGAGTAATATCTTGGCTAAACTCCCTAAAATAAAATAATGTCAGAGTACATTTTCTAGCATAGAGTTCATCCTTCTGGTGTTCTTAATAAAGCAAGATTAATATCTGTTTCTCTATTAAGACATTAATTAATTTTCAGTCTTCTTCTCCCACAATGCCCATTCATCTTTTCTTAAAAGACAAATTATTACATAACTTTTAATAACTCTTCAGAGATTTCTTGCTAGTATAATGAGAACACATGTTTAAACCAGAACATTTTATTATAGATAGCTAAGGTACATAATCAGATGACAGAAATATTCATACAGTATTGAGCGTGACAGTTTTCATCAAGATAGCCCAGTGCTATTACCGTGTTAAGCCAATATAAGTAGGAAAGCCTATTGTTCTTCTCTTCCCCCTGTTTACTGTTCAATTCTTAAATGTTAAGCTAGTGTGATATAGTAATTGAGTGGTGGGGGACAGAGACTCAATGCCCACTCTGCTATGGAAGCCTTTTTTGTGACTATAGCCTAGTCACATACTCTCAGCCTAATCTCCCTAACAAGGTTGGTGTGGGGATACAGTGAAGGAGAGCAGAACATTTTAAGCCACTTTGGATTCTCACTGGGGAGAAAGATGGAATATAAATGAAGTAAATAAATAAATAAGCATACCTCTAAATAGGACATGAGTTACAATGAAAACAGCACTGAACTCTAGTAATCCGGTATACCTCTGAACCCTACTGTATGTGACTGGCATATGAACCCCTATGCTGGTACAGGACTCCAAGAAGTTTTTAAGAACTACTCCAATAAAATTAATTTTTTGATTTGTAAATTAAACTACATTGAACATTTCATCTAATTTTCCAATCAAAATTTAATTGTCTAGTAATTTTGTTAAGATTTAAATATTTTAATTCCTTTATTCTTTAAATGCTAGATGGGTGTCGTGAGTCTCAACCATCATATAAACAAAATCTAAATGTGAAATTGGAATGAATCATGTCAGAATGAGGTTGAATCATTTTTTCTCAATTCATAAATATGAACGTCCATTAAGTAGTAGACATCTGCTGTTAGGGGTCTTTAAAGCTGGTGATCCCAAAGAGCTATACTTTCCTGTTTAATTATGTATGAACCACTGTTTAGCTAATCCACTTTATTCTTGTCAACATTACTTTAACCCCAGTATATTTTTCATACTTTCCATCTTCCTCTATTTATAATCTTTAGTGCATGGATATGTTACGCAAGCAGTCTAAAAGCTACTGTTTCCTATAGTATTTAATTTTCCTTCTGTATGTCTCTTTGGTTAACTTACACCTGATATTCTGTTGACAACCATGATTAATTCAGTGTTGTCTTTTAGTTTTGTAATATTTCAGTTTTCCAAGTGATCAAACTGCATAAGAAAATCCTATGCATTTTTTGTACAGCTTTATTTTAAAATTTAGACTTTATATGGGTTTCTGATTCAGGCATATAGAATGTTAATGAGAAAGCCCAAGATTTACTTCTTTGTGTATCGCATTAGAGGCAACAACATTTAGTGTATGTTTTCTAAGAATATGCTTACAGAAATGACACGTTTCCTATTTAAATGAATGGACATTACAATTAGATAGATTTTCTAATTACTCCTTCTAGTTAAAATTTGTGTTTCAACAACAATACTTCAGTCCATCTCTGACTTGTTTTTGCACACCTCTGCTCTTTCTCCTGTTCTCTCTATGGATTTAGATTCACAGGCATTGTGCTGGCTCCTGATTAGCTTTCTTCCTTATCCATACAATTATAACCACTTCCTTACAAGCTCTTTACTTGCCCTTGTTATCAAGGATTAGTTTACATATCCAGTTTTGAAATATTTATCTTCCAAGCAGGATTAGCTGGAGAAACTTCTCAATCAAATGAAGATATCACTTTAGGAATTCTGAACTAACATGATGTGGGGACCCGCAATACTAGTGGGGGGGGGGGAGGATTCCTAAAGGCTGCAGCCCCAGGTAAGTCCTCTCCTCCCCCGGTGATCCCCCCCAATTCTTCCTCCGGAGAACAGGTCTACCTGCCCCAGTCCACTGTATTGGTAGACCTGGCCTCCAGAAAACAGGTCTACCCAGCCCGTGCCACTATGTTGGTAGACCTGTTCTCCAGAGGCCAGGTCTACCAATACAGTGGAAAGGGCTGGGCAGACCTGTTCTCCGGAGGCCAGGTCTACCCAGCCCTTGCCACTATATTGGTACACCTGGCCGGGACCCACGGGGGGGAGAGAAGGGGCCCGCTGATCTCCCCCCATCCCCGGTTGCCCTGGTGACTTCTTCCTGCCAGCTCTTTCCCCCCTCCAGCTCTTCCCCCCACCCCCATGCCCCTCCAGTGATGGCAAGGCCCATGCAGCTTCCAGCCAGCTCTTCCCCCACACACACCAGTGACGGCAAGGCCCACGTGGCTTCCAGTTGTGGGGCCCACCAGCTCTTCTCCCCCACCCCCCCAGTGACAGTGAGGCCCATGCGACTTCCCCCCCGCCTCAGTGACAGCAAGGTCTGGTGAAGCTCGGCAAGGCCAGCAGCAGCAGCAGCAGCCACAGTTCCGGAAGGTAAGTACAGGGAATGCTTTTTTACTTTGGGGGGGATTTAAATATCCCCCCAAAGTTTTTTTTTTACTTTTCAGATTTTTCTGCACAAGTCCCCCCCCCCCCCCCCCCCGTGTGTAGGAAAATCTCCCTGCCCCCCAAGTGCCCGCCCGCATGGATTTAGATATCCGCACAGGGGTGGCCACTTGGGAATTAGATATATAGATGGCTGGTCTGTAATGAAGACTCCTGTTAGAACTTTAATAAAGTGAAGACAGGGTGGAGGCAACATGAAGAAATGAGCTGGGAAGAAATGGTGGAACATATTAAATGTGGGGAAATGCTTTCTTAAAAACACAGTAACTTCTCCCTCTGAGGCAGAGGACATCTTGGTGGGTGATTCCCATCCTCTAATCAGGGAGGCAGGAACAAAGTCTTTCCACTTCCTATCTCCTTGGTGGGAGTCACCCATCTCCTCAGTTCTTTTTCTGCCTCAGCAGGTGCTGCAAAGCAGTACAAAATGGTCCTGATAGTGATGGAAGGCAGCATTGTTTTCAGTCTAGTTTAGCTTCATGGTGTTACCACACAGACAAATCTGGCTGTGTCACATATCACACTAGCCCAGTAATACTCGCTTGGAAGCCAAATATAGCTCTTTGAAATGCAATTTGTGGTACTGTTACAAAATATGCAACCACCCCATTTTTCAGGAAAGTGGGCATGGACATTGCCTGGTAGGGTTTGTGGCTGGCAGGTAGTTCTCACCTTGAAATAGCTGTCTCTGGAGAGACTGGAAGATGGGAGAGCTGAGAGTCTTGTGCCAGGCTCTTTCTCTCCAACAATTCTCCCCAGTCTCTGTTCTCTTATCCAAATACCCAGGCAACTGCCAGGAGCAGAGCAAGCTAGTCATAGTGAAGAAAGAGCAAAACTGCCACCACCATCATGGCAGCCATGAGCAAGGAAAAGAGCATGTTGGCCACACAATTTGGAGCTTTTTCACATTGTCATGTTTGTCACTCGTTTGTCTCTATTGCTTCAGCGTTCCCCCCCCCCCCCCATGTGTTTTGCTGTCTCTAGTGGTCCCAAAACACTTGGAAAAGGGGTGACGGATGGATCCAAAGCAATATGGACAAAGGAGTGACAAAAATGACAGTGCGAAAGAACTAAAGGTTGTGGTAGTATTATTTCCTGTCCTGGAGCCTCCCTTCAGAATATTCCTAGCTGAACCTGAGCAGGTTCTTAAAGTTGAAAGCCTGAGTGCCCTTTACTTCCATCTCTGCCTTCTTCCTCTTTCTCTACTATGAGGCAGAACAGGCTGCTGCAGCTGCTGGTCAAATCTGGGTCTCTGCAGAGAAAAGACAGGTGCTTCACCCTCCTCCTCCTGATGTCCTTGGGTACAGTAGTCATGTGGCTTTTTTGGCGGTCGGTAATTGTGAATGTGACTTTCACTGAACTGCGGAGTGAGGGCCTTTGCACTGCCTATATAAGTTCTGATTGGCTGGATAATGTAGCTGACAAAAAAGAACAACTCTCTTTAAAATAATACTGAAACAGCTACTGAGTAGGACACCTAACAGGAAAGAAAGTGGAAAATGGTAAGAGAAGACTAACTAGAGTGGGGGGAGCTTTCTGAAACTTTTAAAAACTCCCTTCACCTAGAAAATGCTGTGGAGAACTACAGTATTTACAAGTTGGGGATTTCTAAAGTAGTAGTGGGCAGATTAAGAAGGTAATTCCCTTCACTGCAGTTGTGTGAGATCGTTGTGAGACAGTAACTCCCTAAACCTTCAGCCTCAGCAATCCTGCATGGTTTGCATCTGGCCTTGGATCTGAGTGGTGCAGTGCCAGAAGGGAGTGTTTACAGTTTCTGGGAGCAGTGAACAGTCAATGTAGTCTTTCCCTGTGCAGGAGACTAGCACTTGTTTGGGGTCTTACCTCTCTATAGCTTAAAACATTTCAGAAGTGTGCAATCAGTTTTTAATTTGAGATGTGCTAGCTAAATTTGAATTATGTTTTAAATTTTGTATCTTTTAGTTTTGTCATTGAAGATTCTGTTAAATTTAACAATTCAAATTATTGCTTAAGTTAACTAGAATTAATTGTGCTAGACCATATCTATAAATATAAATGTCTGCCTTATTCTGCCCTTTAAAAAACCTTTTAAAATAGAATATATCACTTTAATGATTACTGTGATTTAAAGGATAGAAGGTTGTCCTGTTGTAGATGAACATATTTTTAATAGGCATTTAATCCTAGTGAGAAATGCTAGGTGGTGACAGCCCTTGAAGATAGATTCCTGTATTTATCTGCAAAAGGGGCATAGCCCAAGCAGCTGCAGTACAGTCCCTAGCATATGCGCCTGAACTCTGACCTAGAGATATCACCTCTGTGAGATGAGTCTCCATGCCCATTCAATCCTTGATCTTTTTGCTTCAGATTGCCATTGAATTTGCCAATTTATGATGGGGACACAGCACTGCTCATCTCATATCCACTGCCAAACCAGCTCTGAATGATAGTGACCTGATGATAACCTGAAGGTAGAGAGTCAATCCAGTGTCCGAGAGGTGAAAGGCTGTCATTGCATCATTTATCATACCAGTCAACGTTTTCTGTAAATGCACATGTGATGTTAAGCTGCTTCCTGCATATCATAATTATAAATCCAGCTCGCATCTTGTTATATATAAAAAGGAAAGTTAATTTGGAAATCGGGATCTTAAATTGAGTCAGCACAGATGTCTCTCTATCATTTGTCTATCTGTCTGTCTGTCCCTCCCCCCCCCTCTCTCTAACACACACGCACACACAACGAGCAAAGATCTGGCCAGCATCTTCTTGCCGATTCAAACATTATAGGCATGAAGGCCTCTTGGTTGACCCTCACTGTACATAATATCGTTTATTCCCTTTAGAGTGAAAGAGAGCCAGCTAATGCATTTGAGAGATCCCTCCCTTATTTTCCCATTATTAATTAATTCTATCCCAGTAAATTTTGCTAGCACTTTAATGGTGTCAGGGCCCTTTCCTTCCCTGTTCCTTTCTAAAACATTTGAATAACATTGCTCATTTGGAACATGTCTTTACCCCAGAGTGCTCAGGCAATTTGAATTCTCTCCCCCCACCCACACGCCTACCTTTTTTCCATATTCGCTCTAACAGTTGTTTAATGCTGATTCAGCTGTGCATTACCAGTTACCCTTATGTATACATTCTATAATAAATTAAATAAAGCTCTGTGTGGGTCAGCTTGGGCAAGCCCGATTAAAAAATGATTTACTAAAGAGACTGAGGGAGAGGGACAGTAGAATGGGCTTCTAAATCAATTATGAGTCTATTCACTGTCAGCTGGTTGTACATAATAGTGTATTAAAATGCATTCTATAGTGTTAAACCGTATTCTTTCATTGAAAGTGAATTAATATTTGCAAGTACATAGTAATGTTTGAAAAGCAATAAACTCAAATTTAATCCCTCATTTCAGGATAAGTATATGCAGGAAGAATTGTAATATAAGTCTTTATGTTATGTTTATGTCACAGTGATGGTGAGCTGCTCATGATGTTTAAAATAAAATCTTGGTTGGCCTGTTTTAATAAGCCTATAGTACAAAAGAAAAAGTGGTGCCACTGGCCTTTGAAAATAAAATTCATCTCAAAATTCAGTTCAGCATATAAAATGGTACTTAGATGTGTTGGCAAAATTATTAGCTGCATTTAACATTTTAATGTCCTTATGATGTACTGATGCTCCAGAATAAGAATATTGAACTTTTTCTCTCATCAGAGATATCCTTATTGTACTGTTTAAAGAAGGAGCTCCACACCAGCTGTGGTCAGTCAGCATCAAAGCAAATGACATAATAGTAATGCCTCTCATGGCTGTTTCACACCTGCATTCATGTAATGCATGAAACACCTGAAGATATACGTACATTAAGTTGAGAAGCATTGTTTCTGAAGTGATGTGACATGAAATGAAATGAACAGTCAGCATTCTTCAGACTTGATTTCAAACATACACTAATGCATACAGTTTCACCTATATATAAAACTTGGACTGTTGGTTCATCTCAATCAGTATTATCTACGCTGCTCTGCAATGACTCTCGAGGGTTTAGGCTACGAAAAGGGTTTTTCTCCCCTTCCGCACTTAAGAGTGCTTAAGATTCTAGGAGTTGAATCTTGGGACTTCTGCATACAAACCAAATTACATACCACTGAGCAATGTCCCCATCTTACTGTGCAAAACTCTAGGCCAGGAAAGTATGTGTTTTCATGTGTGTTTTGGAAAGAAACCATTTTAATCTGATAGCTACATTAAAAAAATCTTTAGGAAAAAAACACTTTTCAAAAGTCTAGGTCACTATGAGCATGTTTGTTTTATTGTTCATTTTCTTATGCTGTCATTTTCTCATTGTGTTTCACAATAAACACATTATCCTTATTATGATAAGTAACATCTTGTTATAAAGAAGTTTATTCCTATTATGACCTCATTATAGTCCTCGGACTATGGGTGTGATTACGTGAGCAGTTTGGCCTGACTTAGCCACCCCTCCGCTCCAGATCAAATGGGCGCGATCAAATGCACACATCTGGCTTCCATGCCCCACTTGTCCCTACTTTGAGCTAAAACAACTCCCCCATGGATTAAATAGCCACTGGCAAATTCCAGTGGCTACCTCAGCAAAGCGCTTCCATGATGGGTTTCTGGGCATCTGATCTCCCGGGTGTGCCATGAAAATGCATGAGCAGTGTGATCATTCCACTCTGTTTCTGGTGCATCTTTTTTTTAAAGCCCTACTCTGACATGTGCTTCAGGGCCCCCATAGAACATGACCAGGAGCATGTGTTCGTTTGTCTGCTTCTGCGCATGCACAGCGGGACTTGAGGGGGAGGAAACCAACCCATTCACGGATCCGTGGCTGCAGAACATTAGCGATGATGAACAACCAACCATGAGCCCGCAGCACTATGATGCTGGCTTAGGGGGTGCTGTGTGATCGACGCAAAGGCCCCATCCACACTGTCACTTTTGTCGCTCATTTCTCCCTATTGCTTTGGGTGTCCCCCCCTTTTCCATATGTGTTTTGCTCCCTCTGGGACTACTAGAGAGAGCAAAACATATGGGGGGTGGGGGAACCTGAAGCAATAGGGAGAAATGAGCGACAAAAGTGACAGTGTGGACGGGGCCAAAGTGTCCCAAACTCAAGTGGTTTATTTAGAGCCAATATACTGCCACAGACTGCTCGTGTGATCACACCCTTTAGCTCTGAAGTATTTCTGAATGTCTCTTGGGCACATGTGAAGCTTTCATAACAGCTCTTTGGAAACTTTGATCGTGAACACACACACATATGCCTCACTGCCACCAGTTTAGCTGGGGTGGGTGGGTAAAAATATTGTCCCATTTTGAAAGTAAGCTAGGAATGGAATATCTACATTGTTATGTCTGGACCCCTGTTCCCTTGGAAGGATGGGTCTGGTACCTTGGAAAAGGCCACAGCAGGCAGCCTTCTTTCTTAGCATCTCACAGGGTCACCCTCTCTAGAAGCCTCCCTGGTCTGCAAATAGGATCAAAATAGGTCCTGCAGTTACATGGAATGTGTGCCATCAAATATTGACCAGAGGCTTGTCTGGAAAACTGATCCCAAAGGTGCTTTTACATCTGATCTCCAGCTGACAAAGATCAGCTCCTCTGGAGAAAATGGCTGCCTTGAAGGGTGGATTCTATGGCATCATACCCTACTGAGGCCCCTTCCCTCCCCAAATCCCACCCTCTCCTGGCTCCACCCCCAAAGTCTCCAGGTATTTCCCAACCCAGACCTGGCAACCCTAAGTAGAGTCTCTCTCTCTCTCTCTCTCTCTCTCTCTCTGTGTGTGTGTGTGTGTGCCTGAACGTCCACTAATTTACACTCTCAACACAAAGCTGGGTACCTCTTCTTCCTTGAGTGAGATGCTGGTTTGTCTCGCTCTCCCTTCTTCTTGGATCTCTTGGATAGGTAAACGTAGTCCCATAGAAAGTTTGTCTCTCTAGAGCTACCACCTTTTAAAAAACAAACAAACTTGTATGTGTGTTTATAGAGTACTCTTCAATTAATAAGTTTGATCTTAATATCTTTAATTCTCTTTAATAAAACCCATTTCATTAATCATAGCCTGGTTCATTTTGAGAGTTCTACTGAGGGAAAAATCCCTGTAGACATAACATGGAGACCCTGCTTGATTGCCCCCTTCTTGCATTGTTTGGATTTCCTGCCTAATTCCCCAACAAACTCAGGAGACCCTCACAGCCACATAGAGTAACAACGTATCTGTCTTATTTGGGAGGGTGAAATAACACTCCAACAGTTTGGTTTGTGTTCTAGCAAAAGAGTTTAAGAATGCCTAATGTAGAATAGTCAGTTTAATTAAGATATGTCTTGAAGATATTTTGTAACTACATACTCAGCGAGTCAAATCCTAAAAGTCAAAAGCTTTTTATCGAGTACAGTAACTAATTACACCACAGTGTTTGTAATTATTTCGCTATATGTTTTATCATTGTAATTTGCTTACTTCTACAAAAAACAATAAAACTGTTGTTAAAAAAAAAGTCAAAAGCTGGGATATGTTGCAAACTTGAGACAAAAATTTCTTATTTCAGAGAGAGTGAATTATTGTGGCTTTCTAGACAGGAATTGTTTTGCCACTACCTTATTCTTGATAGTATAGCAAGTGATAATCCGTAACAAGATGGTGGATTACATCTGGACAAGTCATTTTTGCAGATAATATTGATAGTAAAAAAGAAAATGCACACACACACACACGTTTCAATGTAAGGGAGAAAAATTCTCCACAGAATCCCAGTTGGAAATATGGTAACCATGTGGGTCTGTCTGAGGCTGCTTTAATGTTCATAGGCATGATGTGTTCCAGAAGATGATAATTTTGTAGGTTTTTCAGTATTAAATGACATTGTTGTATTTATTCCCTTTGAGAATGCAGTTACAACTTTATGTTGTTTGCAACAGTGAAGAATGACACACTCTGAAGGCTTTAGTGTTTAACCTTGGTTAGGCTCTGGTAAATGTTCATGGTATGATGCAGTGTCTATCCAAATTAAATAATTGCTTTGCCTGGCAAATAGATAGCCTCATAAGAGGAATGAACTGTATTAAATGATTCTAAGGTTGTGCCTTCATTCTTTCATGCTAGAGTGCTTTTCCAATAAAAAGTAGACCCTGCTACATAAATGTAATATTAACCTAGATTTCTCTGAGGACAAAGGTAAGTGCTAAGGGGCCTCACAAAGGCCAAGTGGGAAACAGTATTAAAAGAATATTAGTAGTAGAATGTATGGGACTGTACAAAGCCAATAGGTGTTGAATGTTGGGCTGCAGGTGTATGAATTTTATATTAGTTTATGTTTCTATTAGACTCATTCAGGAAAATCCTGAAGGATTTACTGAAAACCTGAATGTGACAAAAAGGTTGCTACAGAATATATAATTTGGGGAAGTTTCTTCCTTGTTTATTTTTTGCGGATAAATTGAAAAGTGAGTGGAATAAATAATCCTAGACATTTCTAGTATGGAAAACCAAACCAAACATAGATTTCATAGAATATTTAAATGTTAGTGTTGTATTAGAGTTGTTCTGTTTGGGAACCAGTGACATTTTGCACAGACTCTTAAGAAAATCTGAGTGTATTTGAAATGAAATAAAACATCACTGTATCCAGTAACTGGTTCTCCTATACCAATCACAAAGCTCGCAAAACAAGGCCAAAAAGAAGTGAAAATGTTCATAAATGTGTATTCACCAGGGGTCTTAAAAAGTTACAGGAATACTTGGAACATTAGAAAGATGAATCACATAAACTTGGAATTGAGTGAAATTGCCATGCTCCATCTTGCTTATATTTAAAAAAGTCACCTCAGGTGCAGAAAATCCAGTGAATAGTTTATATTTGTGTCTAAAACTACCAATGCGGTACTCTATTTTATTGTTTTATTCCTTTATTTAAAATATTTTTATGCCACCTTTCCACCTAATCAGGGTCCACAAGACAGGAAACATAAAAGCATTAAAAAACATATTTTTTGTAATACAGGGATCTCCCGACCTTTTTGAGTCTGAGGGAACATTTGGAATTCTGACACAGCATGGCTGGCACAGCCACAAAATGTCAGGAGGTGGAGCCAACCACAAAATGGCTGCTGCAGTTTATCTTCAGTCACACAGAGAAGAGCCTTGTGCTGTGCTGGCAGCTGCTGCCAGATCAACATTTCTTTTTTTTAAAAAAATCTGCATAGCCAATCAAATTTCCAGTGGCCAATCAAAAGCCTTGCTGAGCAAAACCCCTATCTGGTGCCACCTGCTTTCTAAAAATACTTGGCGGACACCAGGAAAGGCACATCAGGAGACACAAAGTGGCTCCCGGCAGGGCAGCTGGGGAAGCAAATGGGAGGCCTCCATTTGCTTTCTTTATTTCTCTCTCTCTTTCTCTCTTTCTTTCCATCTCTTTCGTTCTTTCCACCTCTCTTTTTCTCTGGGGAAGAAAAGGGGAGGCATACTTTTTCACCCTCCCTCCCTCCTTCTCATTTACTTTCTTTGTTTCTCTTTCTCTCTTTCTTTCCACCTCTTTCATTCTTTCCACCTCTTTTTTTCCTTTCTCTTAGACAAATAAATATCACTAACAACAAATATAATTGGACAAATAAACATCATTATCAATATCTGTTTTTACTTCTTTTTGTTTTTGTTTCTGGCAGTCTCATTTAATGTTAATAAAAAGCAAATCTGCATATTTTTAAATAAAAATGTGTGTGTGATATTTTCCCCCGTCTTACAGCGCTCAAACATCTGGCGTTTATTCTGTGTGGCTCTTATGTTGAGCAAGGTTGGCCACCCCTGCCCTACAGGATGCCATCAGTGAGCTGCAGCTTGATGGCACTTTCCACCACCACCAAACTAAAATTATTGTATTTTAATATCCATTTCTGCTTATTTCTTGTGCCTCACTTCTAAACAAATAAGTATATAGTAAAAAAAATATATATTGACTTTCCAGACATTTTTAGAGGAAGCTCTAATTCTTCTTTCTCCCCAGCTACACAGCTTCAGAGCTAACCACAATATCCTTGTTCATTATGGTTCTACTTTGCTGGAAATACAAACAACTCATTACTTATATTCAGGGGTCCTTTCATAAAAAAAGAGGTGCAAGAGCTCATTAGCATAACTTATTTGTATATGCCACACACCCTGACATCACCGGAAGTGTCATGAGGCCACACATCCTTGACGTCAGGTGTGTCAGTAGGCAAGAAGGGAGGGAGGGAGAAGGAAGGAAAGGAACAGGAGGGAAAGGAACAGGAAGGAAGGTAGGTAGGTGGGGGAGAGAGAGAGAAGAATGAAAAAGAAAGGAAGGAAGAAAGGAAGGAAGGAGGGAGGAAGAAAGAAGGGGGGAAGGAAGAAAGAAAGAAAGAAAGAAAGAAAGAAAGAAAGAAAAGAAAGGAACAATAAGGTAGGTAGGTAGGTGGGGGAGAGAAGGAAGGAAGGAAGGGGGAGAGAGGGAGGAAGGAAGGAAGGGAGAGGGGAAGGAACAGGAAGGTAGGTAGGTACGTGGGGGGAGAGAGAGAGAGAGAGAAGGAAGGAAGGAAGGAAGGAAGGAAGGAAGGAAGGAACGCTTCTCACCCCACTGGGGCCAGCGTTTCCTCCCCCCCCTTGCTTGGGCCCCAGTGGCTTCAGGCCACTGGGGCCCGGCTTCTTCACTGGGGGGGAGGGAGGGGGCTTCTTCTTCCAGGAAGGGGGAGGGAAGGGCTTCTCTTTCCCGGGGCCGGCGGAGCGCCGCTGGCCCCGGGAGTCTTGACGGGGGGGAGGCGGGGGGGCTTTGTTAAGTGCCCGCCCCCCGCCTCCTCTTCCCCGGAGCGGTGCTCCGGCGCGCCCCGGCCCCAACGGAGCCCTGCTTATATTACTTTTGACTACCTCAGTTGGAATGTGTGTATGTGTAGAAATATTGTTGGGTATTTTCTTACAGAATACATTTGTACACAGATCACTTACTGTCTGGTTCCTCTACTTTTTTCTTGCTGAGAGTAATGGCCAGTTTTGTGGAATGGCTGGCACAAACAGATTACCTCCATGCCCCTTGTAACCAACAAGTAGCATTAGTGCTGCAGACCAGGACAGCATCTGTTTTCACTATTTCTTGAACACTATCGGTATTTCAATGTGGGAAGCATGTTTTGTCAGGAGTTACTATTTTAGTTTTCTGTTTTCTCTACCAGTGGATTTCTTTTTTAAATTCCTGGTTCATGGACTGTCTATTAGTATCGCAGATGATGTATTTGCTCTGTAGACATTAATATAGTTTTAACAATAATTAGCAAACACACAATTTCTTTCTAGCCAACACACAATATTTAGCCGTATGTCAAATGACAAGGTAGCACCTTGTCATTTCTGCTGAATAAACTGTAAATACCAAAACATGATGAATAATGATTACGTACAGCAGACTCAATGGTAAAACAAACAGCTATGTTTAACATTCTCAGTAACAGGCAATATTAGATAGAAAGTGAGTGTTTTATATTTCCATTGAGTATTGTATCAAGATTGACTGCAGATGAAGAAAGAGACCTCCAGGAGTGGATTTTCAGTAGCTACTAGGGGCTGTTTTGTTGGCAGTGGTAACTTTCCATAGAATGAAGATACACCTTTATACACAACTGGCTTCTTATTCCATAATAATAAGTCTTCTAATTTGGAACAAATCTTTTGTAATTTTGTCCAGTTCTTAGTAATGACTGTGGATTGTGGACCCTGGAGCAAGAGGGGAGGCAGGAGGTGGCAAGGAGAGAATAACACAATACTGATACTATACTAGAGCAAACTATGGCCACAACTGTATTGATTACAGCCATTGGAGCATTGGTGTGGCATGGGGGACAAATCCATGCATTGGGTGACACACCTGTTGTCTGATGGCAACCCTCCCCAGCCTGCCAGCTGGGTGACACCACATGGAATGGCAGAACTTGGGATCCCACATGGGTTCAAGCCACTTCCCTGCCACCTGGAAGTGAAGCAAGATGACAGCCCCTAAGCTGGGCTGGGCACACCTTTAATAGCCACCCTGAAGACCTCTGAAGAGGTTCCCCAAATTGTGTGGGGGGAAACACCTAGACACTGCCTCCTCTCCAATGGAATTGGCCCCATGCTCAAACTGCCACAAGAGACAGGTGAGAAAACCACCAAACTCCCTCCAGTGCTCCTAAGGATGCAGCCAAAACTGGTGCCTGTTCCAAATTCCATGAAGCTGCATGACCTGACCCCAACCTGAAAAGTCTGCTCTCAACAGGGCTTCCTGCTGAAAGGAAATATTTGGGTGTTGGATCACAGTTCTGCCTGTTACCTTGATGCAATGGGCTGCCACCCTTCTCACTTTACTCTTGGCAACATTTATTTTCTCAGGGAGATGCCCCCCTGCCAGCTGTTCCTCTCCATGAGTTCTGGTCATAAGAAGCAAGTATTGGGGAGGTGGGAGAACGGGGTTCCTAGGTCAGCCTAGATGGCAAGGGTGAGATCCACATTCCTCTGGTGGATGAGGTCGCTCTTCTCCATCTAGATAACCAGTGTGCCTCATGATCTGTGGTGGTCTGTGTGATGTAACACACATTCCCTAATGTCCAGCCCCAGAAAGGATGCCCAGCCACTCACCACCATGTAAATCCCTGTCTGGTGAACAATGCTTTGGCTGCATACCCACACTGTGTTGCATGGCCATGGTTTTGGAGCCAGACCTTTTTCCTTTAAGGTAACCGGGTACTAGAGGACCATTGACTCAGAGGTGACCCATGTGCCCACACCCTGTACACCCACCAAAAATTCCAGAAAGTCTGCAGCAGCCCAAAAATAAGAATGAAGTGCGGAGTGTGAAATAGAACTAAGTACTCCTTGCGTGATCTGCTGCTGCCAAGGGCTGAAAGCACCTCTGGGAAGGGATCCATGGGAAGGGGTGCATCTCATGTGAGGGGCTTGCACCCTGAACATCTCCTGAACCTCTCTGCCAGAAAGTGAGACATGGGCCGATTCCGCACAAGGGCTTTGCTTCCCTTTCCTCCCGGGTTTAATTGGTCCGAATCAGTCTGCGCGTTTCCGCATTATATGAATCTGACCTGGGTTGATGCCGGTTCTTCATTTCCACATCTGTCCTTGCCCCGAATCTTGAGCCCCCACCCGCCATTTAAAAAAAATGTAGGCGGAGTTTCGTTATAATGTCGTGATGCAACAAGGTCATGATTGGCCAAGGGTTTTCATAATTCCCAGGAAAGTGCATTATGCACCCGCCCCTTCCCCCCCTTTTTTAGTGTAGGTGGAGTTTCATTGTGATGAACCATCCCACAGAGCGGCAAGGATCCTCCACGCATGCGCATGAAAGAACTCTGGTCACTTTTGCCATTAGGAAATGCCCGCGAAAAAAAAAATTGCACCAGGGTTGGAGGGGAATTGGAGGGTGGGAAAGGGATGGGAAAGGGAGGGGGATCATGCAACACTACACATGCTCCCCTTGCAAAAAATGTGTCCACACCACCACTCCACCCCACAATACATTGGCCCCAAACAAAATAAACACACAACGATGGATCAATGCCATATCAAGTCAAGTCAAGTTTATTAGTACGGTCAAGCGACCAGTCAAAATAAAACATTTCCAAAGGGAATATTGATATAAAATACACAATAAATACATAAAATTCAAGTAGATATTTTAAAAGGCAGTAATACAAAACGGGAGCAGCACAATGTATCATTAAAGTGGGAACAGAACGATGCTAATTTATCATTAACTTACTATCTAGGATACAAGTTTCCTCTTCTTTAATGCCAGGAAACAAAATTTTGCCACAGCTAAAGATATCCTCTCTTTCCGATCTTCCAACAAAAAAGTTAAAATCCTTAATTCCGCAAATTTCAAATGAACATCCAAAGGTTTAAATTTGGACAACAATGGGAAGATTCAATGCCATATCGTGTTGTTGTAATGCAGTGTGTGTGTGTGTGTGGGGGGGGGGACCAGCTCATGCTGTGCCTCAAAGCCATCAATACATATTTTTACAGTGGCATGACTCAGGCGCAACTTTTGTGCAAACAATGCTACACAGAAATGTGGATAAATCAACAATAAAACTACATTTTAAAAAAGACATTTAAATGCCAGTCAATGGTGGATCAATGTTGTGTCGTGTTGTTGTAATGCAACAAAGCGGGGAACAAAAAAAACCCCCCGTTTGCACCAAGGCGGGAAAGGGGAGGGAAAGGGGAGAGAAAGAAGCAGAGTATTAAATTCGTTTTCCCCGGATGATGTTCAGATGACTTAATCTGCTCCCCCCCCAACACTCCCATGCACCATCCTCTCTCCCCACTCCCGATCAGCTGTTCCTGAGCCCCCCCCCGACGCCCCTTTTGGTGTATGGGGGTGGCAGGGATATTTTTAAACTGGAGGAGGAGGAGGGCGGGGGGGGAGAGTGTTGTGATCCGGCTTGGCAGCGCTCGGTCTGGGCACTGGAGGGCAGAGCGGTGGAACAGCTCCGTTTATTTATTGTTTAAGAGCTAGACAGAAAATTGATGTATTCCTATTACTTGGACATTTTTTAAAAATAAATGAGAACAGTGTATTGTTTTAAAAGTTGAATAGTATGTCTAGGAATCTAATAACAACAGTAATTAATGAAAATTATAAAATGCTTCATTATTTGGCTCTTGTAATAACATGAAAGGATTTATTAAGGACTATTATCATTCTGCTTACATGAAGGATCACTAGGTCCCCAGAGCTTTTGGATTTTATGTGTATGTTTGAAAATTAAATATTTAATATTACTTTATCTGTACTTAGCATGGACTAAGTTATCATTCATTTGGGTTACGTGTCGAAATTCATTGGGAAGGATGGCAAATTTAACTGGCCAAAATCAAGCATCTCACTTCCTTTTAACCCCGGGGGTTATGATGGCATTACCATTTCAGTAGTGTTCCAGCACTGTTTGGGTTGTAATTGTAGTTTGATATTGTGCAGATTGATCCAGGAAGAGTCCTGTTTTATTAATTAGCTGGCAATGAGTTTCTTTCTTGGTTGAACAATTTATTCAGAGTGACTTAATGTGCAGAAGGACTGTGAGGAATCCCAGTAGGAGAATAATGCAGATTATTCCCTATTAACAAAAAGTTAGAGGGAGAAAAGAGAAAGATAGAAAATATGTACATGTTTAATGGTTTTGTTCTATGTAGACAGAATAGTTATTCCTTAGGATAAGAGGGTATGCATTGAAGCCATAGAATTTCATTTCAGTATTTGAACTCTTCTTCTGTTTATATTGTATTAACAATACTGTAAAAGAGACACATTAATTCTGTAGTAAATTAAAACTATTGAAGCAGTATCTCTGAAGAGGAACCATGGGAGTCTAAAGAAGTATGATATGTAATATAAAGGATGAAGTTAAGATCAAGTGGCAGTTACATTTTGCTTCTTGTTCAAGCATTGTAGAGGGTTTGAAGCACATCCTGTTATCTGATTAATGTGTGTGTTAAGTGTCGTCAAGTAACGTCCAATTTAGGGCAGCTCTATGAATATTCTCCATTCTCAGGTCTGAGGACTGGCTCTTTCTTGAGTCAATCCATCTCATGTTGGGTCTTCCTCTTTTCCTGCTGCCTTAAATTTTTTCTAGCATTTATTTTTCATAATGTGACCAAAGTACGATAACCTTCACTTTAGTCATTTTTAGTTTCTAAAGAGAATTCAGACTGGATTCATAGGAAAACCCATATGGATATGGGTTTTTATTCTTGCCGCTTTGGGGACCCCGAATGAGAGAAAAGGCTGCAGAAAAATGTTTTAAATAAATTAATTCAAAAAAATCTTTTTGTAGCCTTGCAAAGACTTTGATGATACTTGTGAAGTGTTTCTCTGTTATAATCTCAATTGTTGTTATGAAAGTAGTTGTAGTTTGTGAGATCCTAGTCATTCAACAATCCAGCTACTATTGAAAATACCACCTTTTGCAAGCATGGGTGTGTGTGAGGGGGTACTCCTTAATTGCTAGCATGGCAGGTTAGCAGCTAAGGATCTTAGGTTTATGTTTAAGGTTACAGTATTTGGATGACAGAGTTGCCATTAGTGGCCTTCTAAAGATAGCCTGTGCTTTGTTTAGCTTTCATGCTAAACTGCCGTGTTGAACTGTTGGTTTCAGCAGTGATTTTTTTCTGATTTAATTTTCTGCCTGTGACCCTATCAATTAAGTTATGTTCACGCTGGAAATCCAAGCTCTGTATCTATGCATTTATTTGGCAGGGCAACTCTGCTATATACTCATGAATTTAAAAAGATCCTGTTTATATTTTCCACATAGGAAAAGAAAGGTGGGAGAAATAATGAAACAGAAGATTTTTATAAATTGAATTCAGATAGTTTATTGGTTGGCAAATATAGATGAGAGTGAGTATCCAATCCAAATGAGATGCATTGTTTACTTCGTTGTTGTTTTTAGACCAAAGTTCTGCCCAATACAATATGTCACTTCTCATACATTATATAATGTGTTGGACGTAGTTCAGTAGCAGTGTGCTAAGGGCCTGATTAAAAAAAAATAACTTGCAGAGCTAAAGTAATGATTTACAATTTAAAAATGAACAAAGCCATTCTTGCACTTCCTGGCTGCATTGCGAACTGGCATTTTCAGGTCATCTTCTGGGAATTACAAAGTACAGTCATGTTGTTTGAGTGATTGTAATGCTAGTCTGGATGAACAGACTTGCTTTGTGATTTAAATACCCTTTAAGTCCTTTAAACAACATTTCCGCTGTTTTGGAATATTATTTAAATAAAGTTTGCTATAATAGAATAAAAGAAGAATAATCCATAATACAGGTGGCTTAAACATTAGGAGTAAAGAAAGATAGCTAATTTATGCCTTTTGCAAATAAATGGCTTGGATCCCACCTATATTTCTGTGGTCTCAAGGAGGGAGCAATTTTCTCCAATCCCTCTCCCACGGTAGACTTCCAATTCCCCTGATGCCTAAAGGAAAGGAAAGTCAGTGCCAAATGAACCTCGGGGAGGGGGGAGGCATTCCTAAAATGAGGTGCCACAAGATAAAATGCTCTGTATGTAGTCACCAGCTGGCTCAGTTCTGAAGGCAGGGACACAGAGACCAAAATGAAAGGCAGATCTTAACTGGTAGGAGGAGATGGTCCTTCAGGTACCTTGACTTGAAGTCATTTAGGGCCTTAAGAACCAGCATTTGAATTGTGCCCAGAAATAGATGGGTAGTCAGTGTGGATCTTCACCACAGATGTGATACAGTTCCTGTAACTGACCCCTAACGGTAGTTCGGCAGCCACATTTTCAACCAACTGAAGTTTCTGAACCATTTCCAAAAGTAGAGTTTGGTGTAGTGGTTAAGTGTGCAAACTCTAATCTGGGAGAATTGGGTTTGATTCCCCACTCCTCCACTTGCAGCTGCTGGATAACCTTGGGCAAGATCTCACAGGGTGTCTGTTGCTGGGAGGGGAGGAGAAGGGAGAGGAGTTTGTCAGCTGCTCTGAGACTCCCAAGTGAAGGGCAGGGTATAAATCCAATCTCCTCCTCCTCCTTCCAGTAGTCTAACTTGGATGTGATCAGATTACTGAGGCCAGAATATCTCTCCAACCCATCTCCCACTTTTGCCAATCTGTTCCACAAAACCAGCATGAACAAGTAAACTGATTTTTTTAAAAAGGTTTTTCTTGCAATCCTGCCTTTTCTCAGCTATGCATTCATTTCCTGAGCTGAACATATGTTGTTTGGTGTTAGATAAGAAGGCTTCAGCTGTCATAAACTGCAAGATTAAATTAAAAGGTGGAATGTCACATTGTATTGTATGAAGGTAAAAGAAGCTGCACTTCAATTAATCAAATTATTTTCACTATATTGTAAATAGACTATTAAAGTGTTTATTAACATTAAACATTTTTGAGTGAAAATCAAACATTCATTTTGTTTATATTCACCTACTTAGCTGCTTTAACATGTCTATGGTACTGTTTCTTTCTGTGAGCAATGAAAATCTTTGTGTACTAAGTAAGGAATTTCTATGCATGTATGGACATTGAACACATGAAGGTGTCTTATACTGAATCAGACATTGGTTCATCAAGGTCAGTAATGATGACTACTCAAACTGGTAGCAGTCCTTCAGGATTTCACATCAACTATTACCTCATCCTTTCAATAGGAGATACCTGAGACCTTCTGTATTCCAAGCAGATGCTCTGCAGCTGAGCCATCGCTCCTCTTAACTTTATGGGAGAGACTAGCTGTGCAAGCCAAAGCATAGTTGCATACATCTGAGTTCATATAAGTCAGTGGGCTTAAAAAGAAGTTACTCTGTTTAGGATTGCACTTCTCAACACTGAAGTAGTACTTTCCTCTGTTGTAAATATTAATCTGAACAATTAGGATATTTTGGAGGGTGTTGAGCTTCTATCTGGGGTGTCATTTATTTCTTCAGAGTCTAAACTGCAAGAAGTGTTGAGCTATATAATTAAACCATAATAATGTAGGTAGAGGCCAAATAACCAGGTTCATAGATCACAGCATGCATATACAATATGATGGATCAGATTATAGTCACACTGAGGACCAAATCATTATGTACTTGCTTCACAAACACTTCACTTGCTAAACTGAATTCTGCGTTTTAGTAAAATATGAAAAACTCTAGTAGATTAGAGGAGCTTAGAATTTATAGGAGAATGAGGGTTTTTAAAAAAGAAATGTAATGCACAGATTTTAAATACAAATTTCTATATATTCCAAAGTGACAGTTTAAAAATGGTGAAATTGATAGCTAAAAATAAAGTGAAATACTCTTATGCATTTTGCATTTTAACAAGCCTGCTGTCTCATTGGAATGCACTGTCTTTTTGTGCTACAGTTTATTTTTGGAATCTAATAAGGCACCTGTCATATCTGCCTCAAGGCTAAAGAATATAAAGGGGGAGAAATCCAAAGTACTGTCATGTTTGAATGACATGGGGCCAATTTTAATTTTTTTTATGGGAGGTGACTGAAATTAGCAGCCCTTAGTGGAAAAGATGCTTTGCTGTGCCATCTGCTTAAAATACCTTGAGCTGATGAACCGGTAATGACGTTGCCTGGTGACATTCAGTGGGTAGATTTTTTTTTTATGGTGGACTTGTTGGCAAAATCATTGCTATGCTAAGGTGTGCATTGTCTCCAAAATTCGCTCTCTTAAACAGCTATCTTCTTAGGCATGGTTCTTTAATTTAATTCTGGTTTTACAAGACTTTTGATACGTGTGCTTGTAGGGTTAGGATCATGGGATAAACTGGAAGACATGAAGCAGCCATCAAAGCAAGTCAAATAATGTGATGGTATATTCATGGTCAAAGATTGAATCCCTATAATAATACTATACGATTGCCAGATCACATTTATTTATAAAGGGTTTGTAATTTGGCCTACATAAAGGCTAAAGTGTCTAATATAAATACAATTAGGTCTTACTGACTGAAAGTAGTTTTCTGATAACTGCTGCTTGCCAGAGCAAACTATTTCATCAAGGGATGTTCTTCTGTCTGCTCAGCCCCATGCCTTGACTACTCAGGCCTGAAAAGGAGCTGCTTTCTAGGGGATAGGTACATGGAAGTTGGCATAGTGCAATGGCATTATTGCACCTCCAGAGAAAAACCTGTAAGTGATGTCTTGTTTCTCTAGGAATCACCAGAAACTCTATGGTAAAGCCATAGAGTTTCCAGCAATTCCAAGAGAGGCATGACCTTGCTTCTGGTGAAGTAATGCTATCGTGTCAATGGCAATTTTTAGTTTCTTTTTCTCCATCCATCCAACAGAGTAGCAGCAGGCAGCAGGGCTGCTGGCAGGTCTCCCATCGTAGTGGGAGATCTTGCAAATGCTATCTGGTTCTGTCTGTGCTACTGCTTGTCAGGTGAGACTATGCTGTCAAATGCTGAGTTCCTCAAGCTTCTCATCCCCAGCCTTTGTGTGTTGCTTCTGTGATTTTATATTGATCATGATGAGTAGCCGTGTTAGTCTGCCTGTAGCAGAAGAAAAGAGCAGTAGCACCTTAAAGACTAACAAAAATTGTGGCAGGGCATGAGCTTTCATGAGTCACTGCTCACTTCTTACAGCTAAAAATTGAGTCCATCTGTTCTTGATCCATCAAATTAATCCTTCTGCATGAACAAGTGTCTGTAGGCAGGACTCCTTTTCTGGGCTTGCAAATGCCTTAAATCCAGGACTTGAGGTGTGGAGAGGTCCAGGGATTGATCCAGAGGAGTTCCAAGAAGCAGAGTATCGAGGAGGAAAGGGGGAGAAAAAGCCTGCAGCGTATAGCAGAGGGTCTGGTTTCCACCCAGGATTTAAGGTGTTTGCAAGCCCAGCAAAGGAGACCTGCTTACAGACACTTGCAGAAGGTAGGGTTGCCAAGTCCGGGTTGGAAAATACCTGGAGACTTTGGGGGTGGAGCTAGGAGAGGGTGGGGTTTGGGAGGAGTGGGGCCTCAACGTGGTACAATGCCATAGAGTCCACCCTTCAAAGCAGCCATTTTCTCCAGGGGAGCTGATCTCTGTACTATAATTCATAATTCTTCTATATGTGGTGTTTATTACTCATGCTAACAATGTATAACATATATGTTTAGACATTTTTGACTAGTCATTAGTACATTTTATGTTCACATCATCTGTTTTGCTTCTTTACATGTGTGTTATTTATTATTTGCTTTATAAATGTTTATAACCTCTAGTGCTTTGCATATTTCCTTTCTTGTACATAATCCAAGACATGCAAGCTACAATAAAAATTTGTAGAGAAGGTATGATAATTTCAGTTTCCAAAAAGGAAGCATTCACAGAATGTTTTTGTGCATATCACTTTTAGCTGGTGTATCTATGGTAAGTAGGCAGATGAGTTCTCAGAAACAACCTGAAGAACTACAAGATACAAGCATTTAGTATAGCTTTCTGATGTGTATAGTCAAGAGTTCACTACTTTTTTACTTTTTTTGTTTTAGAATCCACATATTAGAAAAGTTATGATGTAGCTGAGAACGTGCATACAGGCAATTGGAGCTACTGACTGTAGTGATGCAGATTGCTATGAATATTTACATAGAAGACAGTCACACTGAGAATATTGCCTTGAGGGACGTGTTCCTCATGCTCAAAAGGCCTGGAATGGGTGAAGACGATGCAAATCTGGAATATATGACCCTCCAAAAAGCTCTGGATGGAATTAATAGATTAATTCTTATTTTTTAAAGTGTTCTGAGTTTTTAAGCAAAAGCAGCAGCTAGTGCTAGATATTCTTGTCTGAGACCCTGATAATCAGAATTAACAGCAGAATTAAATGATCAATAGCAGTCTGTGTCTGCAGAATATACAATGGACATTTGACAAAAGGCTGTCTTCTGGGAATAAGACCAAGACATTGACTGTGAACCCTAGAAATGTGAGATACATTAACGTAAGTAAAGAAATTGGTCTGATTGAAGCTTTGAAATAGGAATAGTTATGACAGTTTATGACAGACCTTTGAAAATATGTTTCTGCCAGATCTGATAACAGAAGGTAGTCAGCTGATCAAACACATCTTAGGCAATAGCCATAGCCTTTCATAATGGATATTGTCTAATCTTACCAGGTTGCTTGCAGGAATATGAATGGAAGACATACATTAAGAATTCAATGAACTGTCTAATACGA
Source organism: Lepidodactylus listeri (assembly GCA_029233225.1). Classification (NCBI taxonomy): domain Eukaryota; kingdom Metazoa; phylum Chordata; class Lepidosauria; order Squamata; family Gekkonidae; genus Lepidodactylus; species Lepidodactylus listeri. The sequence continues at coordinate 118,023,158 of JARCFY010000001.1, forward strand.
TGGTTTCCAATTATGCTTGGAAAAATGAATTCTTCATATAGTTTCTATTTTGGTATAGATTGCATTGGTGGGTGGATAACACACATTAAAACATTCCTTGCTGATATTAATTTTCTTATATACAAAAGTAGAACTCAGCACAGTTGTCATCATTTGAGTCTTAATACAGTCTTCCATCTGCATTTTCCAGCAAACAAACAAAGGTCTCTATTAGTATCCTTGAGGAAGACAGACAGATGAAACTATCTCTTGTGTGATTTTCAGTTTTCCATTAAAAATGAACAGATTTGGCAGGGTTTACAGAATATGATCAAATCACGGTACAGGTCAGCTCAGGTCAGTTCTCGTCATAATTTATATGGGTGTATAGGTGTATAATCAAATTACAATTTTTGTAAATCATTAGTATCTTGCATAGGACTTCTTCACATAATTAGAAATACATTCTTTTTCCACTGCCAGTTTGATTAGAATTTTCCCCCTATTCTTATTTCATTCTTATTTCATTTTTAATGACTTTGCCACATAATTTGCCACATTATATATATTAGAATTAGGAGCTGGGGACAAGAGGGAGCTCAACAGGGATGTGATGCCTGCCCTCTGAAATTGCCATTTCCTTCAGAGAAGCTGATCTGGAGATCAATTATAATTCCAGGAGAACTCCAGGTCCCACCTGGAGGTTGGCAACCCTAGTTAGAACAGAAACTGTTAGCCAAAGAAAGATAAAATAGAGGAAGGATAAATGATGTAAGCCACTTTTTGACTCCATTGGGGAAAAAGGCAGGATGTTCATGGATTAACTAACTAACTATAACTACATAAAATGTGTGAAGTATTTGAGCTGCTATGTTTGCTCCCAAGTGGGAGCACATGGGAACTTTTAAACATTGGCTAATGGGTCTGTTTATCACCCTAATGCATACCTGGCACTTTACCTTTCCTCCAAGGGTCAAGTGAGCATAAACCTTCAAGCAATGCCTATAATCAATTGATCCATGGGAACCTAATTTAGCAAGTAAAATGCTTTCCTACAGGTCCTTTGTGATTGTTTCTTGTGTCTGGTTTTGCTTTTTGCTTGTAATGGAATGGCTGTATTGTTGAATAAGAATGGATTGTTCAAAGGTAATATTATCTTTCAACTGTATTAGATTTCCAGCCTACCCCCCCCCCCGTCCCCCTTTCAAGTAGAACTGTTTCCAGCCAGCTGTTTTATCCAGGTGTTGGTCTTACCTTTGAACTTTTGTATTGCATAGGATTTCCTGCTGGTGGTCAAGACAGAGTTAAATAACAAATGCCTTGCTTGCTACAGAGCTCTGCTAGCCAGTCACTCATGACCCTAGCAGATGGTTATGCTGCTTTGTATTAAGGGAGTATTTCTCTTTCTCTTCTAAGGGCATATCAACTTGGAAACCTGTCCTTTTTTCATACTAGAAGGAAACAGTTGTAGTAGTTGTATCTGAGCTTTCAAAAAGATGGTGCAACACAGCCAAAAGAGAAAAAAAATGTACACCACAGTATTCTTCATTTAGAACTCCAAGCTTTAAATAAAACAGAAAACAAACAATCACACAATTATTGTCAAGGCACCTCTTTTCATTGCTACTGCTTATTCCCATTTACTGTCCTGAAATTTGGAGTTTGTACTGTGTTTGTACTGTGTGAACAGTTTGTACTGTGTGAACATCATCATGCTGCTTTGAAGGGGAAGACTGGGCAGTTTTTAAAACTACCAGATGCTGATCATGAGTGACAGTCCATGACATACAGTATGACTCACTCATTAAAATAAATAACTGGGAAGAAAATCCTGCTCCGGTGCGCTCTTTGTATCATAACAACAATTGTCAAACAGGCAGCTAGTTTCTCCCCTGTACATTATCCACTCGTAAGCTTCTGTTCACGATATGAATAAGCACTTAGCTTTTCCACGTTTTCATTGTTAGTATGCCAATGTGGCATTTGAGTGAAAAACACAAAAACTGCTATGTTTTTATTGTTGTTCAGATAATTAACATTTGAGAAAAATATCCAGGGATGGAAAGTGATTGTTGGGATGAAAGGAACTCTAAGAATTAAGAACCAAACCGTATAATCTTAGGCATTTCAATATTATTATTATTATTATTATTATTATTATTATTATTAGTGTTTCCTTTTGGCCAATCTGTAAAATATTGCATGCATGTATATCATTTTTAACAGCATTTGGCATTTCACAACTGTGTCAGACAATTTTCATAGAGCACAAGATGAGTAAATTAAGTGCTTAGGGAAACTCTGGTATGAGGGATTCAGTGATTTGTATTGGATGGAAATGTGCCATTGGTGGAGGCTGATAAATAAAGAACACAACATTTCAGAACTGTTACAGAACAGCAGGTTTCATAAACAGCTGTTTGCTCAAACACTAGAAGGTCCTGGAATGAAGAGGAGGAAGCTTCCTAAAAAGGAAATCACAGAGGAAGGGATTGTGCTACTTACATAGAAAGGAAATTGGCAATTTACTCATTTTCCATTTTAGCTCTATTAATGTGGTGATTGCAGCTGGAAGAGACTCATCTTCATGCTGGCTGGGGTATAGCAAAAGTAAATTTTTCCTAAGACAGCTATAAGTGGCTTTCTTATGTGGTGACAAAGCTATCTCTTGATGATACAATGTTTGGCCAATGATCATTATAATTCCAATAATTGAGGAGATATAATTGTTTCTGCAGCCACTTGAAATTAAGGTAACTGGTGTTCTGGGTAATTTAACTGTCAAAAGCAGGGGTCCTTTCGTAAAAAAAGAGGTGCAGGAGCTCATTAGCATAACTTATTTGCATATGCCACACCCCTGATGTCACTGGAAGTGTCAGAAGGACACACACCCCTGACGTCACCGGAAGTGTGCCGGAAAGAAGGAAGGAAGGAAGGTAGGTGGGTGGGGGGAGAGAAGGAAGGAAGGAAGGAAGGAAGGAAGGAAGGAAGGAAGGAAGGAACAGGAAAGTAGGTAGGTAGGTGGGGGGGAGAGAGAGAAGAAAAGAAAGGAAGGAAGGAAGGAACAGGAAGGTAGGTAAGTAGGTGGGGGGGAGAGAGAGAAGGAAAGAAAGAAAGAAAGGGAGGGAGGGGGGAAGGAAGGAAGGAAAGGAACAGGAAGGTAGGTAGGTAGGTAGGTAAGTGGGGGGAGAGAGAAAAGAAAAAGAAAGAAAGAAAGAAAGAGTGGCTGTCAGCCACTCAGCCGGTGTTTCCCTCCCTGCCCCCCCTCTTGCTTGGGCACTGGGGCCCAGCTTTCCCCTCCCTCCCGCCCCCCTCCCACCTGGGAATGGTGAGCAGGGAGGGATGGGGGCTTCTCCCTGGGCCGGCAGCCTGCCACAGCCTGGGAAGAGCGAGAGGGGGGGAGGGATGGGGGCTTCTCCCTGGGCCGGTGGCCTGCCGCAGCCTGAGAAGGGTGAGTGGGGGGAGGCTTTCCTCCAGCTCCGCGCCAAAGCGTGGGCCGGGGAGAGCGAGCTGCAGGGGGGAGGCTTTCCTCCAGCTCCGCGCCGAAGCGCGGGCCAGGGAAAGCAAGCTGGGGGCGGGGCTTGGTTATGTGCCCCCCACCGGCCTCCTCTCTCCCAGAGCGGCGCCCCGGCGCACCCCGGCCCCAACGGAGCTCTGGTCAAAAGCAAAAGGGGGGTTGCAATGTAGAATGCGGTTGAATCATAGTAAACTATTAATATTTAAAGGTGCAGTATAGATAGGTTTTCACTCTATGGTAACTATAAATATTAAAAGGTGCAATATAGATAGATTTTCACTATATGGTTCAAACTTATAAAGATTCCACTTTCTATTATATCTTTAAAGATTTTCAGTTGTATTGCTATTGGGTTAGCTCCAGCGCAAGAACTGGGCAAGGTCCACACAGGAATCTCCAATCTTCCCAGCAAAGTACATCTTTTTTCCTCCTCTGTCAACAGTGTTCTATGATACCAGTGTTACCACATGTTCTTCCTTTTACCCATATCCTTAGAGGTAAGTGAATTCTCTAGCTTGGGTTCAGAAGGGCACTCATTTAGAACCAAAACCAACTGGGGTAATTTAAGCTCGGTGTCAGGGGGAAACCTCTTCCCGCTTCCACTACTTGCCTAGCTTGGAAAACTGTCACCAGTTAGGGAGAACACTCCCTAGTTAGGGAGAACAGAAGGTGTGGCTTAGGAATCTTTCCCAGAATAGTGGACAAGCAAACTCAAAGTGCCTCTAGTACCACAAACCAACCAAATTGTTTCCAAAACAAGGTTTATAATGTACTGGGGAAATATAGGAATGCAGGAATTAAAATGATACACACACGTAAGAACAGTGAAATTGTGTTCAGAAGGATGTGTGTATGAAGAGTCACATAACAGGAAGAGAAATTGAAAGAGAGCTAAGCTGCTGGCTGAGTGAAAATTCTGTCCTAGAAAATGGACACAAGGAGTAGTGTGAGAAAGTTGGATTTAAAGAAGGGTAAAGGAGAAATTTTAAGAGAAGGAGCTTACCTATCCTCAGTCCGCTCAGCTGGGTAGAGTAGGAGGGAGTGATGGTGCCCTCAGCAGCATCCTGAACTGCATGGTTATTTAATATTGCCTACATATTATGCCTCATTTCTTCAAGTGGGCAGACAGCCCAAGGAAGCCCGATGACTGTTGCTGGTGAAAGTTGCAGCAAAATATCCTGCAGTCATGATCACAAATATGTACCAGACTGAATGAAACAGGGCATTCATTTTTCTGCTCCTGTCTCCCTTCTCATGACCTCACATTTTTTGAAACAAATTACCCATGGTATACAGAGGAGTCAACTTCCAAATAGTATAAATTCAGTTTTCTGCTCAATGCTTTCATTTGTTTGTAACTGTGGACATCAAAGAAAGGAGAAACATATGAGAAAGAAGCAATGGGCATAATGAGAAAAGGCTTTAAGATAGAACAGAAGAATTAAGGGTTAACTGACTCAGTTCCAGCTAGGGATGCCAGACCCCAGGTGGGGCAGGGGCTCTCCTGATTTTTGGGCTCCTCCCAGACGTCAGCCAGCTGGATGTCAGGGGAAGCCCCTTTACAACAGCCCTCTGCCCCCCCACACCTGCCCCCACAAGCTATGAATTTACAGCTTGCAAGGCAGGCACTCACAGTGCCCACTCTTTCCCCAAACTTTGAAAGGGAAGGTTCCCTTTAAATGGTTGGGGGAAATAGGTGTGTGTGTGCACACAACACTGTGTCCCCAAAATGATGACGTTATTCTTCATGTCATCATTGTATCAGGGACAGTCCAATCCCTTCCTGGAACACCCCCCAAATCCCCCTGCTGGGAAGAAGATACAACCTGGCAACCCTAACTCCAGCTTAGTTGCAGCTTTCCTTCCTCCATTTCTTTTTAGGTAATCTGAATACCTTCGGGACCGCCTTTCTCCGTATATACCCCAGCGGGTACTGAGGTCAGGGTCAGCCCATCGTCTAGAGCAGTGTTTTTCAACCACTGTGCTGTGGCACACTGGTGTGCCGCGAGATATTGTCAGGTGTGCCACAGGATTTTTTCAATGAAAGAAATGTGCCTTCTGGGCTGACCTTCCGGGACGCGTTTGCGCATGCGAGAAAGAACAGTGGCGCTCTCTCGCTGATTCTGCTCGCACGCTCTGTGGCCGGCCTGAGGTAGGAGGGAGCCGCCGTTGAGGCGCAGCTCCCCTTGGCCTTGCGAGATGGTTTTAAATGAATGAGGAGGACTCGTGTGCTGAATCAGAGTCATGCTAGACCTGTGGATGTTAATAAAGAGGACAGGAACATTCGGTACCAAGGGCATTCATTCCTCCAGCAGAGTAAGCTGGTTTCTTCCAGTGTGTGTGTATGTGTGGGGGGTGATTTGCACCAAGACATTCCAGTAAACATGAATATGTTTGATGGTAACAGCTAGCTGTTTCTGTCAGGGTGGGGTTCAAATCAGTAACTGTCCCTCAGCGAAGAATGGGTGTACTGTGCTTCTCTTCAAATCACTTATGGTCAGCGGAATGCCGTTCACATAAGAGTAAGAGTTTAAACTCTCTATTTGAAAAACTTTAGCAGAATCGCAGTATTAAAATACATCCACATTATATTTCTTCTGAAACTCAGGTCAATGTTATGGGAAGGAGCCATTACACTTTGGATCTGTAACTTACAATTTCAAGTTGAGTGGCTATTACGTGTATATCTTCTTCGTGGTCTCTGTGCATCACACCTCTCGGAAAATGTGCGCCTGCGCCGATCCCGATCGGTAACTTCAAAGCCAACGGATTTTCGTGCCAACTCCCCGATCGCGTGCCGGCTCCACTGCGCATGACCGGGGAGGGGCACGAGGATCCCGCCAGTTCTCTTCTGACCGCCGCGTCGTGAGGATCCTTTCTCTCCTGCTCCAGTCGGTAGTTTACTTTCCTATCTGAAAAAAGCCTTCGGACTGATTTTTCTCCCCTATTTGAACTCGGACTGTTAACTCCTGCGCGAGTTGTGCGGCTTTCTCTAAGCAAACTCGTAAAAATCGAGCTGCGAGGCTCCGGGTTGCCTTCCTCGAGTCGGCATTGTCCCCAAAGATGTCTTCTTCCGAAATTCCGGCGTCTTCACCGACGGGACCGACGGGACCGACGCCGTCTCCATCCCGGAGCATCAGTACCGACAGACCGGGCACGAGGATCCCGCCAGTTCTCTTCTGACCGCCGCGTCGTGAGGATCCTTTCTCTCCTGCTCCAGTCGGTAGTTTACTTTCCTATCTGAAAAAAGCCTTCGGACTGATTTTTCTCCCCTATTTGAACTCGGACTGTTAACTCCTGCGCGAGTTGTGCGGCTTTCTCGAAGCAAACTCGTAAAAATCGAGCTGTGAGGCTCCGGGTTGCCTTCCTCGAGTCGGCATTGTCCCCGAAGATGTCTTCTTCCGAAATTCCGGCGTCTTCACCGATGGGACCGACGGGACCGACGCCGTCTCCATCCCGGAGCATCGGTACCGACAGACCGGCACCGAAGTGATCACTCCCCTTGCCCAATACTCCTGCTAAAAAGCGCAGAGAGGGCAAGGAGGAGAAGGGCAAGCTGAAGCACAAGAAACCCTCGAGTGCTTTGTCGACGTGCGGCGCGCTCGACTCAGCCCAGTCCGGGCTCGACCAGCTTGACCCGAAAGATTGTGAGCGACCCAGGGGTAGATCGATCTCCCCGATGCCGCGACCGATCACCTTGACGGACTCCGACCTCGACATAGACCTTACACAGGTCCCTCGGGATACCCCCGACGCCGAGGCGAAACCACCGTCGGCACCGAGAGGGGATAAGGATTACCGCTCTCCGGCTCCACCGGTGCCGTGGGACATCCAGCAGTGGAGATACCTCTACGGCTCCTACCCACCTCCGCCCCAGTGGTACCCCACCGAATGGGATCGACAATCCACCTCTTCCTGAGTGTCTCGGTACCGAGAACCTACATCAGTACCGACACCGACACCTACATCGGTACCTCCGAAACGGACGCCCGACATCGATCCTCGTCCGTTGCTGACAACACAAGACCTGTCAAGCCCGACCCCTCTTTCACCATCCGAGCACTCGGCACCGGGGTCCCCGGCATCGTCCGTGTCGGGAGACGAATCACTTCCGCACCCGTCTCCGGACACGCAGGTCACCGAAAACCTCCCAATCTCCCTCTCCGAGGATGTGAAACCCTATGGAGAACTGATTAAGAGGATGGCACATTCACTGGCTTTGGCCACGGCCCAACCGACTCTGACGGCCACAGACTCCATCTTCGACATAGTACAGATGGATACGTCCACACCGGTGGCCCTCCCTCTCATATCGGTCCTGATGACTACGGCCAAAGAATCCTGGCCTCATCCCTCATCTACCCCCATCTCCAGCAAACGCCTAGACCACATGTATAGGATCCAGGAGCTTGGGGCAGAATTTTTGTTTGTCCACCCCAAACCCAATTCGGTGGTCGTGACACCCTCCACCAAGGGTCGTAGTGGTCACTCCTCCCCATTGGACAAAGAAGGACGCAAAATGGATTCCTTTGGCAGACGTATTTATTCAGTGGGCGCATTGGGCCTAAAGATTGCAAATTACACCGCCTGCATGAGCAGATACCAGTACTCGCTCTGGGAGCAGATGACTGCCCTCATCGCCCATCTCCCAGAGGACAAGCTACGCAATGCCAGGAAGATCCAGAAAGAAGGCATGTCTTTGGCCAAGCTTCAACTCTCGGCCTCTAAGCATTCGGCAGAAGTAACCTCCAAGACGCTCACTTCAGCAGTGTCCATCAGATGACATGCCTGGTTGAGATCCACTTCTCTTCCTCAGGACACCAAGACCTTGGTGGAAGATCTTCCGTTTGAAGGAGACGGGCTCTTCAGCTCAACAACGGACACAGTGCTTCACGAGCTTGATAAGAGCATGAAGACTTCCCACAATCTGAGAGTATCTCAGCCTAAGCAACAGAAACAGAGAACATGGCAGAGATCATGGTCCAAGAAACAGCCACAAAGGCCTCCCTCTGAACCCCAATGGCAGAGGTCGCCGCCATCTACCTATCAACATAAACCTTACAATAACAAGCCCCGTTTCCCAACCGCTCCGATGTCTAAGGCAAACCCCCCCCAAACCGAGCAAGCAGAGCTTTTGACTCCTACCCCCGCTCCGACATCTCCACCCGTCTATCACCCTACCTGACAGCATGGCAACACGTCACTTCAGACAAATGGGCACTCTCGGTCATCTCCGAGGGTTACAGAATAGAATTCTTCGAGATACCAATGGAACACTACTTCGTGGTCACTCCCCCATCCGACACTCTAACATCCGAGGTCGAGACCCTGCTGAGCAAGGATGCAATAGAACCAGTAGCGACCCAGCATTTCCAACAGGGATTCTATTCCTGCTACTTTACAGTGCCAAAGAGAGACGGGGGCCTTCGACCCATCCTGGATCTTCGGAACCTCAACGCGTTCATAACGTACAAAAAGTTCCGAATGACCACCCTTCAGATCATTCTACCTTTGCTGGAAGCGGGTTCTTGGATGGTGACGCTGGACCTGAAGGATGCATACTTCCATGTGACCATTCATCCTTCTCACAGACCCTTTCTACCAGTACAAGGCACTACCATTCGGCCTCTCGACAGCACCCCGTGTCTTCACAAAACTAATGGCAACAGTGGCGGCCCACCTCCGCCTGCAGGGCATCCACCTATACCCCTACCTGGACGACTGGCTTCTGATCGCACCCTCAGCATCAGACCTGCAAGACCACGTCTCCCTAACGCTCCACACCCTGGAGACTCTGGGGTTGACAATAAATACAAAAAAGTCCATGCTCACCCCCTTCAGACGGGTGCAATTCATCGGAGCTCTTCTCGACTCCCTACAGTGCAGGGCATTCCTACCTCCCAGCAGAGCCTCGGACATCGTTTCTCTCCTCAAAAATCTGAGAAGGAACCGGGAGGCGACAGCTCGTCAGATACTGCGACTCCTGGGACTCATGGCAGCAACCACCATGGTCATTCCCTTCGCACGGCTACACATGAGACCCTTGCAGCTGTGGTTCCTCCGTCGGTTCAGGCCAAGCCTACACCTTCTGTCCAAGAAATTCCGCCTCTCGGACTCGGTGGTTCAAGCCCTGGAGTGGTGGCAGGTGCCACAGAATCTCCAGACGGGCGCCCCCTTTCGCCGCCCTCCCCCATCAGTCACTATTACCACGGACGCATCCCTATGGGGCTGGGGAGCCCATCTCGGCTATCTGTGCGTAGGCGACAAGTGGGATCCATCAGTAGCCCCCAATCACATCAACTTTCTAGAGCTACTAGCGGTCCGTTACGCAATCCGGTCCTTCCAACACCTTCTGTCAGGAAAGACGGTGGCTGTCCTCACGGACAACACGACCACGATGTACTACATCAACAGGCAGGGTGGTACGGTTTCCCGCAGTCTTTGCCGGTTAGCGATAGAACTCTGGACAGAATGCCAATCGCTGGATATCTATCTGGTGGCGAATCATCTTCCCGGTCAGCTCAATACGCAAGCAGACTTCTTGAGCAGAGGGGGTGCATCCCTACACGATTGGGAGCTCAATCCGCGGTACTTGACCCCAATCTTCAGTCTCTGGGGTCAGCCTTCTGTGGATGTCTTTGCTTCCAGAGACAACAAGAAGTGTCCCCTCTTCTGCTCCAGGGCAGGTACAGACCCGACGTCCCTGGGGGACGGCCTTCTCCTCTCCTGGTCGGGATTACACCTTTACTTGTTCCCTCCAATTCCACTGATACTGAGGGTAGTACAGAAGCTACTTGCAGAACAACCACTAGCAATCCTGATCACACCCTGGTGGCCGAGGCAACCTTGGTTCCCCACCCTCCTTCGTCTCTCCGACGGGGTGTACACTCACCTTCCGATGAACCCAGACCTCCTATGGATGTACAAGGGTCTGGTGCTGCATCACGACATACCCAGACTGAAGCTGACAGCTTGGCGAATTCGTCCTCCAAAGTGGACCCTCGCATAGCGAATGTCCTCCTCAATGCCCGTAAACCGTCTACCCGTCGTTTCTACGAGGCAAAATGGAATAAGTTCCTGTCTTTCCTTGCTTCAATAGGACGACCTTCCATTCCATCTACACTGAATGACATCTTTGGGTTCCTCTTGTCTTGTAAGGACAGAGGATTGTGCCACGCATCCCTTCGTGTCTACCTTTCAGCAGTTTCGGTTAACCATCCAACGATAGATGGCTATTCCGTTTTCTCTCATCCCACTACGAAGCAATTCCTAAAGGGAATGTGCCGTCTCTTCCCAACAGTTAAAACCCCTGTTCCAGCATGGGACCTGCCTCTAGTGCTGCATAAGCTAATGGGCAAGCCATTTGAGCCTATGGCTTCTTGTAGCCTGCAGCTTCTTTCGTGGAAAGTAGCGTTTCTTGTGGCTCTCACTTCGGTTCGACGGGTGAGTGAGCTGTCGGCTCTTCGATGTGACCCACCATACCTTACCTTTCATCAGGACGCAGTGACCCTGACTCCTGATATTACTTTTTTGCCGAAGATAGTTTCAGACTTCCACATTAAAGCGGACATCACCCTACCGGTGTTTTATCCTGAACCCAAGGACCAGACACAACGTTGCCTGCATTCCCTCGACGTTAAGAGGGCCCTATCATTTTACTTGGATTGGACTAAATCCTTTCGCAAGTCTCCAGCTCTCTTTGTCGCTCATGCCCTTCCCAGACAGGGACAGAATGGATTGTTGAGACGATAAAGCTCACCTACCTCCTGGCCAAGCGGCCATTACCGGCGTCTCTGCGGGCTCACTCTACTCGAGCAGTGGCTGCCTCGACAGCTTTTCTCAAGGGCATCCCCCTGGGAGATATCTGCAATGCTGCTACATGGATGTCTCCTCACACGTTTGTGAGGCACTATGCCTTGGACGTCCGTACCCATCAGCGATCGGCGGTGGGCCGTGCAGTTCTGCAGACAGCTCAGATGTGAGACCTTCAGCACCCACCTCCAGGTATGTGGTGTAATTATTGCTCGCTATTCTCCCAGAGGTGTGATGCACAGAGACCACGAAGAATATATACAGGTTGCTTACCTGTAATTGGAGATCTTCGAGTGGTCATCTGTGCATTCACACCACCCGCCCTCCTTCCCCTCTGCTTTCGGTCTCCCTTGTACTTTCTTGGAGGCTGCTTGCAGTGGTCAGAAGGAACTGGCGGAATCCTCGTGCCCCTCCCCGGTCATGCGCAGTGGAGCCGGCGTGCGATCGGGGAGTTGGCGCGAAAATCCGTTGGTTTTGAAGTTACCGATCGGGATCGGCGCAGGCGCACATTATCCCAGAGGTGTGAATGCACAGATGACCACTTGAAGATCTCCAATTACAGGTAAGCAACCTGTATTTGTAATACTGTCATAGTTAATACTTGAGCTGAGGCAACTAATGACCCATTTATCTTGTATTTCAGTGTTTTTCAATCACTGTGCCGTGAGATATTGTCAGGTGTGCCGCGGGATTTTTTCAATGAAAGAAATGTGCCTTAGCTCGAAAAACGTTGAAAAACACTGGTCTAGAGGTCCCAGGCCTTAGGGCCGCTAGACTCACCAAAACGAGGGCCAGGGCTTTTTCGGTGGCGGCTCCCATCTGGTGGAACGAGCTCCCAGAGGAGATCAGGGCCCTGCGGGACCTTGTACAGTTCCGCAGGGCCTGCAAGACGGAGCTCTTCTGCCAGGCTTTTGAATAGGAGCTGCCACCGATGATTCCATCCATCAGGTATATCATCACTGATGTAACCGGCCCGAATCAACTCTGGCGGGTGGCAGGGGGATATGGAGATCTACCACTGAGCCGCCGCTTTGATAATTTGACATGTTATAGGAAGCTGTTTGTAATCTTGTTAGTTTTAGGAACTTATTTTAACTGCTTAAACTGTTTTAACTGCTTTTAGCTTTTTTAATGTAGTATTTTTTGGCCTATGCACCCATGTAAGCCGCCCTGAGCCCATTCGTGGGGAGGGCGGGGCATAAATCGAATAAATAAATAAATAAATAAAAAATAAAATTGCTTGTATGTTTTTTTAAAAAAGGAATAGGCAAGATTTTTTTTTTTAAAAAAAACCAGCTAGGAATTTAGGGAGAAAGAATGACATATTTATGAAGGAATATTATTCTCATATATTCCCTTAGCTACAGACTTTCTCAAAGGAGCAGCAGGAGGAGCAGAATAGTGCATCCTCCATTACTACTTATTTAGTATGCTGTAAAGAACTTTCCAGGAGGGAAGGCAGCATCATCATGTCGTATCTTGGAAGCTAAGCAGGGTTAGTACTTGGATGGGAGACCACGAAGGAAGACTTTGCAGAGAAAGGTAATGGCAAACAACCTCTGCTTCTCACTTGCCTTAACAGCTGTTTGGCTGGGGTCACCATAAGTCAGCTGCAGCTTGACAACACTTTACACACACAAGGAACTTTCCTCTCCAAAAGATACGCCATAGTTGTCAGAACTCAAAATCTGTCATTAAAGGGGGGGGGGATCTTTGATTTTGCTTTAGCACCAAATTTGTGTAGGCTAAATGTCTATGTGTAGAATATAATATGTGTGTTCTAGATTAATTTTTAATTTGCCATTGTCACAGCTGATTTATGGTGACCCCATGTTACCCCCTCCATTCAGAATAAAGAGGCAGAGACAAGAGTTGGGATTAACTAAGGATCACTTTATTGATTATTTACAACTTCTACGGCAAGGGAAAACCCTGAGTGTGGACTCAGGCAAAGCAGGTGTCTAACCCCGCCCCCCCCCCCCCCAACTGCCTTCTTGCCTTATGCTGGGCAAGCCAACCTTGCCCTGGATGTGAGCAATGCCACTTGGCTTGCCCCCAACCAGCATAGCCAACTGGGAGCTGCACTGTAGCACCCCCTCCCCCGAGTTGTGTAACTAGTAGGGGAGAAGCCTTGTCGGAGCGGCTCTGAAGGCAGTCCCCATTCCCTTCCCTGGACCGTGAAACCCGCAGGTGGATCCTGACACACCCCTTTCCCCCCTAACAGAGTAGGTGCTCACCAAATCTGCTTTACCTCTCTCTGCTATCCAGGTTAGGATATGTTCTAGATAACCTGTTTAAATTAGTCCATCTGATTTCTAGAACTGCTTTTGAACAGTATTTCATTGCATCTTGTTTTCCTGTCAGCAAATGTTGACACAGGAATGAAATAGAAATTATGTGCTCAGAAACTTGGTGACTTGCTTTGTGAAAGCTTCAGCACCTGCTAGGACTGCCCCTTATCATCTGCTGTATAAGCCCAATTTTGAGAGGGGCTCATGGCTTAGTAGTAGAGTATATATAGTATGTGTGGTCTTGGCCAAATAATAAGACATGTACATTTAATGGAGCCACATTCTTCAAGATCTATGTGCTGCTGTGCATTTTTTTTAATTTTCAATGTAAGATTTCATTTTGGCATTTGAGGCTGAAAACTAGCCTGCCCATTCTTAAACTAGACTGGCTGGTGTAGAAATCTGATGTTATCAGTCTAAACAGCAAAATGAAATCACAGTGCTTTTGTCACTTGCAATTATTTGGCATTACTACCTGTCCTACTGGAATAGAAAATGTGCTTCCATTTGACCGGATATAGCTGATCCAGTATCAGAACTAGCATTTATGGCTACAAATGGGATATGCATAGCAGCTGCAAAATCCAGATGCCAAGCTTCAGAGTCTATATTTACAACAGTGCCATCTGGGTCTCTGGCTACTTCCTTTTATTGACTTTTCGCTGTCTCTGTTGCCGGCTTTGCTGGGCAGGAGAGCAGCCTGTAAGATATTTTCTGGGTCAGGTCATTTTTGGAAATTCCTTTTCATTTTTATGCCATTTTTACCACTGAGTTCAAATGGTGTTTCTTTTTATATATCTGCAGTGTGGCTGTGGCAGTTACGAAAAAGATGGTTATTATTCAGAACAGTCAATCCCATATACATTAATATTATAAATCTGACCTCCTCAGTGATTTATTGTGGGTCATGTGGAAGATATGCAGAGCTGTACTATGTTCTCCCTTTTAATGTTGCTCCTTTGTGGATGTGGTATATCATTGTATGTAGACACATGCTCCATCAGTATCACATTCCTGGCAGCAGATGCTAGAGTTGGATAGAACTTCTGAGGGGTTGGGGGATCAACTGAAGACAGATCCCAGTATGTTGGTGGGTATTTTGAAGTGAGAAAGGCAGGCTGGATTTTTTGTTTGAAGAATGAAATTAGGGTTGGCAACCTCCAGGCGGTGTCTGAAGTTCTCCCAGAATTACAATTGATCTCCAGACTACAGAGACCAGTTCCCCTGGAAGAAATAAGAGCTTTGGCAGGTGGACTGTAGCATCACATCCCTGTTGAGCTTCCTTGCCTGCCTAAAATCCACCCTGCCCAGGCCCTGCCCCCAAATCTCCAGAAATTTTCCAACCTGGAGTCAGCAATCCTAAACGAGAGAGTTCTGAAGTCAGGAAGCTGATTGGTCGTGCCATTCTTCTCTGGAATTCTCAAGTCAGGAAGCTGATTTGAGAATTCCAGAGAAGCATGGCATGACCAAGAAGAGTATGTAGAAAGAGAAATGGCCTATACATAGTATTTAGCCTTCCCAGGTAAGCTGTGCTTGCAAGGAGTTTGGCTTGGTGGCAAACTGGTCTAAAACCACATTTTCTTCCATATGCTACCACCAACTGAGAGCAAACAGAGACTCAGAGGCTTTGCAAGTTAATGGTAGCACAGGAACAGGAGGCAATGAGGTTGGCTTTGTGCAGGTCACAACCATCTGGGACTTTCCTCAGACCTAGCCAGTAGAAGCACAATCCAGGAGGCAAGGTTAGGCATAATCCACATCCATAGCTTCTCCCTGTGCACTGCTTTCATTAGGAGCTTGGTGAGCTCAGTTGCATGTTAGTGACTCAGGCACTTGTCAGCAGTAGTGTAGGTCTAGGAGGCAAAAATGGACATGAGTCATGCAAGTTATCTCTTTCTGTGCCACCACCAGTGGGAGCAATGTGAGGAGCAGTATTGTGTTTGCACCTTTACATCACTGAAGTGTCACTTGGATTAATCCTGGACTGAAAGAGATGCATTTAATACAGAAGAGTCTGGGCTCCAGTAGAAGGAACATGAAAACTGGCTCTAAGCCTCTGTATTGCAATCTTAAATACTGGAGAATATCTCTCCTTATATATAATTGAGTAGTGGGGGTGGCACTTTCTGAACATTCCACACACTCTTAAATAAGTTGGTTTCATGATGTGTCCCTCAGAAGCTGTCCCTATGCACTGGCTGCGTTGCCTGAATCTCGCCTCCAACATTCTAAACAGTTTGCTGTTCCTCTTCCCCCATAGCCAGTCGGAACACAGAGGTCATTTGCATATGCAGCCTGATTGGCCTTTGCCTCTAACATTCTGATGCTGTTGCGAGTAATCGAATGTCTACTGAGGTAAAATACATATCCCAATCTTCCCTTAAATGGTCGCTGGAGTTGCCAGTCTCCCTGTGGGGCCTGGAGATCTCCCAGAAATCACAGTGTTCCCCAGCAAAATTTCCCCTACAGAAAATTTTCCAGCTATTTCCCAGATCAGTTCTCCTGGAGACAATGGCTGTTTTGGGCAGTGGACTCTATGGCATTATACCCTGCTGAAGTCTCTCCGCACCCCAAACACTGCCCTCCCCAGGCTCTCCCCAGGCCTCATATCTACAAGTATTTCCCAACCCAGAGTTGGCAACCCTGTAACTGGCTATGGAACCACTTTCCAAACTCTTGGAACCCAGAAGACATGGCATAGGAGGAGGTGCTGCCATTGCAAAACCCCAAATCAACATAAGTCAGGGGTGGAGGGAACCATACTTATACCATGAGACTGTCCTTCCATACTACCCTCTTTGGGCGGCAAAATGACTTGAGACAGCCCTGCCTTATAGCTAAGCAGAAGGAAATAAACATGGCTTGCCTCCCTCTATTTTCACCTTCCCTCTGCTGCCCCACCAGCCACAGCTGGAACATTCATCTGGAGCTTCCTTTTAGAGCCTGTTGTATTTCTTCCCACAACAAGCCTTACTCCTAGTTAGCACATATTTATCTTCTTTATACCACTGCTCAGAGAAGAAAGGAATTATCACCTTAGCAAGTACTCCCCAAAGTTTGCTAGTATTTGATGGGAGACCTCCAAGGACTACCAGGGTTGTGACGCAGAGACGGACAATAGCAAACCATCTTTGAATGTCTCTTGCCTTGAAAACCACACAGGGTTGCCCTAAGTCAGCTGTGACTTGATGGCAAAAAATTAAATATAGGTAAGTAGCACTGAAGGGGGTTTAATTTTCATTAGCCACATTTGTTGCCACCATTCATTTCTCTATTTAAATATTTTAATTTGGAAAGCTTGTCTATATATGCCTGCTTTAGTACTTAGAATTATATGTTGCAATTGCTGATGCCTGTCTCAGAGAGATGGAAAATCTGATTTTAAAATTACTAATCTAGGTGCTGCTGATTGATTTGATGGGGACAGCACTTGAATAATAGTTTAATCATGTATATATTTATTGGATTTATACCTATCTTTTTTCAAGGGCTCATGTGTTTGTTAATGATTATGCTGTACTTCTGACCACCCAAATCTACCTTGGATTTAAGAAAAAAGAATCCTATACCTTTTGTAGATGATACGTAAACCTGGCCATTATAGAGTCATAGGGAAATATAATTCTACAACTGGGGGACCTGCAAGTAGCATTTCCCTTCCCTGAAAGCCCCCATAGCCTCTCTCGTTTTCCTACCTCCTTTTCTCCACCAATAGCCAAGCTATTTTTATCTCCCCCCCCCTTCAGTTTTTCTTCCATCCATCCCCTTGGCAGCCGCTGTCTGCTCAGTTCCAACAGCTAGGCTGTGCCAAGCCCAATCGCATGCCACTGGGCACCAGGCCAGGTCTAGTTGTGCAATGGGGAACCTGCAAGGACTTGCAAGGGGTACATTTCCCCCCGGTGCTATCCTCTGTTCCTCGTCCTGGAAGCACCTTTTCCTTTTACCTTCTCTCCTTCCAGTGTGTAAAAACAACTTGCCTTTTATCAGTCCCCATCTTCAATTTATATTTATTATTTATTTACTTCCTTTATATCCCACCAAGGGGATAGCTGAATGTCCTTACCTGGAATACTGTAACTGTATTAGAGGAGATCCCAGTCTACATCTTGTGTAGCAGTGATTTAGAATATCAATATTGTTTCTTTCTCCCCCCCCCCCCCCCCCATGCAGTCTTGAAAAGTAGTTAGAGTAAGCTGCCATTGTAAAATAGTTTAATTGGCTAATGTGAAAATATTACTCTGGGTATTGTGCCAGAAAACTAATAGGAAATAATAAAAAGTATATATTGTCTCATTTGGAGAAAGAAGACTCAGAGCAGTTCCTTCAGGTTCTCTGATACACATTTTAAAACTTATCTGAAGTGTTAATACCAGAACTGTTGTTGTTTCTCTGAAATATCCTTTTCACTGATTGGCATGCTCTCCATATTGGAAATAATGGCTCGAGGCTGCCCGTATGGTAATTTCCAGTGCTTCAGGTTCCCCCCCCCCCCCGGGTCTCTGGCTTGGTCTTACCAAACTAGTACAGTTGCATATAAATGTGCCACCTGCTCATTTTTCTAGTTCTGTAGTTTCTGTTATATTGCTGCTATAATCCTTATGTTTGTAGTATATGTGAATATGAGGAAGCAAAAACAGAGTATTTGGCTAGTGACCACTCTCTATTATGGGAGCAGTAATTTATTCTGCCTCTGCTGCTTGATGTAAAGGTAATATTAGAAAGGGGCTTAGGTTTCCCATCCTTCAAGTGGGAACTGGAATCCTCCTGGAATTACAACTGACCTCCAAACTACAGGTATCATTTCCCCTGGAGAAAAATGGCTGCTTTGCAGGGTGGACTTTATGCATCACATCCCTGCTGACTTCCTATCCCTAAATTATGCTTTCCCTAGGCTTCATCCCCAACTCTCCAGAAATTTCCCAACCCAGAGCTTGCAACCCTAACAGAGAATGACTGTGAACAGCATTCTGGTTGGCCTGCAAAAGGAGGTTGGCCTGCACTGCAAGTCTGTTGTAAGGATTATTGTGATAATACATGTGAGTGTTCTCAACACTGAATGTATGATAGATACCATGTATAAGGAAAATATATTTCTGAAAAGGTTTTATTAGAAAGATAGCATTTTGTGTTCAATATCGAATCACAGAATATGTTAAATGATGTTTTATAATATTATAACAAACTAGTGTCAGAATGACACATTCACTTTGTTACTGTAGAATATAAATATTTTATTCAATTTGATTTATCAGTATGTAAGTGATTTTGGCTGATATATTTACGGGTAGACATGCTGTGAAACAAACATGATTGCCAGGAGAACCTACCTTGATCAAACTTCCTCAGTTATATACAAGGTCACCTTAAATGTTTCCTGCCTAAGTTCATCTAAAGCATAACACTATGCCAGGCAGCTTTGTGCACACACAATAACTTTGTCATTGGTTTGTAGTTCCTTTTGCCCAATTCAAGAAGTAAATCAGGCCATATCCCCAGGGCCCTAAACAGACTGGTTTATATAAAAGGTGGAATTGGGGTAATTCGTTCCCTGTTACTACATATGCAGTCAAAAGTATCCTTTGGATAACCAACATTGTTCAGAACATATTGTCTGTTTTTTGCCCTGTGCAGTCAGCAGCATGTATTCAAGAAGTGATCACAAAATCAGCTATGTTCATGGGCAGGCATCAAGGACCTAGTAGCAAGTCTACACTACCCCCCCCCCCCCAAAAAAAAACCCCTTAGATTTTTATTTATTTACTAGGAATAAGGCCCGTTATGGAAATAAATACAACAGGCTCTAGAAAGAGGCTCTGGGCGGGTGCCCTGGCCTGGGGCACTCAGCTGGGTATAATGACACAGAGCTTACCGTTTTCTCCAGGGGAACTGATCTCTGCCATCTGGAGAGCAGTTTTAATTCTGAGTGATCTCCAGCCTTCGCATGGAGATTGGCAGCAATGGTTCCCCAGGAGGAAAAGTACAGTCTTTCTCCACAGTGCAGACCAAAGCAGCTTACATCATTCTCCTCTCCACCTTTTGATCTGCACAGCAACCTGTGATGTAGGTTAGGCTGAAAGTCTGTGACTGGTCCGAAATCACCCACTCAGCTTCCACAGCAATAACTTGGGTCTGGAAGACCCTGCTCTGAACTGCTGACTGCTACGCCTAGGGTAGCCAACCTCCAGGTGGAGCCTGGAGATCGCCGGGTATCACAACTGAACTCCAGACAACAGATCTCTCTACCCTGGAGAAAATAATTGCTTTGGAGGGTGGGCTCTTTGGCATTATATTCAGCTGAGGCCTATCCCCTCCCCAAATTCTGGCTTCTGTAGACTCCACCACAAAATATCCAGGAACCTGGAGCTGACAACCCTACTTAGGACTAGCCCCAGTGAGTTCCCCACCAGGAAAAGACCAGGAAAGGCCTTTGCCCTTTTACAGACAGAACCAAGCTTGGTTGCCTAGCAGCAACCATTGAGGGAAATGTTAGTCACACAGGAGCCAAGCAGAAGAAGTGTCTTCATCAGGAGAGACAGCCATTTTGGCAGTTTATTCTGTGAGGGAAGAGTCTCCAGGCTGGTAGTGGGCGGGGGAGAGGAACGAAACCAGCACCCAGCCAATGGCACATGAGTGCTCTTGAGTGGTGGTTGATGTGCCAATGGCTGATGGAGCGCACAGTATAGCCAGTGGGAGAGCTGGAAAGTGTCAATACGTAAGGCAATATATATATATATATAGAGCGAGAGAGAGAGAGAGAGAGAGAGAGTTTTATTACTTCATGCCTTTTTAAAGTGGAAGCAGCAGCATATTAGTTTGGGGGTATTTGAACTGAACTGGCAGGTGTTCAGGCAAATCTGATGTTTTTGTAGCCAGGGTTCTTCCATCAGCAGAGTTCCCCCACCAGCACCATCCTCTCTTCAAAATTGTTTTGTATGAATGGAAAATAAAGGACTAGGAAATGACTAAAAACTTAGATAACGGCAAGCAGCTATAGTCATACTTTTTTTTTTGGTGACAGCTTTATTTTTTTCTCTCCCAGTTCCTTCTTCATTACTGTCTTAATTCTCTTATAAAGTTCAGAAGGGAAAATGAAACAGATGTTAATAGAATTTTATTTTTTTTTGTTTAGTTCTGACTTTCAACACTTCTGGGACTGCTCAGTCCTGCATGAGTGAACCTTTCAGACCACATAAATGCATTGATTCATATCCATGCCTAGGTTGTCCATCAGTGCAGCAGTCGAATAAATGAATGCATTTAACAAAATATGGGGTTAAGTTAGGACACACACCTAGTTTTATGGCTTTAGACTAGATGCTTTAATATAGATCCTTGGCTGTTTTTTAATAAATGCAATCAATTAATGAAACTTTCTTTAGGTATAAATACATTATGATAATAAATACAACTGGCCTCAATTTGTTTAAACATAAATTCTAGCTCCCTTAATCCCAGTATGATTTTAAAAGATCCATTATATGCCTGATACTGTGTTTGTAAATTTTGTATTGATATTTCCATTTAAATAGGCAGTAAACAGGGCTATTAATGCAAATGCTGCTATGGAAACTTTCATCTCAGTCAGAGGACAACATAAAATTCATAGCAATATTTGTGGTGTTTATAAGGCCCTACTAGGAGGTGCGAAGAATATAGGAGCAATAACTGTTGACTCCACGGACTGAGTACTGAAACCTACCAGTAGCTGAATTATAGCTGTGTACTTGCAAAGTAAATTGAGCAACTTGAGGCCGACTGGTGGTCTGGATAATAGAGCCTGTGACTCAGGGCTATTTTTGGGCAGCAACTCACAGGAACGGAGTTCTGGCTGGCTCTGAGTTGGCCACGCCTACAGCCTTCCCCCCCACACACTCGGGTTCCCCAGGCGCCTCACAAGCCATAGGGCACCTGGGGAAGCCAATCCAATCCAGGGAGGGAAGGCAGTTTAAACTGCCTCCCCTCTTTGGGTTCCTCATGTGCCCCGCAAGCTGTGGGGTACCTGGGGAAGCCGATCCTGGGAGGGAGCTGTGCTGTCAAGGGTGTGGCCTGATATGCTAATGAGTTTCTGCTGTTGGGTGTGGCCTATTGTCCTAATGAGTTCCTGCTGGGCTTTTTCTACAGAAAAAGCTCTGCTGTGACTCTTCTACAGCTGCGATAATCTATATATTTGCTGTGCTTCTAGCACTTGCCAAGGAGGCTGTGGTAAAAAAAGTTTCTGATATTTTGCCATATATCAACAAACCTGTATAGGAATGGAAATGTATTATATCTGCTTTTACATCTGGTGAACTGGTGGTGAGTGCCAAGGACTCTTGATTGACTGGGATTCAGACATGATCCGAACCTTGATTCCCTCTTTACAAGTACTATATCTGATCTTATTCAATTGGTGGTGTTTAAGCTGATATATAGCCTCCATGAAACTATGGTATCTAGTGTTTGATTCCTGAATTGAGAAAGAAAGATGAGTGTCTACAGTGAATAGTTATGTGCATTTAATATAAGACTTCCATTGTAACGCAGATTTTCGAATTATATTTTATAAAATGTGCAAGACAATTCATCTATACGTTACAGCAAAAAATAATTCTAGAATGGGCATGCTATTTCTTTGCAGGAAGCCTGTAATTTTGTATACAGCCATGCAAGCTCGTCATGAGCTCCAGTGCTTTGTTCTGAACAGATTACACAGAATAAATCCATGTGTGAAAAAGACAGGTCACTGTGCAAGGGAAAAGTGAACACGAATAAATAAAGCAGTTCATTTGTAAGTGAGGTGATCTCTCTTGCTCATGCATTAGTGCTTGTGGTACAGAAGAGTATTAATTTATTGATGCAGATGGCTATGTAAAGTGCTTGCAATTTGTGAGGGGGCTTGACCCTTGACTGATGGGCCATATGTTGCAAAACCCCAGAGGCATCATTTGACTGAATTCTCTTCCTCTCTCTGTCTCTGCACCTATGGTCCTTATTCAGTCACCACATATTGAACTATAGACTTTCTAACTCCTTCAATAAATCTCTAGCTAATGGCTTACAAGTCCATAATTTAACCCTTTCCTTACATGACAACACACAATTTTGCTTTTCAAATCCAATATAATATCTGGTTATGATTAGTTATGATGATATTGTAATCTTATTAAAAAGGGACTGCTTTATATATTACATGCAATAGTATTGGGAGGTAGATGGAAGAAGTCTGGTTTCCCAATACGGTGTTGTGTTATAATCTACTTCTACTTTTATATGCAATTGAGCTACAAGTGTTTAAAAGGCATTGCTAAAATATGGTGAAATATTTAGAACATGATACAGCAAGAATTAATAATTTTAACGATTAAAGTGAGAATTTAACATATGCTTACCTTTTACACACTGCAAGCAGTTGTATGTAGAAATGTTTAGCTTTGGTCTTGGTGCTTCTTGTTTGTTTGTTTTTTAATTAGCCAAGGAACATTAAAAAACAACACCACCACAAATAAATGGACAAGCACTGTTACATTGGTTACCAACCCTTACTTAGGGTGTTTTGTGTTTGTGTTTTCATCCTTCAATGCTTTAAATACAGAGTATTTAATTCTGGATGTTATGGATTTATACACGCTTATCGTGGTGTAGTGATGAAAGTGTTGTACCCAGGAAACCCATATGCAGATCCCCAATCTGCTGTGAAATTCATTGGGTGATCCAGGAGCAGTCACTATTTTTCAGCCTGCCTGCTGGGAATGTTAGGATACAATGGGGAGGAGGAGTGAGGAAAATATAAATATCTGTGTTCTCCATGATGAATGTAGTTTAAAACATGGTTCACTCAAATAATTTTTTAAAACAATTCACACTAGTTGTTCCCAAGGGATTTAACACCTCCCATTGTGGTTGTCTTATGAATAATACATACTAAAACATCTTGCCATATACTTATGTCTGTTCTTTGTTAAACTTGTCCTTGAGGAATAGAAACTGATGACATATTTCACATAATTTTTCTCTCCATGAGTATGACTGCACCCACTGATCCCTTGCTGTTCCCCTTCCTCGGTGAAGTAGCCTGAATCTCCCTTCTTAGGCTAACTTGAATTCAGACATCCTGTTGTTTACCTGCTAAACTATGCTGAAGAATATGTCTTTTGTTTCTTTAGTTATTCTTAGAAAAAGCAGATCCCTAAAAGTGGGAATCTGCTGCTCACTAACTGTGTCTGTCTGACTTGTGGTATTATGAGAGAGTATAAACTTTTCATATTCTCCATATCATGCGTAATATTGTAAACCTCTATCATGTTACTCTGAGACATCCCCCTCCCAATGAAATTAATTAGACATTTCAGCTTTAGTAACAGGGATGGGCTCCAATTCCTCATTATCTTTTCTTGCTAACAGTTTTGAGTTAAAACAGTTTACCTCTAAATAAGCTTGTAGAAGTCCTGGTACATTCAGATTATTTTGGTAAATGATTAGAGAATTGCCTTTGGCATGCATTGGTAAGTATTCTATGAAATATAATATGGGAACCAAACAGAAATGCCTTTGCACTCAGGAAATGACTGCTTCCCACCCCTTCTGGCTGTAGAGCTTTGTGCCACTTTGAGCTGACCTGGATAAACTTACAGATGGAGGGGCATAGGTCTCTCAAGGCAATACAATGAGGATGGAGGAACATGAACTCCTTAAGCATGTAAATTAAGGTTGCCAACTCTTTGATTTAGTAGACAGTGAAAAGTCATTCTGTTCTCCAGTGTCAACCAGTAACTTCCCACACATAATACTTAATTGTAGAATTTAAAGTTTTTCAAAATGTTAGCAAGAACATTTCAGTCTTGCCACAAATACTGCACTGCGGTTGCTTTACTAATATTAAGACTAATACCCAATTTGTATACTGAATACTCATTTGTAATTATTATATTAAAAATAAATATCTGAATGCTTTTCTTTAACACAAATGAATTAGAAATATTTTGTTTTAGTGAAAATTGCTGTTGCCATACTTTTTGAAGCTCAAGACTAAAATGAGAGTTATTTTAAAACTGTAAAATAGTTTGCATACATAAATATGATATATGAGTGATAAATTGTTGTCATCCATAATAATAATTATTCAGCCAAAACCTATATGGAAAATTAGGGCATTAAAAGTGAAATGTTGTTACTGCAAATTTCTGAAATGATTCATTAGCTCATTTTACTGTGCTTAGGTGCTGCAAAGCAAGGCATAAATTATTTAGTGTCCTGCCTTATAAAATGCTGGTTGAAAACAGGCAGTGTTTTCCAACAGTGTGACTGCACATGAAAATAAGTACGACTGCTTTGTATGACTAACATAATTTCTTCTTTCTGTATATTTAAAAAAAGGGAAAGGGGGGTCTGGGTAATCAACGGCAGAGAGAAGCTAATATAAACAAATTTCAACTGTGGCTGCTAAACAGTAGACTTTTTAATGTTCATAATCAAAAGACAGGTGGCCTACTTTACTGAACTATTTAAGCCCACAATGATCATGGAATGGCCTGAGAAAGTTGTTGGTTATTTGACCATAGAGCACCCACCCCTTTTTCTCCCACTGCATTTGTCTCCTCACAGAAAGCTCCCTATTCCAGGTGAAGGTGGATGTGCATAGTCGACTGAAAATGTCATTATGAATTTATTTTATTATTTAGTTGATTCATTTATATCTTGCCTTTCTCTCCAATGGCATCGGAAGTGGATAAAGTTTAGAATATGTGGCTGGCCCAAGGTCACCCACCAATCTTCAGAGTAGCAAAGCAGGGATTCAGGCCTGGGTCTCCCAGATCTTAGTCCAACACTCTAACCTTAGGTGTCAATTATGTCGCCCATGGGCCACATCTGCCCCCCTTGGATTGTATCAGGCCTGCAAGCAACTGGCTGCCATCTGTTTACTTTTCCCTCTCTCTTGCTTTCTTCTGTGACACAGCTTGCTTTGCCAGGCTCTCTCAATTGCACAGCAGAGCCAGAGAGCAAAGCTTCTCTTCCCTCCATTGACTGAGGCTCCTCCCTTTGGAAGGAAGAAAGGGGAAGGGAAAGAGAGAGCTTGCTTTGTCAGTCTCTCTTAATCGCACAGCAGAACTACAGAGCAAAGCCTCTCTTCCCTCCATTGGCTGAGGCTCCTCTCTCCTCATCTCCTGAGCTTGCTTTGCCCAGTTCCCTCAATTACAGGGGCGAGATACAAAGAAAACACTTTTTAGACCAACAAAGTTTTGTTCAAGGTATGCATCTTCTCTGTTCTCTACTTGCAACCCCTCTCAATTGTCCTTCTTTTTTATCTCCAGTCCAGTGTACACTCTCTTCTCTGTCTTGACCCAATAGCATAGGCTTTCTTTTGTTTCTTTCTCTCTGCACCCAGAAGCTCTCTGTTCTTTTATTAGTTCAAACCCCTCTTTTTCTCTCCACATGCCATTCTCCTTTTCCCCTCTGTGCAATGACATTCCTTCTTTGTACCTAAAACTTTGGGTTATGTGTGTATGTGTGTGTGAGAGAGTTTTATTGGGCTTGTTATGCCAGGGCTCTCCTGGGTGCAACTGGGTTTGCCTCTCCTTTTTCACTGTATTCATGCCCTCATGATCTAGCCTTTCTCAGTAGGGAAGCAATGTGAACTATTTAGATGAGTAGTAACAATAAGCCGGTGAGGTGGATTAGGCTGAGTGAGTGTGTAGAGACCAAGTTCACCCATCACATTATCTTTCTCAACTGGGGGTTTGGAACCTAGACTTCCCAGATAGTAGGCTGATATACATTGCTGTCTCTCTATTCATGCACTGCAACATAGGAGTTGTAGCTATTCTCTGGGGAAGACTATAGTTTTGTAGACAAACACATAGCCCTCAGCCTGTGTCATGGTGCCTTCACATGTTCTTGACCGGCATACAAAGCAACTTATGTACAAAAGCTCACAATGTTCAACCATTTCATGTTTTCCTCTGGGTCTTAGGCTCAAAGAACTGACCGTGAGATTTTTGTAGTGAATGTCAATAAATCAAAAGTAGGTTTGCAACTTACAGATATACTCCTGAACAGCATACTCAGGATTGCTACAGGACAGACATCATTTCTAGATTTTGATGCAATAGTTCAAAGCAAAAGGTGTCAGTTATCAAAGACTGTTAAATAAACAAAATATTGCAAAAGTGCTAATGTTTTAAGCAAATTTTAAGTTTTTAAAAAATCTTTAATTGTGTTTGTGTCTTTTATAAAGTTTGTATCTGTGCTACCTGGCATTACATTTTATGATACACATGGACCGACCCAACAAGGTCTCATTTATGTCAGATCCAGCTCTCATAACAAATGAATTCGACAGTTCTGTTCTAACTACTACATCACATTGGCTCTCAAGTTGTCTCAGAGGATGTGCTGTCTTAAAAGTGGGATGGTGAAACTACACCAAGTGGTGTTAGCAAGCTGAGCTAGTGCTATGAGAGCCTTGACTAAGCAAACATGGCTGCCCTGTCTAAATCTACAATGGCATCATCTTCTAAGTAAAATTCAAATCTAGATTCATAGTCTTCCCACTTGTGGCACATAAATTCAACATTTCAGGCAGAAGTTCTGTTTAACAGGATGGCAAAGCCAGCCAGAAGCCCTGCTGGGCAAAAGCCCCACCTGGCCCTGCCCAGTTTCTGAAAGCATTTGGTGGGCACCATGTAAGGTGTTGGCAGGTGCCATGATGCCCACAGGTATCACAGTGGGAACTTCTGCTCCAGCAGATTGTTTACTTCATATACGTCTTCAAAATCCTATTCCTGATCAGGGCAAATTTTGAAATCTGAGATTTTAGTGAACCAAGCAGTGAATATTTTATGTTTAAGAAACAAAACTCTGATGGAAGGAAGAACATACAGATGTTTATTTCTTGCAGACGCGGTGTGTGTTTTCATATTCTATATTTCTAAGACCCCCTCCCCCCAAAAAACCCTGATTCTTCTATGACTGAGGTATTTGGAGAAAGAGAGGCAAACAATCTGGAGAGGATTGTCAGTAATTACAAACAGAGGCCATAATCACTCATCTCTCTTTGCTGACTTCAGCAGAAATGTTAATTTCTGTGGTTCCCATTTGTTTACTGCAGCAAAAAGAATCCCAACTGAATCAAGTACTGCTCTGATACTTTGAAGCCACAAATCTGTTTTTACCCAGTGGTGTTCCTCTGGGCCTCCAACACGGTTCAGTTATTTAAATCACATAGCATTTAGCTGCTATATTCAACTATACCATCACAGTTATTCTGGCCTAAAATAACAGGGGTGTGTGAGTGTGTGGCTGTTTCATGAAAAAGATGCTTAAATTTTGTTGCCTAGATTGAAAATATTTCCCAACTCAACAGGATCCCAAAACAGAAACTGACAAGCAAGGAATTATTTTGAATTATATTCATAAAATCAATATAAGGAATAAGGGGGGAAATATTGGCCAAAGCAAACAAGAGCATGAAGTATGATTGGTAGTGCTATCCCAGCAAATCTACTCAGAATCTTACTGAACTCTTCTTAGTGGACCTTACACACAGTAAAAGAAAGCGTTCTTAGGATTGCGCTATAAATATGAGCACTATCATCAAAATTGCCTGATTTTGCCCAGTATCATCACAATTCTCATTGTGTTACCCAGCTTTCTCTGAGTATGCTGCCACTGGATGGGGACGTACTATTTTTTTGAGTATAATTTTCCCCCTGTAGTTTCTGAAGGTTTTATTTCCCCCACCCCTTCAAATTATTTAATCATTGCATGGGATTTCTTTGTGCCTAGCTCTTGATGAGAGAATTTTAAAAGACTTCCTAAATCTGTGATATCAAAGCTATTTTCTTGCTGTTTTATCTATTCTCTGTAAAGAACAAATATTTACGATCAAATATTTTAAAGCATCAGAGGAAACACTTAATGTTGGAATTTAATTTTGAAGCACAACAGTATGGAATATATAGCTGATACCACATAATCAAAGCATTCTACAGTAAAGGAGATGATAAAGGAAGGTACATGTTGATGAAGTAAATATGTTTGGCATAGTCTTTCAGATTTACATACATAGCTATGATCCAAAACATACTTAGCAACAATGCTTAGAAGCTGAAACCAATGAGAATTATTTTTAAACAAGGTGGGGCGCGATATTCGCGGGGGGGGAGAAGCTGACAGCTGCTCCTCCTTCCCCCTTCCCCCCGCATTCCAGCCTGCCCGAGGTGAGGCCCCTCTGGCGCAGAGCTGTGGGCCTCGCCATCTCTTCTCCACCTCCCGCCCCGGCTTGGCCCAGCGAGGCCCGCGGCTTTGTGCCGGAGGAGCCTTACCATTCCTTCCCTCCCCCCTCGCCCTCGCGTTCCCCTCCCGACCGTTCTCCTTTGCTGCGGCTTGAGTGGCTTAATGCCACTCAGGCCCAGTGTTTCCCTCCTCCTCCAGCACCATCCCCTCCCTCCCTCCCCGCCGTGCTCGTCCGCCCGCCCACCAGCTCACTCTTCTTTGCTGGGGCTTGAGTGGCTTAACGCCACTCAGGCCCAGCATCTCCCTCCTCCCCCCCCCGGCACCATCCCTTCCCGCCCCCCCAGCCACGCTCATCCGCCGCCAGCACCGCCAGCACTCCCGCAAGTCCGTTCCCTGCACGTGCGCAGGGAACTGCCGCCACACCGCCGCCGCCAGTAACAACCACACAACAGGTAAGTTTCAGTATCCCCCGAAAACTTTTTAAAACTTTTTTGATTTTTCTGCAAATGGGGGGATCACCCCCCATCTTCAGAACCCCCTCCCCACCCCCCCAAGTGCCCCCCCGCACGGATTTAAGTATCCGCACGCGGGGGGGGCACGTGGGAATTAGATATATAGATGATTACCTAAGCCTGGATATAAGAGACTGGATTTGCCTTATGTATACCTTCTCACACATTACACCTGGTTTTGTCAATCAGAGAGGCTAGGAAAGTGGTGACAAGAGAAGGAGGCATGTGGAATGTGTTCCTCCATGAATCTTGCCTGGCCACATATGCTGCTGAATTTTAGGTGCCAGGCCAAAATGTTTTAATTTACCCAGGCTTTTAACTTAATTTTTAGCCTCTCGTTTCTCTACTTCTAAGCTGTTGCTTTCTTGTTTCATTAGCCTTGAGCAGACTTTGGAGAGTGTAGGATAAAAAAACTATTTACAAAACTATGTCTACAGCTGCTAAAATTGGTGGATAACTTCATCAAGTTATATCTTATTTGAGCACTGCCTACTAGTACCAGTGTGGTGTTGTGTTTACAGTGCTGGACTGAGATCTTGGAGACCCGAGTTTGAATCCCCATTCTGGCATGTAAACTTGTTGGGTGAGCTTGGGCCAGTCACACACTATCAGCCTAAACTACCTCACAGGACTGTTGTGAGGATAAAATGGAAGAGAGGAGAATGATATAATTGACTTTGGGTCCCTATTAGGGAGAAAAGTTTTTATGTTTTTATTTATTATTTCAGTTTATATATCACCCCCCTCACAAAGCGGGTTTCGAAGCAGTTCATAACAATATAAAACAGACATCCTCTGGTTATATATAATCCTGTTTTCACCATGGACTCTCCTGAACATTCCACATTCTCCCAAATCAGTTGGCTCCTTGATGCGTCACTCAGAAGCTGTCCCTGTCCACTGACTGTGAGTACTTGTATGCCATTGGCTGGGTCCTGGATCTGCTCCTCTTCCTCGCCCTCTTCTTCAGCCACTTCGCCCTGTCAGAATTTCTGGCAGATGGCTTTCCCTCTTGATGAAGACGCTTCTCCTGCTTGCCTCCTGTGTGGGACTGACTATTCCCTCAGTAGCTGTTGGTATGTATAAAAAAATGGCAGTTACCTGTGTTTGAAAGATGGCTGCTGTCTGTGGTTGTTTAAAATGTTCCTTCATAAGGTTCCATTGAGCTGTAGTTCCAGAGAGGGGCCTGCAGGGGTATCACTCACTGGGTTGAATGGGGTGTCCTCATCTGCTGGACTACAAATCCCAGCTGCCCCAAGGCCAAAAAGTGTGGGAAAAGAGGGACTGTCTCAAGGGGCGGGGCACCATTGATATAGACTCCACCATCTATTTGTCCTACAGGAGGTTAGAAAAGGCTGCTGCTGCCTGTGCTGACCCAGGCTACAAGCCATAGATGTGGCGGGGTGGGGGAGGCCCTGGGAGGCAGCAGAGATTTAGCCACTCCACAGTTGGCTGGTTTGGGGAATGAATGGAAGTTTCCCTGCTCTCTCGGGCAAGAGACAGAGAGGCTGAAGCAGAGCCAGAGGCCAGTCCAAGGAGAGATCCTATCCTGAGCCCACAGCCTCCAGAAGTAAAGACAGTATTGTGTGTAGGGAAAGAGGACTGTGTTTAACACCCTGTTGATTTATGCCCTGTTGGTTCATAGTGTGTGCTTACTCCTACAGTTGTGCCTTTATTCATTTAGTGTGTGCGTGTGCTCCATAGTTGTGTAAATCCTCCTTATATACAATCCTCGTTTTGTGAGGCAAACTTTTATGCTTGCCAAAATCAGTTGGCTGCAAGAACTGCCACTCAGAAAGGGGTCCCTGCCCACTGGCTGTGTTGTCTGAGTCCCGTCCACAGAAGCAGCAGGTGCCAAAACTCACCTCAGAAGTCAACTTTTCGAACTTTTCCCTTAGTGGCTGTTGGTAGGCAAACAAGCTTGGTTCTGTCAGTAAAAAGAAAGGAATGAAACCCTTTCCATGCCTTTGTGAGGAACTCATTGGGGCCAGTCCTGTCTAGGGTTGCCAGCTCCAGGTTGGGAAATTCCTGCTTCCCCCTCCCCAACACTGCCCTCCACAGGATCCACCCCCCAAATCTCCAGGTATTTCCCTACTCAGAGCTCGGAACCCTGCTTTCCCCTTGGTGCCTGCTGCTGGTCAACCAAGCTTGATTTCTGTCAGTAAAGGCCTATTATGGCCTTCGGGAGAAAACTCATTGTGTCCTTATACCCTGCTGAGATGCCCCCCCCCCCCACGACACACATCCAGGTGGGGAACTCCTGGAGATTTGAGGGATAGAGCCTGGAGAGGGTGAGGTTTGAGGAGGGGTGGGGCCTCAGACAGGTACAATGCCTTGGATGCTGCCCTCCAAACCAGCTATTCCCTTTTGGGGAACCACTGCTGCCAATCTCCAGGTGCGGGCTGGAGATCACTCAGAATTACAACTGCTCTTCAGGTAGCAAAGATCAGTTCCCCTGGAGAAAATGGTGGACTCTGTGTCATTATACCCTGCTGAGGTTGCCACAGCAAATTGATGCTGAGTGCCTATGGCCTTGGCACTCTCCCAGAGCCTCTTTCTAGAGCCCCCTCTATTTATTTCCACAACGGGCCTTATTCCTAGTAATAAATATAGTCAAAACAGTATAAAAATTACAAAGTATTTAAAAAAATCACAATTGATAGCAGTGGATAGCATTACGGCTGGAAAATAAACTCAGTTGGAAAAGGCCTGCCAGAAGAGTTTAGCCTAACAGGCCAAGGTCTCACTTGAGAGGGCATTCCACCAGGACTGGGCCATGATTGAAAAAGCCCTCACTCTGGTGGACGCCAAATGGGTGACCTGAAGGCATGGCTCCATGAGATGACGACCACAGCTGCCGACCCCTGGCCCTCACCAGCGTCACAGGAAGAGCAAATAGAGTGGACCCAGCCCAGAAGGCTTGCATCCATCTCCAGGCTTGGCTATTGATACCAACAGAGTCTCTAGATTTCTGGCTTCAGGCTCCAAGCACAGGCACAGGAATAGGCAAGGAGCAGACAGTTCCAGTGTCTCCCCTGTTGAACAAGCTGTTAAAAGCGATAGTAGCGATAGCAGCAGGCCCCTCCAAGGGTTACAAATAGGGTTGAGCTACTTAAAATGCTGTTAAATGCTAAAAAGCTGCTGGTAAAATCCTGCAGGTGAGAGCTTCTCACTCACAGCTCTCACCGTGGCACCATCAGAGGCAGCATATCCACAGGACATTTTTCCTCACACTCTGTTTATTCAGGAGCATTGTGTTTCTGTCCAAGGCAGTGTTGTACAGGTACAGGTACAGAGGAAGGACACTGAAGTAAGTTCTGTTTACCAGTGCTACCAGCTGGATAAGGACAAGTTATCAAGCAGGTGAATTACTGCCAAGCCTAGTAATTCTCAAAGCAATTATAATTCTTTAGAACTTTATGTTATCACTGCATGACACATGTTACTACAGTTCTTTATTTTTTTTAATCCAAGTGTCTCACTGGACTGGGCAAACTCAGTGCTGAATAGAATGGAGGGGGAGAGACCTCAGGGGATGAACAAATAGTTTTCTTAGCTGTAGCTTGGTTCTACCCCTTTGAATGATATAATGGTGATAATGATATTAGGGATGTTGATAGGATTTTTCACTGTGATTTTTGAATGAAGCTGAGGTGTATATGAATCCGAAGGATCGTTTACTTGTATTTGCTCTTTCCCACTGTAAAGTACATCTATTGTGTTACTATCACAGTGTAACTGTGAAATACTTAATATACATAATATGCATTAAAGAGTCTCTGTTCTCTCTCATTTAAAATATTGTTTGTGTAGAGTGTATGCCTACTGTAAACACAATAGTATATATACACACATAGTTATAAATCTGTGACCTTATATTGTCTGTGACCTTATACTGAGGAAGCAAGCAGCACAACATATCATACTAAATATTCTAAACCAAACAAAAAAGACAATGGGGTTCAAGGTAAGCAAATGCATAACTTTGGGTCAGCACACAAATACAGTAAAGGGAAATGAAAACAGAAAAGACCTTTTATAAATTAGATAATAATCTACAACATATTCCTAGTTTAAGAAAACCTCATACGTCAGTATATTCTTCACAAGTTGGGAAACAAAAGTCCATCTGTCTAGGGATTGGTCGGTCTAATTGTTTCCCTAGAAAACATAGAAAGTTTTTTGTATTGTTTCCCTTGCTTTTCTAATAGACCACCCAAGTCTTCCTCTCATCCTTATTCTTGTTTTCCCCTTCTGTTTTTTCCTGTGCATGCAGAGCTATTTTTAACCAAAATTCAGACCTTCTATCTCATAATCAATAACCAATTTTCATAATCTCCTTCAGTTAATATAATCTTATGATTTTGTAATTATATGTTCAGTGGAGGTATATGTTTTGAAACATCTTCCATCAAAACCTTGGTGTCTGTAAGAAATAACTGTGCTTCAATAGGAGCTTTATAGGATTGTGAAAAATGACAATTTCAGATTTAATGACTTAATGACCAGTCATAATAAATAAGTGGAAATAGGATAGATTCCAATCGTATCATAAATGAAATATCTATTATTTTTTAGCAGCATTAGCGTTCAGTCAATCTTATGCACTTAGCAAAAAGTATGTAAATTTATATTTTTCATCTTTTTTCGTAAGATATGATTGGGATAAGTAAAATTTAGCTCATGATGGTACTAAACAACAGACCTTAGTAGCTACGTTTTCCCATTTACTACCTACTTTCTCTTATTTTTACCCACATCCACAATCATTTCCCCCGTTTTTTAGAATATGGCAGAATGTTATTTTTCACCAACAGAGAATCTTTGAATTCAGAAGCTTTATATAAATATGTAGAATGTACATATTATTGAAAGGAAAAGGCTATATCTAATTGTGTATACTGTTTGAATAGAGAATTAAAGATGATAACCCCTTTTTGCCATTCAATGGGGTGTGAAAGAGTGAAAAAGATTTTAAAAACTTCATTAATTGCTGTAGCACGTTACAGGCCACCTGCACTTCAAAGAATATACATTTGAGCAGATGGATGGATGAATGCACCATCAAAGATTTACAGTTTGTGTGTGTGTGTGTGTGTGTGTGTGTGTGTGTGTGTGTGTGTGTGTGTACATAAGGGGGAAAATGTCTGATTTCTAAGCCACTGATGATCAAAGCATCCATTTTTAAAATGCTCCTTTTTGATACTTATAAAACTATATTTTTGTCTTTGCATTTTGGAATATATAAATAGTTCCAATAGTGCTAATATATTTATTGTTGCATACGAGATTCTCTTTATATCAAGACTCCAAAGTTGCTATTGGTTCTTTGTTTAAAAATGATGCTTTTAAACCAGTAAGTTAGCTGAAGCATAAGCAAGGTATGGAAGCATGCAGATCCCCATAACTAGACATTTTGAATGTTGCTGAATTAATTCAGTTTGGCAATCCAGTTTTGAACATAATTCGGAAAAAGTTTGAGATTGTTCACGTAGTCACTTTTGTTTGTTTGTCCTGTAGGATTTGGGCATACAGATGCTTGTAGTTGGGTAGAGAAAGCTACTATTTAAATCAGCTCCATACATGAATTTTGCAATTAAAAGAACAGCGTTTTAGAGCCATCTATCTATGCAGATATGGTGCTTTGTATGATTATATGTCTATTTTCTTATGAGGAGAAGAAAAAAGTCACAGTCAGTTTATGAACTTAGGAAGCTGTTAAATACATGATTCTAAGAGTGAAGCAAAGAGTTAAACATCTACACTTCACTCTCCTTGTGCTATATTGCATCTGGAAATAAGACCTGTTAAATTTAACATAACTTTTACACGGGGCAGCAGTCCTAACACATCCTTGCAGAGAGTTCTACTGAACGAGTCATGTTTACTTCCAAGTAAGCCACATAGGAAACTAAACATATGTGACCTAAAAGTTATTAAGGAATAAAATCTTACATATTTTTTAAACATTTAGTAGTAGGTAAACAGGTGTGTTAGCAGATGGTCTGAACTTGTCTATAATTTTGTCATTGCTACTCCAGTGTAAATTTTGATTATTCTGTGGCAAAGTGTTGAGGTTCAAGAAATCTCTGTAAATGTCGCATTTGTTTACCGAGTGAAGGTCAGAACTAATGTGATTTGCAGGGTTCTAATAATAATACAAATGTCCAAGAATGGCAGACCACACACTATATGCAAACACTTTTTTTTTGTTATTTTATTAATGGTTGCTTTAAGAGAAATTACATATATGGAATCTGTTTTCAGTTAAACAATTCCTAACATGGCTTTTTATATCTTTATATTTGTAAGGACCCGAGTTACCCGCGTTGGTGAGGTCTGTTGTCCTCTCCACTATTCCTGGTCTCCTCAGGCCTCAGACTGCCACACTCAAACAGGGAGGGGTTTCAGTCACCCTTGTTCTCCTCTGCCTTCCACCCTGGCTGTCCTCCACAGTACTTGGCACTTGAGGGCTATGCTCCTCCTTGGCCATCCCTGGAGCTCCGTTTTTGTTTATCTGCCTCTCCCCCCATTCCCCGCTGTGACTGTCCATCCACCTCCAAGCCTGGTCATTGGTCTGTGGCTTCCACACATTCCGCCCCCCTCCTGTTGCTCAAGCCCTCCCCCCTTGTTGTTGGCATCTCCGAGGGCATGGTCTGCCATGTCACTCCATTGTCGTTTACCGGTTGCCTCGCTCCTGGCCTTTCTTGAGACACCTGCCGTGTCCTGCTGTGTCCTGGGCACACTGCCGTGTCCTGGGCTTTGTTGTCGGCTCCCTCCTCCTTCCCCCTGGTGCTGGCCCCCATTCATCATATCTGCATTTCTTTTCCTGTGTCTGTGGTGAGTGCAGGGGCTCTGTTCCTCCTGTTGAGTTGGAGTCGGGGTGAGCTCAGTCTGCAGACCCCCCTCCCTGTTGGGTTTTGGGTCTGCTCATCGAGGCCCAAATCTGGAGGCTCCCAACAATATTAGTAAAGCTTTGTTTTTACACTCAAAAGCACTCCAATCTACTCGCTTCCATGAAACTTTAAACAAACAGCTGCATGAACCTGTTTTAAGTTTCTAAAAAGTTAAGGCATATTGCCTTGTATCTTTTTAAATGTCTTCCATTTAACCTTGTATATATTGAACCCCAGTAAACATTTAATCTATTATGTGTACACTAAAGCCTTTAACTATTCCTGGTTTTACTTTTCTCTTCCTTTCTTAGATCTTGTTGAAAATAAGAAATAATGGCAGATCTTTCAGTGCTGCCAGATAGTGTTATGAATGTCTATGGCAGGGGTGTCAAACATACGGCCCACAGGCCAGATCCACCCACTGCAAGCCTCCAATCTGGCCCAAGAGCAACTGGCTATGTGCTGCTTCCTGTTTCTAGCATGCAACTCCTTTCCCCCAGTCTCTCCTATTTCCAGCTTCAGAGGAGAGAAAGAAAGCCTTCCCTTGATTGGCTGAAGGCTCTCCCCCCCCTCCTCTGGGGATGGAGGGTGAGGGAAAGAGACAGAGAGGGGGGAAATGGCATCTCATGCAATTTTTAAAAAGACCAGCAATGTTTTATTCCAGGTATAAGCTTTTGTGTGCAAGCACACTTTTTCTTCTTCAGAGACAGAAAGAGAGAGAAAGAGGCAGGGGAGCACGCCAGAAAAAGAGAGAGAGAGCTGTATTTAAGACCAAAAACATTTTATTCCAGGTATAAGTTTTTGTGGTCAAGCACACTTCTTGAGGGGGAGGGAAAGACCCAAAGATAGTATACCAGAGAGGGAGGGGTAGAGGGAGTCCCATGGCACTTGGAGAGATCCCCCTTTCCATTTCCTTTCCATTGGGAGGAGCAGAAACCTAACAGCACAACGTGCATTCCTTATTAGTGAAAGGGAGCAAGAGTACAGCAGCACCTTAATGACTAACAAAATTTGTGGCAGGGCATGAGCTTGCATGAATCACTGCTCACTTCTTCAGATACAGCTGGAACGTGAGTCCATCTGTTTTTCTATCTTGGAGAGTGAAATGATTTCAAAAGCCAAATAACAATAGCAGGGATTGGTAATGAGAGAAGAAACCTATTTTTCAATTCAGTCCGGGAATTTGCATTGTCTTGTTCTTCGTGATCAGTTGGAATTCAGCAGTCTCTCTTTGTAATGTCCCTTTGAAATTCCTCTGTAAGAGAACTGCTACTCTTAGGTCAGCAACTGAATGCCCTGGAAGGTTAAAATCTTCCCATACTCATTGTTGTATGTTGTCATTTCTAATAGTAGTAGAAAGAGTCCAGTAGCACCTTTAAAAACTAATAAAATTGTGGTAGGGTATGTGCTTTAGTGAGTCACTGCTCACTTCTTCTGACTTATTTCCGTTTATTCTTTGCATTCTCCTGGACTGATTCCTCCTGTACCAAATTGAGACCTAAGTTTCCTGTCTTATTACCAAAGCTGATATCTCCACGCCTCCGTATATCACACCAATGCTGATATCGCCACCTGTCTGCATTCATGCCTGCTATTGCCATTTGGAATCATCTTTATAAAGTTTATATCTCTGGTACTTTGTGTTACATATTATGGCACACATGGCTGAGCCCAACAAAGTGAGTTTGACACCTCTGGTCTATGGTACAAAGTGTTTAGCCCTTTGGATTGGGGAAAAAATACAGTTTCTTATTTGAGGACATAATTTAGATATTCTAAATAACTTGGGTTGCAAATAGCAATTTCTGTTAACTTGCACAAGTCTTTATATGTATGCGTGTAGGTTATTATACAAAATTTATTCCTCAGTTAAGCTATCAATATGAGATACATTAAGGGCATTACTTCTAACAACTATCACTTCCCTAGAATAAAATAGATAAGCATGACCACTCCTCCACAGATACGACATACAAGTTCATCTAATCAGGGTAGGTTTTTTTAGAGCCTTAGATGACTCACACACAGATAAACATGTCAGTGCTTTGTATGCAGAAACAAAGCATTGTAGTGAAGCTATTTAGTATGACTTTTCTCACAATTAAACAATGGAACATAACACACAATAATCTCAATAGATCTATAGTGTTTCAGAAACAGATGATCTGATACCAATATGTATTAAAATTAATTTATGTGATTATTATTAAATAATCAAGTGCATTTCTCCCTCTCTCTCTCTCTCTTCTCTCTCTTTCTACTTCATAGAAATATTGTATTCAGGGAAAAAACAGGATAAATAATTAAATAGCTTTGTATAAATAAAACTGCTTTAGCTTGAAGGAGATATACACACATACACACAAGTAGACATGTCTATATGGAAGGCATTCTACAACTGGCCACCAGAACCAAGGATTCTGTCCCTCATAGTCTGCCTAGCCTTTGGAGGCAGAAGTATCAGGAAGGATCTCAGAGAAATCTCTCAATCAGAATGTTTTAGAGGTTTTTTATAAGTAAACACTAGCACTTTGAGTTATGTTCATAAAGAAAATGAAAACCAGTGGAAATTACTGGGTACACAACTACAGTGTTCCAAGTGTTGCATTCCAGTTAACAATCTGGCTAGGTTTGCCAAGCTGACAACTGGTGGGAGGGTTGGTGGCAGGAACTTGGGGTGTGTGACATTGGTTGTGCTGCCTCATCACTTCAGGGGAAACCTAGAAGGGACATAGGGTAGCTCTAGGAATCACCAGAAGGAATGTCTGGGAATGGCTAGAGCTACCCTACATCCCTTCCGGGCTTTTCCAGTAAATGCTGCTGCAGTGCAGCTGATGTCACAGTTAAAAAAAATCCTGCCACTGCTCAGAACAGGAATGGGCAACCAGAGATGCCAACAAGCTGTCTCCTGTCATAAAGCAAGGCCTGGCAGCCCTAAAACTTGGGGCACGATCATACGCACCCATTTGCGACACAAGGACGATTCCCCGCCGGCTCAAAGTGGCGCGATCACACAAGCACATCCGGGAAGCGTCCTGCAGCCAGTGTCAAAGTGTCGCAAACTGCTTTGAGCTGGTGGGGAATCCGCTTATTTAGCTACCAGTGAAAAGGCAGTCTCAAATGGTTTGCGACGGCCCAGAACTGACCTTTCCTGGTGTGATCGCTCCAGCGCAAACAAGTGGCGTTGGGGAGTGGGCTTTTTGTTTTTCCCCCCCTCCCATCCCGGTATGCGCATCATCAGATGACCCCGAGGGTGGAGAGGCAAATCATCGATCCCTTGTAGAAGCAGATAAGCGCACTGAAAACAGCCGGGGGGAAAAAACCCAACTCGCCCGCGGTTGCGTGTGATCACACAGCGGCGGTTCGCCCTCACAGGTCCATGGACCTGTAAGATCCCGCAAAAGCGGCGCAAATTGCGCCGGCACAAATTTGTGTCACTTCCCGTTTGGCTTGTCTTGCTCATGTGGACAGGGCCTTGATGTTGCTTTTTTAAACAGTTGAAGTATCCACATGCTTTTGATAGGTAGTTTCTGAACTATCCCTGTATGTGGCAGGTAAATAGATAGTCGAAAAAGAGAACATATATACTTAATGTCAGTTCAACAAGCAACTTTATTATGTTAATAATAGTTTGTATTGGTATAGTCATTGGCTACCCAGGTACACTCTTGCTTTCCTCATCATATGAAATGTTAGCACACTCCCAAGAACAGTACAGTCAAAGTAAGATTCTTGGGAATAAGTAGAGTGTATGGAATGAGAACCATTAAACAAATCAATGAGCAGATTGCCCCAGAAAGGATTTTTCATATGTGTTACAAAGCTTTCAGAGCTGAATATTTGAGACACTTCAGTTCTTTGTGTTGGTTAGACATCTACAGTCTTTGTGTTGGTTAGACACTGAGCCAGGGATAAATTCAGAGGTTACTGTTTCTAAGTTCCATGCTAACATTTTTTGTAGTTTTTTTAAAAAGTTATCTTCAGTCTTTTTGTTCCTTTTTAAATGGAGAGGTTTTCTGGGGAATTTGTTTAATTGTATATAGAAGCCCAAC
Source organism: Lepidodactylus listeri (assembly GCA_029233225.1). Lineage (NCBI taxonomy): Eukaryota > Metazoa > Chordata > Lepidosauria > Squamata > Gekkonidae > Lepidodactylus > Lepidodactylus listeri. Next base: position 118,063,427 of record JARCFY010000001.1, read on the forward strand.
TGATCTCATTCACAAATCTGTCTGTATGCATTGCATAATTATCTAATCATAACTGAAACAAATAAGCATTGGTTGTTTTGTAGTGGAATGAGTTGCTTGCTGGCTTTTGCAGTGTTACTGAATTACACCATACAGGGCTTCTGCACTTAATTCTGACCTCTTAGGAACCTTTTCACATTTAAATGTGTAAGAATGCTGTACTCTTTGATCTAGCTACACTCCCTGGCTCAAAATTGCTTTACTGAGTCCTTTTCTAATTATCCTTGTACAAAAGTGATTTCGTCTCCCTATCACTGTATAATCCTTAGCGACTGAGGGGTCAATACATCCAAATGCTCAGTGAAGTCCACACACAGCAGTAAATCAGGACAGAGATGACACAGAACTTGCAGGAGTCCTCAGGTGGGATGTAAAGGACAAAAAAAGGATTTCATTTCTGAAACTTTGATAGGTCCCGCCATCTTTTCACCCTGAAGCATAAAGTTCAGTGCTGTGAATTCACATGGGTTACCATGTACAATATCAGGATTAAATTAAAGCATGGGGTAAAAAACATACTGTAGGGGGGAAATACAGCTTATAGCAACAGCTCAGCATGAAAGTGAATATTGTATTATTCCAAATTCAGTACCTTTGTAATGTTTGTCTCTCGTTCTCAGTGGGAATATGGATTTCATATACTGTACTCATAGAGATCGGAAGTCACAGGCTTAGCTGTTTTCAGATGTGGAAAAATCATTACAAATATTTTTTTTATTATAACAGTAATCCTTCCCCCTTTCCCCATTCTTATGTTTTCCTGCAAAAGAATCTTATATACAAGTATTGACTTATATAAACCAATAGATCCCAGTATCCTCAGATGGAATTGTATTTTATGCAGTAGAAAAATGTTGCTATTGTTATTACTATAATTATTACTACTTTTGCTACTACTACATCTACCTTGCGTAAATCTGAGAATGCTTGAAGAGTGCATCAAGTGCCATATCAGATGAGCCCTTCCTACTTGTATAAGAAGACATCCGTGTCCATTATTTTTATGGAATTCATGTTAAAAATGATTATCACTTATTTAAAAGTCTGCCGTGTAATTAATTGGGGACATTTTAAAAATATTTTTTTCAATTAATAAATTAGTTGCACACCTAGTTTATAGTCGGTGAGTATTGCACTTTTTCTATAAAAAATATAGTTGTTGAGTTTATTTGCAGATATTTTTAGTGTGTGCTGTTACTGTTAAGCATCTGTCATGTTTTTTTTTTCAAAGGCATACATCTAATAACAAGCAATTAAAATATTTTCAGAAAGCTGTGAAGGTCCTTCTTGGATTGTTGGCTGGGAAAATAACTAACAAAAAACATCTGGCTTGTTTAGATAGTACACATTGGCTTTTGAGTATAATAAATGCATCTGTTTCCAACTTTTTACCAAAGTTAAAGGGAGCAATAGTTGCTAAACACACACACACAAAAGTTTAAAAAATCATCAGACAAATAAAGGGGACTGCTCATATTGCAAAAATGGGGGGGTTACACAACCAGTCAGTTTTAATACAAGTAGCATTGGATTCTGGCACATTGGAAATGTTATGACAGTATTGGCTTCTGTGGGATGTCACAGTTGCATCAATGAAAATGGAGCTATTTAAGGGAGTTAGGAAAGAAGACATGAAGAATAACTTAGTGGCACTGGCAGCATACAGAATTCATGAACAACTTTTGAAGCAAACAATACTCAGGCTTGAATACTCCCAAGTTCTTAAAATAGCCCTAACGGGGGGGTGGGGGAGGGAAATCTCCTGATCTTTCAAGAATGGCCCAGCTATTTACCGTATTTTTTGCTCCATAAGACGCACTTTTTCTCCCCCAAAAAGTGGGGGAGAAAGTGTATGCGCCTTATGGAGCGAATACTGCCTGGGAAGAACCCCCCTCCCTCCCCTGTTCACCTTTCCTGGACCGCGGCATGGCCTTCCTCTCTACATCACACGGCTGCCGCTCAGCCCAGCTCGGCAGGGCTGGGGGGGTTTTCTTGCGTGCGCCCTTTCCCCCTCCCAATTACATGCCCCCCCGCCCCCCGGGGCGTCCACCTTTCCGCAGAGCCGACGATCAGGAGGACGAGGACAATGGCGGGCAGGTGAGCCATGCTCTCCACAGGGCGGCCGGCCACTTCTCTTCCTGGCCGGCGCACGGATCATGTGACGGGCGGCGGTGTGACAATGCGCACTGCTGACCCGGGGCATGTGGGATGCCCCCAAGGTGTGAAAAAGTGCCACCCCTGCTGGGGATCCAAATGGGCTTCTGCCCTTGCAGCTTGCACGACAAACCCCCAAAGGGTGGTTCTTCTTGGCACACAAATAATTAAAAAAAAACATGAACAGCCTTTGCTGCAGGAGGCGGGATCGCTTTTTCTCGGAATGGGGGAAAGGGGACCCGAGAGGCTCCGAGTGCAAACAGGAAACAAAAAGTGGGAGGGGAAGGGGGAGATTTGTGGTCCTTTTGGAGGAAGCAAATCCTCTGTAGGTCTACCCAGAAGTAAGTCCCGTTTTGTTCAGTGGGATTTGCTCCCAGGCACTTTCGAATTTGGGGGTGGGGGTGGAGCGTGGAAAGGGGGCGGGGTTCGAGGAGGGGAGGGTGTGCATCACCCAAACCCCCGTCTGAAAACAGCCATTTCCGGAGTCCACCGGCTCGTCGGCCCGACCGACTCAGCTCGTCGGCCAAGTCTGACGTGAGCGACTCCTTCACCCGGGATGTCGCGGGACGGGAGAGGTAGGAAGCGAGCCCGCAGCGCCGCCGGCAGATCCCCCCATCGAAGCTCCCCGCCGCCGCCGCCTCTGCGGGAGGACTGGGCTCCATCCGCCGAGCAGCGGGGGCTCAAGGCTTGCCCCCGCCCTGCCTTCGCCTCACCAGCCCGTCGGTCCCCTGCCGCCGCGCCAGCCGCCTGCCCTCGCTAGCCCCTCGCCGGCACGTCCCGCTCCCGGCCAGCGGCAGCCAGCAAGCCCGGGACGCCAGGCGCATCCTGCCCGCCCAGGCGGCTCTGCCTGGCTTCGCGGCCCCTGCCGCCCGTCCTCCAGACCCGGCTCGGCCCACGGGTGTGATGGCGTCTCCAGAGCAGCGGCCGGGAGCCCCTCCGGTGCCCGCCGCCGTCACTTTCTGCCACCCCACAGGTGGCTCCGCAGCATCTCCAACTTGGAAGTTGCCATAGTGACTCCAGACACACCTGGCGGTGGTGGCTCGTCCTTAAAGGGTCCGCCGGTGCTGGGCCCTGTCTCCCCTGCCTGCCTCGTCGCGCCCAGGGCCCGTCTCCCCCGCTTGGAGGCTTTGGACAAGGGAATGAGTGGCCTGGCTGCGTGAGGACCGAGCTCGAGTCACCATTCATGCCACCCTCCTTCCCTGTCCTCTGCAGCCTGGGGAGGTTGGGCGATGGAGACAGCGGAGAGCGGGGCAGTTCCAAGACAATGTGGGGTTGGGGGAGGGTTGTGTGGAGACCAGGGAGGGCCAAAAGACACATGACCAGGAGGTTCTAGGTCAAATCAAGCCTGAACTTTCCCTAGAAGCTAAAACGACTCAACAGAAGCTGGTGTACTTTGGTCACATCATGAGAGGGGCAAGAGTCCCTGGGAAAGGCAGGAAGGCTGGGGAAAGTGGAAGGCAGCAGGCAAAGAGGAAGACCCCTGGACTGACCCGGTGAAGGAAGCCAGGGCCCTCAGTTGGCCAGGGGCAAGCGAAGCTGTGCAGGACAGGATGTTTTGGAGGTCATCCATTCACAGGGTCACCGTTAAGTCAGGGGTGAGGGTGGCACCTAACAGACACTCAAGTGAAAGGGGATCAGACCACTGGCTTCACACCCCAGTCCTCCCAGCTACAAACAGCTCCCTGTGGGTGGATCTGCACCACTGCCAGCTGGCCCATTGAAACCGTGCCCTTTCTGGATTTTCCTGTCTGGATGAAGGATTGCAATAGCACAACAGCCAATGCCCTGTGGCATTCTGTACATGTTAAAAACACTAATTTATTAAATTTAAACATTAAAATATACCCCAATTTTGCTGGTGCTGCTGCTTCTTGTGTGTGTGTGGGGGGGTGTCTGCCTCTGTGCCAGGAAAAGCTTAATCACTGCAAGTTTCTCCATCTCAGGCTGCTTGTGAAAGGCAACTTCTTATTTTGGAGCACAGCTTCCCCCACTTCTAATTTTGCAGGATTTTCCTCCAGTCTATTCAGTTGGTCATGGTGGTACCTGAACAGAAGCCATTTTTGTTCAGCAGCGCTCTGTTTAAGTTTGCAAAGTGCAGACGAGGCCCTGCTCCCCTGCCCAGATTGAACAGGCCTGTGTTCTGTGCTCAGCTGGGGTGGAAGGTGACTTGAGCTACAGGTGTCTGTGCTGCGGGTGAGCTCTGAAACTCTTTTATCCAGCTGGAGTCTGGAACTAGAGTTGCCAACCCTGGGCTGGGAAATTCTGGAGATTTGGGGGTACAGATTGGTGAGGGTGAGGTTTGGAGAGAGGAGGGACCTCAGCAGGGTTTAATGCATAGAGTCCACCCTCCAAAGCAGCCATTTCCTCCAGGGAAACTGGAGAACAACTGGAATTCTTGGAGAAGTCTAGGCCCCACCGCCCCCAGGGGTGCCCACCTTTCCGGGGTCCACCGGCTCGATGGCCCGACCCCCCTCCACTGAGGAAGACAAAGCCAGTCCCGCCCCCGGCCCCGCAGGACAACAATTGATTTGGCACCCAGATGGAGAAGGAGCCACGATGCGCATGTGCGACAGGGCAGGATCCACTGCGCGGGACTGGCGGGCGGGCTGGGCAGACCTCCTGCGCCTGGAATGCTGCACCGGGTGGTGGGAGGGGAGGGGGAGCCTTTCCTCCCTCCCTCCATGGTGCCCTTCCAGCCTCTCGTTTGCGGGATGCGCTGCCTGCGTGGGATCTCTGGGGAGCTGCAATGATGAGCCGCCCACAGCAGCGACTCAGGCGTCACATGATCCAGCGTGGGCTGCAGAAAGAAGGCTGGGCAGTGTTCCCTTTAAACTGAATCTGTGTGAGCTAGCTCACAGTTTTTTAGCCTCCCGCTCTCAGATTTCTGTCTTAGCTCAGGAAGGAGGGCTCCAGAGCAAAATGATTCACGCAGTCGCCAAATCGCTGGCTCACAACTTTAATTCCAGTGGCTCACAAAGTGGAACTTTTGCTCACAAGACTCCACAGCTTAGAGAGAGGATTGGGCAGGAGTCGGGAAAACCCTGAGGAAGGGGCCGGGGGGAGAGACCTCAGTAGGGTAGAATTGCCATGGCCTGCCACCCTCCAAAGCAGCCAGTTTCTCCAAGAGAACAGATCGCTGTAGAACCCCCCCCCCCCGCCTCCTCTGCCCACCTTTCCCAGCCGGCTTGGGGAGAAGCCCCATCCTTCCCCCCTCACCATTCCTGGGCTGCGGGGGGGGGGGAGGTAGGGAGGGAAGAGCTGGGCCTGAGTGGCATTAAGCCACTCGGGCCCAAGCAAGGGGGGGGGGAGGGAAACACCTTGTCTGTCTGTCTTTCTTTCTTTCTCTTTCTGACTGTCTGTCTTTCTTCCTTCTCTCTCTCCTCCCTCCCTTCCTGTTCCTTCCTTTCTTTCTTCCTTCCTTTCTGGCTGTCTTTCTTTCTTTCTATCTTCCTTCCTTCTCTCTCTCCTCCCTCCCTCCCTCCCTCCCTGTTCCTTTCTTTCTTTCTGTCTTCCTTCCTTCTCTCTCTCCCCCCTCCCTCCCTCCCTTCCTGTTCCTTCCTTCCTTCCCTTCTTCCTTCCTTCCTTCCTTCTCTCTTTCCTCCCTCCCTCCCTCCCTGTTCCTTTCTTTCTGTCTGTCTTCCTTCCTTCTCTCTCTCCCCCCTCCCTCCCTCCCTTCCTGTTCCTTCCTTCCTTCCCTTCTTCCTTCCTTCCTTCCTTCTCTCTCTCTCCCCCCTTCCTTCCTTCCTTCCTTCCTTCCTTCCTTCCTTCCTTCCTTCCTTCCTTCCTTCCTTCCTTCTCTCTCTCCCCCCTCCCTCCCTCCCTCCCTTCCTGTTCCTTCCTTCCCTTCTTTCTTTCTTCCTTCCTTTCTTCTTTCTCTCTCTCCTCCCTCCCTCCCTCCCTCCCTGTTCCTTTCTTTCTTTCTGTCTTCCTTCCTTCCTTCTCTCTCCTCCCCCTATCTATCTATCTACCTACCTACCTTCCTGTTCCTTCCTTCCTTCCTTCCTGTCTTCCTTCCTTCCTTCTCTCTCCCCCCTACCTACCTACCTTCCTTCTCTCTCTCCCCCCACCTACCCCCCTCCCTCCCCCGCTCACGTTTCCCGGGCCGCGGCATCGCCGCTGGCTCGGGGAGAAGTTTCATCCCTCCCCCCCTCACCATACCTGGGCTGTGGGGGGGGGGGAGGTAGGGAGGGAAGAGCTGGGCCTGAGTGGCATTAAGCCACTTGGGCCCAAGCGGGGGGGGGGAGGGAAACACCCTTTCTTTCTTTCTTTCTTTCTTTCTTTCTTTCTTTCTTTCTTTCTTTGTCTGTCTGTCTGTCTGTCTGTCTGTCTTCCTTTCTGTCTTCCTTCCTTCCTTCCTTCCTTCCTTCCTTCCTTTTCTCTCTCTCCTCCCTCCCTCCCTACTTTCCTGTTCTTTCCTTTCTTTCTCTTCCTTCCTTCTCTCTCTCTCCCCCTACCTACCTTTCTTTCTTTTTTTCTTCCTTCCTTCCTTCTCTCTCTCTCCCCTTCCTCCCTCCCTACCTTCCTGTTCCTTCCTTCCTTCCCTTCTTTCTTCCTTCCTTCCTTCCCTCTCTCCCTTCTTCCTTCCTTCCTTCCTTCCTTCCTTCCTTCTCTCTCTCTCCCCCCTTCCTTCCTTCCTTCCTTCCTTCCTTCCTTCCTTCCTTCCTTCCTTCCTTCCTTCCTTCCTTCTCTCTTCCCCCCCACCTACCTACTATTTGGTTCAGAATATTTTTTCCCCCTGTTTTCCTCCTCTAAAACTAGGTGCGTCTTATGGCCAGGTGCGTCTTATGGCCAGGTGCGTCTTATGGAGCGAAAAATACGGTATATGTATGTACCTGTTAGGTTGATATGTTGCTTCAGTGGCAACAACTCTAACTTTATAGCTGTGAAAATTGACAGGTCTGTGTCTTCTGCATACAAATGTTACAAAGTAGACTAGAAGAGTTAAAGTGCAATCCTCAGCAGCTTTGCACAGAATCCTACTCAGGTCTACTCAGTGGGGTTATTCCCAGACTACAAATCTGCAAGTAATGTCCATAGATTTAGAAATATTATCCCTGGGATGAATGTTCCTTATCCTGGAGAGGCCATTTTCAACATCACCATAGCTTCTGTAATGTAGTCTTCAGCTCTCATCAGTCATGGTTTCAACAGCCACATAGAGCCTTCCAACATAATGGCTCTGATCTAGACCATGAATAATCCCATGGCCTTGGAGAACATATTACAAATGTGATGTGGTAAAACATAGTAAAGCACTAATTTTATTGAGTTTTTAATCACAGCTAATTCTCCCCCCACCCCAGTACATTTCAATACAATATTGGTTTGGGACCTGTTCCCCATTCATTGGTTTTTACTTCAGTTCAAATGTTATGTAAAGTTCTGATGTTTACTTTGGGAGACTTGAGAAGCTGTACAGTTGGCAAAGTTATTTAGACATAGTTTGAAGACTTTTGTATTAGCAATGAGTACATGGCTAATCATTGGATACTACTGAGTAAAAATACTGTCAAGTCCATTGGCTTCTGATTTATTTATTTTATTTGTACCCTGCCCTCCCCGTTGAAGCAGGTTGATGGATTCAGCTCCAAGTAAACAGGTGTAGTAGTGGACAACAAAGCTGTGGTTCCTGAGCACACTGATCTAAGTGTCTGTTCCTCTAACATCACTTAGTCTGAGGTAGATGTGTTTAGGTATGATTTGAAATGTAAGGATAATTTTATGGCATTCCAGTAGATATACGGTTTCCCCCCTGTCTGTGCATATGCAGCAGCTATAGTTTCTGATTGGGATGAGCTCAGATACTGTTATTAACATACTGCTGTAAGGCTTGGAAAAAAAATCTCAAAGCAAACATCTATTATTTCACAGTTAGTGCAGTTTTTATGACACTGTTAAGAAGAGCAAACATATTTCGGGGGACAACATTTCAGTTTGATTAGCTTGGTATTACTTTTCTTTAATTGGGTGGCTTTCCACTTTGAAATAATTTGTTCATTTGTTTCATTATGAAAATTGTATTTAATATTGGAAGTATAATTGCAAAACAAAATTCCTCAGTTAAATTCTTCATTTGGTTTTTCTACATAAATATTTTTGAGCATATTGTATCTTCTTAATAAGTTAGTCTCTCGGGTTATGTTTATCTGTATCTCCCTTGTACAATAATAGCATTCTGCTAAAAAAAAATTTTAAATACCATATAATGAACTTTTAGAAATCATTACTACAATTTATGGCTATAACCATGGATTAATTTAAAAAATCTTATGAAATAAGCTTATTATGGTTATTAGCAGTGACATGTCAAACAGATCCTCCTTGTTCAGTGGCTGTATACTTCTAATGACTGGATGCAAACAATGAGTCAGGACTATAACACCATGTTCTATTGCCTGTTGTATTCCCATAGAAAGTGGCCAGTCTCTTTGGAGGCAGAATGCAGCACCTCATGAACTTTTAATCTGATTCTGCAAGACCATTTATGTTACGTTACTTATTTATTTAAAATATTTATAGCCCACCTTATTTCCTTGGACCCAAGGTGACTGACAGTACAACTACCAGTTGCAAGGACACAAAACATAAACATCAGTTAGCAGATTAAGACACACACTTTGTGAATCTCCTAAAATTAATTTGCAGAATAAAAATAGTTTGAATACTGCAGCATCTGAATAAATGTGTAGCTTTGTTCTCCCATGTCCATATTACTATCTCATCCCTAATTAGAGGATTCCAGAGCTTTGAATTTCTATTTTTTCCCTCAGCCTCCAATATCTGATAGAATTCAAGTCAAAATGGATGTTGTGGCAGACTTATTTATTTATTTATTTATTTTTCGTATTTATATCCCGCCCTCCCCGCAAGCGGGCTCAGGGCGGCTTCTAAGCTCTGTGACTAAGTGGCCACTGGCAATCAGGAGGTCAGTGCTGGTCTCCAGAATTTTCCAGAATGTGAGGTGGAAAGAACAGCCTACACAGTTTACAGTATCACTTTTAAGAGCTGTGACAAAATCCATCGTTCACAGTACTATAATCTTTTGAATCCACAGGTATGTAGGACATACATAAAACATTTGCAGGTGAGATTTGAAGTGAGGTGACATCACTATGGAGATTTCATCTAACTCTGTTCACCTTTTCATCAGGTGAGAGTGTGGCTGTGCTGAACTACAGTAATGTCTGCAGACAGTAATGAGCTACATAAGAGGAAGTCAGGAAAGCTCCGGCTCTCCTGGCCCTCCACAAACTATGCAAAACTGAAGTATTCTAGAGGGCTTTTCTGCCCAAGCAATAAGGTTGCACTGCACAAAATGGTTCACAACTTACTTTCAGATAACTTTGTATATCATTCCCCCCCCCCCCCAATTAAGAACATTTTATAAGCTTTCAAGAAACCTAGTTGCCATGTACATAGTCTGGAAAGCACAGATAAAGACTTTAAAAACAAACAAACATACAGATATCTTGTGCACTACAAAAGATTAGAACATAGCAATTTTGAACAGGGTAAGTTTGAAGGGAAAAGCTAGTACAAATAGAAAATCATTATAGACACAGTTGTAAGTGACATGTACAGGAAACATTGTTGAAGTTAAAATTACTAAAGTATGCATATACTATTTTTATGAGAAAGAAGTGGCCCTCTTCTTTCTGGATCCACTGCCCATTTGAGGGAGACTCCCATCTTCTTGTTGGGTTTAATGATATGCACAGGAAAGTGAGGGATGGAATGATATTAGCATGACTAGAAGCTGTTTTCACTTTTATCATACTGACTTGATTTATGGCTCATTCTTATAGAGTCCGAATAATTTCATCCTATTTCCGTTTTACATCCAGAATATGGGGTTGGTGTAACCTCTTAAATTCTGCTTTAATAATCATCTCTAAAAAAAGAGTCTAGATTATTGATATCTGACATAATATTTTATATGCATCATTACAGGAAATATATTATTTGCTATAACAGACAGAGCAAGTTTGTGCACATCATCACAACAAAATGAATATTAAGAATAAATAGTTCATTTTTTTCATCAAGTTAAAAAAAATTGCCATACAGTTACTGTTTGCTAAAAGAAAAAACAGAAAACTTGCTGCTTGGAACAATGGAATGCATGAAGACTCGTGAGTAGTTTTATCAAGAGACTGATCTGATATTACTTCAGTGATGAAATTGACTGATCAGCTCAGGTACCACACTTGAACATTTCCAAAATTTATGGAATGCAAAGTATCTTCCCTGAGTTATGAAAAAGGGCTATCATAACTTGTGAAATTGGAATCTGGACTGGCTGTGAACAAAGTAATAAATCTAATCAACCCCGGTATGACAAGGCTTCTCTGTAACTAGACAGGCATTTCTGAAAGGTTTAATATTACCTCAAACAAACCTCCAGTGGGACCAATAGTGTTGGGCCTCTGTCCTGTTCTAGTTTAAGGTTTATTAAGAGCTTGCCAGTTTTATTGGTTCTAGGATTTTTACAGGTGCCTTGATTTGAGATTCTACCTTTTTCCAGTGCTCATTAGTTGTAGTAACCTTTCTAAACTTGGCCTTCGGGGAGCACAGTGACTGTGACAGATGGTGAAGGGAAAGAATTGCACTGGGACACTGGTTTTTGCTTTGTCTCTGCCTCACTCTTATTTTGAATTCTGCTTGCTTGCTCCTTCCCTCCCTGATGTTAGATTACAAGTCACTTATGAAACAACAGTATTTTCTCAGTTGAGTTTTTTCTTTGCCAAGCATAAGTTTTAAAAAATAAAGGAGTATATTTTTTTCCAGGAAAAATAAATGCATGGAATGTAGTTCTCTGTTAACTCCAATTATTTACACACATTATTTCACTAGACCGTAAGTGTAGAACGAGGATGGATACTTCTACCCTTCAGAGTCAGAATCCCTGTACACATTTAACATATCAGTTTACATTATTGAGGGTAGCTCTATGCAGTCAGAAAAATCAACTAGTGAAGGATTGCCTGCATTAGCTAGTTTGGAATGCAGAAGGAATAGGGATGTATATTTGAATAGGACCACAGTGTGTGTGTGTGTTTGAGGGGGATCCCTACATAGGGTTGCTAGCCTCCAGGTGGGGCCTGGGATCTCCCACTTTTACAACTGATCTCCAGCTGACAGAGACAAGCTCCCTGGAGAAAATGGCTGCTTTGAAGGGTAGACTCTATGGCATTGTACTATGCTGAGGCCCCTCTCTTCCCCAAATCCCGCCCTCTCCTGGCTCTACCTCCAAGTCTCCAGGTATTTCCCAACCCAGATTAGGCAACCCTATCCCTACATATGAAAAATATTTAGGGAGAAAAGTTCGGCCTTCATTGTGACATCCTTGCTTTCCATTTGTGGGATGAAAGTACATTCAGTAGTACATTCAATATGAGTTTTCCATATGTAACCTGAAGTACTACTGTTCAGGAAACCAACACAGGTTGTACAGACTGGCTGTTGTTGAATTGTGTTTGGGAATGGGATTATACAATACACAGAAAGCATTCAATGTCTCTCTTCTCCAGTTCCTGATAATCTGCCAGCCTGGACTGAAGAAAGGTATTTCCTGCTTCAAGACACATGTTTTAGGGTTACCAACTGATCTCCAGACAACAGAGATGAGTTTACCTGAAGAAAATGCCCACTTTGGAAGGTGGATTCTATGGTATTATACCCCATTAAAGTCCCTCCCCTCCTCAAACTCCACCCTCCTAAGGTTCCACCCCTCCCCATCTCCACATATTTCCCAGCATGGAGCTGGCATCCCTAATGAGTATTTAGTTGCATTCAAAACCATATTGATTCAGCAGATAGTTAGGTGTCACCTCCATTTATGTTACACCAAATCTGATGAATCAATGTACTTTTGAATTTTCTTATCTTTCCTTTGTCTTGCAATATTTTAAATACTGTGAAAAACAACAAGTTTAATGGAAACTAGATTCTTGCCACTCTGCCCCAGCATTCCAGTCTCTACCAAACATAAATTGGGATTTCATAATTTACCCAGTCAGATCACAGTCAATGTGTAGCTCTGCACACAATAGCTCTAGCTCAAAATGGTTGCCATTCTAGTGTGGGTGTACATCATGTATCATTATGTTCATTAAAATCAATTATCATTGGACAGCCCCCAATTTGAATAATAGAATCATAGAATCACAGAGTTGGAAGGGGCCATACAGGCCATCTAATCCAACCCCACGCTCAATACAAGATCAGCCTAGAACATCCCTGACAAGATTTGGCTCATGCCCAGCTCACCAGATGCAATTAGGAAGATGTACAAATGCATGGTTGAATGCATTTGGATGTCTGTATGCTTTCTTAAACAATTACACTTTCTTGTGACACCATGATGTGCCACTACCACCACCTGTTTCTGCCTACATTTTTAAGGGCACATAGGAAAATGGAGGGAAAATATTTGTATTAGAATTTCGAATTGAAGCTTACTGCTTAGTGTTTCAGTGTTTAACGTGGTTAATTTTGCAGTCAGATGCCACTGAGTGCCTAGACACAAAAAGCAGGAAGTGCAATCTAGTCGTTGTCATGTCATTTGAAGGATACATCCAATTTTTAGGGCATAAAGAAGAGACAAAGAGCAGGTGCTTCCACACTTCATGTGTCAGTTAATTTACTGCTGCCTCTTCTTTCATAGCCAAGGTTATTTACTTCCTGAACTGGCAAAACTTCAGGAGCCAAGAAACTACTGTATGGGTATGAAACAGTCAAATCAGAAACTGCCATCAAGGGAACTTGAACAGGGTATATTTATTTATTTATTTAAGATATGAAAATAGGGCAGTGGAGTGTGGGCTTGTTCTTTTAACTTCTTTGGCTAAAGTAATCTTGTTCAGTGGAATAAAATTCCAAATTGACCTGTACAGATTATAGTTTTGGGACTAATTTAATGATTATGGTTATGAACTTTATACAGTAACTAGCTAAACTCTAAAATCATTGTATGCATCTTACAGCTCTTTGACTACATCCTGGAGGTGTCAAAGAACATTTTCTTTGTGGTCTTGCATTTAGCGGCCATGCCTTGAAAATGAAACACAGCACAATGTGTTCCAGGCTAGTTCATCCTAGGTTTTGGTGCAATAGTGGGATCTTTGTAAATTCTGTCATATAGAATACTAGTTACTAGAGTCAGCTAGGGATTTGACAATTTCCCATATGCATTGAGTGGACTGACATTTGCTTAGTTGTAACAAGCTGCCATACTATGGTGCCATGGGGGCTTTTGGACTTGATTTAAGAGTGCTGACACTAACTGCTTGTTGTTTCATATTTTAGAACTGTCAGGAAAGCAACAAATATCATTGCAAAATTATTTGGTTGTTTTAAATCACAGAGAAGGATGATTCTATTGACAACATCAAATCAAAAATCGAATTGCTGGTCCATCAATGTTTACATGGATGATGGGAGAGATCTTTGTCAATATTTATATAATTGATGATAGGCCAGATATAACAGAAGGGCAAATGTGTAGTCTGTTGAAATATAATCCACTCTGTGTGTGTTGTAATGCAAATCTGTGACTGTATCTGTAGACATCCCTCTATGAATAAAGTGTTCTGTTCCAAAACAAGCTGTAGTTTATACTAGTTTAAAGTAGCCACTCCATGCACTAGTTGGCACAAAAAAGGTAAAGAAACAGGTTTGTGTCGGGGGGGGGGGGGGGGGAGCAAACCAGCAATACGTTTTGTGGGATTCTGCATGGAAGACCAGATGGTGTTAAATTGCCAAGATGTTTAAAAGGGAATGTTGTCAAGTTCAACATTAATTAATTTATTTTCTTTAACACTTACAGCTCACTCCTAAACTCTACCCCTAATTGGCTTAGGATGCTTATTAAGCCTGAGACCAGTGTCACTCAAGATACACACCAGTGTATCTGGATGTACTGCAGTGCTGCACCAATGTAACCCCAGTGACTGTGTTGGACTGAATACTGTTAGGGGCATGTTGTAGTAAAGCAGGAGTTAGTCAACCTTTCCAGCCCTGGACATGCCTCTGAGTCCAGTTCATTGTTACACTACCAGAAAACATATCACATTTTTATAATATCCCATAAAAATCCATGTAAGTGAAAAATACCAACTTGTCTGCAGGCAATCACAGCCCTACAGAGTAGCATATAAACCACTGATAGGACATCCATGTGATAATAGCGCATGTGGCACGAGTTACATCTGTCTATTGCTATGATGATTGCACCCAGAACACTCATGGAGTGGGGGTGGAATCTCAACAGCAGACCCTACACCCAAAGAACCAGGAGACAAAATAACACCACTCTGTTCAGAACCCTTATAGAGACTCCAGCACAGGACACCAAATGGTCAGTCCCTGCCACTGAGTGGGCAAGAACAAGGATAATTCTCACACACAGGTAACCAAGGGCTTCCTGCCTCATTTTGGATTGCAGCAGCTATTCTCCTTGTACCTCCTTTGTTGCCTCAACAACCTTGTCTGTACAATAGTTGCTAATATTAAGTAAGTACAGTACAGAAAATGAATGATGTTGGCATACATCTTGGCACTAATTTACCATGCCAGCATCAGAATACCGTTCTATTGTTACCCCCCTCTCTTTCAAGTGGGCACACAGGAAGAACAGCTATAGTCCCAGACAATTGCTGATCACTCCACTCCAATCTGTGGTGCTTCTGACCAAGCACCTGTGGCCTTGCAGGATCAGAGTCCCTATGGAACTGCCCCAGCAGACAGTACAGACACAGCTCCAGTGCAACCACCTGCAAGGGTGGCTTGGCTCAGGGGCAGCTCACCATGCAGCAACTGCCATGGGAGAGGTGGAGCTGCAGACACTGCCAGAGCACCACATGCAGACCTTTGGAACCCATTTGCTCTTTGCTATTACTGTGGAACACTGTCCGTTACTGTCCTTTTGGGGTTTTTTGGACTGTTTTTAGGCAACCATCTAAGGCCCAATTTACACCTCCGCTCTGAAGTAGTTTGACAGCTGTCTTTTCCTACGCTCATTTCATGCTAGTTTCAAATTTCACTCCCTGGGTCTGAAGAGTACTAAACAACAGGATTTGTTTAAAGCAGTATAATGCTAGCTTGACCACAGGAGGGCAATTAATGAATGTAAACAGTAATTTTTAAACTAGAACAAGTGTGGTTTGAAACTAGAAACAGGTATAGATGGGGTTTTTTGAAACTAGAATGATTCCAGCGGGAAAGACAGATGTAGATTTGACCTAGAAGTGGGAGAGTCCAGGAAGGAGTTCATTCCAGTACAGTGCTAACTGACTGCTGATGCTATTACATGATCAAGGGCTGCAGTGACCAGTGACCAACTAGCTGCTTCCCTGCATGGTTGCCAACTGTCTTGTATCCTAGTTCTGTATCATTGCAAGCTGCTTAACTGACACATTTTTGACCAGTATGCTTGTCCCTCTCATAGACATGCAGTGAGTGGGACAGCTCTGCCTGTGATTCCATGGTCTGTCAGTGCAACTTGCAAACTTACAGGAGCCTTGCTGAAACGAGAGTTGGCAACCCTGTTCATCTGTTTTGCTTTCAGTATTCTTGAAGTTATTCAATAAATGTGTGCATTGCTGTTCCACTACAGTTGCCAACTCTGGGTTTGGAAATTTCTGGAGATTTGGGGTGAATCCTGGGAGGGGAGGGTTTTGAAAGGGGAGGGAGCTCAGTGGGGTATAATAGTATTCTGTCCACCCTCCAAAGCAGCCAGTGATCTTTGTATTCTGGAGATCAGCTGTAATTCCAGGAGGTCTCCAGGCCCCACCTGAAGGTTGGCAATGTATGATTGATTTCATAGATAAGGATTTCATTGATAAGGATTGGTTTCCATCCCCTACTCCTTACTAAACTTGAGTATTTTCACATGGGGTTCACATAGGGAGACCAATGTTTGCACAGGACACTTTAAAAGTCCCCAGGTTCTTATGCATCAACCAACCATACTATGACTTTTGGTTTACTATGCTTGTAACTCCCCATTGTGCTCTCCCCTTTTCTGCTATCCTTCGGTATATATGGCTGTGATTGATGATGGGACAGCAGGCAGGATCCTGAGAACCTCTACAGTGTCATTTGTTTGCCTGGATGGGTATGTTGTTAGAAGACTGGTTCCAAGCATATGAGTTATGGATTCTGTTCTGGACTCTTCACTTGAAGTAGCTGCTGCTCAGCCTGTTGTTGGCCAAGAGGTGTGCTTTGCCTTTGTGACAATATTATCCTTAGTGGGAACCAAGTGGGAACCAAGTTTGACACTTGGTTACCTTTTCCCAGTGAGCTTCTGGGGAACTGACAGGAATGCCTACTGTGAAGGTGTTCTGTATCCCCTTGTTACTGCCCCGATGTCTGTGTTCCCATTTCCTAGCCAAAGGCTGGTGCTCCTGAGCCTCACCCACTCCAGCATAGTGGGTGCAGAGTGCTGGCTAGGTTTGTTGGCAATGCACCCAGATTAGGATTTTAGGTCTGGACTATTGTCTAGCAATTGCACTAAATTCCTGAGGTAGCGTTAGCGTATCTGCTCCATATGTATCTAGGTCATGGATCCCTTGGTGCATAAATACTGCATGCACATCAACTGGTAACCTGACACAGCACTAATGGTAACTTGGCACAACACTAACCACATAGAACCCTTTGTGAGTAAGAGTTTTAAATTGGTCTTGATGTAATATTACGTACTTAGGGAGTGAATGCAGAGTATCTAGAAGCACTGATATAGAATAAAGCTGCCATTTCCTCTCAGTATGTTAATGTTTGTAAATGTAATTTTAAAAAACAATTAACAACTACAGATACAGTTGTCTGGTCATTTTTCAAAGAATGTTTCAGAGTACTTTGAAACAGGAAGCAATTCAACATGTCTGGCACATACTGTATATTTGTTTGAGTAGCCAATGCAAGCTCTGCTGTGGTTCAGTGAAATAATAGTGAGATCAAGTACTCTACCATTGTTTGTAGTGTTGTGACTGCTAAATGAGTGATTCAGGGATATTCTGCATGCATTTAAACAAAGCTTCTGTGTTTTTAGTTATGGGATATAACACTTGCTTCACTGTGGACTTTTAAAATAGATATTGGCTTGTGACCCCTATAATTCTGTGATGTGTGGGATTATTGTGTTTTGTTTCTCTTTGTTCCTTCAAGCCATCACATGGGTCTTGGGGTTTTCCGATTTCTCTAATTCTGTCTCAGTATATACCAATTGAAAGCATTTAGTTGAGATTAAAGCAGATTGAATGAGATAATCCCTTTGAGTGAGCAGCTTCAAACAGCTCAGGCGCAGCTCTTTGGGGACATGAACTAACTCAACAGGAGCTAATTCCTGCTGCATTTCCCTGGTGGTGCATTAGACACATCACTTGTGTGTTATTTTTGTTTACTAGCCTTTCTCTCTCTCCCCCCTCTCGAGAGTACTGCAAGAAAGCAATAGCAGCCTAGGAAACAGGGATGAATACTTCTTGATTATCACATTAACTGTTAAACTATGTAGGGATATCATTCACACTAAAAATAGTAGTAGTAGTAGCAATAGTAGTGGTAATCCCAGTTGAAGCTACAGAAATAGTTACCTTGAGGAGAAGGAAAATATGATGTAAACAAGTGGAAAAAAGATGACTTCTTCCATCAAAACAGCAGTAGAATAAGACATCTATTCCCACAAGGTGCTGCCTCGGCATCGTTCTTCCGTTTCCCCCGATTACCTGCTTCAATTTCACACTATTTGCCGCGGGGTGCATTTTGACCCGCGGCTTCGCGCAATTTCCCCCGAGGCTTCAGTGATCCTGTTTTTTGAGGATCACTGAAGCCACAGAGGAAATCGGAGAAAATTGGGCGGAGCCGTGGATCAAAATGTGCCCCGCAGCAAATTGTGGGAAATTCAAGCAGGCAATTGGGGCAAAGAGAAGAATGACGCCAGGGCAGCACCTTGTGGGAAATCAGTCAGTGTTTTACTTCAGTTCTTTTGTCTACTAAAGTGGTATGCAATGTATCCTACATTGTGCTTACCAATCACAGGCATACACAGGAGTTTGTAAGCCGCTCTGAGACTCCCTTTGGTAGTGAAGGGCGGGCTATAAATCTCTTCTTCTTCAGATCAGGAAAATAGTAAGGGAGGAATGGATGAAGCCCCCTTCTTGTGCTGTACTCCCAAGGTGAATTGGGCCCTGGAACACTTAGGAACATTTGTTCCCTGATGCTACATGTGCCCTGATGCTGCAAGCCAAACTGGGGGCAGGGCCGTAGCCAGCAGTGGGGCATATGGGACAGCGCCCTGTATTGATTTTGCTGTGCCTCCCACCTGCGCTCCCGCTGGCCTAGTCAGGTCTCACGGCGGTGTCAGGGAGGAACACCTGCCGGGGGGGGGGGGGGGCTGGAGCGGCAGGGTGTCTCCAGCTTTTCTAAGGAGGCCAACCTGTCTCTGAAGATGTGCTTTCAGGAGGAAAGGGGTGCTTCTCTTCTATTGCCTACTGTCTCTTCTTTGGATTGAGGCCATGCTGCAGCTCTCCTGGCAGGGAAGGGTCACATGGTGGCCCAGCATGATGCCATCACATCTCCGGCGGCAGCAACAAGGAAGGCTATGAGGCGCTGGCCACCTTTGTGGGAGCCTTCGGCAGGCCAGAAGCCAAAAGAGGGTTGGGCAGAGGTGGAATTTCAACAGACGCTACGGGGCCGGGAAGGCGCAGCTGGCTGGTTTGCTGGCTGGCCTCCCGCCCTCCTCCGCCCCCACCCCACTTAGTGCTGCATTCGGGTGTCAAAAAGGTCTCCCCTGCCCAACCCAGGTTGAAAACCTTTTCACCAAGAGGCTGGCTAGCTGGAAACTACAAAAGGTGTTAAAGGCACCTGTGCACCTTTAACCTGGGTAGGCTACCACCAGTCCTTTTCTGTCCCTCCAGTCAGGAGCAAAGGACAAACTTCTGACCTTACCAGGATTAACTAGGGAGTCCTCCCTGCGAGGTTGACTCACAGCAGGAAACCCACAAGATAAAGGTAATGAACCGCCTGTCTTAGGCGCTAGATTTCTTATTGCAGCTGCAGAAACAAGAAACCAGAGCTTGGTGAATAAAATGTATTTTTATTAAGGTGCAATGAGTATTATTAAAAGGTACAAAGTTACTTAAATACTGTCAGGAAAAAAAATTAAAAAACCTAGATATTAAGAAGTTAACTAGACACTGTAAAACACTGGTTCTCAAAAGGCAAGATGTTACCCATTCAATGTTCTGGATCCAAAGCATACTCCTTCTCCAGAGTCCCAAAAGCCAGGCTATTTGGCTTCAGCAGTAAAGTTCAAAATGGCCCAAAGTGAGCAAGCAATGCCACATGTCAACATAATATGCAAACACCGTCAAGCCTCCTGAATAGGATTCAAGAAAGGTAATTTGTCATTTGAATCCTAGATTGATGCTAGGCCTTTATGCCGATCAGTTTTCAAGCGATGTCCTAAAGATACAAGTAGGCCAATCAGTGAAAGAATGATTTCGTTGGTCTCTGGTCATGTCAGAAGAGCAAGTGGTATGATCTGCAGCTTCACACTACCCCGCCTCTCACAAGACTTAATTGAGTTGGAATGTTAATTGGGAAGCCAAGGCTGGAGAAAAAAACATGTTATCTTTGCAGGGGCAAGGATGTTCCACTCTCTACAGCACATCCACGTGAGACTTTGGAGACTTAGAGACAACAATTTTAACAAATGCAGGCCGCAGCCAAACTGAACCAAACTGTTAAAGCAGAACTCAATTTTGAGTGAACCAAAGTTTTTGACATCAGGGTTGACACAAAACTCTGCAAAACGCCTGTCCAGCCCCCGGTAGGCCTGGCAGGATGGCGGCTGGGCTCAAAGGAGCAGACCCAGGCTGGAGAAGGATATGGCCAGCACCTCTTCAGATCTTACCCTCTGTTCCCGAATCCGGCACCTCCCCCCGCTTCCTTTCTCTTCTGCTGCCTTGTGGCTTCCCCCTCTCCCACACTTGTCTTTTGACAATCTCATGGCAGGGGGAGAAAGTCTGCCTTAATTGGCACCCCCCTGGTGCACTGGCACACCCCATGACAAAAATTCCTGGCTACAAAGCTGGTTGGGGGCCTTTCTGACCTGATTCATATCACATGGTTCATGTTAACTTATTATTATGACAACAAGCTATAAGACATATCACATATTTAATCTGAGTCCTCTGGGAATTGATCTGGAACCCTGTTCCTCGAATTATTACATAGCAGTCAACAGCCACAGAACTCCTGCCTGCAAAGAACATTTAACTATACAACATTTTCTTTCTGTCAGCCAACATTGTGCAGCAAAAAACCAACACCATTTGTTTTGATGTTGCAATCATCCCAGACTTTTCCCAGTATCTGTCCCCGCCCCCCTTTAGTTCTCCTTATCCTTCTACACCACCGAGCAAAAATTATTTAGTTATGTACACACACACACACACACACACACACACCACCACCACCACCTTTCTTGTTGGTTAGCATTTGAAGCCTTCCTCTAGTCTATGGAGACTTATCTCCAAATTAAGTAGGTTTTCCGTTGGAGGAAGAGCCACTTAAGTGGATGAAGCCTTCTTAGGCTCAAGGAAGGCTACTTGGAGGATGGTTGGATCCATCCCATTATACCTGGTGTGTCAGGGTTCATATAAGGAAAGGAAGTCCTTAGCTGTTTAAGTCCCAGTCCATGTAGGGCTTTAAAAGTAAAAACCAGCACTTTGAATTGGGTGTGGAAACAAATTGGCAGCCATGTACAATGATGCAACATTGCTATGCAATGATACAATATGCTGGCAGCAGAATGATACAATATGCTTCATCAGAATTCAGGCTTCTGTGTTATAAATTAGCTGGTGTTCCAGGTCATCTTCAGAGAGCCCCATGTAGAGTGCCTTTACTTTTGAGAACAAAGTTTGAGTCCAGTGGCACCTTTAATACCAACAAAATATATCCAAGGTATAAGCTTTCGTGTGCATGCACACTTCTTCATCTTCATATATCTGAAGAAGTGTGTGTGCACACAAAATCATATACCTTGAATAAAACTTTGTTGGTCTTAAAGGTGCCACTGGACTCAAACTTTGTTCTGCTGCTTCTGACCCACACAGCTACCCACCTGAATCTTTACTTTTGAGGTTACTTTGGCATGGATCAACATGGCTAAGTAGAGTTGCCAGTCTCTAGGTGGAGACTGCATTTGGCCAGGAATTAACAATGAACTCCAGACTACAAAGATCCATTCTCCTTGAGGAAATGGCGGCTTCAGAAGATGGACTCTATGGCATCACATCCTTGCTGAGCTGTGTCTCCCCAGGCTCTGCCCTCCCCAGGCTCCACCTCCAAATCTTCAGGAACTTCCCCAACCAAGAGTTGGTAACCCTCGGTTGGCTGAGTATAACTAAGGAGTTAACATACCCACTTTACATGTCTCATACTCATAACCTTCGTCTATATATTTTCCTCCCTCCACCATGTATCACCAACATCAGTTAAATTTAAGAAACTTCCAACTATAAGGTACTGAATAAACTGGCCTACTGGCCTGCCTGATAACCACCAACCCCACGTTTTATCTCTGCCTCACCCCACTGACTCCAGCCCCTCCTCAAAAGTCCTTTTAAAGTTCAGTATGGCTTTATGGGGGACAAAGTGCCAGATGCTTTGTTCTATGCCAGAGGGACGTATACCTTTTCTGCATCAGGGTAGATTATATATGATAACAGGCATAGTTATAATTCTTAACATAACAAAAAAGGAGTTGGACAAAGGGCACCTTCTCACTGAATATTTTGTTGGGATTAATCGTATCTATGCAAGGTGCCTATTATTCCAAAACAACATTTTATTATTTTATTTCCATCAACTGTCTTGTCTGACATGTATTGATAAAGCTCATGCATGCACTGTTTATAGAAAAGGGTCTGTTTAGGGATCTATTAATAATGGATATCATCCATCTGTCTCTTGAAAATGAATTTTCATGATCCTATTGTTTTGTGTGTTGTGATAAAGCTCGTAGTTGCTACATTATACAGATTCACCCTGCCGATCAGACCATTGGGCCATGAAGGCAGTTATCAGCCAGTTTTTGCTGTAAATGTCCATTCTGTGCCTTTATATATGCAGGATTTTAGAATAATTTGAATAGAGAGTCAGAATGGTTATTGTACTCCTGTTTCCTTTAAGGATACCACTGTAGCTTGTCTAAAAAAATCATTCTAGGTACAGTAGCAGTACATGCTGCATATGTCCCGAAGGAGCCTGGGGAAAACTGTGAAATCGTGGCAAATGGATAAAAATGCCACATTATGCTGCTCTGCTCCTATTATTGTGATATTTCTTCTGAAATCTTTTAATAGCTGAGTAAGTTGCAAAAGCCTAGGGCAGTTTTAACTTTCATGTGAGACATTGAGCAACAGCACAGCCTTGGTGTCATGTGCCTTGGCAAGATGACACAAAATGTAGTTCCCCCTCCTGGGGAAAAAATATTAAATAGTTTTGCCTTTTGGCATTGTGTCTCCATAACCAACTCTGTTTGCTTCTTTTTTCTATGTTCTCTTTGTTATGTCAGGGATTATATAGAGAATTTTAAATTCCCACTTCACATATGATCTTGCTACATACTTCTATCATTTCACAATATGTTCCCTTAAAGGTCTTGGAAGATCTTTTTGTGTTTTTGGTTAAACTAATCACTGGAAAAAATGATCTTATTTAAAATATACTTTCAAATTATGTAAGATAAAATATATTTCCAATTTATGTTTATGCAAGAACTATGCATAGGCCAACGAACTCGCATAAATCATTAAGAATTTAACTATTATAATAGTATGCAGTTTTGTAAATCACTAATTTGTAGAAAACATTTCCTTAAGATATACTGGGGTTTTTTTAATGGACAGGACAACATCTGACTTATTTAACATGTCACACAGACTCAGGAACTTTTGGCCATACCTTATTAAATGATGATCCCATGATTATTTTTATTCTGTTCTAACACATTTATCTAGTGAATTATTTGTTTGTTTATTTGCAACTTTTCTGTGCCACCGTTGCAACCAAATAGGGTCCCCCAAGGTGTCAAACATCAAGATGTTAAAACATTGAAGACATTAAAGTAGGATTTAAAGTAAGGTGCATGTTATACAAATATGCATAACACACAACCAGAGAGAATGGTTAATAAGTGTAAGTGGGGGTACACCAACCAGACCCCCCCCCAAAAAAGTCTTCATGCACTGGTGGAATACAACAATAGAGGGAAACAAATGAATCTGTCTAGGGAGGGAGTTCCAAAGTTTTGGCGCCATGACCAAGAAGATCCTTTCTCAGGTTGCCACCGACCTAACATAAAATAGTCGAGCCATCCAAAATAGGGTGTCTGAAGATGAGTGGGGTAGATGGGAAAGTTTACGTAGGAGAAGGCGATCCTTCAGGTCTGCTTGTCCCAAGCCATGTAAGCTTTTAAAGGTTCAGACCAGCACCTTGAATTGAGTCCAGGAGTGAATTAGGAGTCCAGAAGTGAATTAGTAGAAAGAACAAGATTGGAATTATTTGGTTCCTCAGACCCACACCAGTCAGCATTCTTGCCACAGCATTCTGGCACCAACTGTAGCTTCCAGACAGTCTTCAAGGGCAGTCCCACGTAGCACACATTGCAGAAATCTAATCTAGATGTTACCAGGGCACACGTCACAGTGGCAAGAAATTTCTTCTTCAGAAAGGGATGAAGCTGGTGAAAGACACCCCTGGCCACTGCTGGGTCCAGCAGCACCCCTTAACAATGAACCTGTTCTTTTGGGGGGATGCAGCCCCATCCAGGACACAAGAAACTTCAATTCTTGTGTCTAACCTTCTCCCCACCAGTAGCACCTCTGTTTTGTTGGGATTATGTTTCAGTTTGTTAGCCCTCCTCCATCCTAAAACTGCCTTCAGGCACTTTTTCATGGTTTCCAAAGCCTTCCTGGATCTGCTAGAAATGCATAATAGAGCTGAGTGTCATCCATATTTTTAATGTGTCATGTGCTTGATTTGCTGTGTTTATATTTTTATAAGATGAGAAAGCGCTCAGGAAAAGGGAATATGATCTGATGCTTATAAAAGCGGAAGTAATAGGATTGCAGGATCTGTGTAAAGTAGGATTGCCAGGCATGGTCTGGCAACTGAGGAACAGTCCAGGTGGGGGGTGGGAACATTTGGAGGTGCCATGGACGATGACATGACATCACATCCAGAGGAAATCTGGATGTGATGTTATGCCTCTCTAGGGATTGCTGGGAACTCTATGGAAAACAAATACCAGAACAGTGGCTCATTGTGATCATTTGAGGTTGTGAAACTGGTGCATGGAAAATGTTTACTTTAAAAAAAAAAAAAAATGACCTGGCTTCAGGTGTCTCACACCTGCTCTAGGGGAAATCACCCTTAAAAATTTATAATTGGAACTCCCAATTATCACCTGGTTTGGCCCTAAGTACTTGGCAAGACTACAGCCCTGTTAAGCCAAACAATCTGTATTTAAAGAATATATTACACTATGTTTAATGATATAGTATACAGAAAAATGAATCCAAATTGGCCATTCTAATCCAAGTAATAGTATGATACCTATGACAACAATGTCCAAGCCACCTACAATCTGGCAGCACAGTAGCACTAGCCACTGGGTTTATTTCTTCTACTATCATTAGCTAAATAATGACTTGCTCTTTATTTTTATTTTCTATGTCATTTGGTTTGATGGTAAGGATTTTTAGCAAGGTATTATGGTTTATATACATTACTAGCCTGATACCCATGCTTCGCTACAGTATTTAAGTTCTGTAAATCCAGTTATAATATTGATGATGCGAAGTTTGAAATGTAACATTTGTTGTAGGAATTCTAATGGAGAAGATTGTAGTGTAAAAAATGAAGTGAGACATATGTACTGTTTTCTCTCTCTCTACTGAAGGACCTCTCTGTAGATCCCATTGGTGGTTCTGCCCTCAGGTGCTAGGATCACCAGGCTGCTTGGTGAGCTCATTCTGGAGCAGGCAACATAGAACTGTCCATTTAAGAAGCAGTCATCTGTTAAGTGAACTCCTGCCACCTTCCACGAAAGTGCTGGCCTTTCTACTGGTGTTCCTGGATTGTTTTGCTCATATGGAGACTGTGTTGTTTTGAGTGCCTCAGGGTGATCTTGCTGGTACTTGGCCAGTGCAGCTCAGGAGGAGGAGTACTATGTGCAAATGTCTTTGTTGCATTCCTAAATTGCCTCCTCCTTGGAGCATTAAAGTATCCTGGCCCTGCTCCGACACCTGACAGACACCTGCCTGTCTGGTATGAGGGCGGGGGGGATTATGTATAAAGGCATCCGGGAGACTAGGCCAGCAGCAGGGCTAAGGCAATCCTGCTGAGCAAACCTCCCTGGCGGCTGTAAGCATCCCACCTCCTCTCCTACACCTGACAGGCAGCTGCCTGTCCAGTGTAGAAGGGGGACGGGAGGAGTATTAGAAGCCACTGTGGAGGTGGGGCCAGCAGGATCACTAAGGTGCTACTGCTGGGGCAGGCTCCCTCGTGGCTTTAAGCACCCTGCAACTGCTGCTGCAGCTGACAGACAACCACTTGTTAGGTGTAGGAGGTGAGGGGGAGTGTGTTGGAAGCCATCGGAGAGATTGGGCCAGCAGCATCACTGCAGCTCTCAGGTGGTTGTTGGCCATTCCTGATTTCCTCAACTGCCATTAGCTCTCTGCAGTCTCCTGTAACTGTTTTTTTTTTTTAACCTCAGAAGGCTGAGCTCTGCAGCTAACCAATCAGAGAATGGGGGGGAGTGCAAGGAGAGATCTAGGGTTGCCAAGTCCTACCTAGGGCTGCAATGGGGGAGTCCTGGTCGTCTCCTGGAGGTTTTTGGGGTGTGCGCTTTGCGCGCACGCTGCAATGACATCATCACATCAGGCACATTGGGAGCGAGACCACTATAATTTGAGGGAAACCCATAGGGTGACGTCATCGTGCTGGGCACATTCTGTAATTTGGGGGTGGGGTTCCCCCCGGCAGTACGATCTGGGCCGGTGGGTAATGGACCCATCAAGCGGGGGTTTCCCTGCTCCCCGGGGGGAGCTGGCAACCCTATGCAGACCACGAAAGCAGTTAAGTAAGGTTCTCTACAATATGCAGTTGTCTATGGGTGATGTACATGAAGTGGGTTAGATCCCATGTGATTTCTTCTAACAGAAGCAGGGAAATTTTTGTTGAATCTCTCCTTCCACTGTAGATTCATCCCTCATTTTGTTTCTGGGAGTCCCCTGTCCTTCTGGAGCAACTGTGCAAGGGACCCGTTTGGGCTGCACCAAAACAGGAAAGGTGGGAGGGTTGTATTTATTTATTTTATTTATTTGGATTTATATCCCACCCTCCCCTTGATGGGCTCAGGGCGGGTTCCAATGGTATAAATGATACAACAATAAATACAGTACAGTTAAAACCTCAATTAAAACATACAAAACATACAAGTACAACTCTAGTAAAACCGATAGTATAAAAATCCTTCCCACTGGACTTAACCCAGCAGTTCAAGATCATATTAAGTGAGAGGCAATCTAAAATGTTTGTTTATATTTATAAATTAGGAATCCTTGATTATTGATTTGAATGCCATTTCTGGGAAAGATCCTCTCAGCATCTTCCAAAGTTACCTGATTATCTCAGGCTAGTGTGAATCAGATGTAACTCTGCTTCCTTCCTTCAAGTCACTGTCCTATGTTTTTATGTCAGAGTCTGGCTTACTTATTTTTAATACAGAGCATGGAGGAAAGCTGGCTTCAGATACCAAGATGGAAGAGACAGGGAGAAAACAGAGACAGTGTGGTAGCACTGTGTTCTGATGAATATGTTGTTATGCTCTACTGGACTCAGCTTTAAGTACATATCTGCACTTTCAAGGCTGATTCCTATTACTAGACTCGTGGATTGGTTGTAAAATTTTGTGTCATCACAAACCATTAATAACTAAACTTTGTGCAGCAGGGAAAGATGTAATTGCCTGCAAATGGAAAAACTCAGTGCCACCAACTATTCCAGAATGGCTAGAAACAGTCAAAGAGTATTGTTATCTTAGACAGTTTAGCACTGTTTTCAATGGTATGTTTTTATACAGTCTATCTCATGTTGTTCTTGTAATAGTATTCTTAACTGTTTATTTTTTTTTAAATGTATCTGCAAGCATTTATAGCCAAGACAGTGATGTGGGAGGGTTGTTCTTTAGCATGGTCTGATGGAGGCAGGATATTGTTTTAAGTGACTTTTGTAGCCTGCCCCCTAATACATTCTTAGGACTATTGTTTATTTTATTTCCCTACCTATTCAAGAAATGATTCATTGAATTTTCGGCTTAAATTTCAGATACAGTTATTTTCTGAGATCCCAGAACTTTAGAATCATTGGCTATTCCCCCATCTGGGGCTGCAGTGGTTTGAATGATGGTTTGAGTGATGAAGTACCTGCTTGATTTCATTAATTCTAAACTCAGTGCCACTAGATGACCCCAAGTTTTAGCATTATGTAAGAAGGCAAACATTTTTCTACCTTTACCAATAATACTTTAAATTACTTTTGCGCACCTCTTCCCATTTATTTCATGGTAAACTAAAATATTCCAAACCCTTTTTGATAAACTGTCACTACCCAGCCACGGGAGAGGGGGCTTGCTTGCCTTTGCTTAAAATCAATCCTATCTGAATAAAGGCATCCCTCTCCCAGCAGCTGCACATCCCAAATGGAGAGCAAATAACTCACAGTTTCCAAAATGATTAATTTTGATGCTTGATGAAGCTGAAGATGATGATTTCCCCATTCAGCAAGGTAAAGTCCAGGGCATGACATTAATACTGTAGGACCCAAGCTGTTCATTCACCAAATGGAAGGAGAAGATACGGTTACTGAATTTGTCTATGTTTTTGTTTGTTTGTTTTAAGTCTCCACAAAGGTGCTCTACACCACCAAAGAGCAGGAAGGGCTATTTCAGTCAGTTCTCACAATCCAGGCCGGGGCTCCTAACCTCTTTGAGCTTCTAGGCTCCTTTAGAATTCAGACAAAGGGTGGTGGACACAATTCAAAACAGCTGCACAGGAGGTCGGGGAGCAAGAATGTCAGGGAGCAAGGTTATATATAACTCTAATATCAGATAATGGTATCTAACAGAGGGACTTTTGAAAGCTTGTACCCTGAAAATCTTGTTGGTTTCTAAAGTGCTACTGGACTTGAATCTGGCTCTTCTACTGCAGACCAACACAGCTACCCTCTAATAGTAATGTCAGCATTTTAGGCAGAAGCTCTGTTTAACAGGATTCCTTTTAAACTGCATAGCCAATCAGAAGCCCTGTTGGACAAAAGGTCCACCTAGCCCCACTCACTTTTTTAAAGCACTTGGCAGGCATGAGGAAATGTGCCAGTGGGTACTCTGGAGATCATGGGCACCATGCTGGGGACTCCTGACGGAGCCTGTAGCTAGAATTCTGAATATATAGGTGCCAGGCGAAGATATTTGAAATCTTCCTCTCTTTCATCTACATTCTCCTCCTCTTTTACCTTCTGCTGATTTAAGATGCTATTTTATAATCTTTACTCTCATGTTTTACCGGCTGTTACTCTGGATAGGTTCATATTTATCTGTTGCTGCATTTATTGCTTTTATCTCAGAAGTACTCCGTTTTTATCTATGTTGCACCAAAATTATGGGATAGAAATTTATTATTTCTTCATATTTTTATCCTGCCCTCCCCGCACACGGGCTCATTAATAAATTAATAATACCACATTTCTTGTTCTGAATTAATAATCTTTACATATACCTAGGGGCTGCAATGGCTCAAGTGGTTAAGACGCTGAACTGCAGACCGGTAGTTCAGCAGTTCGAGTCCTGAGTGCTGCATGATGGAGTGAGCTCCCATCTCTGGTCCCAGCTCCTGCCAAACTAGCAGTTCGAAAGCAAGAAATTTCAAATAGATAAAAAGGTACCACTTTGGTGGGAAGGTAACCTGCACCTTGGCGTCTGGTCATGCCGGCCACATGACCATGCAAATGTCTTTGGACAGCGCTGGCTCTTTGGCTTGGAAACGGAGATGAGCACCGCATCTCTAGAGTCATATTCAACTGGCTTTTGAGCAAGGGAAACCTTTACCTTTACATATACCTAACTTAGAGCCTGCCATGAACTAATATCCACTGTATATGTCCCATCCATGCTTTCCCCCCTATTTGCAACAGAGAACCAAATGCACATGCAATTTTTTTAAAGGCATTGCCTACAGACAGTAGCCCTGTTCACATGTTACAGTGAATGCATGTACATACTGCACGTACTTATGTTCACCTGTTTCTAAGAAAGAGCTAATGTATGTTCACTTTACAAATGAAACTAGGAACAAGTACCTGAATAAATGTAGGGTTGCAGTCACGTATACAGTTGAAAGTCTGTTGGATCTAACATGAGAATTACTCAACACATGATTAGGCATACAGGATAGTAAGGCAGGCTATCATGTTGCTTGGTTGGAACTGTAAGCAATCTCTTAATTCCTTAAATTATCTTGGTCCACTTGTGGTGAAGTATACCAGTGTTATTGAGAGCAAGTACTGAATCTTTCTCTCATCCATTGTCAACAGTAGTCTGTGGTTCTGTCAAATTAGTCTTTGCTGTAAAAACTGACAGATGAACAGCCCTGAGGGTTTTAGAAATTCTAGTCCTACAACTTTGTCTTGGGGATTCTCATTAGACATTTGTGAAATCATAGATTACGTTGACTGTACCGTAATTTTGTCTTGTGTGTCTGACTCTGCTTTCCAACCTGCATTTGCTAAACCATTTAACATATGAAATACAATATATGAAGATAGGAGTGCCTAGAGGTCCCCAATGTGTAAATGACATTTAAGGTACTGGGGCAATTCCAGTTTGTAGTCTGTTGCCTTGAGGAAACTCTTTAATGAGTTGACATGAAGCCTTTTGCAGCTTATTATTGATGACATTTTGAGGACACTTGCTGTTGGTAGGATGGAAGAACACACGCACGCAAATAGGGTATTTTCCTATATACAGTATTATTTTCCACAAAGTGCCATAAATGTTTTGGCAGTTCTATATGCAATTAAATGAATCTTTAGGATATAAAAGGAAGATTCTCTTTCAAAACATCAATTTTGAATACGTAATATGAAGGGATACAGGAGATGGAGGAGTCATCTTTTCTTTATGTGGATTATGTACCCAGATGTCTCTAGTTGAAAATATGTATCAGCCCACCCCCCACCCCCATTGATTGGGGAAGGAGGACACTGAAAAAAAGCCATACTTAATTTAACTTTAGAATTTATAAATAATTAATAAAATTATAAATACCTGGTAGGAATAGGGGAAAAAAGTTAATTGTTGTCCTTCCATATACAAAATATCTTGTCATGCAACATTTTGATAGTGTCTGTAATTTTTCATACTCTAATCACTAGTGCTGGTGGAACTCCCTCAGGCTTGTTTCAGATTGGAGACTGGCAATTATGAGTGAAAGAGGATGTGGGGGGTGGGGTTCTAAATTGTTTTGTAATTGTCAGCTTCAGTCCGTGAGCCTCTTAAGTACTTGTGGTTCCCACTCCTGTTTCTTTTCCTTGTAGCAGTGGCAGATGCTCCACTGGCTCTATCACACATTCCCTTTCCCTGTTCTTCCTCAGTGACAGACAGGGGAAAATGAACGTGCATCTTTTATCTCTGTCATTCTTTTATTTTTTTTCTGTCCATGTGACACCTAAATGCTGCTATGTTTGATTTTCAAACATTTTTTAAAGTACATATCCCAGCCACCCTGGTGACTGGTATACTAACTTAGCACTAGGGAAGAAGGAGGAAAGATGCAAAGAGACAGAAAAAGATAGCCAAGATCACAACTAAGGAGTGGGAGTGGGGCAGAGATGGGGGCAGCTGGGTAAGTGGCTGGGTGGAAAGGACATGTTCTTCACTGTTTTATATTAAATTATTGCATTTACTCAAATGCAAGACTAGTTTTTTCCCCACAAGTATATAATTAAAAGAGAGGGTTATCTTACATTTGCATATAATTTACAGCTATGTCCAATATTTCTTTTTTGTCTCACATTTAGGGTTCTTTTCCTTCTGAGTAAGTACAGTACTTATAATTTGGGGCTTTCTTAACCTCAAGACTGATTTTTTTCACTTCAAAGGCTTTGTGATGTTAACCATGATTATCTGTTTTTTTCCCTTTTTAAGTCAAAGAGGTTTCAGAAATAAGTACCAGCTTATGTATCACCATTTTCATTCCAGAAAAACAAAACAAAACAACGGCACATGGAGCAGAAACTCAGAAAACAACCAATAGAGTTGCACATGTATTTATGATATCACATGATCCTCAAGTTTTCTGTGAAACAATTTAGAAAAATTAATTTTCCAAATTAACAAAAAATAAGTTTTGTTCATTGTAACTTGTTAGTTATTTTGAACTTCTCCAATTTATAACTTCTCTGGATTAGTATCATAAATACAATCTGGGCAATTCTGGAATAGGCAATGGGCAATAATAGGACACTTCTCTTGTGAATTATCAGATCCAAACCACTGGCATATGGCATTCATCTCTAGCAACATAAAGCCACACTGTTCTCATCAGGTAATAAATAATGAGTCACTGGAGATATGGAAGAGCTGCCAGGTTTTTTTGTGATATCACACCTTGAGGTCGAAGGAAAAAGCTGACTTCTAAATTGAATGAAGGTCCAAAACTTACTTCTTCATGGGATTCACTGTTCTCTTCTTCCATTCACAATACTAAGGAATATTTTTGGGTGCTATTGAACAGAGACAAGCTTTATTCTAATCTTTAATTTCTCCACAGATAACGTATTATTTCATTTTAATGTTCTGATACAAGTGGTGTCCACTGGTTTATCTGGATACAGGGGGCAAACTTCATGTGTACCTCATCAGCTGTCTTCCATACCACAAAGAACACTTTTATTTTGTTTGTAGCCTGCCTTATAAGAGATTTTTTCCGTACCACGAACCTTAAAGCTTACATACTAATGAATCAAATAGGTATATTATGTGATAAATCAATCAGTATTCGTTGAACTTGAAACTGGTATCTGTGAAATGCTAAAACCAACTTTTAAAAGTTTTGGTAATTTAAGAATATTAATGTAAAGGTGAATTGTAGAGCAGGAGTACTCTCTCCACAATTTATGAGCTAATAATAACTCTTTTACATGCTACCCATAGGCCCCGTCCACACTGTCACTTTTGTTGCTCATTTCTCCCTATTGCTTCAGGTTCCCCCACCCCACATATGTTTTGCTCTCTCTAGTAGTCCCAGAGGGAGCAAAACACATGTGGAAAAGGGGGAAGACCCGAAGCAATAGGGAGAAATGAGTGATAAAAGTGACAGTGTGGACGTGGCCATAGATGATCTATAGTTATATTTATATTTAATATAACTGTACATGTGTGCTTGGTGGGATAGTGCAGAGAACAGACAGTAGTCATCTGACTCTCTTAGTTGCCTGGGTCAGATGTTAGGCTACCTGGTCTGTAATTTCCTGGTTCCCCTATGGGATCCCTTTGTAAAAAATCAGTGTAATATTTGCTGCTCTCCAGTCTTCTGGAACAGCAGCTAAATTTAGTGATAAATTACATGTATGGATTAACAGTTGCACATTTGAGTTCCCTATGAACAGTCAGATGTATACCATTAGGACCTGGAGACTTATTTTTTTTTAATTTCCCCAACAGTCTAGAACTCCATCTCTATCACCTCAGTTTGACTCAGTTCTTCAGACTCCCGTCCTGAATATAGTGGCTTTGGCATGGGTACACACCACACACTTTCCCCAGTGAACACAGAAGCAAAAAAATTATTGAGCTTCACTGGTATCTTCCCATCTTCTTTTCACTATCCATATATTCTGATGGCTTGACCCATGTGGAGAATGGGTGAGTGTATCGGCCATATTGAGACATTCTACAGTATTCTCAACATCCCCGCTGCCTGCAGGTACTTATTTCTGCAAACAGAGGGCACACTGTTCCCCAATAGGTTTTTCTACAGACTCAGGGGACTTCATGGGTCCACAGAAAAATCCAACAACCCCTCCACAAAAAAAAACCCAGGGAGAGTTGAATTCCTCCCAAATACATTTTGAAATGGCCACGATAGGGATCTACTCCAGGCCCCACCACATTGACAGTGAGAAATAGACTGGCTGAAAGCCAGAGAGAGAGAGAGAGAGAGAGAGAGAGAGAGAGAGTGGGAGGGGAGGAAGCAAAAGCAGAACTGGAGCTGGGATTAGGAAAGATTACTCCTGCAATATTACTCCTGGCTAAGTAGCAAAGGGACATTTTAAAAGGACATATGAGGTCTTGCTGTGGGCTCCATTGTCCTCTTAACACTTTTTTTTGGAGGGCGGGCTTCTAACTGCTCTTCCCTCTGCCAGTTTGAGAAAGACTGACTGGCTGAGAGTGAGAGAGACACATGCAGACTGAGAGAGCTAATAGGTAGGGGAAGAGGGGAGGAAGCAACAGTGGAACTGGAACTGGGATTGGGGAGGATTCCTCGCTGCCAATCACCCATCTCCAACATTGTTTTTCCTGCAGTATGAATGGCAGAATAGCAGGGGGAAAGTTTTAAAAGGACATCTTAGCCTGCAATGGCAAAGCCTTGCAAGTGCGAAAGAAGGATCGTTCTCACCCCAATCTCTGTAGCTGTGGGCTCCACTGTCCTTTAAAATTATTCTCTCCGGCTTCTAACTGCTTCTCTCCCTGCTCCCCCCCCCCCCCCCCCGGCAGCTAGGGCTCCTCTTCTTCACAGTTTCTCTCTTCTGACTGACTAGAAGCCAGAGAGAAGTTATAAAAGGACAGCTGAGGCATTCATTAATGGATGGTTGGCACAGTGACTGAGAGGTAGGGGACAGGTAGAGAGGAGGCAGGATTTCCTCCAACCAGTGTCAGTTTGTACACACCTCCTTTTAAAATGTTCCTTAGCAACCCTGACAGACGGATAAACTGCTAAAGATAGCTGTGGTGCTGTGGGTGAATGTGGACTCATCTCAGGCTGAAGAAGACTGGAGCCCTGCAACCACACAAAATATAACTCTTTTTAAGACTCTGTCAGATTTTGTAGATGGTCAGCTCCCCCTAATTTGTATCTACGGATTAGAATAACTCTGACACAATTTTTTTCCCTATCATATATTACTTGCAGACATATTAAAGCTTCTTTCCCACCAAACCCATGTTTTAAGCAGGATTAAAAAAGGCACAAGTGAAGAATTTTGCTTTTGCTAATTTTAAGTTTTTGTCTCTTGTGTTCCTTCGTTAGTGTTCTAGAGAGGCAAGTATTGTACTTAACAGCATTTTTGTAGCAATTTGAAAACTGTATACGTAGTTCCTCATAGTTTGTCACCTGTGGGATTTGTATGCTGTTTAAAAGTCCGATTTTGGATAAAGTGACCTCAATTGAAACAAACTAAGCTGTCAAAATTAAAATGAAATGAGTCAAGTAAAGTGTAGATGTAGAATGACAGGGAAGAACCAGAAAAGGATACTGAGATACTTTTGGATATACTTATTTTACCAAAAGAATATACCATTTTTATTGTCATGGTGCTTAACTGTTGCCATTTCACAGCTGTCTACAAAGAAGGTATTAGCCACTTAAAAGTAGTAGTTTATTCCACAGACATTCATTAAAGAACACAAAACATTATGTTGGTTTGGTTCAGTTACTCTTGGAAGTTGGAATTAGGATGAACAGTAAAATAGTAACTGACAAGATATGATCTTGGCAAACTAGTATCTTTAAACTCACTCTGTGAAGATTTTACATTCATATGTTTGTTTGTTTTTTAATCGGAAACCTGGTTCGCTCTGTTCCCTCAACAGTGGCTGTTTTGGATAGTACTTTCCTCTCCCCCCTGCCCCCCGGTTAGTTCACATTGTGAATAATAGATTTATTTAGTGGCAAATGAAGATGTCCAGGTTGTGAGCTTTCCATGAATAGATCTGAATTGTTCAATTTCTTTTTCATTGCTTAATTTCCATCTCTGTCTTGCTGCCTCAGAAAAAGAATTCATTATCCCCCCCCCAACTTATGCAGAGCTGTTTGTATGTTATCTACTGGCAGGATTGCTCAATTTTTATTGAGATACTAGAAAGCACTATGTAGACCTGTATTTCACAGATAGGCTGTGGTAATGAGGTGTAAACAAGAAAATAAGGGTTTCCATATGTAAGTGCATGCAATAGTTATGATACAATATAGTATTTCAGATTACATGGACATACTATTTCTTCATGTTTTTCTTGTGATAGAACTAAAGACACTAAGTCTTCCTTTCTATTTCCCCCCCTTTTCTTCCATGTCATGAATGTATTTCCAATGTGCGATCCTGAATTATGATGGCCGTTACGATCTAAAACCGACTTGGTCTTTTCTGTAAATCCAATAGGTAAGTAATTAAATTATTGTTGTACAACTCACATTGTGGTACAGAAGCTAATTAATTTTAAGATCTGAGAGCAAGTGTCTAGATTGTGCTAATTAAGATAATGCTTCTTACTTTTATTACTAAATGCTTTCTTGCTGAGATTGGCAGTCAAACAGGATAGCTTTCTGTTTAACAGTGGATTGATATTTCTCAGTCATGATTGAAGTTTTTTGGATTGATATTTCTTAGTCATGATTGAAGTTTTTTTTGTGGCTGCTAGAGTAATTTACAAAGAGGTGCTCCATAGTCTGGGTATAGACAGAGATGCAGATGAGTTAAACAACCACAGAAGAAGGCCTTAAATGTACCAGTGAAATGTAGTCTCATTATATTTATTTGATCTTAGCTTTTTCCTGAAAGAAATGTGGCAAAACCTGACCTGAACCTCATGGGAGCTGATCTTTTAGTTTTCTGCTCTGCTGGTTGTTGTATTGCACTGATGCAGTATTTGGGGTTAAATTGACCAGCTACGTAATGGGAAAAGCATTTCATCATTAAAGAAATGACATTTGTGCACTACGCAGAAGGAAAAAGAAACAGGGTAGATTAATTAATTATGCAGGATCTTTGTACATGACAGACCCCATACCTATGAGTACCCTTCTTAGTGCACATGCTGCAACTCACAATGTCAAGAAAACTGGATGCATAAATTTATAGAGTCTGTCTGTCTTCCTATCAACCTACCCAGCCCTGGGATGTTTCTGTGTCATCTCTTCAGAGTCCTATTTTTGAGGTGGCTTGCAATTTAAACCACATCATAACATTAAGTAAATATTAATCATTAAAACAATAATAAAAATTATGGCTACTGGCATGTCTCCATAGTTTATCACATTTGTATATTTCCCCAAGTACATCACATTTTATAGCTGTAACAATCCTGTGAGAGAGGCCAGGCCAAGGAAGAGCTTAAGTCCAGCCTGCATCCTTTGCAAGGAGTGGAGTTTTGAATTCCGCTCTTTCATATTCAAATGCAGTGACAACTGATCTTCAGAAGCAACCTTTTGCAACCAATCCATTAGGAACTGTAATGTAGTATGTTCTGTGTAGCAACCAGCCTGCCATATGCTCCCAGGTAATGGCGCCCACCGCATGGCCAGAGCACATGCTCAGGCAGAGAGGGGAGCTTGAATCTGGAGGAACAATAGACTTTGTTCAGGAACACCGCTTCAGGAACAAATTAAAGCAATCCAAAATGCCCCCCCGCCCCCATTTACTTCTGCCTCCAAAATCTCAACAAGATGATATCATCCACCGTATTAGAACTGTAGATTCAATCCGAAGAAGTTAAAACAAATTAGGTTTGCCAGGTCCCCCCCTCACCATCAGCTGGGGTTGGGGGAGGTTGCCATATCTAGGTTGGGAAACTCTTGGAGATTTAGGAATGGAGAGCAGAGGAAATGTAGCTCACTAACAAAAACAAGGATAACTTTATCATCTCATAGTGGTCAAATATTCAGTTAAATGCTATCATTCTTTCTGGAGCACCACAGCCCACACTGGCTTATTGTTCTTCCTCAATGACTTGTTCTACGAATTTCACTACTTGTTTCTGGTGAAAATGTACAGTTCCCAGTCCCAAAGAAAGCAACTGGGAGCAGGATACAATGCCAAGTACCTCCACTTGCACATTTCCTCCTTCCCTTGACTGTCTTAACCATGGCTGAGAGTTACATCTGCACCGACCTGAACCATGGCTATTGCTAACTGGTATTCCCACTGTTATCAGGATTTGGACCTCACTTATGATGAAAGCTGGTTGCAGACCAGAAGGCATCTGCATAGCATGAACTGTTGTTGCAGTCATTACAGATACAGTCCCTAACCATAGTTAAAGCAGTTGGAGGAAGGTCAGGGGACATTGTACATAATGAGGAGAGAAATAATCCTGTGTCATCCTACTAATCTGCCAATCATATTTGGACACTGGGGATGCTTAATCTTAAGTATGCTTCTAGGGTTGCCAGCTCTGGGTTGGGAAATTCCTGGCGATTTGGAAATGCAGACTGGAGAGGAGAGGAATTGGGGAGAGGAGGAGGGATTTTGTCAGGTTATACTGCCACGCAGTTCATCCTCCAAAGCTGCCATTTTCTCCAGGAGAACTGTTCTCTAGTCTGAAGATAAGTAGTAATTCCAGGAGAACGTGAGGCCCCACTTGGAGGATGGCAGCCCTATATGCTTCTTGTGCTAGAAATAACCTCTTTTAAATTTCTTCAGAGGTATCTCACCTGTAGTGTTGAATGAGATTTTGACTTTAACCAGACTGTTTGTATCTCTGAGTTTTTACTTAGTGGTGGTGGGGTTGTAGTGTATTGTATGCTTTCTAATATCCTTTTACTAGGCAGTGTGAAGGAAACATAATTGATATGTACATTTGTATTGTTAACAATAACTTTCCTTGTAGTAATAGAAAACAAAGGAATATTTCCTATAATATTATGACAGAAAAAATCCATGAAGCAGTGTTAAAATGGCTACTGTTGTATTATTTTGCTTGTTTAGACCACTGGGAAATAAAGTAGCTGTCTGTGTATTTGATATATACAGGCAAGCAGAGGAAAGGGAAGCCCACTGAACACATCCAGAAGTGGCATAGTTATTCACTGGTGTTTTCCTGAAAATCTGACACTGCTGCACCACATTCAGCAGCAGTGAGAATCACTAGGGAGTGAACAGCTGGATGCTTTATAGGGTTTTATGTTGTACATAAGGAGGCCATGTTTTCCATTGTCAGAACGTAAAGGAAAATGAAAGCTCTGGGCATCATTAAAGTCTTGAAAGCGTGGGATGTGTCAGTTTTGTTCCCTCAACACCTGGATTGAAAGCTCATTGTGAGGTCACTTAGAAAACAAAAGCAGGCTGTCTTCTGCAGTTTCGTTAATATGCATTAAGTTCTTAGTAGCTTTCCATTAAGTCTGTTCTGAGAAACATTGTCCCAGATGTTGTTTCCCCTTGTGTGTGTGTGCATTTGGGCAGGGACATTTTAATGCCAGGGGTTTTCTCTCCTGCTACAGTGTGCTGTAAATCAGAATTATTTAGAAACTAGATAATTAAAATATCCGTTTATATCCCCAAATTGACCAAGTTTAGATGTATTTCTCAAACGTGTGTTTTGTTTTTATTTACCTGACATTTCCAGGCAATGGAATCTAGGTTAACACACAATTTTCTGAATGTCTGTAATTCAGTTGTAGTCATTATTTTGTGAATGTTATAGTTCAGTTGTAGTTAGTTTGCAAGGCCATAACAAGTATATGGATTGATTTTGATCCTATTTGAGATCAGTTAGTTTGAAAGGATGTCTTAGGAATGCAAAGGGGTAGCCATGTTTGTCTGTTGTAGCAAAATAAAACACAAGTCCAGCAACACTATAAACACAAACAACAATAATAATAACAGCGACAACATTTATTTCAACATGAATGTTCGTACTGAAACAAAGCTTGTCAGTTTTTAAGGTACCACTAAGCTTTGTTTTAGTTAGGATTGCTACCTGCTTAAGAAGGAAATTCAGAAAAGGAAAAGAAGAGAAAAATGTTAAGTGTGTTCTTGTTAGGAAATAAAATGAAAGCTATTAAAGGAAACTGAAGTTAGCAATTGGATTTTTGTTTTGAAGAGTGGTGGTTGTTTACATATGTATTTATTTTCAACATTTATATCCCATCTTTCTGCATAATCAGGTTTGGTGTGGCTTTTTCTTTAACTGTGATCAAAGCCTGAAATTGCTATTATAAGGCTAAGCACCATTTTCCATATGTATGTCTATGGCAGGGGTGGCCAAACTTGCTTAACTTAAGAGCCACTTAGAATAAACGTCAGATGTTTGAGAGCCACAAGACATAAACAAATATTACACAAACATTTTTATTAAAAAATATGCAAATTTGCTTTTATTAATGTTAAATGAGACTGTCAAAAATAAAAACAAAAGGGGTAAAAACAGATGTTGGTAATGATATTTGTTTGTCCAATGATATTTATTTGTTTTCTAATGATATTTATTTGTCTAAGAGAGAGAGAAAGAGAGAGACAAACAAAGAAAGCAAATAGATGGGGGAGGGATGGAGTGGTGGAAAGAAAGCAACTTTAACTTTAAATTTGTCCTCCAAACCCCTTCCCATCTGGCTGGCTTTGCTTGGAGAAGGGATTTAAAGAGACAAATGCCATCTCGAAGCTTCCAGGGGTGGTGGTGGTTTCGAGAACACATTTAAAGTTAAAGTTGCTTTCTTTCTCTGCTCCCCCCACCTCCATTTTACTCAGGGAGGGGAACACTGGCTGGGGAAGGGAAGACCAATTGGGAAGGCATGCCTCACCTTCCCTTCCCCAGCCACCCTGCCAGGAGCCACACAATATGTGTGAAAGAGCCACATGTGGCTCCCGAGCCGCAGTTCGGCCACCCCTGGTCTATGGCGTCACTGTATCATTTGTTACTGTTATTGTTATTTTTAAAAAAATAGTTTAAGGAACAAAACAGTACCCACTAGAAATTTTGGAACATGAAGGAACCAAATTTTGAAAACAACTTTCCTTCCTCCTGTTGAAATGCTAGAAACTAATTTGAATACAACTAGAACATTAAAAAAAAAAACACCATGCTATTCATTCCATGGGATAACATTTTTCTTTTATTTTAAAAACTAAAATCAAAACTTTGGATGTAAAGGAGCTTATTGTACTGTTTAGCTTTATTAGTGGTGTATACTTGAATGTGAAGTATGTCCCACTCACTTGTGTGAAAAAGTAGAAAATGGGTGACATGTAATAGTGTGTATATGTAGTGCATAGCTGGAGATAGGGAACACTGTGTTTTAGACACAGTAATAAATTGGTTCGGGCTAATAAGTAATAACTGAGATCTTGGCACCTTTCTTAAATGAGCAATAAAAAAAAGACATTTGCCATGAAACATTAATGGTGTTATGGAGATGTTGGAAGTGATTTTCTGTGTCTTACTGAGGGCTTATGAGAGCAATGAAGAAATTCAGCCTTTTTGAACAGGAGATCATAATTTTCTCCAGTTCTGCAGAACACACCATGCTTAGCAACGAAAGTGTGTAATAAAATCTGAGACTGAAATATTACATCTAGTATCCAGAACTTTATTCCATTTATACTCACAAAGCAAGATAGCACTCATCTTAACCCCTTGAGAAAATAACAGCCCCTGATATTTGCATATTGCCATGATCCGTTCCTAGTCTGTATGTTGGGGAGAGTAACTGAAAATAGTTTCAGGAAAATTGTTTAAGTTTTACTAACCTCTTGGAAAAATCAGAAAGCCCACACTTTTCAGGAGAACCAACTAAGTATCAAATTATATCACCAATTCTGGTAAGACACATAATGAGTTTAATTTCATAAGGAAAAAGATAGTCAGAATATGTTCTTTCAGAGAATCTATCTTTGCAAATGTGATGTAGGGTAACTTTAGCTAGAAACTAGGGTTGTGTTGTACCAAATGTTATGTGTTGCCTCAGAGGGGGCTGTTTCCTGGTTTTGTTTTTTGAGGAATTAGCAAGGCGACCAGGCTTGCAAGAGGGGGGTAATCTAGCAAGATCTCTACACCTATGTTTTACGGGCTGTAACCAAACAGTTGTTATATTGAAATAGGAAAATGGTATCAAAAATAACATATATACAGAAGATAAATGCACACTGGAAATGAACACACAAGCTAGCAGAAATAGAGGGGTGAGAGGGAATATAGCAGGGGGGGTGTCAAGGGGGGTGATATCTACCTGTCCTGAAGACCAGGAATCCGTGGAGCAGAGGCTGTGAAATATGGAAGGAACCCAGATGTATTTGGGGGTGTGATACAGAGTGGGCACCAAAGACACACACACAGCAGTGGGGCTGAGCATAGCCAGTTGTAGGACAAAATCATACCTCAAGGCATGGTGATGTGATTATGCCTTGAAACTATGTACTGATGGGATTATCTGGAGATGGAACAATGCACTGGGGGAATGCTGGATAGCAGTCCCAGGAAAAATATATTGTCATATTTTGCATTCATGTGGATGAATGGATTTCCCAGTGCACATAGGAACTATTAATGCTTCTGTTGCAATGTTAACAAAATCAAAGATGTTAGTGTTTCACAGACGATCCTTGATTGCAGGAGAGAAGAACTACCAGGTTGTGTGAATAGTCCATTAATTAATGGAAAGGGATTAGGAGAGGTATGGCTAGGAGATTATGAGATCGTACCAGGGTGGAGATCGCCTTTCCTGAGAGTTCCATTATGGAGATTAAGTATCTCTTGTTTTGTTTTGTTTTGTTTAAGATGGGGAGAAAACCATTAGCAGGCAGATGCCCTAGGTCACCTTCCCAAAGTAGCATGTCCAGGCTTGTTCTTTGCCAGCATTCATTTTGTTTGTTCATACTCCCATCTTTGTTCCAGTGCATGTACTCCAGCTGCATCCTGGCTCTACTCCTAGGCCAGGCTGTACAAGCACACATGCATAAGGGATTTTTGGGGTGAAATATGATAAGGGGTGTTCATTATGCACTACCCTTCTCCAGGGTCTATCTGGGGGTTAACAGTAGCCAGGTCCTACCTGTCTGCCAGCGGCAGGGAGGGGGTCGACGGTCCTTCTGCTTTGCATGCACAGCATAATGAAATCACCCAGAAGTTAAGTCATTGCACTGCTGATGCAGTAGCCAGGTCCTACCTGTCTGCCAGCAGCGGGGGGTGGGGGGTGGGGTTCGACGGTCCTTCTGCTCTGCATGCACGGCATAATGAAATCACCCAGAAGTGAAGTCATTGCACTGCTGATGTTGTGCAGCAACACTCCAGTTTTTGTGCAAAACTCCATAGTTTGTGCCCAGTTTTACCATATTGTCCAAAAACTAAAGCATTGCTGCACAATGTCAGCAGCATGATGACATCATTTCCCAGTGATATCATTGTACCACATTTCAGATTTCCCCAGCTGGCTGGTGGTAGGAAGGAGCTCGCAAAAGCGAGGGAACCCACACCCAGACTGGGGGGCTAACAACCCCACTAGAAACTCTATAGTAGAGCTACCGTACATCACTTCTGGGTTTTCACAGGTTTTCACCTTTTAAAAAAGCATTTTGCTGTCACAGTGATAGGCCTGGCAGCCCTACTTGTGTGTATTGCTTTACTTATACAAAACAGAGATTTTTACCAGATTTTCATTGCTTTCAATAAGCTTTATAAACTTTAATGAGGATAAACACATGTCTGGTAACCCATCAGAGAGAAGAACAGAGGTGAGGAGAACTGAAATGGGAAAGTAGCAATAATGACAGGGTTCAGACCCCTTCCATGACTTCTCATTCCAAATCAAGACAAACAGAAAGTGCTTTTCTCTAGGCGTTGCAGGCTTTTGTAAATGTGCATTTGCATGTAATGTTTAGGTCAGCTTTCAGCCGGGTCTGTGCTTGCAGTGTGATGCAATATGTGGGACTTGGACTCTGCTTCTATAAAGTGAAAACTCTGCTGTGTGTACAGGTCTGTGGATTAGGGTTGTATGGTTTGAGTAATACCAATGGGCTAAACACTGAGTCCAACCTCATATCAGTAATGCTGTTAGAAATAAAATGATTTTTCATTTCTATATTCCTCAGATAATATATGGTATCTAAATCATGAGTAAAAATTATATTAATTAAATGCATGACTAGATATAACATCTTACAAATTATCTTAGATTGTTGTTTTGAACAACTATTGTAGCCATTGTAGAAGTTTAAGTTTTGGTCATAGCATTTCTCTTAATTTGATCAGCAGTTTGTCATACGATAAACAGCTAGAGTAAATATTTAAGAATATTTCTCTGAATAGCAACATTAGAAGAAAAATTGCAAACAAGTATAAAGAGTACCATGTCAAGTGAATTATTTCCTTCTGGCAGAGCTACCCCCTGGAGAAAGGGGCTGGCTCAGAAACATATATTTTGATTGTGTGTGCTACAAAAATTATAGCTGCCAGCAGCACCTCACTGCAGGAAGAAAATTCACAGCAAGGGAGGGGAAAAGGTCATGTAACCCACCTAGAGGCTGGCTTTGCTCCATTCACTGCTGGCAAAGTTTCAGCAAGAGATTTTTTTTTAATAGGACT
This sequence comes from Lepidodactylus listeri, assembly GCA_029233225.1. Classification (NCBI taxonomy): domain Eukaryota; kingdom Metazoa; phylum Chordata; class Lepidosauria; order Squamata; family Gekkonidae; genus Lepidodactylus; species Lepidodactylus listeri. The sequence continues at coordinate 118,107,258 of JARCFY010000001.1, forward strand.
TGAAAAGGGAATGGCACAAAAATACACTTGCATGTTTTCTGTGAATCATTTTCTGTGTTATTAGTTGTGCTTGTACATTGAGTAGTATATAATCTATGTAGATATTCTGTCTGGGATGGAGATAATGTATGTGCATGTACAGTGTTTGTATTTACTAGTTTTCAACTAATGAGTAGACAGCAAAACTTATAATTTACCCAAGAAGAATGCAAGTTAAAGACAATAATGATGGGTTTTTTTAAAAGTTTAGCCTAAAAATAAATAACAGAGGATATTAAAGAAGAAGTCTGTAGACTGTGGCCCTTTCTATCCCTCCTTCAGATCCCACACTGATGCTTTCCTTGCATGGGACTCCATATGCATGTGTATTCATGCTTAAATATGTCTGAAAGCCATTGTGTGAAAATGTTTATGTGTTACGTTGGGGGCTACTTTCAGTGGAGAAAGGGTTAAGTAGCCTCTCTGTCTCTTTTCTGCTAAAAATGCTCCCTTCCTATTAAAGCTGTTGTCCTTTAGAAAAGATTGCCTTTGGGACTCTATTGCATGTGTTCAGATGTGACATACAGTTTCCCCCACAGCATATCCTGTTTCCTAAAAGAAAAACTATGGAGACATAAGCTGTATTGAAAAATGAAATATATCTGGTTGAAGTATGCATTATCTTTAATAATTGATAAACATGCATGAAAATGACAGTGTACAGTTATCTGGAAAATCATTTTAAAGCACAATTGTGGAACGATGGGAACATTAGGATATATATAGGTACATATGGATCTATAGACTGTATTTTTAATATATATGAGCGGGGATGTATGTAATATAATCTCCTTGAAAAGGTGGGGAGAGGTAGCTGCATGCCTAAAATAATTCAGAAATTCTGCATGAATCAGAGCCATATGAGTTCACTTTAAAGACTGCCAAATTTCAACCTGCTTTTCAATCCCCCCCAGCGCTGCCCTGAGACAGCTTCAGCAAGGAGGACGGGGTAAAAATTGAACAAACAAACAAACACAAACAAAATTGGTTGTGTTTGCCAAAACATAAGCGGTCTTCTTAGGCAAAACAATTTCTTCCACTTACTTCAGCTATCCATCAAAGCCTATGGTATGTGTCAGTGCCCTCCTATGCAGAGGTCCCCCTGTCTAAGTCCATTGATTTCAGTTGCTTTGGAATAGAGTTCATTGACATAACCACCTTCTAAGACATTACCTGCCATAAAGTCTGTTCTGTTGTATGTGAGTTGTTTAGGAAATTATGTAAAATACTGAAAATGTAAATATCTAATGTACATTGAACATCTTAAAAAGGAATATTGGGTTTTGCTAAACATTTAATGAGCCATAACCCAATAATAGTGTACATGTTTTGCATGTGGAAGGACTCAGATTCAATCACTTCTGATTCAGATCCTAGAAAATCACTTCCAGTCAGATTAAACATTCCAAGCTAGAGGTAACAGCAGTCATTTAATATGCTCATAAGTATTTGTCCCAGGCCCGAATGGCTCCTGACTGCATTCTGTATGTGGGTCCTGATTTCTCTGTAGGTGATTAGATTAATTGTGATTAACTATCTTAAGTATGATGCATTTTTTAAAAAAGAAAATGCATTGCCCCTTTGCCAGATTTATTTTATTTATTTACAACTATTTATGCCTTTCCACCCAGTATCCCTGATCATGTATATGCACACAGAGAGACACACAATTAATAGAGCCACAAAACAAAGCTAAGAACAGGGTAAGAGGGATTTTTCTACAAGCTGAAGGAAGTCCTATGTTTGTAGAAAACAATGAACAGGGAATTAAAACTCCCCCCAAATGCTTCTGGCAGTATTTTTGGGGTTGCCATGCAATCACAACAATATTGATGAGCCTTCTAAGCCTTCATTTCTGTAACCTGGAGGCCAACCCAGTCCTGAAAATGTCCTGTCCCCTTCCCCTGTCATGTCCCTGATAGAAAGAGTTCAAGGGAAACAGACTTAACAGTGACCACTAGAGACTCACTCCCCATGCAGCCGGGCCTGGTAACTGCTGCACAACTGGGCCTAGCTGCAGCAGCCACTGCACAACAGGACCTAACCTAGCCTGGTGGTGACATTCACCATGGCACTGGGACTGGCCTAATGGCAGCAATCACTGTGCAACTAGGCTCAACCCAGCAGCAGAAACCACTGCGCAGCTTAAAACTCACCATGCAACTCAGCTAGATATTTCCCAGGGAGAAGCTGTTGGGGGAGGAAAAGAAGAAAGCTGAAGACAGCAAGGCAGACAAAGGTAGGAAGGGATAAAGTGCATGGAAGGGATAGGAGGGAGCAGGAAAAGGGGAGAGGCTATGGGGGCTGCCAGGGAAGGAAAAGATGTTATAGTGGGGGCAGAGCCCTGACCAGGATAGCTCAGGCAAGCCTGATCTTGTCAGATCTCAGAAACTAAGCAGGACTCACTCTGGCAAGTACTTGGAAGGGCGACCTTCAAGGAATACCAGAGGCAGGACACAGAGGCAAGTTATTCAAGCCACCTCTCTGAAAAATGTCCATGGCCCCAGCAGGGGTCGCCAGAAGTCACCATGACTTCCAGACAAGCACACAAAACACACACACACACACACACACAAATACAAAAAAATAGTGGGGGAGGTGATACAGAACAAAATGAGATGCCCTTACAAGCCCTTGTGGGTCTCCTGTGTGTTTATTTGAGTATCTTTGGAATTCTGAGAGAAGGTGATGAGTGCAACCACAAAATGGTTCCTGTGAGAGGAAGAGCCAACCAAAAAATGCCAGGGAGTGAAGTTATACATGATTCTGATGACTTCAGAAGTTCAGGCAGATGCTCTATTTAATGGGATGCTTTTTTAATTATTGTATTGTTTCTTGCATACACAGAAAATAAGAATACATATTGAACTAGCAAAGAAAGGCTCATCTGGCTGTATGTGTCCTCATTTTTAAAGCATGTAACACACTTGTACAAAAGGACAAAAATTGCTTCTTTTTCTGGCTATCCCCTTTACATGAGCCCCCCTCTCTCGAGCCCAGCCATTTATAACCTGCACTATTACTTGTGAGTAATATGATTACTTGTGAGTGATATAATAAGAGAGCTCATTGCATATATGTACAGATTTTGATAGGGACATAAATGATTTCTGAAAAGTGACTAAAATTTGATGTGGTTATGTTATGATCAACTTCCACCCGAATTATTTAAAAAATATTCAAATTGTGATGATCTGATGACTTTAGCATAAGTTCCAGTTAGGTGCACTGTGCATTTTAGCTACTGTTTTTAATCAGAAGCAGCTGTGTTCTTAGAATAATCTACTGTATTTTTAGGCCATCACTCCATTATTTGCACAAGTAAATCACTTTATATAAGGCCATAGTCAGTGTTATACCATGAACATCAAAAACTCAGTAAACTCCTGTTGGCAGGTGTCATGGTGCCACATTGGGGACCCCTGGTCTAAGGCATGACATACTACAGTGGGAAAAAAGAGGATTACAAAGGCAGTACAAGCAAGGTAATACATACAATAAATATTGCAATAGACGACAGTTCTGTTCCTTTATAAATGTGCCCTCCTGAGCTGTTGCATTATTAATTTATTTAGCATGTTTAGCTTGTCTCTGGGGAAGGATCCAAAGTGGCTAACAATACACAGACCAAAAAACCAAAACAAAACTAACCAAACGGGAAGGGAGGCTTTCAGTGATCAAGCAAGGCTTTTCTTTCCACTGATATGATCTGCTCAGCGCTAGGCCTGATCCTTTGGCTCTTGCCTTTCAGCCTATGCCAAGGCAGGCAAACCACCCCTGCAACGTCTCTTGCCTTAAAAACAAATCTAGCTCACCTCATGATGGTGCTAACATTAAAGAGCTAGAACTTCTGACTGCCAGACAATCTCTTCCACACACAATGCTGTATGATGATAATTCTTATCTGCCACCCTTGCATCCTCACAGTGTAGGTATGAAGAACTCTTGGGAGTTCTGACTTGGACTCTATATTGTTAGAGAATAATATTCAAAATACTTAAATATTCAGAGCTTTTAATGGATCTTTGCTTCACTGGAGAGGAGACGCTTCCTTTAGTTTAAAAATACTTTATTTCTAAGGGTAAGGGTTCGCAGGAGACCTACAAAATAACAACATACTGAAGAGCTACATTTTGCATCTTACTCTTTACAAAGCATGGTGAGAACAGCAATGGAGAATCTTCCTTCTTCTTGACTCCTAGAGGAAAGTCACCTGAATACAGTAACCAATCAATACATCAGTACCCGTTTACATTCCCAGGCTTTTCTTACATTGGCTATCTGCCAGGTTTCCCTTCCAGGTCAGTCTAAACAATAGCACTGAAGGTAAACAAGTTAACCCTATAATGACTGGAATGTCAGATCTTGCAAACACATACATTTCCAACATACAGGGGTCCTTTGGGGCCGGAGCGAGGCGGAGTGGGCAGTAGGGCAGCCACGGGCCAAATCAGATTCGGCGGTGGCTTTAAAAGCGGCTGTAGGGGAGGGGGTTTTAGGGAGAGGCTCCAAACTTGCAGGGTAGCTTCTGGGACCTCTCCCCCCAAATACCCACCAAGTTTCAAGAAGATTGGACCAGGGGGTCCAATTCTATGGGCCTCCAAACAGGTTGCCCACATTCCCTCCATTGTTCTCTATGGTAGGAAAAAGTAAAACATTTTCCCACTATAGAGAACAATGGAGGGGATGGGGCAACCTGTTTGAGGCCCTGTAGAATTGGACCCCGTGGTCCAATCTTCTTGAAACTTGGTGGGTATTTGGGGGAGAGGTCTCAGAAGGTACCCTACAAGTTTGGAGCCTCTTCCTCAAACCCCCTCTCCTCCAGCCCCTCATATACCCTATAAGTTTTTGCCATTGACTTCAATGGCCCATAGGGTATAATAGGGCTGAAACTGACATTCGGCTGGTTATGCTAATGAGTTATGCTAATAGGTATGCTAATGAGCTCCTGCACCTCTTTTTCTATGAAATGACCCCTGCCAACATATATTACCAGCAATAGGATCATATGGTTCCAGAGGTCTGATTTGTCCAGTTGTTCGGGATACCTTTCAGCTTATACAGTATGAGGATGTGGACAGGATGCTGGGAAGTTTGAGTTGTATCAGTTGTTTGTATGACCCTTGCCCCCGCCTTGAAGCAAGCAGTGGTGTGTCCACTGTTAAAGAAACCTACGCTGGACCCAGGAGAGTTGAATAACCATTAGTCCAAAATCTACCATTCTTGAACAAGGTGACTGAACGAGTGGAAGCTGGCCAGTTTCAGAGATTCCTGAATGAAGGGGATTGTTTATATCCAGGGCTATTTTTGAGCAGAAATGCACAGGAACGGAGTTTCGGCTGGCTCCTGAGCTGGCCACGCCTACAACTAAAACCTCTGGCATGCATGGCTACAGAGCATGCTGCCCTCCCCACGTTACACACAAGAGGGAAAGGTGGCATGTTAAAATGCCCTCTTTCCTCTGGGAGCCCTTAGGGATTTCCTTGTCAATTTCACTCCCTGCCAGTCAGCTGAGAGTGAAATTGACGAGGAAAAGCCTCTCTCTGCCTTCCCTTCTCTGGCTGACATGTCACAGCTGGAAAAGGGCAGGCAGGGAACCCAGGCAGGTTGAAAAAGCCTTTCTTTCCTTCCCCGACCTTGATCTTTCAGATCCCAGGCACTTTAGCAGTGCCTTTCCTTGGTTGTCTTGTTTGCGGGGGGGGGGGGGGGTAGGAGACTAGAAAGGTGTTGCTGAAGTGCCTGAAATCTGAAAGTGTGCGGGTGGGGACAGTTAGACTAGAAAGGTGATGCTGAAGTGGGGCAGAGAAGCTCAAGGGGGGGGAGAGACAAGCTGCCCTGTGCTTTCCCAGCCCCCCTGCCTGATATGCTAATGAGCTGTGTGGTCAGGGGTGTGGGCTAATATGCTAATGTGTTTTCTGTTGTTGGGTGTGGCCTATTATGCTAATGAGTTCCTGCTGGGCTTTTTCTACAAAAAAAGCCCTGTTTATATCCCAATCTGGTTTTGGTCCTGGTTATGGCCTGATCTCCCTGGTGGATGATGTGCTGAAAGGAAGACAGAGGGAGTGCAACCCTGTTAATTCTTGGTGGCTTTTGATACCATCAATCATAGTATACTAGCCTGATACCCATGCTTCGCTATGGTATTTAAGTCCCGTAAATCCAGTTATAATACTGATGATGTGAAATTTGAAATGTAACATTTGTTGTAGGAATTTTAATGGCGATTGTAGTGTAAAAAACAAAGTGAGACATACATACTGACCCCCCCCGGTTAAGGACCTTTCTGTGATTGCCATGCTGGCTGTTATGAGAAATGTCTATTCAAGAGTCTTGAATTGCTGATTTCTGTAACTGTCTTCAACTGTGTGAAGTCTCTTTTAACTGTGTTTTTTACCTCAGAACATTGAGATTCACAGCTGAATAATCAGAGGGAGGTGGGTGCAAGCAGGCAGGTTTTACTTTAGAACTCTGAGCTACACAGTTGACCATTCGAGGGGGGAGGGAGGAGGAAGCAGCATGTCATTACCGGTCTGCATGGTGTTGGGGGGGGGGAGTTGTATTTAAAGGCATCAGGGAGGTTGGGCCAGCAGCAGGGCTAAGGCAGTCCTGCTGAGCAAACTTCTCCAGCAGCTGTAAGCATCCCACCTCCTCTCTTACACCTGACAGGCAGCTGCCTGTCCAGTGTAGGAGTGGGAGGGGGAGAAGTATTAGAAGCCACTGTGAAGGGTGGGCCAGCAGGATCACTAAGGTGTTACTGCTGGGGCAGGCTCCCTCGTGGCTTTAAGCACCCTGCAACCGCTGTTGCACCTGACAGACAACCACCTGTTAGGTGTAGGAGGTGGGGGGAAGCCATCGGAGAGGCTGGGCCAGCAGTATCACTGAACCTCACAGGTGGTTGTTGGCCATTCCTGATTTCCTCAACTGCCATTAGCTTTCTGAAGTCTCCTGTAACTGTTTTTTTTAACCTCAGAAGGCTGAGCTCTGCAGCTAACCAATCAGAGAGTGGGGGGGTGCAAGGAGGCAGCCACATAGGAATCAGTGGGGGAGCACATTTCCCCCCTTTTGACCCACAGGGGTTGAATTTCTAAAAATCCCCTCTTAGTGAGCACCTACGCCATGGTAGGATCGCTCTCCCCAAATTTGGTGCTTCTAGGTCCAGCGGTTTGGCCTTGGCGTTGATTTTATGGTGAGGGGACTTTCTTTTATTTATATAGATGTCTGGATCTCCAGTCTGGGATTGGGAAGCATTGTTCTGTTCTTCTAGAGATAGTCATATTGCAATGGCATTGGGCTCCTGATTTGTTTTGTTGTTATAGACTAACACAGCTACCCATCTGAAATTATCACATTGCTATGTTATCTCATGAAAAAGCTTTTTGAAAAAGTGGAAAGGAGCAATCAATTTGTCTGAACTCCCTAAGTGATGTCTTTGAGAGAGCTTCTCTTTAATGCAGCGGTTCTCAACCTGTGGATTGCGACCCCTTTTGGGGTCGAACGACCCTTTCACAGGGGTTGCCGGCTGGCATCTGAGCCCACGCCGCCCCTCCCCGCTGGCAGGAAAGTGCCCCACGCTCGATTGAGCATGAGGTCTGGTCTCCCAGATCTTTGCCCTCAAAGGGAGCTTTCCCTTTAAGGGCAAAGAGCAGGGGTTGGTTGGGGCTGGAGCCCCGCCCCCTGCTTCCTGCAGCCCTCAGTGGGGCTACAAGGAGGAAGAAGCCAGCAGGTAAGGCAATGGCCACTTCCCCCTGCCCCCACCGCCATCTTTCCTGGGCTCCACGCTTCTCCAGCTGCCCCCCAGTCTTTCCTGGGCTCTATGCTTCTGCGGGGAGCCCAGGAAAGAAGGCTCCAGCCACCCCCGGTCTTTCCTGGGCTCCGTGCTTCGGCGGGAAGCCCAGGAAAGGAGGCTCCAGCCGCCCCTGCTGCCATCTTTCCTGGGCTCAGTATCTATGAGAACGACAGCTATGGAATAAGTTAAGAACAGAGAATCATACAGCTGTAACAACACACTTTCCTACTAAGGCATATACATCAAAAATTTCCAAAAAACACAAAAATTATTGCAAAATATAATTAATTTAATATAATAAGTGATGGGGGGTTCAAAGTCATCAACAACGAAACATCCGGTAGATACATTCGTTTCCAACAGTCTTCATCAGGTGTGGACCAACAATTAGAATATCTTCAAACGTAATAAAAGTTCTTCTACTATATCTGGCTGATTCAACAATGGCAATTTTTCAACTCACAGCATATCTGGAACACTTCTAAGTTAATGCATGTTGCTCAAAGGCAACAGCCTTTCCCCCCCACTGCCTTTCTAGGCTCCACGCCAAAGCCCAGAGCCCAGGAAAGGCTGCAACATGCTCTCCCCCCCACCTACCTTCCTTCCTTCCCTTTTCTCTCTCTCTCTTTCCCCCCACCTACCTACCTACCTACCTACCTACCTTTCTTTCTTTCTCTCTCGCTCTTCATTGTTGTTTGGCAGAACACTTCTGTTGCTTGGGGGACTTTAGGGGACATCTGCAGAGAAAGAGTCCAGTGCATCCACAAACCTAGGGTTCTTCTGCCAGTGAAGTAGGGTTGCCAGCTCCAGGTTGAGGAAATCCCTGGAGTGGGGCCTGAGGAGGGTGGGGTTTTGGGGAAGGAGGGACCTAAGCAAGGCATAATGCCATGGATTCCACTTTCCAAAGTAGCCATTGATCTGATCTCTGTAGTTTAGAGCTCAGTTGTAATTCCAGGAGATCTCCAGACCCCACCTGTAGGTTGGCAACCCTAAAAATTCATATTTAGCATACTAGTTCTGCAGGAAGGCAAGCTGATTGCCATGGGAACCTAACCTTTAGGAATTGATTCCAATCCAGTGTGGGAATAATGATATAAGATATTGGTTCAGGCAAGATTTTGTATAGATGGGACAGAAAATAATGTTTTTATTGGTTTTGTCAAAACCGTTTGGACAGTGCAACAAATAATTTTATGGTTGGGGCTCACCACAACATGAGGAACTGTATTAAAGGGTCGCGGCATTAGGAAGGTTGAGAACCACTGCTTTAATGCTAATAGAATTGTACTTATGCCATATATAGCAAATGTAGGAGTAAATGTACAGAGGGTTTATTTCCCCTCTTGGCAAGGTAATTTTATTCTTTGTGTGCCTAATCTGACTCCTCACCAAAAACAAACAGTCCCCCCAAGTGTATTGACACTGTAGTCAAGGCCAGACATCATGATTTCTGTTTGTTTATTCATATGGTTAAATGGGATTGATCATATTTAACACTTGAAAACACAGATGGCAAAATCGAATCAGAGCAACTGCTACGTGTTTTATTAATTTAAGATGGCCTCCTAATAATATTAGCTGTGTGGGGGAAGTATCTTGAGTAACTATTTTAACTCTGTTTTATTATTAACCTATCATCTATTTGTACCATAACATTCCCTATGTCTTTAAACCCTGCTGTCTGTTAACTCTCCTTTCCAAGGGAGGGAGAAGCCGGGCCTGAGTGGCTTAATGCCACTCAGGGCCAAGGAAGGGGGGGGAGGGAAACGCCAGCCCCAGTGGGGGGAGAAGCGCCCTTCCTTCCTTCCTTCCTTCCTTCCTTCCTTCCTTCCTTCCTTCCTTCCTTCCTTCTCTCTCCCCCCACCTACCTACCTACCTTCCTGTTCCTTCCTTTCCCCCTTCCTTCCCCTTTCCCTTCCTCCCTTCCTCCTTCCCCCTTCCTTCCTTCCTTCCTTTCTTCTCTCTCTCTCCCCCCACCTACCTACCTACCTTCCTGTTCCTTCCTTCCCACCTTCCTTCCCCTTCCCCTTCCTCCCTTCCTCCTTCCTTCCTTCCTTCCTTCCTTCCTTCCTTCCTTCCTTTCTTTCTTCTCTCTCTCTCCCCAACTACCTACCTACCTTACTGTTCCTTTCTTTCTTTCTTCCTTCCCCACTTTCTTCCTCCCTCCCTCCCTCCTTCCTTCCTTCCTTCCTTCCTTCCTTCCTCCCTCCCTCCCTCCCTCCCTCCCTCTCTTTCTTTCTTTCTTTCTTTCTTTCTTTCTTTCTTTCTTTCTTTCTTTCTTTCTTTCTTTCTTTCTTTCTTTCTTTCTTTCTTTCTTTCTTCTCTCTCCCCCACCTACCTACCTACCTACCTTCCTTCCTGTTCCTTTCCTTCCTTCCTTCTTTCCCCCTCCCTCACTCCCTCCCTTCTTGCCTTCTGACACACTGCCCATGACGTCAGGGATATGTGGCCTTTTGACACTTCTGGTGACGTCAGGGGGTGTGGCATATGCAAATAAGTTATGCTAATGAGCTCCTGCACCTCTTTTTTTATGAAAGGACCCCTGGTGTGCACTCACACTTTTTCAAATACACTGGAAGGAAGCTAAGGTTCAAACTTATAAACGGGCTGTACAGCAAATTAACATGTAACATGATGAAGATGTTTTAAGATATGTGAAAAGAAAACTAAATAACAAGCTAAGGTCATAAGGTCAACAGTTGTAAAGCAATAAATATGTCAAAATACCACTGATACTCTCCATTCACTCCTCTCAGGCATGGAGGTCACTTAATAGAATTTTTTTTCTGTTTTGAGGTGGGTGTAGTGTATGTCAGCCAAACATTCCAGTATTCCTTGTATTACATTCAGTATTCTAATATACTATTCTGAAAAAAGAAATACCCTAAAATACAGAGGATGTATAGTCCCTCTGTATGAGAATACATAAGTGAGGACCGGGGAGGTTTTGGTTCCAAGTGTTGTAATTCAGCAATTTCCCTTTCTATTCTCTTCCTGAGGTTGCTTTGTAATAAAACAGCTACCTTGAGGTCACCCTCAACTGAATGTCTTGGAAGGTGGAAGTGTTCTACAGGTTTTTCAGTCTTGTGATTCATGATGTCATGCTACAGGTTAATTTGTTGTTCAGCCCTTGTCTATAAGTTTGAACCTTACCTCCCATTCCATTGTATTTGTAAAAGTGCTCATGCACATGAAAACTCATTCCCCGAATAAAACTTTGTTGGTCTTAAAGGTGCCACTGCACTCTAGACCAATGCGGCTGATCTATTCTACATCTGTTCTAGATCATATTTCCAGTTCACACCTTTAACATATTAGATCTGTGTAGTTAAATGTAATTTTTAAAATTCTCTGTATAGAACTCCTTAATGGAATGGAAAGAATGGGATTTTGAAGCTGAAATCTAGAATGATATCCTGTGGCTGCATCAGTTTTCATTATATCACAGTGTACTTTACATTACCCATTGCCTGTTGAAAATGTCGGGGGGTGGGTGGGTTCTGGTATTTTTGCATTCTTTTTTGCAGGACTTTTTTTGTAGTGCTACTCACCTAGGGTTGCCAGGTCTTACTTTGATGCTGGCGGGTGAAGGGGGGTTCTGGTCCTTCACACAGGGCATGTTGTAGGGAACACTCTATTATGGTTTTTCCTTAAATGATCACACAGACACTGCAACGTGCCCCGCACAGTGACATCACTTCTGGGTAACATCATTGCTCCAGGCACATTGGTGCAAACATAGCACTTTGGGGGTGGGGTTCCCCTCACCGGCTGTACTGGGGCCAGCTGATTGGGGGCCGCAAAAGTGGGCAAACCCCCACCCCCTTTGGGGGAATGGGAACTCTGTACTCACCAGAACTAAGTACCAGCACCTTTTCTCAGGGCTTTCCTAACTCTTGAGGGAGAAATTGGTGGATATCAATACAACCTTATAAATGACTACTAGCACTTAAAAAGTGCTGTTTTTATGTAGTTTGCAGTATTTGTAAGCAAATGCCACATCAACACTTTAATGACCTGTAGACATGACAGGCAGTATAATCACAAGTTTCTTGTAATTACTTTAACTACTTTTAAAACGAAATGTGTTTTAAACATGGAATTCACATGGAACATGGAATAAACATGGAATTCAACAGGAGGTGGTGATGGCTGCAAGCATGGATGGCTTCAAGAGGGAATTAGATAAACATATGAAGCAGAGGTCCATCAGTTGCTATTAGCCACAAAGTATAGATAGGAACTCTCAGTCTGGGGCAAGTGATGCACTGTATTCTTGGTGCTTGGGTAGGGGGCAACAGTGGTAGAGCTTCTAGTGTCCTGGCCCCACTGCTGGACCTTCTGAGGGTACCTGGTGTTTTTGGCCACTGTGTGACAGAGTGTTGGACTGGATGGGCCACTGGCCTGATCCAACATTGGCTTCTCTTATGTTCTTAAACAGGTGGAGAGAGTGCATGTTGAGCAAAAGTTTTGGGTTTTTTTTCAGAATTGCAATAGCAAGCATTAAAGACTAGGCTTGATTTGGACTTGTAAAACAGTTAAAGAATATGCTTTTGGCATTAGAGAGCAACATTGGAACATTTGATATAATACAAAGAAAATGGCTATGATTATGTACAAAATGCTGTTTAAACAAGGCGGATATAACAAATGCAGTCCATGTTCTTCCTCGGTTAGGGGCAAAGATTTCTATGTAGTTTTGAGCCTTTTCAAGGTTAAAACTTTTCAGTAAATAAATAGTCAAGCTGCAATTCTGCAAACAGTTCCCAAGTTTCTACTTCTCCACTTTTTTTTAAATGTTCCCACCACACAGTCTATTTGATACAGCTGATAGGCAAACCTGGGACACCAGTCCCACTATTTTATACTTGTAGCTCCTAGTTGCCAATGGCAGTCTGCTTCTGGCTGCCTTCTTTTTACCTAATTCATAATTTCTAAGGAATATCAGTTTCCTGGAACACAGTTTGAAATTTGTGTGATACAGCGCTGTATGGTAGACCACTGATACACAGAGGATATGCTAGGTAGCTCGCTATTTCACCAGAGACCTGGTAGAAGAATATTATTAGAATTATATCTGGCATAAAAAAACTTATACCATAGTGTGGTACTGATTGTACTATGTTTTCAGTAGCTCATGAATAAGCTAGCCAGAGTAGTTAATGTTTTGTCATTTCTGCTTCTTGGTGACTTTCACACTGCCTTCCATTCAAATATATAGTGTGATGAAAATCAGTTTGCCAGTTTATATGAAAATGCTGAACTCAGAAAGAAAGAGAACTAGGTTTGCCAGGGACCTGGAGATCTCCTGGAATTACAATTGATATCCAGGTGACAACAGTTCCCTGGAGAAACTGGCTGCTTTGGAGGGTGGACCCTATGGCATTATACCCTCTGATGTGTCTCCCCTCGCCAAACCCTGCCTTCCACAAGCTCCACCCCCAAATATACAGGAATTTCTCAACCTGGAGCTGACAACACTAAATAGAACCCCCCCCCCCCCCCCCCCAGCATGAATAAGCTAGCCAGAGTAGTTAACGTTTTGTCATTTCTGCTTCTTGGTGACTTTCACACTGCCTTCCATTCAAATATATAGTGTGATGAAAATCAGTTTGCCAGTTTATATGAAAATGCTGAACTCAGAAAGAAAGAGAACTAGGTTTGCTAGGGACCTGGAGATCTCCTGGAATTACAATTGATATCCAGGTGACAACAGTTCCCTGGAGAAACTGGCTGCTTTGGAGGGTGGATCCTATGGCATTATACCCTCTGATGTGTCTCCCTTCGCCAAACCCTGCCTTCCACAAGCTCCACCCCCAAATATACAGGAATTTCTCAACCTGGAGCTGACAACACTAAATAGAACCCCCCCCCCCCCAGCAGACCTCCAATTAGGTAAGATAAGTTTGTGAGAAACTCTCATAATCATGAAATCATATCAAATTGTGCACCTTAAGACATCTCTGATTATAAAAAGAAACCCATATTTGAATGAACGGGGGAAGTATGTGCAGTCTAGTTCTGTTCTGATCTATGAAAGTTGTGCTATTCAGAATCCTAACAAGTTCTAAATACACTTTTTAAGAGTATGTTCCACTGAAATCAGCTACCACTTCATGACAATGATCTAAAAACTTGGTGGCTGGAGATCTCCAGGGATTACAATGGATCTCCAGGTGACAGAGATCAGTTCACCTGGAGAAAGTGATTGCTTTGGAACGTGGACTCTGTGACATTATATACAGTGAGGTGCCTCCCCTAACCAAACTTTGCCCTCCTCAGGTTCCACCCCCCCAAATCTCTAGGTATTTCCCAGCCCAGAGCTGGCAACCGTACCTCAGCTGGTACTTTGGTCATTTCTATGTCAGTTCACAGAATCAGAGTAGGTTGAATCTGCTTCCTACAAAGACAGAGGCTTCTCTCTGTTTTAGCTGCCTTTTAGGCAGACTCTGAAATCCTGATTAGTGTGTTTGGAGTTGGGTACTCATTTTCTAGATGCAAGATGTGAATACATTTAACAAAAATATTCCAAACTCATTTTGACAGCCACTAATATGTGTGATTTGTTTAATAAATGGGATTGTTGGACACTTGCACAACAATTTACTCCTATAAAATGTTGATACACTTGTCAAGGTCAAAGAACAAATCTTCCTGCAAAACATGACAAGCAACTTTCTTTTTCTTCTGGACACTGAGAGTTGCAAACAAACAACTATCAAAGAAACCATTTCCACAGAAATACTAGATATGACTCTACAAGATCCACTACTGGTTTTGAGGAGACTTATTTTGCAAAACTGTGGAACACAAGCTGGGCTCCATTCATATATGTGTTAGATGGTTTTTTTAAAATAGATGATCTTTTTCACTATACAGATAATAAATGTCAAATTTCAGATTGAGCTGGGAAGGAATCATGTTTTTTAAGACATTATCACAGCTCATCAATTTGTGGCCTTTTACAACCACAGTAATTTGACTATAAATCAAAAAGAGACCTTAATATACCACTAGGAGCTGAAAAATTCCACCTGAAATATTTCATAGCCATAAAAGTAACTTTTGGCTAGGGAAGTCTTCAAACTTTTTTTTTTAAAAGTATTATATTTGCTCTCTTTCTGAACTGTGGGTGTTGGGAATTCCTTGGCTTCAACCATGACAGTCATGTGGGCACATGTACACCTTGTACATATAATGTTTATTGCCGTATCATGCAGCAGGGTCATTGTGGTTGAAATGCTTGCTCATTCCCAAGATGATGATATCGATATGGCAATAAACATATTCCATTAAGATTTCAGGGTGCTAAAAATATCTTTGCAAATTTTGAGGAGAACTAAACATATAACATATATGTTATATAAACATGTATTCATCATAGGGGTCACAGCTCAGGTTAGAGAACATGATTTGTATGCATGAGATTCCTGGTTCAGTCTCCAACAAATTCAGCATAAGGATTTCTAGTAGAAGGGACTTCTGCTTTGGAAAGCTAATGCCTGTCTAGTTAGACAGTACATGGTTCTCAGGTCAGGGCCAAAAAAAAATAGGGGAACAAAGTTTCCCAATCTAAATTGCACTGAGGATTCATCTGCTCCAGCTTCCTTTCCGTATTTTTCCTTGTCTGTAATAATCATTCTCCTCTCCTGCCTCAGCCCAGCCCAGCAACATGGCAAACACGGCAGAGGTGACAGAGTTACATTCTGTTGGAACAATAAAGATTTACCAAATTTCCTCCCCTGCCTTAGAACACAATTTTTTCCCCCAGAAATTGCATGTGGGGTGCGTGGTGGTGAATGCATGATTGTTATGTCCTGGACACAATTCCACAGACAACCAGGCTGCGATTCTCTATGTGTACACTTGTATGATTCTTTGATGTGACCAAACATGTAATGGCCCTGGCCATGCGGTCTGATCTTGAGGTAAAAGCTTGAGGTAAAAGAACAATAGCACCCAGGCTCCTAAAGATCCACCTATCAGGGGTTTAGCATATTCAAATGTAATCTCTGGTGGGAAGATTAACGTATCCCACAGTGTGGGTGTGGACGGGGGTGAGGCTTTTCTGTGCATATTAGCTGACCCCTGGGCCACCTCAGGTATGCTTGTTCCTGACCTATAATAAACTTGATAATGCTGAAACTCACTCCACTGGCCTCCAGACTCCAGTACTTTTCAGTGATGAAATACAGGGGCGTAGACTTTTCTGAAGTCTGGGGGGGGGGGCAGGGGGTTCTTTAGTGTGCGCGCTTTGCGCGTGTGCTCGCTGGGGCAATGTTTCCCCCCCCGGAAAACCTACCGCCAGCCGCTGCTCCTCCCCAGCCCTTCCGAGGCTCACTAGCCGGTGCTGCTGGTGCCTTTCCCTCCCCCTCCGCCCTGGCCACTCCCTCCCTCACCCCTAAAAGAGGAAGAGGGAGAGATAAGGAGGGAGGAATGGCCAGGTTGGTGGGGGGGGGAGAGGCACCAGCTGGCGAGCCTCGGAAGGGCCCAGGAGGTGCGGCGGCAAGGCGCCGGCGGCAGGCGCAATGTTTTCCTGGGGGGGGCTCAGTCCCCCCTGGGAAATTTCGGGGGTGGCTCAAGCCCTTGAGCCCCCCCGTAGTTTACACCGGTGATGAAATACACATTCTTTTTTCTTTTCTTTTTTTGCTAAGGGGAGGACTGATGAAGGCATATTAAGTATCCTTCCTGATCCTCCCCTCTCGCCAGTCTTTTTTTATGGCAGCAAATTTCAATCATATATATTTGGAAGGGGCAGGGTGTCCCTTTGCTCAGTCTCTCTGGGTATGTGTTTGACAGAGACTGTGTTCTTGTAAACGTTTTAGAAGTGGTGATATATCCAGAGATCAAGAAAATATCCTCTTTGCTCCCTCACCCTGGTCATATGACTTACTAAAACACTTTCTAGAAGTTATTTGAGAAGCCTGGGAGGAGGGGAATTGGCTGTAGGTGGAGTGGAATGTGGTCCAGAGGGAATCATTCCCCCCATCCCAGAAGCCCATGAAGGCTCTCAGCAGTCCTAAAAGTAGATTGCTTACATATCTTTATTCAAAGGCCATAGTTCACAGTTAGAGGCAATTGTAAATAATAGAGGATTGATTTAAAATTAAGCCTTGAACAAAAGCTGGCTTGCTAATGATTTGCATGACTACTTTTGTAACAGAAGTGTCAGTGCACTATGACAGTTTATCTTAATAACATCTCAAAAATAGTTCTGTACAATGGCTATAAATCTGACTTACTCCAAGTACAGAACATTTTAATACGTGGCCATGGAAGACATAACAAAGGTATGTGAATCAGGTACAGTGCAATCCTATTTCCTGTGAGTAAGGAACAGTGAGTAGACTTGAGTAGGATTCTAAATAGATTTGTTAGTTTTTTAGTGTCCCTGTATCTTCAAGAAAATCTTCATACAACTGGGTTGACAAGGCAAAAAAGAAAAGAAAAAAGGCCAAAACACAGTTACTCCAGTTTAAGCTTATTAATATCCATGAATTTATATTGGAGTAACTCTGCAACGATTCTATGCTTTTTCTGGCAAGAAGTAAGCTGACAAACTAATCTTACTACTGCACCATAAATGCATGTGGTAGCAGAAAAACTTAGGCCGAAGACATACTGGTATTATGCCGCTCCTCCGCGGCGTGGCAGAACAAGGCGGGAGGAATTGCCCCCGCCATGCAGCGTTCGCACGCCGCTGCAAGGAAGCCGCCCACAGCGTCCAGACTGTGGGCGGCTTCTGGCAGCGGCATCCGAACACCGCACGGCTACCCCAGCCCGGCGCACGTTCACACCCGCCGGAAGTGGGTGGAATGCGTGCCGCAGCAGCTGGGACACCACTTTTAAGTGGTGCCCGGCTGCTACGGGAGGAGGCTGGCACCAGACGCATTGCGTCTGGGCCGCCTCCTCCGGGCAGATGTGGCAGTCTGGACTGGCCAGACTGCCAGTCTGTCCTCAGCCTTAGTTAGGCCTCTGCCCCAAAAAGCTTACAATCTAAGTTTAGCCTGTGAGAGGGCGAAAGAGAGATAGAACAGAGAAAGGGATAGAAGGGTATTGGAAATGAATAGAAATCCATGACCAAAACTTTTTTAAATCTTGAGTGACAGCATGAGCCTATTAATATTTAGGATTTTAGATTCAGAAATCTGCCTTTACTTATGGGATGCTTGGGTCGCAATTTAAATATCAACAAACATTACAGTAAAGGGCTTCAGATGCCTTTTCAGTAACACAGGGTTGAGTAGAAACAAAAGGAGTGCATGGACAGGCTTCAGTGCATGCATGAAAAATATATAAAGTATTGCAATTTTTTAAAAAAATTAAAAACAAAAGCCAAAGTCATGCAATAGCTTTTGTTAATATTATTAATACCAACCAAAATAACCCAGCTCAGTATGCTTCCCAGCTCTTTAAAATTCTCTAACAGGCTGGATGTTTTTTTAAAAAAAATGGAAAGGGGAGGGAGTCTTTCAGGCGGTGTAATGATGGAGGGGTAGAGATATTTGCCATGCAATCCTAAGCATGTTGTTAACCAGAAGTAATATACCTTTACACTCTTTCTATATAATATGCCTCACCATCTTCCTATATTATTTTTCATGGGGTATCCATTGGCTTTGCCCCAGAAAAAAGCCTGTATTTTTAAGAAAGAAAAGGAGATTGGATTTATACCCCACCGTTCACTACCCGGAGGAGTCTCAGAGCAGCTTACACTCTCCTTTCCCTTCCCTTCCCCTCCCCACAACAGACGCTATGTGAGTAGGTGGGGCTGAGAGAGCTCTTTCGAGAATGGCTCTTTCGAGAACAGCTCTGAGAAAATTGTGACTGACCCAAGGTCACACCAGCAGCTGCATGTGGTGGAGTGGGGAATCAAACCTGGTTCTCCCAGACTGGAGTTTGCGCTCCTAACCACTACACCAGACTGAATGGGGGAGCCCTCTGGCTGTAGGTTTATGGAAGAACTTAGCTGAGGTCCAGAAACAGCCAAGAAGACTAAGACTAATTATGGAGGGAACTGACAGCCTGTGAGTCCTGGACCAGAAGTAAGTTCAGTAGAGCTGTTGTTTTATTTTTACTGTAAGGGAGGCATGCAGCAAGGAGCTGAGCTGTGGGGTGGACACTGCCCTCTTTGTCCTAATGGACCAGCCATCCCTGTTACTAAATTATTTTTAAAGCATATAGATAGCTGTAAGGCAGGCATGGACTAGGAAGTTCAAAATGGCCCTGGAGCAAGCCAGGCTGAGTGGTCCCTGCATTGCCAAGCAGAGGGATGGGGCCTTTAAGTTAAATGGCCAGTCTATCCCTTGCTGAAGGTAGTATGTAGCACAGGTAAAATGATGAGACTCACAAACTAGCTTGGTCTCTGAGAAGACCAAAACAATGCAAGGACACAAATTCTATAAATGATGCAACAATTTGGTATATATGTGGTCCCATATTTTGTGTGAAGTCATTTGACAGTGTTTGTCTATTTAATTGATCAGATCCTTTTTGTACTATGTAAACAACCCTAATTATCAAAACTTGGCACCTGCTCATTGTAAAGCAATCAAATCTCTTGACTGCTTCATCCTTTTTTTCCTTTATGAATTTAATTTTAAATGGGCTCGGTTGTCTTGTTCCAGTACTATAGGAAGCTTTTCTTGTTAGACACATTATTTGAATCCACCCTCAAACACCTCAAGCCAGCATTGTTTTATTGAATGTTATGAAAATGTATGCTAACAAGAAACGAGACATGATTGATTTGATGCTAATTTAATGCCATCTAGGTGCATTTTCTGGAATCTGTGCCAATAAGGAAAGTTTATTCCATTACTTCATTCTCTTCATAGTGTCGTTAGAATATTCAGAATTGCCAGGTTCACAACCTTAATTTTAAGAAAGACATATGAGTTTCAAAAAGCATCTATAGATATCTTAAGTTCAAAGTGCCATGTATCATCCTCTCACTTGAGCAAAGGAAGTCCATATTTCTCTTCTCTGAAGAGAAGCTGTGTTTTTCTTGCTGCCACTAAAGGGAGTCCTCCTTTGGGACCTTGTTAGATGCTTTCATCTGAAGACCATTTGACCCAGCTCTGATTAGTGAGCAAGCTTAGAAGGCAAGAGTGGTTGGGGGATGCCTTTGGCTAGTGTCCTCTCCCCCCTTCTGCAATAGGAGGAAACTCTCAGTGGAATATATTAGGGATAATAACGGGGTAAAAATGTCAGTTAAAAGAAGTGGAATAGATGGTGCTTCTTTTAGAAAAAAATAGTTAAGCTGCTATTCTTTGCACAAAGAAGGGCATATTTTGCGTTTGTACAACTGCTCTTGTTTCCCCTTCACCACTTAAAACATTTTTTTATACAAGCGGCATTCATTAATGTAAGTCTCAGAAATACAGGCATGTACTTTAGTGGATAATGCATCATTGTCAGTTAACATAGTGAAGCCACCTTACTGAAAGGCAAAAAAGTAATTGAAAATACTAATGTGCTTCTAATGTCTAACCAATATGAACATTTTATTTTGCTTTTTAGAAGGATTCCTGAACGCAGTGCGTGTTACAGAGAATCTGAGTGTAGTCTCATGGAATAAAACACAAGTCTACCTGTACCTTAAAGTTTAACAAAATTTATTCCAGCATAATCTTTCATGAGTCAGATTTCCGTTCATCAGATGCACGTATCCCTTAAGCTGATACATTTATATTCACAACAGAAAGATGAAGTGGAGGAGATGTTACAAAGATTTTACAAGATCCCATACAAACAGTGATTAGTTTACACAGAGCGTATACGTTGTGGGAGGGTCTCAATTGTTGTCCGATAGGCAAAGTAGAATTAACATAGAATCTAGTGTGTGATGAACAAGATAAATAGATACAATAGGAAGTAAAAGAGGTGCAACTGAATTTATTAACATCTGCAAGAGGCACTCATACTGAGTGAGGAATGCCATCTTTTGTTAAGAGATTGTGGTATGACAGAATATAATTTCTTGATGAGTGCTAATCCAGCAGTTCCCCATTCTGCCTTTGAAGTTTTTATAAGAGAATAATGACTTCTAGATTCTAAACAGTATCTCCTGCAGGACTGAAACACACCCCCCCGGTCTGGTTTCTGAATGTTGGAATGTTTTAATGTCAGATACATGTCGGTTTATTCTTTTGTGCAGGGCAAGGGTCCCCAGCCTTTTTGACCCTCCAGGCACCTTAGGAATTCTGTCACAGGGTGATGGGCACAACCACAAAATGGCTGCTGCAGAAGGCAAAGCCAACCACAAACTGGCTGGTGCAGGACACTAGACCAACCACAAAGTCAAGGAGTGAGGTTATGAATAATTCTGATAATAACTCTTCAACATTTCATGCAGAAGCTCTGCTTCAGTATGCCTTTTAAAAGGAACTTATTGTTTGAGAATACACAATGCTTATTTTTAGTCACACAGTGAAGATCCTTGTGCTGTGGTGGCAGATGCTGCAGATGCAGGTTTTTTTTAAAAAAAAATAATCTCCAAATAAGATCTGCAGTGACCACTCAGAAGCTTTGCTGAGCAAAATTCCCACCCAGCCCTGCACACTTTGTAAAAACATTATTGACCTCCAGGAAAGATATCGGTTGGCATCATGGCACCCATAATGCCTTGTCGGGGACCCTTGGTGTACGGATTGACTTCTTTGTCTACTATAGACAGTAGAAGAATAAAAAGGTATTGCTGACCATGATAGCATATACCTCAAAAAGAAGATCTTCAGCTATAACTTTCAAGTCATTGGGTAAGACTGTAAACCAGACAAATCATATCTCCTTGGAAAACAGCTGTAGTCAAATGGTGTAGTCAGCAACATGCTTAGTTGTATGTATTTGTTGCTTTGACAAATTAATTGCTTCTCTTTGCAATCATTTTGTCATTTTTTAAATTTGCTTCTGGAATTAACTCTGAGTAGGGTAAAATGTGCCCTAACAGGAATGGTTGATATCTATTCATAAAAGGTTGATAATAACTGATAATGAGTTTGAGTGTAGTTTCAGTACTTTTCTTTAACCTTTGAAACCAATGCCATCCAACAGGTTGGTCTGATT
The DNA here is from genome assembly GCA_029233225.1 of Lepidodactylus listeri. Lineage (NCBI taxonomy): Eukaryota > Metazoa > Chordata > Lepidosauria > Squamata > Gekkonidae > Lepidodactylus > Lepidodactylus listeri. The sequence continues at coordinate 118,129,150 of JARCFY010000001.1, forward strand.
TCCTTTCTCATCTCTTCCTGATTATCTCTGGCTATATTCTGATTGACTCTGAGGTTCAGCTCTCTGCCCAAATAAGAACATAAGAACATAAGTGGCCAAAAACATTGAGGTCCAGCAGTGGGGCCAGGACACTAGAAGCCCTCCCACTGTTGCCCCCCCCCAAGCACCAAGAATACAGAGCATCACTTACCCCAGACTGAGAGTTCCTATCTATACATTGTGGCGAATAGCCACTGATGGACCTCTGCTCCATAAGCTTATCTAATTCCCTCTTGAAGCCATCCATGCTTGTAGCCACCACCACCTCATGTGGCAGTGAATTCCACGTGTTAATCACTCTTTGGGTGAAGAAGTACTTCCTTTTATCTGTTCTAACCCGAATGCTCAGCAATTTCATCGAGTGCCCACGAGTTCTTATATTGTGAGAAAGGGAGAAAAGCACTTCTTTCTCTACCTGCTCTATCCCATGCATAATCTTATAAATCTCGATCATGTCACCCCTCAGCCGTCGTTTCTCCAAGATAATGAGCCCCTAGCACTTTCACCTTTCTTCATAGGGAAAATATTCTAACCCTTTTATCACTCTTGTTGCCCTTTTCTGCACTTTTCCCAAGGCTATATCTTTTTTGAGGTGTGGCGACCAGAACTGTACACAGTACTCCAAATGAGGTCACACCATCGATTTATACAGGGGCATTATGATACTGGCTGATTTGTTTTCAGTTCCCTTCCTAATAATCCCTAGCATAGCATTGGCCTTTTTCATTGCAGTCGCACACTGTCTTGACATTGTCATTGAGTGATCTACTACGACTTCAAGATCTATTTCTTGGTCAGTCTCCGCCAGTTCGGATCCCATCAACGTGTATTTATAGGTAGGATTTTTGGCTCCAATGTGCATCACTTTGCACTTGGCCACATTGAACCCCATTTGCCATGTTGATGCCCACTCACCCATCCTCGACAGATCCCTTTGGAGTGCCTCACAATCCTCCCTGGTTCTCACCACCCTGAACAACTTTGTGTCATCTGCAAATTTAGCCACTTCACTGCTTACTCCCTACTCCAAATCATTAATAAACAAGTTAAAAAGATCAGTCCGAGTACTGATCCCTGCGGTACCCCACTGCTTATCTCCCTCCACTGAGAAAATTGCCCATTTATACTCACTCTCTGTTTTCTTTTAATTAGCCAGTTTTTGATCCACGAAAGAACTTATCCTTTTTTCCCATGACTATTGAGCTTACTTAGGAGCCTTTGATGAGAAACTTTATCAAAAGCTTTCTGAAAGTCAAGGTAAGCAACATCTATTGGATCCCCCTTGTCCACATGTTTGTTTACTCCCTCAAAGAACACTAACAGATTAGTGAGACAAGATCTTCCTTTTCAGAACCCATGCTGAGTCTTCCTCAAGAGATTTTGTTCATCAATGTGCCTACTAATTTTTTCCTTAATAACATTTTCCACCAGGAGTCCATTCGTAGAAAAAGAGGTTCAGGAGCTCATTAGCATAACTCATTAGCATAACTCATTAGCATGTGCCACGTCCCCTGACATCACCGGAAGTGTGTCAGAAAGGGAATGTCATTTTCAGCCCCATTATACCCTATGGGCCATTGAAATCAATGGCAAAAACTCATAGGGTATATGAGGGGCTGGAGGAAAGGGGGTTTGAGGGAGAGGCTCCATACTTGCAGGGTAGCTGCTGGGGCCTCTCCTCAAAATACCCACCAAGTTTCCACCAACTTACCCAGTATCGACATCAGACTGATTGGCCTGTAATTTCCTGGATCTCCTCTGGAACCCTTTTTAAAGATGGGACATTCGCTACCTTTCAGTCCTCAGAAATAGAGGAAGATTTTAAGGAAAGATTTCATATTTTTCTCAGGAGATCCACAAGTTCACATTTCAGTTCTTTCAGAACTCTCAGATGTATGCCATCCAGGCCGGGTGATTTATTTGTTTTTAATTTATTTGTTTTACAGTTGCATATGCTGTATGTGACTGTAGTGTGACTAGTTTATGGCAGAATTTGTTTACAATGGGAATTCCTAAACCTGGTCAAATCGATAGGAGTTCAGTAGAGCTTTCCTGTTCCATTCACTGGCATTGTTCTAATAAACAACTTTTGTTGCCCATAGCCCATTCTCTCTTTGTGTATGGAAGTGAACCATAATTGAAACTATGGTATCAACATTACCCGTGCAGCAGAATTAGAATGGTTTTCTGTGTCAACGTTTCTGTAAAATATATAGAGAAGAGTTCCCATGTCTGCCCCTGTATGTACATGTGAGGAATGAGTTCGGGGAATAAGAATTACCTTGCATAATTTTGTTTTATATCTCTGTATGAAGTACTTCAGTCTTGTCATGCTATCCCCCCCCCCCCCCCCGGGTGTTCTTGCTTTTTAATTTTTAATTTACTTTTTGGAGGTTCTAGTTGACTTCTCTTTGGATATCCTCAGAAGAATATCTCTTGGTTTCTTAGAGCAGGTTCAACCTTTTCAAACCTAGAATTCAGGGAGCATGGCATTTCCTGAACAGTAGACATGTGACTTAAAGTGGCATCAGGGTCACTGACAGGAATCGAAGGAACTAAAGTAATGGCCTACTCGTTTCAAGGCTAAGACTGTGAGCAACAGAATAACAGTGCTGGTGAGCAAGCCAGTCCAGTGCCGTAACACTATGGTGACTAAGATGGCAAGGGTCAGAGAATAAGAAGAATACTATCCACCACTGAGTGAGTGGCCTCACCTTGCTATCCTGCTTCTCCTCCAGGCAAAAAGAGACAGGAGGGATGAAGCCCTTGCTGTCTACATATATGTAATGGCAGCAGAAATATGATGGCTCACATCTCAGCATCTGGGACTCTGTGGCCCACTTGAGAGTCATAAACTATGCAGGTCACTGCAATGAATATTTCTTTTGGTTATGGTTCCTGAACTGAGGCCAGTCTTGATCCTTGCTCTCATGTAACTTTACTTACTGTTGTTGGAGGTTCCTCCAACATTGCTTGAAGGTTCCTCCAACATTGCTTGACACCAGAGCTTTCTGCAAAAGAACAACAATGAAATGGGAAACTGACATTTGTAGTTTTAAGCGTAAACTGCTTATCTGTGGGGCATTTCAAGACATTGCATCCCTTGCTGAGGGCGAGGACAGAGATTGTCTGAGAAGTTTTACCCAACATTCAGCCATTCTTAACAAGGCTTTTAAATACATATTGGCCCCCAAAGCAGCCCATTATTCAGCTTCTTTAATAATAAAAACTCACTGTTGTTCTGATGCATTCTCTCTTCATAGCAGTGAAGAAAGAATTTAGGAAAAAAGTGCATCACACCCTCACAGGATGCTGAAGTGGGAAGACTGACCCAAACATTCACAGGTCCCAGTTTTCGGTAGTTATCTGCTGCAATAAAATGGTTTACTGCATGGAGACCACCACCCTGATAGGCATGTAAAGTGACCGGCATATAATGGTTATTTCATATTTACAACCCTGACTATATTTAGGGAAAAGGAGACAAGATGGCCAAGGTTTTAACCTTTAAGGTTTTAAACTTTAACCAGTAAGACTTAATACATACATAGCCAGAGAGAACACACACATGCACACACACAATTAGAGTTGACACTGTTGAAATAACTTAAAGTGGTTTAAGCACAGCATGTTAAATTGTGATTTCAGTTATAATAATAAGAATGCTTCAGAGGAAATATTTTACTGAAACTAGTTGAGCTTGGCATACTTCACTATGAACTATGTTGATATCAGGTGGAGAGGCGTGTTGGTTTGAAGCAATAGAACAAAGGTACCACTGGACTCAAACTTTGTTGATATCAATGACACTTCTGTTCTATTAATTTCATTTTTGCATGCATTTTGTCATACTTCATATGTGATTGTGCCATGCTCTTCTGACTATGTTAGGTTTTGAAGACAAAATAAAATAAAATTCATTGCCCAGTAATACAGAAACAAAGAGCCTTACCAGAGACCACCTATCTTTGTCATGGAAATTTCTTGATAAATTTTCACCTGTGCGTAACTAATAGCTTTGAAAGGATAAGTGATGTTTGAGCTATAGTGTGCAGTGTATGCCAATAATGCTTCCCCTACCTATCCATAGTATAGCTAACAATTCTAAGAAGACCGGGGGTGGGGGGGGGGGGATTGTTACCATATCATCGCCTTCTCGCTCATATTTGTCTCTCAGGAGCAACCTCCAGCTCCATTAGCATAAACTGTCTCATTTAATATATTGAAACGGTTTTCTAATAACTGTATCAGAGGTATTGTGAATGTACATAAAGACATAGTTTACAGAAAATAAGTTAAATGTCACATAACGATATTACCTTCCTATCCTGCTGACCTCCTTGCTTGACCCTGGTATGGATAGATTGCTGCATTCCATATTCCCATTGTTGAAGTGTTCTGTCCACGGCCAATTAGGATAGATGTTATGAATTTTCCATTCTATACAAAATGCTTTAACTAATCAGAAAAAGGTGTTAATACAATTTGTCTTAATCATATCCATTTTCATTTTGCATTTTAAAAAACCCACACATTTCACTAGTAAAGCAATAGAGAGATAGAAAACAATGTTTGTGTGAAAAGTTTGTGAACTTTACAAAGATGTAATACAGAAATATAATTGATGTAATATAGAAATGTATTTATTTCATATATTCCTTCATATGTCCAAAGAAAATTTGGAATGGTTGGATTTACTTGGAGGAAGATGGTTTTAAATTTATCCCTTGATGGTTACTTGGACAAATAGGTCCCCTAAGACTTGTACAGTTCAGCCTCTCAGTTCTCAAACAAGGTCTGTTGTCTTGACCTTCTGCTGCTTCTCTGTTTTTGTCATCTCCTTGCTGTTTTATCTATGGAAAAAGTAAAGTCCCGGTATGACAGATTGCACAGAAAAGCAGGTTTTAAAATGCTGATTGGGTCAGAGAGACAGGGAGTTCATGAGTTAATCTTCCCTGGAGAAAAGAGCTTAAGTGATTGGCTGCTGTACTTGCTTTCTGATTGGCCAGCATCAACTTAGAGAGGAAATAAAACAGCTGATCTGGAGAGGAAAAAATTATTTGCATTTTGGTCTTTGTCTGTAATCTAATCTCTAGATCAGTAGCCAGAAGGAAGAGACTTTGGGAGTCAGTGATTTCTGTTAGGGAATTGTCAGGAAAGTACTTTTATAGCGAGAAGAACTCCATTGCCTAAGATATATTTAAAACTACTCTGAGGGAGAATTCAGATTCTCAGTCAAGAAAGCTACAACACTGCTTTATACAGACAATGGATACTAGAGAACAATTTGGCAGAAGGTCTGGGCAAAAAATTCCCATACAAGCCAATTAGTAAAAAGAGTTTATTGCTTCTTAGGAACAAGGAGAATAACTTCCTACCAGTGAAAGGGATTGGGAAGAGAACCCTTGTCTGTGATAAAGGGGAAAAAGACACCTCAAGAGTTAGTGAAAAACTGTAATATCTAAAAGGAAAACCTAGAACTCTGATGGGAAAAATCTAGAAACTATGTGCAAATGCTATTCTCCAGAAAACAGTATTAAGAACCCGTGTTAGTGTCGAAATATGCTAATATACCTCTCATTGAAAAGATCTTGAAACTCTGAAAATAAGCTACAAGAACACTCTCTTGTATGTTCTAATAATTCGAATCTGTATAAATTAGAAAGTTTACCCTCAGCATCTCTAAGCCTTGATTCCTTATTCACACACACACACACACACACACACACACACACACACACACACACACAATCCCTGCCAGTTTAATAAAACCTTCATTCTGTTTTTGAAAATCAATTGAAGCTTATAAAAAAGAGAAGAAATAGACACTACTGAAGGGTGGTTCAGTCACTGAGGGGAACTAAAAAAATGTTTGGCAGGAAAATCTGCCTGGAAGTGGGGAAGCGTCAAGGATCTGTCATACCCAGCTAACAGATTTATTAATGGCCACAGAATAGAGAGAAGGCTGAGGTCAGACATAATTACATTAGCACTACAATTGAATGAGAACACAATTGAGAGTCATCCCCATAGAGTTCAGTGGCATTTATTAATGTGTAAACTTGCAAAGGTCTGTGCTGTAAAACATCTCTCTCTATATATAATTGAGTAGTGAGGTGGCACTTTCTGAACATTCCACATACTTCTAAATCAGTTGGCTCCATGATGTGTCAGTCAGAAGCTTTCCCTATCCACTGGCTGTATTGCCTGAGTCCTGCCCACAGAAGTGGCGCCCGCCAGAACTTTCCTCAGAAGACGGTTGCTTCACTCCAGTGAACACAGCTACTGTCTTTGCTCTCCTCGCCAGACAACAATTGATTCCCTCAGGGGACAAAACCCACTGTCTTGCTTCCAAGCCAAGTTTGCTGAGGCAACACTTTCCCGAACAGGAGGGGAAAATGCCAAGTAAACAGCTGTCAGCGTAGCAGAGGTGGGTGTGTGTGTGTGGGGGGGGGGAACCAGCCCAAGTTATCAAAAAATAAAAGCCAGTGAATACACACAAAAGCAGAGATAGAGGATGGGGCCAGACACACAGAAAATAGGAATGGCTGACTTTTCCCTAGCGTTGCCAATCTCCAGATGGGACCTGAAGATCTCCCGCTGTTACAATTGATCTCCAGATGACAGAGATCAGTTCCCCTAGAGAAAATGGCTGCTTTGGATGGTAGACCCTATGGCATTATACCCTGCTGAGTCCCCCCCCCCCCCCACCCAATGCTGCCCTCCACAGGATCTGCCTTCCAAATCTCCAGCTATTTCCCTACTCAGAGCTGGCAACCCTACTTTCCTCTCACTGCCTGTTGCTAGGCATCCAAGCTTGGTTCTGTCAGTAAAAGGCCCTTTTTCCATCTATTTTGGCCTTTGGGAGAAAACTCATTGGGGCCAGTCCTGACAGGGTTGCCAACTCCAGGTGGAACATTCCTGGAGATTTGAGGGATGGAGCCTGGAGAGGGTGTGGTTTGTGGAGGGGTGGGACCTCAGACAGGTACAATGCCATAAACTTCACCCTCCAAACTAGCAATTTCCTCCTGGGAAACCATCATTGCTAATCTCCAGGTGAGGTCTGGAGATCACTCAAAATTACCACTGCTCTTCAGGTAGCAGAGGTCAGTTCCTCTGGAGAAAATGGTTGACTGTGCCATTATACCCTGCTGAGGATGCCACAGCAAATTGACCTTGAGTGCCCAAGGCCGGGGCATTCTCCTTGAGCCTTTTTCTAGAGCCAGTTATATTTATTTCCACAATGGGCCTTATTCCTAGTTCATCATATTTTTATTTAGAATATTTATATTGTACAGTGGCAATGACTTGCAGAAGTCCCAGGGAGGTTTACTGAATAATGGTGCATTAGATATTAAAGTGAATGATGACCCAAAACCCTAGTTTTCTCTATCATAAATAAAATTATTTTAAAAAACCTAGATTTGTTTTACATAGATGTAGTAGCTAGGCATTGGTTAAGACACAAAGGATCATCAGTCAGATATTCCACAGACATTTTTGTATGGTAAGATTAAGCAAGTTGAAAACACCATCTCCTATTTCCCCATTAGATCACTCTATGGAAAGCAATGAAGAAATTAGACTAGAATTAGACATATTTAGAAAATTAACTAATTCTAGATGATCAAATATGGAAGTGTGGCTGTAAATTTTATAGAACCTGCTGCTAAAGGAGTGTTCAGTTGATCAGTACAAAGTAATGTTCCATGTACCAATCTATAGTATTGTAAGTATCATTAATATTAGTGAGGAATGGATATCTAATTCATAATTAATTTGAGAAAATTGGTTAATCTTTTTCTCACTGTTATCTGTGGTGTACAGGACTGAGGCAAATGATCTGTGGTCAAAGAAATGTGACATGGTCCCAAGGGAAAGTCCCAAGGGCACTTTCAGTAGGTAGGTATTAAACTCAGGTCTTCCTATTCAATACTCAACACTATGGTCATTATCTCACACTGGATCAGCTGATCCATGTTGTATACACCTCTTTGTCTGTGGACCTGATCCTTTGGAGGATTTTTGCCTATAGAAGGAGGGCAATTTAACTGATACCCCCATGTGCTATTTATTGGGGTCCTTCATCCCGAAGGAGAAGCATTTCTGAAGACATTTTGGGTTGCAGTAGTAGGTGGAACATATAGAAGTTTCTCTCTGCTGGGTACCATCTGGAATGTTTGTAAGCCCATTCAGTTTTGGGGAGATGGGGTTGTGAATTTTCAAAATTCAAATTACATTCATGAATGGCTGTGTTTGCTAGAGAAAGTTTACAAAAATATAAAGGGTCAGATAAATGTATATATACATGATAAAAGTATTTATTTTTTATTTTAATTTTTAAAATATTTTAATTTTAATATTTTAAATACAAAAATAAATAAAATAAAAATAAATAAAAGTAGGCTATTAGTTGATGTATGGTGTGAAAAAGGCCAGTTTATATATTCAATAGATAAATTACACTTACAGTAAACCGTGCCACTTCAGGATGCATGTTAGTTTTCTGGTTTTGTCCGCCCCATGGGAGAGTGTTTAAACATGTAACCTCCCCTCCCACTTGTTGCCTCAAGTGGTACCATCCAGGAATGCTATTCTGCTTTTACGCTGTATGTACAAACTGACCTTTTAGAGAGAGAAATTGTTTAACCATATAATTGGAGAGAGGAAGTATTCGATCCCCTTATCCCTTCAGCCACTAGTTTTGCTTTACTCCTCTCCTTTCTCCAGGAAGCACCATTTTAACCTTACAGCAACGCTGTTATGGAAATACTAGGAATAAAGTCCATTGTGGGAATAAATACAATGGGTTCTAGAAAGAGGCTCTGGGCAAGTGCCCCAGCCTTAGCTGGGGGGGGGGGGGCTGGGAGGGAGAGAAGGAAGGAAAACATAGAGGGAGGCAAGACATATTTAGAAGGTGGCTGTTGGGAAGGAAATGGGAAAAAGAGGGAAATGGGGGTACGTTGTAAGAGAAGGGGGGTACACTGACAGAGAAGGAATGTGGGGGCAAAAGATATAGGGGTAGACTGACAGATAAGGGAAAAGGGAGAAAGAAAGGTGTAATGTATGCAATGGTGGTCGCCATGTGCTCCCCGTAATGGCAACCGCCACATGGCCAAACGCACATGGCCAGGCCAGCTACCTGAGCTGGGTCAGGAAGAACAATAGTTGACCGGATCGTAACTCGCCACCAATCTGGTGCCTAGAATCCTCTAGGGAACCTGTGATCTATAACCACAGTCTTAAGGTCCTATCGGGACATTTGAGCAAGGTCGGAGGTATACCTCCAGCCGGAATAAAAGAGGGCCCTGAGCCCTGGATGTCATGCTTCATCTTGACCAGCTAATAAACATGCTTGCTGATTTCACTTCACTATGTCTCCAACTCCAGTACTTTTCAAGAGCAAAGATTGATAGAGGAAGAGGAAGAAGAAAGGAAGCAATTCCCTTTATCTCAACTTCCTTCCCTCTTCCTCTCAACTACCCCCACACCCTTGGCACTTCACTACTCCCCCCACCCTTGCCATCTTCCCACCCCTCCAACCATTAGCATTCATTCCCCCTACCCTTACTGTCTTCCCACCCACCCATGAACCCTTGGCATTCATTTCCCTCAGTTGCGGTCTTCCCACCCACCCCAACCCTTGGCATTCAGAATTATTAGGGCTAAAGTTGGGTCCAGCTCACCTTTTTTCATTTTGTAGGTGCCACAAAGAGGCTTGCAGGGGGGCAAGGGATGGATTTCTCCCCTCCCTGATTTTGGAAGCAAATAAATTCTTCCTCCTGGGTTCAACCCCACCATCTGCAGCTCTTCTCCCTTCTCCCAATGCTGGAGAAATCCCCAGAGGTTGGTGCAGAGATCTGGAACCAGCACTTAACTGATAAAGTTTAATTCTAGGTAGAAGCTTTTGTAGGCATGCACACTGAACTGTCCTCCAGCTTCTTTAATATGGGTAAGGAATGTAGTGGCAGACACAATTACCTGTTCCTGCCAGCTTGTTTTGAACCTGTTTCATTCAGGATGCAGCACCATCTGCGGATGTAAAAAGAATGAAGAATTTTTTTGTCCCAGAGGAGTGCTGAGGAAAAGGCATTCCAGAAACAACTACAGCTGAACAGGCACCAGACACAGAAGTTCCTATGGGGAGAGGCTGAAAGCTGCCAAAGAAGCCAAGATGTTCAGGGTGGTACTTGAGAGAGGACAAAGTTTGGAGAGGGGAAGGAGCTCAGCAAAAATCTAATATCATAGATTCTGTCCTCCAAAGCTGCCATTTACTCTAGGGGAATTGATCGTTGTAGTAGAGTGGCCAGCTCTAGGTAGGAAAATTCCTGGCAATTCATGGTTGGGGCCTGGGAAGGGCAGAGTTTGGGGAAGGGAAGGGAGCTCAGTAGAGCTGTGATGCCATGTAGTCCACCCTTCAAAGCAGCCATTTTCTCCTAATCTCTGCCTCCCTTGAGATTGGTAATCCTACATGCATCTCTTTCACATGTAAGTGAATCTGTACAGTATATATTTGTACCTCCAAGGTTGTGTTCTAAAGCCCTGCTTTGGGTGTCCTCTCCTTCTGTGATCAGGAGCTGGAGATGCATTCAGGATTTTTTTTCTTCCCCCCAAAAAAACTCCTTTCAGTTCCAGAGCTGCTTCCCTTTAACACCGGCTGATTACCCTGTTAATGCCCCACATTCTCTTGGGACTCCCAACCTGGGAGTTGTAGCTCCAACTCCCTTTGCTATGGTTGCAGTAGGGCCAGCTGAGAACTACAACTCCCAAGGTGCAACACATCAAAAGGGGTTGTGTGTAAGAATGGAGGAACCAGGGAGACAGGCCAATAGGATGCCAAGGCAGCTTCTCCAGTGGCCAGTGGGAGGTGAGGTGAGCTGTCGGCAACATGGCTTGCCTTTATGTGTGTGTGTGTGTGTGTGTGTGTGTGTGTGTATGATTAGGGGCAAGGCCCATTGCAGGCAAAAATACAATGGGTGCTAGCAAGAGATGAGACATTGTGCTGCCCTGCCACTCTCTACTCACCCCCCAGACCTTATGGGATGGCCCTGCACTGGTTCCCTGCCCAGCCGCCTCCACGGCTGCCTGCCCCAGTGGCATGCCACCGGCTACCACCTCTGAGCACAGCGAGGCCCGGGCCGTCGCTTTCTCCCCCTCCTGAGCTCCCAGTCCCTGGCACCGGCTCACTGCCCATGTGCATTCAGGGGTGTGCAGGCCACCTCCACCGCCCTCTGTCCCTCACCCTTTTCACTCCAGTTTCTCCCAACAGCCCCCCCCAACCCTCTTGCTGCCCCTCAGCACGGCCTTTCTGTCCGACCAAGGTCCTCTCATTGCCTGCCTCCCTTTGGCATAGCTGCCCTCTGCCCCTCCCTCCCCTCCAATTCCCCCTTCTCCTCCTGCTGTGGCTGGGGTGAGTGGAGGTGGTGAGAACGGTGGCAGAGAGGACAACAGTGAGCTTGGCTGCAGTGCCCTCAGTTCGTCTCCCTGGTCCCCCACTGCCCTCGCTTGATCACCCGACCACAGGAGGGAGGCATGAGCAGGCCACAGCCAGAGCCTGGCAAGGACAAAGGTGGTGGCGGCTGTGCAGTTTAGGGCAACTTGGCCCGAGACTCCATCCCTTTCATTGGTTCCATCAAGAGAGAGGGCGAAATGCTGGCCGCCAGCTCCATGGGCGGGGCCGAGCCAATGCAGTGAGGCAATGCAGCCAGGGGATTGGAGGCACGTGAAAAGACCATGAGAGTGGCAGCTGAGCCAGCCAAAGGCTGTGGTTGCATGACCAGGAGTCACACAAACACAGCTTTATATATAAGGAAAGATGCTTCTCATTATGCTTAGAGGTCTTGGATGCACCATATATACTGGGATAAGTCTCAACTCGAACCATCTCAAAAGGCTCCATTTATTGGCGCTTGTCTTGATGCCACTCTGGGTATGGTTTTCTTACCTCTGACAGGGCCAAAAGACTTAAAGCCATTGAGATGGCTTGTATCAGGAAATGATGGCAGCCTATTAGAGCCACTCAGTGTTTACTGGGCCATATGGCTTCCACCACTGTAGTAGTCCCACTGGCCAGACTACATACAGAAGATGTACAGATGTGGTTTGTAAGGAAGTACAAACCAAACTGGCATCCTCTGAGGTACTGCTTTTCCATACTGAAGGTGGTGCATAGATCCCTGCATTGGTGGCTGTGGGACAATGATCTGTTTTCAGAGGTACAGTTTAGTTTCTGTGTTCCCCAAGTAATGTTGACCACCAATGACTCTTTGCAAGTTTGCCAGAATTTTTTTTGTTCAGGGGGCATTTAAATTGTTAAGGGGCAGTTAAATTACAGTTAATTAAATTAATCTGAATGCCAGTATTTAAAGGGTGAGGCTCCAAGCCTGTTTCTAGCCCTTCCTTTTAAGGGACAAGGCAGTGAGCATGCCAGTTCTTAGGAAAAAGCAGCTTGGAGGGCATTTAAATGCCTTTTGAATTTCCTTCCACAGAGCAGGAAAACTTTGAAGGGCACTCAAGAGTGGCATCTTCAATCCAACAATCCCCCTTTCTGCTAGCCCAGTCCTGCTGTATACCATCTAGTTCATAGTGAGTAGTTCACAAACATCCCCATGAACCTTTGGGAAACATGCAAATTAAGTTGTGGGGCAAGGCTTTTAATTAAGGGGGTGGGGCCCCAAAATTCCCCGCTATAACTACGGGCCCGGTTATAGAGTAGCAGGACAATCATGCCCTCTTAATATTAGGGTACACTCCACATGAACTCAAGGCTCTTCAGCTGCTTTTCATCGTATTGTCCCACTCCTCAACATTTGTAAAGCAGCAACCTGGTCATTGGAAGACACTCTTGTGAAGCATTATGCTTTAGACCTGTAGGCAAGAAAAGAAGCAGAAGTTGGGAAGGCTGTGCTGCACACCCTTTTCAGAGAGACACTCACACCACCACCTCAGGTGAGCAGCTCACTAATTGTCCCAATGTAGGGCAGCTCAGCAAGACAGAAGATGGAAACAGAGTTGCACTTACCTGTAGCTGTTCTTTATCAATGTCTTCTGTGCAGACACATATTCCCTCCCTCCTGCCCTGCTGTGAGCTCTCACAAAAAGAAAAGAAAAGGATTTTATTTTAAATAAGATGTTCAGGAAAGCTCACGGCAGCTTAGCATGAACTGAGGGAAGGGCTGGCCCTTCTCTGGGGCACATGATACATTTGGCTGGAAAATTTGTGCATGCACCAACTCCAAAGGGGCATCCCCCCCCCCCCCCCCCCCAATTTGAGTTTTAAACCTGGAAAGAAAATGTCTATGGCTGGCCTGTGGAAGTGCAGTCACAATGTGTGTCTGCACAGAAGACATCGATGAATAACAGTTACAGGTAAGTGCAACTCTGTTTTACCTTCTGTTGTTCATCTGCTAAAGTTCTTTCCCTCCTCGCCTGAGACAATATACAGTGTACCTTCATCTTTCCCTGTGTTTGACAAGAGAAAGAAAGGAGGAGAATTAAGAGGAGAACTGACATCAAGGTCTGGAGTAGTTTTGACAGCAAAAACACATTGTTCTCAGGTCCTGGAAGTCATGATTAGTTTAAAGTAATCAGAAGGGCCAGGTTTGGAGACACATATATGTTTACAGCTCTTTCCATTGCCCTCAGTGATGAGGAGAATAAACCATTCATTGTCAAGATTAACACCATTGTAGCAGCTGAAGGAAATGTAGGGGCAAGGGCATTATTTTCAAAAAGGGATATTAGAAATGGCTTTTAATAATAATGTTAGAGAAAAGCAAAGCTTTTAGTGAGATGGTTGATTGCTTTTAAGAAAATATTCAATTTTATGTTGGTTTTGAATTTAAAGCATCAAATGGACAATGCTTAATGAAGATAATGTAATTGCTATGGATTTCCAGATTGTGTGTGACTTATCAGATATATAGTGTTGTAAATAATGAAACTACTGCAGTGTAGTGATTGCTTCGGACAGTATTCACGTGATAGCCTTGAAAATCCCAGCACATTGTGTTTTACTATAGATACATCAGCTAAAGAAAATAGAATTCCATTTGAGTGTAACAATAGCTTATATATACATTTTTCTGCCTTTCCCCTCTTAAGAGGCTACATTATTTGCTACTTTTATATCATTTGATCTGTAATGAATGTTGTTTATCCTGGTATTATTAAAAGTCATCCCTTATGTGTTCAGTTTTATTTAAATGTTTTCTAAGGCCCTGTCAGTCCTGTGAGCTATTCAGCCAGAGCATATGACGACACCACAAGTGAAATGAGGCAGTGATCCAGAATAAGCACCAGTCACCAGTGAAATTACACTGTCCCTCAATGAATGGCAGTTTGTCACCCATGTGAAGAAAGTGAGGTCGCAAAGGAAGTTCTCTGTTCTTTAGACATTTCCAATAATAGTTATTGTATGGATCTCCATTTACGTAAACATCTCTTAAATGAAACTATAGGAAATAAAACGTATTAACAACTCACGGGAGGGGTGTCACAACCTGGCCCTTTATTTAAATTGCAGTACACAAGGACTTTTCATATTTTATTTAATGAAATATAGCTAAAACAGTATTAATTCGAGTGTGTGACTCTGAGAGCAATTCTATGTATATCTATTCAGAAACCTACAGAGGTGTATTCAGTGGGCCTTACTCCCAGGAAAGTCTTCTTTCTCTTCCTCCTCATCAGATCTATGAACAGAATGTAGTGTTCAAACTAGGTTGTATTGTATTTATTTGTATGCAGTATGTGCCTGACTTTATGATTTCATTCCTATTTTGAAAAACAAAATTGATTGTGGCTAAGGAGATTCTGTGTACAAATATATGCAGTACAGAGTGATTTGAACATTACATTTGAACATTACAGTACCATAAGAGGTAGTGGTGGAAGGGTGAGCCTGAGACGATGTCTTTGGTTTGGCACTATTTTTTAACATGTAAGCATACCATCAGATTATGAAAGTTAGATGATAACTGATAAACAGGACCATATCTAAATTAATTTTCTTTTTCTTCAAGGATATTATCTCTTTTTTTGGTGCTAGCAAGGCTGCTTTACAAAAATTAATCTGCTTTCCAAAGACATATAGAAGAGGAACTGTCACTCTCAGTGCAATAGCACTGCCAAGTGGATAGGGGTAATGGAAAAACCTTAGTGGGGCTTTTTCAGACTCATCTTGTTTAATATTATAGTACATGTTGTGTTTTTAAAAGTTCCTGTTCTGTTCATTTGGCAGTTTGCCAGTCGATGAATAGACACTTCAGGGGTTATTTGGTCTGTCTTTATTTGTGCAAGAAACATAAAAAATGACCATTTATCTATTTACCATAGCTCATCAATATGCGCTGTGTATCCCGTAGCTAATCTTTTCAAGGAATTAAAGGGAATTCAAAAGAGAGATTATAATGTGTAAACAATTCTGGTTTAGATGTCTTGCCTACTGGCTTAAGATCCCTCCATAGATCCTGCAGAGTTTACCTTCTGTATCAGTAGTTAATTAAGGTGAAACATGAGGTAATTAGGGCTAATCCCGGTGCTATCCTGCTGGCCTTTTGCCTCTCAGGCCATCCCTCAAACCAAAACCTTTTTCACAGCTTGTGAAATGTTGCCATTCTTTGAACAGATTTTAAAAATTGATGGCCATGTTTATTGCAAACATTGCATTTAATCCTTTGAATATAATGTTCCTGGCAAGATAGAAAGAATATTTAATCATTCCAAAGTTTTTTTTTTTTAATGGCTAGGTTAAAAAGAAGCCAAACAGACTTTAAACAAGCATACATCCCCCTGTAGTGGACAAGATTTGTGAAATTGTTTGCTCATGTTTCCAACGACTTTCATGGGACTGCTCATTATTCTATGCCTTGAATTTCAGACAAACATACAAAAATAATACAATAAATTCTAAATTCCCACCATTTGGAATATAAGGACAAATTCTATGACTTATTATTTAGATTATTCTATTGGAGTACCACACAAAGTTAACCACTAGTTCTTTTGAGGCTGCATAGATGGCCCATTCAGTTTCATCTCTATTTTGAACCGCTTCCAGATCTCAACTATATGTTAGTCACCTCCCCATTTCATTTTGGTAAGAAGCAACACTTAAGCTCTTGATTGACTCTTGTACTGTGTCTGATAAGAGAGAGGATTCATGTTTGGTTGTCTACCAATTGCTGGATACTATTCTAATGACTTTCTGGCTGATGGGATCTGAAGTGTGGCAGCAGGGACCTGGCAGCTGTCCACATGGCATACTCTAGAGGCCTGGTGTGCTGCACAGTTGTCCAATTTGGCCAAAAGGCCCTGACGATATAGCCCTAAACTTGACACCAGATACTTTAATTGGAAACCAGCCATTACATTTGTACAATGCACAGTTCATTCTAAATGGTGACATCTCATTTTTTTTAAACATAAGCTTCACTGTTTGTTTAATTGTATTTTGATTGTATTAGTGTTCCTCTTTCCATGCAAAATAATGTTTTTGGCCATGACTTGCTCTAGAAAGCAAACAGGGCAGCAACATTACTGCTTATCACTCTACAGCTGTTTTAGAATTCTTCTGCATTTAAACAGATAAGAACTATATTTCGTTTGTGACTACCAGTCTCTTTTCTCTTATGCTACTTAGCACAATTTCTGCACTACACAGTAGGGTCATTATGGCAGCCAAGCACTACAGTATACTTGCAGTTTTGTTCCTTTAATAACCTCCAACTTTTTACAAATAAAGGAAGGGTAGGGCATTTCCTCTGCATAAATGCAAAGAGGATTTGCAGTATGACATTTAGAAATGCATCATATGAGATTTGCTATTGATCTCCGACAGTGGAGATGAGTGCTCAAAGAGAATAAATGGGCCACTTTTATGAGGCTCCTTGTCATCATGGATTTAGCTGTTTCATTTGCAGATTCCTGTAAATGTTGGTTTGATTCATGGCCGGTAATTTTCCATTGGATAGAGAATCGACATATCGTCAGCAAATGACTGTATGTCATTAATATTTTCAAGTGGCGCCTGAAAATGTTCACACTGTTCCATTGATTCAAACTGTCTCCTTTTCTGTACTATCTGAGCTTATTGTACAATGCTATAGACACCACTATTAGATAAGAGACTGGAGAACCTTGTTTCTGTAAAGCCATAGTATGCTCTTGAATTAATAGCATTGTTGCATCACATGGATACGTGTGTTGAAAAGAAACATGTTTGGTACTTCTTGATTTGAGATGCCTGTTTGAATTAAAAAAAAACCAGTTAAGAGTAGTCTGCTAATCAGTGTGCCCAGTATTTTAATATAAGAGAACTATACCGTCAGCAATGGATATAGTGGTCCTGGGTGGCATAGTAGCTAATTTTTAACCTCACACATTTTGAATGTTAAATACTTTAATAATTTTACAACCATTTAGTACAGCTCTTTGAGCAGCCACAACTCTTTCAAAATACAACATAGTAAGTCTCCAAAAGGCTGTGAAGACACTGGATTCAGTTCTGCCAAGAAACCAGACTATTGGCACTATCAAAACAGTTTAACTAGAACTGATTCCTGGACTGGGATTTTGATCCCAAAGGAATAACTGTCCAGTACCAACTTCAGCACATATGAACATGCAATTCCAGATACTACCACATCCTTTTTTCTGCAGTGCTATTATCTTTTATGACTTCTAAAGATGTCTGAGATACAATTAAGCTATAGTTTAGGAGACGTGTTATGTATTTCATGTAGATTTATAAAATAATTTTAATTGCTAATGAAGGAAGTATAATTTCCTTTTTCTTTACCTATTGGTTAACTATAAACACATTTACATCATTATTTTCTTGTCAAATACATTGCATCACCAATGGAACAACCTGCAGTAGACTACAAGTGGGCAGATTCTCACATGAAGCCACAAAGGTATCTCTGTGGCAGCAGTCTGGAAATGAAACATGCATCTGCAAAATTTATATAATGTATTAGATACAGTCTTGATGTTCAGTGAGAGTTTAAAAAAAAATTATACTGCTGCCAATGAAAAATGACCACTTTAGTGGCACTCTATTTTGGCCAAATGCACAGAGAAGTCCTTTTAGGACATTGTCACCTGCAAATGAGTAAACACTGGCCGAGTTCAGACTGGCAGTTTGGCCCGATATAGGCCTGCTCTGCATGTGGATTAAGAGAGCCCGTTCACACAGCCACAGCTGCCTGGTGTTGCCAGGCCGCACTCACCCCGTCCTTAAGTGCTTTCATCCCGCTTTTAAAAGGTACCTGGTGAAACCGGTGTCAAGCCATCTCGGTGCACGTTCATCCAACATCCTGGCAGTGTGGACGCAAATAAGCAGCACATCAAGCGGCATCGGTGATGTGAACCCGCTGATCCGGCTGATGCGTCCATGTGCCTATGCGCCCATGTGCAGGTTGGCAAAATGGACCAAAGCCATGCACCACCGTAGCGGTGCCACCAGGGGCTGCCCCACAGTGTGAACGCTCTGTTCCGCCTCCTCCAGAAAATGACAATTCATATGCATATATGGTATTTTCCACACAGACCGCTGCTTTCACACAAAATGGTCTGTCGTGATATCATATCTTAATACAAGGACACAGAATTCAAGTTATAATTGACACTGGTGCATCAATCAATGTGGCTACAATGAAATCCCTCAGAAGCCACCACTGCAAACCACAGCTATAAAGATATATGTCTATGGAACTTCACAGCCATTATCAACATCTGCCATGTTCTGAGTTCGCTTTGCCTTTAAGGATTTATCTGTTATATACCCAGTGTATGTAATGACCAGTGACATTGATACACTGATTAGTTATGATATGGCTTTAAGGATTTATCTGTTATACTCCCAGTGTATGTAGTGACCAGTGACACTGATTAGTTATGATATGGCTAATGTCTTAGGACTAATCAAAATGATCAGAGCTGTATACCCTGATGGACTTTCTCAAAGCCTCCAAACTCATGCAGCCCTGTTTTAAGGAACTGACAAGCTTGATGGCAAACAGGTACAACTCCACATTGATTATACTGTTCGGCCAGTAGCTCTTCCTTTTAGGTGTATTTCCTTCCACATCAGAAAACTAGTTGAAGAAAAACTATTGCATTTGAAATAACTTAACATCATTGTATGTGCAGAAGGTCCCACCCCTTGAGTCTTTCCAATAGTAGTGGCCCCCAAATCTAAACAACCAGAGAAGATATGATTTGTGTGGATATATGTTTACCTAACCAGGCTATCAAATGTGAGAGACACATTACTCCCACTGTGGATGGCCTTATTGCAGATCTGAATGGTGCATAATTCTTTTCAAAGCTTGACCTTAGTGCTGGTTACCATCAGCTCAGTTCATCCTGAGTCTAGATATATTGTAACATTTTCAACACATGTGGGACTTCCTGTCTTCAAGTGTCTCAGTTTTGGTATCTCGTCCACTGCAGAGCTATTTGAAAATGCCATCTGTAAAGTTTGGCTGGACTTCCATGGGTGCTGTGAATGTAAGCGATGATATTTTGGTGTTTGGTACCACATCTGAAGAGCATGTCATGCACCTTGCTGCTGTTGAACAATGACTTCATGAGAATAATCTGACAGTAAACCAAAGCAAATGTGAGTTTAAGACACCCACTTTGGAATTGTTTGGATACATCTTTTATAAAGATGGTATTTCTTCTGACCTGAAGGAAGTGCTGGCCATATATACTGCTGCCATACCAACACATTCTATAGAAGTTCACAGCCTACCAAGCCTTGCAAACTGTTCTGGTAGATTCATACCTAGATTGGCCACAGTTTCACAGCCCCTCCAGCTTCTCACAAAGAAAGACCAACTATGAGAATTGTCAGAGAAACATCAAACCACTTTTAATGACTTAAAAAATGTCCTTGCAGTTAACATAGTCATGCCATACTTTGATCTATGTAAAGAAACTGAAATTTTGGCGGATGCCACCCTATTGGCCTGGGAGATTTTTTCACACAGACTGATCCACATTGTCATGTTTACACCATTGCCTAAGCCAGCAAAGTGATCTTAATCACTGAACAACAGTATTCCCAAATAGAGAGGGAGGCTTTTGCAGTGACTTGGGCATGGTATCACTTTCATCTGTACATATATGGATACCCTTTCATGATAACAATTGATCATAACCCTCTTGAACCCATGTTTAACAATTTGTCTTTTCAACAACCAGTTCACGTTGAACAAAGAATGCTCAAATTGCAATGATATGATTACAAAGTCATCTATTGACCTAGTAAAGACAATCCAGCAGACTGTTTTTCAAGACTTCCCATATCTGTGCCCATCAGCAATTGTAAAGTTACAAACACAGCTGAAGCATATGTCAACTTTCTTCTCTCACATGCTTTCCCCAAAGCTCTTTCACTTCAGGACATAGTGCCTACTGTACATGCTGATTCTTGCTTCCCAATTATTGTTAGGACTGTCAATGATGGCCAGTGGAAAGATCTTGATAATCTACAGAATTTGACTTCTGAGGTCCAAGCAGTCATCAGCTGTTTTGCTAACATTAGGAGTGAACTTTCTGTTACTGAAAATAATAATAGATTATGATGAAATGCAACATCATGTTTATTTCAAAGAACGTTTATTTCCCTGCTTTGCTAAAAGCCAGTGGGTTCTGTGAGTATGGGAGCAAAAATAACTTTAAAGAACAAATAAGTATTGCTTCATTCACAGCTAGAGCTTTATGTTTCCCAGATTTAAAATGAACTGAGAGCTGCCTGCTGTGCCACCAGTCTTGTTTTCAAATGTAGGGCATAATGCATGCATACCTGCTATTGTCATTTTCACAGGGGAGAATTCAAAATGAGCTTCTTGCACAGGTGTCTTGTTATAAGACTCGTTGACTTTTACAGCTACCTGAAAAGCATTGGTGTGAGCAGGGCTAAATGAAGCCAAGGAGAGTTATTGTGTGTGCTGTATTTGAAGATCACATTTCTAAATATTAATGGAGGACGGAGGGAAAGATACAAGAATACTGGTAATACTAGGCGTATGGGGGAGGCGAATAACTTAACAGGGCATTCAGTCTGAAAAAAGAAACTTAAGTGGTCAGGGTATCATGGGTAGCTTGTGTATTTGGAAATGTATTTGGAAATGGAAAATATGTCTTTGTTCTATATTGGTTCAAAATTTTGTTTCTTACACAAATCTGGGAAATAAAATAACATGTATTCATGTCTAGCCTGCAGTGTAACTATCAAAAAATACAATGAATAGTAGAAAGCAGTTGCCCTATATTTGATCAATTTTAATTTTGCCATAAAAGACTGATTTCAGCATCACAGAAGAGAGGATAATAAAATGTGAGACCTTGTTGCTTGGTGTAGTTCAAAAATAAATATTCCTGCCACACTAGTCTTTAATTGCACAGATGTGGGTGTGAAACTGTAGCAAGGCAGACAATGTCAGCCTTCTCTCTTTTTTTGTTCAGATTAGGATGGAAAAAAAATAATAGAGAGCCCAAAAATGTGTATTTTAGATTCCTCCAAAGTACAGCAGCTCCTCTGTTCCCTGGCTTCAAGAGGCTTTATCGAATTGTATAGCATACAGTTTGTTTAAGCAAAATCGTTTGCAAATTTAATCCTAATGTGCTGTTTTATATGTTCTCTGAAAACCATTTACAGTACACCAGCATATGGCAGCCTTCATCAGAACACAAAAATCACTCCCAGGGCTGGATTAAGACACGCTAAGGTCCTACACTGTGACAGGTTTAAGAGGTCTCATAGTATTACTTTTAAAACATAGTAATTTAGTAAGAGGCCCTTCATAATCTGAGGCATTAAGGTGATGTTTACTTATCTTGCACATAAATCCAACTCTAGTAATTCCCTTAGAGTGTGATTTCAGGAGACGGAAAAGTCTGCAGAAATAGTTCATGAGCATAGAATGACTGCTTAAATTGGTAGGATGCCAGAAAAGCTGCTGGATTGAGGCTAAAGTGGTATTGTTTGGGAGGTGGGCCTGCTATGATCAGTGTTGCATACTGTAAACTTGGCAGTATAAAAGCACTGTTGTGCACTAGCAGTGTTCCACCATTTGACCTGTTTCGCCCATTTAACCTGTTTATTTATGTTAAGCAAATTCCATTTTCATTACCTAGGAAACCTGGGGACAGGTTTCATGTCCTGGTATAGACAAGATCAAGACAAATCTGAAATACAGAAGGGGGAAAACATTTTTAAAAAACCACATTTTAAAAAAAAAAATCACACCCTGTAATTGGGTACATATAGTCAGCCAGAGTTATTTTCCTATTTAGATTAAAATTTCTAGTATCTGTAGGTTTAACTTATATAAATATTTATTCATATAAATTTTGCCATAAAATGGTCTGCATATGATTGTGTTTAACTACCCCAGAGACAGGTATTAATTCCTCTTTATTTACAGTGCACCATTTTAGAAATATTGATCTCTTTTGAAAAATGAAAGAAAACTGAGCAAAAGCAGTCTTGTTACTAAATGAATGATGTATTGATTGTATCTGACAGTGCTTTGTCCACAGATCAATGTGGACAGACAGTATAGACCAGTTAAGAATGAATCAGGGTCAGCAAAGGTCAGCAAACGAACAGGGCATCTGAAATTATTGGGTAAATAAAATGTACATATCATAGAATAGATCTGATAGTTGTTTATAAAGAACTCAATGGTAAGCAGGCCCTCCCCCCCCAATCCCCCGGCATGCTAAAACTCTTACAATATTAGTTCTTCTCATATAATTTTTCCCATTTTTCGAACAGCCACTCCCATTTCCCCCCCTTTCCACCAAATGAGAATGGGTGTTTCTTGCCCCTCCTGTCCTCAAGTGACAATATTCCAACATGACCTGAAAAGCCCATATTCTTTCTGCTTTTTTCCCTCTGAACCTATCTGTTCTTATGGCATTTCCCAGCTTTTTCATTCATGTTTTATACACGATGGTATCCCATTCTAAAATTGCACATTTCAAGTGTCATATAGGTGTTATAAATTCTACCCAGAAGAACAAATTGTTTTCTAAATTAGCATCAGAACTCCTCAGAAAAGACTTGAAGTCTGCATTGTAGTGTTCCCAACTCTCTCAGATGTTCCGAAAAGGATACTAGTTGAAAGACCACTGTGTGGTACCATATAATTGATTTGGTGACATGCACCCCTATCTGACTTCAAGTGATGTTTGTCAACTAGAATAACAAAGGCATCTATAGTAACATCTTTAGGAAAATCTGTTTTGGCCCTGGCAATCTCTTGAAGGGATGGGACATAATTTTCTGTTCCTGTCAAGAAGGGCTGTAGGCATTTAAAGTATCTGTTGTACTATGTAGAATTATGATATGGAGATTTTCTTTTTTCTGTTTGGCCTTAATTTGTATCTGTAGATAATACTAATGTCTTCTATACCCATTCTTTCTTGTTGGTTTGTTTCCGCCCTTTTTACGGTTGACAGCTCCAGGTTGGGAAATACCTGAATATCGGGGGGTGGGGGGGGAGCCTGCAGAGGGTGGGTGTTTGGAAGGGTGGGGATTTAATGGGGTACAATGCCATAGAATCCACAGCCGTTTTCTCCAGGTGAACTGATCAGTCCCAGGAGATCTCCAGTAACCACCTGGAGGTTAGCAGCTCTGTCCATTTTAGCATTCTAAGTACTTTCAGGAATTGTATGTTCTTTTAATGTTGGAGTCTGATGCTTGACAAAAAATAAATTCCTAATAATCACTGTAAAATTTCTTTGAAGTTAAAATAGGTCAGATATGAATTTGGGTAGCAAAAACAAATATTAAAAACCATTTTGTGGAATTTAGTTGGTAACTGGTAATACATACAGTTGTAATTCTTTTGAAAGCACTTAATATAAGCATACTGAGAGCAATTCAAAATTCCCTTTTGGAAATAGCATAACATTCTTATTAAAGCCATCTTTAGTAAGTAAAAAGAACAGACTCTTCAAAAATATTATTGACATCTTCTTTCTATTTCTTCATTTTTTTTAACTGAATCCTTTTTGGAAGTCGCTGACAACTATTTATTCATTTATTCATTCAAAGGCTGTCCATGGGAAGTATAAGTCAACCTTGACCTTCATTGGCTAATCGAAGTCAAGTGCATATTATTTCTATGTAATATTCTACCTGCCTTTGGGCTAAAGGGTTTGTGTGTGTGTGTGTGTTGGGATGTTGGTGTGCATAATCTTCTTTCCATTTGTATCAAAAGCATCCACTGTAATTTGTATAAGCAGCAAGGTAGCTGCAACAACAGCCATTCATATTAGTCATTTTAAAAAACATTGTGTTATTAACTATGTTGGCTGTATCCCAAATAATGCATTCATTAGAGGATGAACTAATGCAGGCTGAAATAATAATTTCAGAATTTGTCTCCTCTGAAGTTTGGATTTAATGCAACAGTTATTTGCTGTTACTGTTTGCATACAAATTGTTGCCTGGTATGTGGCATCATCATCGTTTTAAACTATGGCGTGTAATTGTGTATTTCTACTCTGCAAAAGAAGTCCATCTATATAAACCATCTATATTTCATGGAGCAACCCAAAAGGTTTTTAATGGAAGAGGAAGGGGGTGTATGATTATTCCTCTTGTTGAATTACCTTTACATCTCAGCCTTGTAGCTCAGTTTTACTAGCATGTTGTTGTGCTGAGAAAAAGTAGTTAGAATGAAACTGTTCTTAATGCCCACACCCTGAGAATTAGGATATTACAGGAATGTAACACAGGATACGATTATCATTTTGCAGAAACTTCATATAGATGTGGGTGAAGCAGACTTGTGCCAGAAATGACAGCCACTGCTAGTAATGCTAGGGGAAAGTGTAGTGTGGCACATGGACAAAGAAAAGCTGTAGTTGAGGTAGGACTGGTGTTGCCAGACACCCCCCGATAGAGGCAGGGGTCCCCTGCCACCATGCTATACCTCTAGCTGCCAATCTGCTGGCCGGTGGGGGGGACTTACTAGGAGAAAGGAGAAGGCCTAGAGCTCGTGGCCAGCATCATATAGGGAGTGACGTTTTCCTTCCTGAAGATCAAGGAATTTTTGTGTATTGTTCATCTGATTTCAAGCAAAGCAGATATAAGCCAGTAAATATCAAAGGATTTTAGCATGCACATTTCAGCACTCTAATTAGAAACTCAATAAATGTCCATAATTTTGGACTTTCTTCATTTGTTTGTTCTTATGTTCTTCCAGTGCTAGGTAAGGTACTCAGGGCAAAGAGCTGGGGTTTGTTGCAGAAGTGATTCAGGACTGCACAGCAGTCCAGTTGTGTGTGTGTGTTTTTTAAATAAAACAATTTAGCATAATGAGAAATAGCAAAAAGCAATATCACTTTCTGCTGCATTGTAATTAGTTGCAGAAATAGTAGACTGCCATGAGATTTAGTGATGGCTACTGACTTTGAGAGATATAAAAGGGGGTTGCCATTATAGGCAAATATTTATTTATTTGACAGATTTGCACTCCTCCATTACAACCTAAAGTACCTGATGTTTGTTAGGGAGTGGTGCCCAGGGGTAGTAGTGGCAGAACTATACAAAGGAGGGCTTACAATGGGTGAGAGAGGCTGAGGACAGACTGGCAATCTGGAGCGAGATGAATGTGGAGGAAACTGCTGCGGGGGAAAAACTCCCCGGGGCTGGCCGTTCACACCGGCTGGTGTATTGCGCAACGGTGCCGATACGGAGCGTTCAGACTGCTGCGGAGTGGCCCCATGTGGGCCGGCCTCCGCAGCTCGTGATAGGGCTGTTTCGGCAATTTGTGCATGTGCACACGTGCGCAAACTGGCAAAATGCCCGTTCACACTGCCACCTCCGCTTGCCTCCCGCCTTCTTCCGGTTCACACTGCCTGGAAGTGGGAGGCAAGCGCAAGACGGCCCCTGGACACCAGTTTCTCCCGGTGTCCTGTTAAAGCGGATGGAAAGCGAGTGGGAGACGGGTAAGTGCGAAACGGAGCCGACGGACAGATGCTCATGTCTGAACGCGCTCCCTTCTTCCACTTCCAACGCGGGGCTGTCCCGCTTTACATTGCCAGTCTGTCCTCAGCCAGAGACTAGCAATACTAATATTTCTAACACTTCCATGGGTACAATGGTGTTCCAACTAGAAAGTGAGAAATGATGTATATAATAATAAATGCTAAGGAAATGATCAATGGAGGAAATAGGTGATTTTCAGCATAGTTTTATAAAAAGAATTTCAATATTCTTTGCAAATTAATTGTAAAATGTGTTTTGTTTATAATGAGTCATTGGGCCTATCAGAATTCCCTAGCTGTAACATTAAGAAAAGACTGTCATTTTGTGGCTGAAATTGGAGCTATCTTCAGAACCTTGAGATGCAAATTTCCTGGAATACAAAATTAAGCAAGGAAATTGTCCTGAAGAAAATACTTTAAGGTGCCGCAGTCCCCCAGGAATATCTGAGAGTGTTCATGAGCGAACAAATTTTACTTGTAATAATTAATGAAAAGAGCACAAGGCCTACTAGAGTTTTTCATAGCAGCTTGCCTAGCCGGTTTACCCAGAACCATAAGTGAAACCTGGGTTAGAGGTGTTCCAGATTCCAGTACCCAGGAAGAGAAACCAACATGCAAACTTGGCTGTGTGATCCTAGATCAGATCTGGCAAGTGTAGTGCCTATGTGTGGTTGTGGGTAGTACAAAAGTTTTGGAATACTCAAAATAACTGTCTTTTCAAGACCATTGTAACACAAGAGCTAGACTGAAGCAGTGATACTGAATTGGTTGGCTTTCCCACTGATGTGTAAAAGCTACATGAGTAAAATACATCCTACCTTTTCCAGATACATTAATGGACATTTGGGGTTGGATCCAAACAGCTTTTCTGTCAGTAGGAAAGGGAAGAGAAGGTGGGCCATTCAGGTCTAAGTGGAACCGTTTGATTGGATGGTAATTTTTGTGCCTTACTTCCTTACCTTTTCTGGGAGGCTGGGGCAGCAAGAGCAGCAATTACTCAGTATTTGTGATATTCAAGTGAGGGGACCATGGGAACAGGGTTATCCTTATGCTTTTGTATTTCTTGTACTCCAATCATTGCTCCATCTAAGTTGTTTGAAATGAGCTTTCTGATGCTGCATAGACATACAACATCTTTGCCGAAATCATTCTAGCAACTGGGGTGGCGCAGGGAATAGGTAGGCAGATGAAAGGCTTTATTTATATCTGCTGTTGGACAAGCATGGCAGGTAAGGGGACAAAACCGTAAGGACTATGGCTTGTTTTTCCCTCACTATCATGCCCTAGAGGGGAGTGGCAGGCTTATATAATATGGCAAGCAAGCATTAATGCAAGCATAACTGGGGATAGAGGTCAGTGGCCATCATGGCCCATCCCTCAAGCAGCAGGGGGAAGGGAATACCTATATGTGTTTATTTTGTATACTGCACTATTATCAAAGTTATTGGAAATGTTAAAGGTGGGGGGCTAAGGTCTCCAAATATAAATGCACACATTAAACTAGATGTTAGAGGTCAATAATGCATCAACATCAGATCAACTCTCTGAGAATGGCTGCTGATTTGGTATGTCAGATCTCTCAACATCTGTAATTTTCTATAGTTGCTGCATCTTCCCCCCATGGAAATGCCTTCTCCCTTTTTGCTGTTAGCCTTCTTAAGGGGAAAAAAAGACGGATAACCACACTTTTACTACACAAGAAAGCACATTTGGAAAATCTTTTGTATGGATATTTTGCACTTAAAATGCAAGCACAAATACATTTTTATCTTATATGTTGGTTATTTTCATGCACCTCCTTATTCATGCTTAGATTATTCTCCTCTAGTTTTGTTTTTTTGTTTTGACAGTTTGTCATAGTTTGTCATAACCCACTGGTAAGAAGGGAAGAGATTCCTGCCTACCGCCGTAAGTTTCAAGACTACAGGCAGGTATAGGAATTTTCCATTTTTAGGTTAATAAGATGGGGTCAAAACATTCATCAATCATGGAAATACTTCATTTAACACTCTGCATTGTTCTGTGATAGCTATGAATGAACAAAATAATGAAAATTTACTATGTATCTCCCCCCCCCCAGTTCTTAGAGGTGACTATTGGCTAGGAATTATAATACTGGTGCTGGATTTTAATTGAAAAGTCGAAGTGAACCTACAAAAGCAAGGTTAACATTTATTGCTATAGTTTCATATATGCACTGTGGCAACCCAACCACAATAGCTTTGGTTCAACCTTGAGTTAACAGAAAAAAGACACCAAACAGTTTAATAGGGGAAAAAATACTTCTACATACAATACAAATGTGTGATGTGGACATATACAGGTAAAAATACAGATTTTAAAGGGAGAAATTAACAGTTTTATTCTGGCATGTTTTTCAAAAGATATAGTAAACAATTTGCAACTCAGTTTATTTCTGTAATCATACTACTAGTTACAACTTTCTAGCTTGATGATTTTTTGTGTGAATAAATGCCCAATTGACACTGAATTTAAATATGGGTGTGGAAGAAAAGGTTTTTCAAACACTCAGATAGCATGGAGTTGTCTTGAGGACAAAAGAACAAAAACATAAATCCTTCCCTCTAGATACTTTTGAAATAATTACTTTTCACTCATCTGTAGGAACTACTTCAACTGCGCAACTTAATACCATGATAGAGAATCATAACTAGGCAACTTGTCATAACTACAGTCACTGGTATAAGTACTTCTATGATCTTGCACACATGTAAATGAAGGACAGTGGTTAAATATGTCAAAAAGGAAATCCTGGGTATGATTCTGCTGCATATGGAGGAATACTTGATTTGACTTTGGATATAATGTTGTCAGTACTAGCAATATTTTGCTTGCTTTGGCAGATTTTGTTTTAGAAAATCTGGACAGAACAAAGGCAGTTGGTATGGGAGAGGGAAGGAAGGTGTTCCATATAACAAACCATATAATAAACAAACTGCTAATACTATATCAGGACTGAGCCACTGAGTGGAAATACCACCTTATTAAAATGGAAATGTATTGAGATTGCTAAATATTATGTAAATGTTTTAGAGATTACCACTAATATGTAGGACACTTCACTTATCCAAATACATTAACTCATGACAGGTTTGTGAAATAAACTGCTAGTCTGAAATAAATCCAAAAGATCTTCATTTTAGCATCATATTGCTCTTTGGATGGATCCAAAAAAGATAATTGAGTTAATTACTAATTTTAAGTATAATTTATATTTATTATTTGTTTTCCAATTTATCAAACATTGGTAGCACACTCCAAGTATGGGAGTACTGTAAACCTTTGTTATTTAATCTAGTTAATAAAAATTATTGGGTTAGTTTCCTATATAAATATGGTGTCTGGCTGCTGCACAATTTTCCATTCGCCTGTCATCTGCACCTGTGAACCCAGTTCTGAGGGGCTGACAGAATCCAGCCTATATAAATCAGACCTGGAGAACTGCAGATTCTGGAAGCAACTCGTCACAACCCTGCAACCACAACTCCAGACTCTGCCTGCCTCCTGTGACCTTTGGACTGATCCTCGAACCTGCTTTTCAGACCTACCTGAACCTTGCTGATCATTGACCTTGGACTGTTTTAACTCTGCTTTCTTGAACAACCCATGAACTGCTGCTAAACTGGTATTTGACCCCTGGACTGGACTTTTGACTGTGATCTAGCTCTGCTGCCTTGAGTCAATGTGGGGTTCAGTGTGGCCAAGTGCAAAGTGATGCACATTGAGGCCAAAAATCCTAACTATAAATACACTTTGCTGGGATCTGAACCAGTGGAGACTGACCAAGAGAGAGATCTTGGAGTCACAGTAGATAACTCACTGCAATAAAGTGCAATAAAATGCAATAAAATAAAAAAGGCCAACACTATGCTGGGTCTTATTACGAAGAGAATTGAGAACAAATCAGCCAGTATCATAATTCCCCTGTATAAATCGATGGTGCAACCTCATTTGGAATATTGTGTGCAGTTCTGGTCACCACAACTCAACAATGCTATTATAGCATTGGGAAAAGTACAGAAAAGGGCAACTAGAATGATAAAAGGGTTGGAACACTTTCCCTGTGAAGAAAGGTTTAAGCAGTTGGGGAGAAACGACAACTGAGCTTGGAGAACAACGTTTCAGCTTGAAGAAATGACAACTGAGGGGTGACATAAGAAAAATTTACAAGATTATCCATGGTATAGAGCAGGTAGAGAGAAAAGTACTTTTCTCCCTATCTCACAATAGAAGAGGAAGAGGAGGAGGAGATTATATCCCGCCCTTCACTTGGAGTTTCAGAACAGCTTAAAAACTCCTTCCCCTTCCCCTCCCCACAACAGACACCCTGTGAGGTAGGTGGGGCTGAGGGAGCACTGACAGAAACTGCTTTTTTCAAGAACAGCTCTGACAGAACTATGGATTGCCCAAGGTCATCCAGCAGCTGTTTGTGGAGGAGTGGGGAATCAAACCCAGTTCTCCCAGATTAGAATCTGTGCACTTAACCACTACACTAAACTGGCTCTCAGAACTCATGGGCAGTCAATAAAATTGCTGAGCATTCAGGTTAGAATGGATAAAAGGAAGTACTTCTTCACTCAGAATGGAATTCACTGCCACAGGAGGTAGTGGTGGCTATAAGCATGGGCAGCTTCAAGAGGACATTAGATAAACATATGGAACTGAGGTCCATCAGTTAGCCACAAGGTATAAATAGGAACTCTTGGTCTGGGGCAAGTGATGCTCTGTATCTTGGTGCTTGGGGGGGGGGGGGGCAACAGTGGGACGGTGTCTAGTGTCCTGGCCCCACTGATGGACCTCCTGGTGGCACCTGGTATTTTTGGCCACTTTGTGACAGTGTTGGACTGGATGGGCCATTGGCCTGATCCAACATTGGCTTCTTTTATGTTCTTATGTTCTCTGAGGGGTGCAGTCACATGTGCCAGATAATGCGGAGGGGGGGGAGTGAAGCTATTTGCTCCGCAGTAATTTGACCTGCCACTGCATGATCAGACGCAAGAGCAGGGGAATCAGGGTTTTTTTCCCCCTTCGCCACGTGTTTCCGGTGCGCTTCAACGAGGGATCACTGACACAATGGGAGCATGCTGGAGCGATCACATGGGAAATTCCATATGCAGCCCATCACAAACTATTTAATACTGCACTTTCCCAGGTAGTTTTTTAACTCTGCTTCTTTGGCGGAGTGCAACGGGTTGCCAACGGGTGCAGGACGTTTGCCAGATGTTCTCATATGATTGTGCCATTAAAATCCATCCGGCATTCGTGCCTATCACTCAGCTAATTCTGTGTGTGACCATACCCTGTGGTCTGGCTCTGTTGCCTTACTCTGCCTGTATTCCAGGACAGATGTATTTGTTGAAGTGATGCCATAGTATTACATTTTTTCTTTTGAATATAATGCTAATCAGATGAGCAGACTACATTCTTACCTTGTTGTTTAGTGCATATGATCAGGGAAACTGGTCTAGTCTGAGCTTAAAGTTGTGCAAGAGTTAACATGTAAGAAAAGGGTTTCTCTGTTTCTTCAATGTCAAAGTACAATTGCAAACATGCAGTGGAAAGATTCATGCACAACTGTCCATTATGCTGAAGTAAAGTAGTAAGTCTTGCTTGCTTAGAAACTTAATGTGTGCATCAGAATTCCTACTGATCAAAAACTGTAGGATTATGGTTGTGCTGTTCCTAGTTGGACATTTTAAGACTTCAAGCTGTTCAGAAGTTGTGGAGCTCAGACCATTACTGGGGCTATTAGTTTTTCTTGTCCCTAAGGTTGGCCACTGCTAGATCTATGCCTTTTAGTGAAGTTTCTTCTATGTTATGGAACACCTTTCTAAAGTATTTTAAAAAGCATGTACATTATTGGTCTTTAAGATACTACTGGAGCTGTGTCTTCTTGGTATCTAAGGTGTTCCTGGATTTGAATTTTGTTCTACCACTACTGACTAAAATGGCTACCCATATGAAACTTGTACGTTACTGAGATTCTAGAAGCTGTGCAGAGTGGACTTAAATCAGGAGAGCGTTTAACATTGGCAGCTATTAATGTTTGTTGTTGTTTGTGCGGTGTGTTTGTTTGTTTGCTTGGTTTTGTTAGAAGAAGATATATATATATTCCAGACCCGATTCTGTATGGCGTGCAAATAAAATAAAAATGGTCTACCCAAAGCCCACAAATAAATTAAGTGAGCTCTGTTTTGGTTGTCTGGTTGTTTGTTCAACTTTTATTCCAACCTTCCAGCAAGGCCAGCTCAGGGTGGCTTACAGCAATGTAAACAATGTGGAATCGTAGTTCCATACACAATAAAAATTCATTAATACAAGTTTTAAAAACAAAGTATAAAACATATAAAGTGCTAGAAATTATTACTTGACATACAGCCAGCTTTTGTTATAGTTCCTGTCAGCTGGTCACAGTATATAGTGTTTGGCAGTTAGGTCGGGCGATGATTGAAAAGCAGAGGGGGGGCAGTGGGTCGGGCTCGCTCATTGTGCACTGTCCGATGACACAGGGACAGTGGCAGTGGTAATAATGATGGTAAGAGTGGTTGTAGCAGCAGCAGCCACAAAAGCCTGGCAGAAGAGCTCCATCTTACAGACCCTGTGGAACTGCAACAAGTCCCACAGGGCCCTGATATCCTCTGAGAGCTTGTTCCACCAGAATGGGGCCACCACTGAGAAGTCCTGGTTGTAATCAACCTGGCCTCCTTGATATTCAGGAGGACCAGCTGGGTCTCCAACTGCAGTGCTCTCTGTGGGACATATGGGGAAAGGTGGTCTCTCAGGTATGCAGGTCCCTGGCCATAAAGGGCATTAAAGGTGAGTACCAGCACCTTGAACCGAATCCGGTATGCTATAGGCAACCTGGGAAGCATTTTCAGGGTGAGCTGGATGTGTTTCCACAGAGAAAGACTCAACAACCTCACTGCTGCATTCTGCACTAGCTGCAGCTTCCAGATTTGGGCCAAAGGCAGCCCCATGTAGAGGACATTACAGTAATCCAATCTTGAGGAGATCATCACATGGATCGCTGTTGCCAGGTCATTGCATTCGAGGAAGAGAACCAACTGCCTAATCAGCCTAAGATGGTAAAAGGCCAACTTGGTAGTGGCTGCTACCTGAGCCTTCATTGTTAAGGAGACGTCTAGGAGCACTCCCAAACTCCTAACCCTCATCGCTGGCACCAGTGATGCCCCATTGAAGGCCGGTAGTGGGATCCTTACCCCTGGACTGCTCCGACTCAGGCACAGGACCTCTGTCTTCATTGTATTCAATTTCAACCAGCTCAGCCTTAGCCAACCAGCCACAGCTTGCAGTGCCCGATACGGGTCTTCCGGTTTGGAGTTGGACCGGCCGCCCAACATCAGATAGCGCTGGATGTCATCCGCATACTGGTGACAACCCAGCCCATGCCTCTGGGCAATCTGGGCAATAGGGTGCATGTTGATGTTGAATAACATCGGGGACAGTACCGCCCCTTGAGGCACACCACAATCAAGTGGATTCCTTTGGGACGGTTGACCCCCTACTTCCATTCTCTGTCCCCAACTGTGGAGGAAGGAGACAAGCCACTGCAAAGCCAGCCCCTGCACTCCGATGTCAGCGAGGCAGCAGACCAGTAGCTGGTGGTCAACCATGTCAAATGCAGCTGATAGATCTAACAGCAACAGCTCTGCAGTCCCGTCTCGATCCAGGTGCCTCTGGAGGTCATTCATGAGGGCAACCAGAGCTGTCTCTGTTCCGTGGCCTGGGCGGAAGCTGGAC
This sequence comes from Lepidodactylus listeri, assembly GCA_029233225.1. Lineage (NCBI taxonomy): Eukaryota > Metazoa > Chordata > Lepidosauria > Squamata > Gekkonidae > Lepidodactylus > Lepidodactylus listeri. The sequence continues at coordinate 118,162,990 of JARCFY010000001.1, forward strand.
TGGAAGGGATCTAATATGGAATACGGTTTTGTTTTTGAGATGTTGTGCAATTGTAAATAACATCTTCAGCTATTCAACCAACATATATTCAACTCCCCACACAAACCAAGAGATCCAGGCAACCTGCACATTACCTTTCAAAGGAAGATCCTGCTACAGTGTGGTAGTATAAAGAAATCATATGCTTAGGGTTGCCAGCCAGCATTTGGCACCAGTGGGAGACTGGAGGGGGGGGTACCATCATGTTGATAGCATGATTCCATTTCCAGGTGAGCCCAGAAGTAATGTCATACCACTCTAGGATTCAGGAGAAACTCTGTGATTTACCGTATAGTTTCCCCTGAATGCTAGAGTGACGTGACTTCACTTCCAGCTTCAGCCTGAAAATTATGTCATGCCTTCAGTGTACCAGAGATTTTTTTTCCTGCATTTTTTTGTCTGGCTGGCTTGAGCAGAGGTCACAGGGTTGCCAGTAAGAGGTCTTCTGCTATAGTGGGAGACTGGATGTGATTGAAAGCTGTCCATCATTTAAACAAATAAAACCAACAAAATGCTTCCTTCTATTGCTTTTCTTCATATGCTTTTTGAAAACTAGAGAGTTGTTAGTCATTGTCTGCTGTAATTTAACTAAAACAAACTCTCTGGCTGATACAAGAATATGGTGCATTTATTCTAGTAGTTTGGCTGGTGGTATAATAGTGAAGTGCATTAGCAAAGTAACATATCAATGTCAGTGCAGTAGTAAACAACAATAGCTTCATAAATTTGAATAAATTTCGCAAGGATATAAATGTGGCAAAGAATAGCAAGATCCTGCTGGATGCTCACAGCAGACATTTTAAACAGGAAAAGCTATTCCCATATGCCCCCAAATAGGCATTAAAACCAATGTACCTCTTCTTTGACATCTGTTAGAACAGAATGAGTCCATTTTAAATCCCCCAAACACATTCTCATGGTGACAAACTGTAGTAAATGAAGCAAAATGATTTTGGGAAATGAGAATGTGTAAACAAGCCAATCAGATGTCATTTACTTTCCTGGAGTATTATGATTTCCCCCCCCCCCCCCAGGAACTGTGAAATTAATCCCCCCCTCTCTTTGTTCATCTTTAACAAAGCCAGGGTTTTTTTTTGTTGTTGTTCTTGTTCTGAAGAGGGTTTAAAAACTTTCAATAAATGCTTTCTGCTGCTTTCACATTCAAATTTATATTGTAAGCCAACATAAAGTTAGCCATAACAATTAAAGTTCAACTATCATACATGTGTGCTAGACAATGGGATGATGTATGACTGACAGTACAATGGCTTTAAAATACAAAGTCTGAAAAAATGTGTGACTTCTGAAGAAACATCAGTCCTGACTTCACAGCTTTCATTTTAATGCTGAATAGTAAAAAAAAGGAAAGGAAAGAAAAGAAGGGAAAGATTAACTTGCAGTTGTGTTACAAAGGATCAAATGGTTCCAAAATACATTGCATGTATGCAGGACTGTCAAGAGCCACCATGGGCCCCCAGTCAAAAATTCTATCTTCCCCCGCCCCCATGACCCTGCTGCAAAAGAAATACCATAACAAAACAATTTTTTTGGCTTTCTGCTGCTATTCTGTTACTGTGAATCTTATATTCTAATAGTGAAGTTTGCCAAATCATTGGATACTTTAATTCAATGGCTGGAGCTGTGAATGGGCAAGACAGATTTTTCTACAAACCTCAATGGGCCCTAGCCATTGCCAACCTCCAGATGAGGGCTGGAGATCACCTAGTATTACAACTGATCTTCAGATGTCAGAGATCAGTTCCCTGGAGAAAATGGCTGCTTTGGAGAGTGGACTGTATGGGCATTATACTCTCCTGAGGTCTCTTCCCTCCCTCCTCCAAACTTCAGCCTCCCAAGGCTTCACCCCAAATCTCCAGGAATTTTCCAACCTGGAGCTGGCAACCCTAAGGGGAACTGATCTCTGTAGTTGGAAGATCCATTGTGATTCCAGGAGATCTGCAAAGCAGGTGGGCAGCTGGGAGCACCGCCTCCACTGCTGCTGCAGAGGGGAGAGGAAGCAAGTGGGAGGCCAGGAGAGTGAAGGAGGGCGGAAAAAGAGAGAAAGATTGATGAGGCGCAGAGACAGAAACAGAGATTGATGGTGTGGGGGCAGAAAGAGAGAAAGTGATAGTCATGGAAGAGAGAGAATAAGATAAGGTGGCAGGAGAAAGAGTGTGAGAGAAGTCGGGAGAGAGGGGAGGAAGCAAAGGTGGGAGGTGGGATTAGCAGTTCTCACAAGCTTCTTGCAGGTCACCACTTGTAGAATAATACTTGATTCCTGGGAATTTTTTAAAAAAGACTTAAAATATTTCTACTAACCTGGAAAAAAAGCAGGATGCTTAATGGGGGAAGGATGTTTAATGGCGGAAGGAAAATTGGGGAGATGTTAGAAGTTAGTTTCATCATCCATGGGGAGGAGGCAGATGAGCCAAGTCTCCAGATGGTTTTGTCTTCCTGCCCTTGCACTAACTTTAGAAAGATTCAGGTGGGTATCCGTGTTGGTCTGAAGCAGCAGAATAAAGTTTGAGTCCAATGGCACCTTTAAAACAAACAAAGTTGTATTTTTGGTATAACATTTCGTGTGCACGAACACTTCTTCAGATACATTGAAACTTCTGTTTCAAAGTATCTGAAGAAATGTGCATGCCCACAAAAGCTTATACCCAGAATAAAACTTCATTAGTCTTAAAGGTGCCACTGGACTCAAACTTTTTGCTAACTTTAGAAAAAAAAATTCCAGTTCCCAAATGCTGAAATCCAGTGAGTTCCATCTCTCTCTTCCCCTCCTCTCTTTCTGCCACCTTCTTAAAGAGGAAAAAAGAAAGCAGGAAAGGAGAGGCAGATTGGGCAACTGAAATTACCCTGGAAATTATTTCCAAAGAGACCCAATCCATGCTCCTGATCAGGTTGAAGGTAGTAGATCAAAGAAAACAGATATCAATACATATGTTGGGAGTAATCCTAAACAGAGCTCTTCCACCAGGCCTTTAATTAGGAGCCGCCACTGGAGGAAATGGCCACTGGAATAATGGCCGGTTGAACTCTTCCGGCCTGGGAAATCAGCTGGTGGAAGCCTCCTGGCCTGGGATATTTGGGTTGCTCCTTTTTTTTTTTGGGATGTTCTACACTGCCGCTATCTCTTGTGGTCTTACTTTTATTTAGATGGATTCAATTTTTAACTGATGTATGGTTGCTTTTAATGGTTGTTAGCCGCCTAGAGCCAGTGTTGCTGGTTAGGCGGGATATAAATTTAAATAAATAAATACATTTCCCTGCTCCGCTGGCCAGCATCTCCCCATCTGTCTCTGACCCCCTCCCTTTGGCTTCCTTTGGAGGCTTCTGGCATACTGATGGAAGCAAGAGCACCTAGAAGGAGTCTATGCACAGTGGTTGCTCATCTCTCCTGACTTCTCTCTCTGCTTTCTTGCCATTGTCCCCCCCCCAAACACCAAGAATACAGAGCATCACTGAGATGTTCCTATCTATACTTTGTGACTAATAGCCACTGATGGACTTCTGCTCCATATGTTTATCTAATTTCCTCTGGAAGCCATCCATGCCTGTAGCCACCACCACCTCCTGTGGCAGTGAATTCCACATGTTAATCACTCTTTGGGTGAAGAAGTACTTCCTTTTATCTGTTCTAACCCTGTTAAGCTCTGTTTGGCCCAACACAGGGCAAGGAGTTGCTCAGCAGGGCACTTTGCAAGGAAGCGGTAGCGCAATTGCTGCTGCTACCACCAAGCTGGGGATAGGCATGGGCAATGGCAGGCAGCTCACTTCGCTCTCTGACTTTAACAGCTTCCCAAGCATTTCACCACTCTATGGCTCTGATGGCTGGATCCCCTATGCATGGGGGCACCAGGGATGAGGTGGGGCAGATTCGGGAGGGGACATTACCTTGTGGGCCACACAGGCATGGTGAGTCTGGATACGATGCTCACTCAAATTTCAGTCTCTTGTATGCATGATAAAATTGTTCAGATATCACAGAAAATAAAGTTTGCAATATGCTGTCTGGAATAGTGGTGGCCAGTCTTTTTGACAACTGTAGTATGTGTTATGCTTAAATTATTAGTAAAAGTTAGGGATGTGCATTTGGATATACCCCAAATTTGCTGGTTTTGAAAGGCTTGGGGATATCTGAAATGATCTAAAACACTCCTGAAATTATGGGAGTAATGAAAGTTTGTCTCCCAGAATTTTTAGAGTGTTCCAGAGAATTGTAGGAGTGGGAAGGGAGAGAGAGGAAGGTGGCTTACCAAATAGCTGTAACTCATGTCTCCTTTCCCTTTATATCTTAAAGGGCATAAAGCCCCAGCTAATAGCTGATGCCAGCTAACTACTGATAGTCGGGGGAAGGGATACTTACCTGGCCAGCATCAGGAAACAGTGGATGGTTGGCTGGCTCCTGCTCTCCCATGAGGTTCCATTGACCTGTTCAGTCAGCTGATAGGCTCTTGTACTTCCAAGAGTCTTTGCTGCCCCAGCTGATGAGTAGGCCCCTATGTTCCTCCCAGGCTCATGTATTTCAGCCAAGCTTCACAACCTGCCCATCAAAGTGGTAGGGCAGCAAAGTCTTATAGGAGTGCAGGAGTGCACCTTCTAGCCTGGCCCACCATGTGCCATTTTCCAATGCTGGCCAAGTAAGCTTCTACTATCAACTAAATGGACAGCTGGTAGTTTAAAAAAAAATCTCCATATTTTATAGGTATATAATCTTGCTACTCACCTTTGGTACCTTGGATTTTTGTTCTTCCTGTTTTTATTGTTTATTATTCCTGAGCCCTTATGTTTGTAATTATTTGGCTTTTTTAAACCTTTATTGGGATTTTATGTGCATGCGTATTTTATTTTGTATTTTTATTACTGTGTAAGCTGCCTTGAAAATCTTGGTTGGAAGTGTGTGCGGTGTTAATATTTTCAGTAAAAAATAGAAATATGTTGTTACTTCAAATGTACCTGATGGATGTGATAAGGAACAGTTACTTCCAGACACACATGTTTTGTCTGTGCCGTACTAAGGTCCTGAGATTTCAGCAGAATTAATCCACCAGTAAAATAATGTTGATGAAAGTTTGAGAAATGTTATGAATGTTTAGACCAATAAAATTAGAGTTGAAGCCTGTTCCACTAGATTGATGGCAGCACTGGGGTAGACTTGTAACCTCCTAGAGAGCAAATTGCAATTAGCGATCGACTGATGTACGTTATGATCAATGTTTATTTGATATGTGTTGATAGCTACAGCCTTTTTGATCCTTTCCATATATTTCCTTTCTCTTTCATTTGCTGGTTATCATTCTGTTTGTAACGTTTTCCTTGAAAATCAATAAAAAAGCACTGAACTTCAAGTGAAATTAAATCTGAGAGCTTTATATAATAGGATGTTTTGTTTCTATAATCTACAAGTATACTCATTGTGCTTCCTATTCCTGCCCTAAAGAAATTGTAGTGGTTCCATGTGAAACTATGGGGGGATAGATCAAGATGGGTAGCCGTGTCAGTCCATCTGTAACACTGGAAAGAGCAAGAGTCCAGTAGCACCTTACAAACTAAAAAAAATTGTGGCAGGGTATAAGCTTTTGTGGGCTACTGCTGACTTCTTCGGATCTGAAGAAGTATTTGAAGAAGTGAGCTGTATCTTTTTTTTTATTAGAAAGAAGTGAGCTGTATCTGAAGAATTGAGCAGTGACTCACAAAAGCTCATACCCTGCCACAAAATTTTGTTAGTCTTTAAGGTGCTACTTTACTCTTGCTCTTTTCTGCTGCTACAGACAAACACGTCTACCCACCTTGATCTATCTCCATGGAAGACACCACATTTAGCTCTAAAGAGTGGAAATTTATCTACCTTGTGAAGAAACATGCACAGGTACAAACAGACGTCAGCTTTTTCACCAAATGCAGAAGACTTAACATTATACCAAAGGGGCAGAGAATACCCCCCCTTACAATCCATTTATCTCACAAACTATGGTTAGAGTTTGTGTCATACAGGGGGGGGGGGGAATATTGTTTAAAAATCTTAGTCATAAGAACCAAATCTGTAATATCAGAATTTGTGAAAATAGAAAAAGGGCACCATATTCTGTCATACTTTTTAGTATAAAATTCAGCCAGCCTTATGGGGAAAGTAACTAGGGGAGGATGGAAGAGAGTTTTAGAAGAAAAATGGCCACAGAAAAAGGGTTAGGAAGTTTTGTTATGTGCAGCTTATTTATAGTTTCCCAAAGCTATATTAGGGGAGGGGTATAGGGGACTATCACTGCAATCCTAAACAGTCTTCTAAATCCTTTGAAGTCAATGAGCTTAGATTTGTGTAATTTTGTTTAGGTCTGCACTGTATGTGTTACTTGTATTTGAAAATCAATCAAAAAGTCCTGAACTTCAAAACATTCAAATATACAGAATTCTGTACTCCCTGCACTGGTAGGGCTTGGATGAGAACAGCTTGGGCTGGAATCCTTTCCCATCTTTTTAAATGAAGATTCTCAAAAAACCTTACATGTAATGGAGGAGCTGCCTGTTTTTTGTGCTTTTTGTGCAAAATTGAGATTTTTCTAAGGAAAATACATGAATATTGGAAAAGGCATGCATTATTTTTTTAAAAGACACCAAGGCCTAATTCTCATAAAATCTGAGGTTAAACCCATGTCTAGACAGGATCATTGTGATCTTCTGGAGGCAGATAATATGTTAGGATGTTCTCTTTCTTTAAAAAAATGGTTCATATAGAAACCTAGATATCAGGATTTTAGTCTAGATCACTTTCTGATATTCCCGGTTTTTTAAAAGTATGTGTAGCTGTATTTTTCTTTGATACCATTCAGTCAGGAGAAATCCCATCACCCTTATTCTGATAAAGTCAGGTCACAGTTCTGCAACATCTTTTCTGAGAAGCAGGTCAGGGACTCACTGTAGCAGGAAGGATAAGGTTTTGTTCCCCCAAATCTGCTTCATATTGAAATCTACTACATAATATCTGGGTCAGAACAGAAAGGAAGTAGAAGTTTTAAGGTTATTTTGAGATTTAATAAGGGATTTTATATTCTTTATATTGCTAAGATTTTAGATCTAAAAATAGTTTAAATGTAGCATTTAGGTTAAATAGATGAAATAATTACTGGATCACTATATACTGTTTTTGCTATTGTACTGACCCACACTTGTCATGGAAGGAGCAAGCAAGTAGGAACAGATGGCAATGTGTATATTTTCACCATTTACTATAATGGTTATGGAGGTCAGAAAGCCATTGAAGAACTCATAAAGTGATAGTATGAAACTGAGGAGCATAAAGGACTAAGTACCAAAAAATTGCTTGAGGCTTTGCCATTAGATGAACTCAGTTTGCTAAGCACCAGTCATTTCTATAAAGTATCAATGTGCTTAAACTGGTTTCCTGGGAACCATCCCATTTAAACAAATTCCCCAATTAAGCACATGATGCAGAATGGGGGGGGGGGGAGTTCCCTCATCTATTACTTGATAAAGTGTGATGTGTTTTCTCAGTTCTCACATCAGGACTAAGAGAGAGGCACTGATTCTGAAAGGACTCATAAACTGTGTTTACAAAAGAGTTCATACACTGTTCATAACAGTGGTAAAATCCCTACAAGCAAAGAAACTCCCTACACTCTCTTTACAACTACCTCTAAGAAAATTAAGGAGAGTTTTAGAAAATGCTTTAGCCTCAGCCTTATGGCATTCAGCCCCATTATTTGTTCAAGGGAAAAGATTGAATTATGAACTCAAGATTGACAGTATCATCTTATAACATTTGGAAAAAGTAAAGGCATTATTAGATCATCTAGTCTCTCTTCCAGAGATAGATTGCTTCCTATACTAGATTTTCTACTGATTTGTTCAGGCTAATATCAAATGTCTATAACCATTGCTTGCTTACCCTCTTCCTGAGCCTACTGTATCAAAGGAAAATTGACTAATATCTTGACAGTTCTATTGTCTTTCCTTTGGATTTTTAAAGTGGTATGATAGAGCTGTCATCACTCATGGTGTGTATATTCATTTATTTTGTCCTGCTATCATCTCTAGTTGAACTAGTTTAGTATGTAGCTGTAGCACATCAAAAATCTGGAATATCGTAATGGGCCAGAGACAGAAGGGGGAAAATATGAAAGCTCAGCTACAGACAGCAATGGCTCTATCATACCACGGTCAACTTGCTTAAATATTACAGCTAGCATATTATAATAGAATTTTTTAAAATGAAGTTTCCTGTGTAAATCAATGTCTAAGTAAGATGTTTATTACATTGCTTATATTTTTAAAAATATCTTGCAGTATGATAAGTTGCTGTAATAATGCACTGAAGTGGATGAAGTGGATTTGGTGTAAATCTTGCAGTATTGACACAAAGGGTTAACTCCCTTTCCATAAAAATCTTGCTTCAAAACTCCTTATGAAATCAACAGATCAACAAAGACAGCATGACGGACTTCTGGTTTGGGCGGCTTAATGGCGGGTGCACTCCAGCGGAGCTCTGCATGGAGCAGCCCACAACCTCAGTGAATGGGAGGGGTACTGGCTGGATTCCAGTCCCCCCCAGATCTCTTGTAGGGGGCTCCCAGCCTGGGGTGTGAGAGGCGCCTCTCCCAAGGCAACGACCAAAGGATTGAGGTGCCTCTTTGCCCCATAAGGTCCCGTCGCCGTGGAGCCTCTGGCACCTAAAGCGGCACACCGGCTTGGCAAGCAAAGAATGCAGCGAAGAAATGAAAATACTCCTACCTGCAGGGCAGCCTTGAATGAAATGTGAGTCAGTGGGTCCACTCAATAGGACTAACAGGTGTCCTGTAGCCCCAAAACAAAGCGGTGAAGGGGGAGGGAAAGTTTTTGCCCCCCCTTCTTTCTTTTTAAAAGACTGAAAAGTGGAGGGCTGGGACCACTGGCGCTGCGTATGGGGTTCAAGTAGTGTAGAATCCTTCTTAAACAACAGGGTTTTTTTTAAAAAAAAATTCTGTGATACTTTAACTCCTCCAAGAAGTAAACAATGGCTGGCAGAGGAGAAAACATGGTGCCCAGAGGGAAACCCTCTCCAAAAGCTACAGCTCCTTCTCTTCCTGTTCCTAAACAGGAAGCTGCCATAGACTTTCCAAACAGGTTGTCAGTAGCATTTTGCCCTCTACTGGATCAGATGACTACAATGAACCAAAGTATTGATGCACTCCAGAAAGAGATTAAAGAATCTAATGCTAAAATAGAAGAGGGGGTTACATCAGCAAAATCAGCTGAAACCAAAACAAAAATACTGAATCAAGGACTACAAGTGGTGGAGAAAGAAAGAGCAACTGACAAGAGACCAACTTTTGAGGCTGCAAATGGAAAAAGCGTCTTATGTTCCATGATTTCAAGGTGTCCCAGAACAAAAGCTGGAGAATTTAAAAGAAATCTTAAGTGAGGCTTTGGCTTCAAAAACAGGTTTATAAGCAGATTATTTGCAAAGTGAAATGGATATTGTCTACAGGACATATCCTGGTTTTGTGAAGAAGAAAAACCTGCCTGGAGAAATTGTGGTGAAATTCTTTAAGAGACCAACAAGAGATGTGGTGCTCAAGGCCACTAATGGGACAATCCTAAAAATCAAAGATGTGGAAATCAGGGTCTTGAAAGACATTACATTTGAGATAAGAAAAAGAAGGAAGCAATATCAAAACTTGACAAAATTCCTGCAAAAGAACTCCACCCCTTATAGATGGATTTTTCTGGAGGGTTTGGTATTCAACTATAAGGAGAAAAAAGAAAAGATCACCTCTCCCAAAAGTGCAGAGACTTTTCTGAATCTGCAACAAAGATTAACAAAAGAAAAGAAGACAGCAGATGAAGAAGAAGAGGAAGAAGACATCATACATGACTTGGAAAGCTCTGAAAGCTCATCAAATAGCTCTTCAGAGGACTCCGACTCAGCAAAGGGGGCAGCTGCCCCTAAGCAACTGACAGTCCAAAGGGAACCTGCTAAACCAGAAAGAAGAGGGAGGAGGGGGAAATAGCTTTGTATACAACTTGAAAGTTTAAGAAATTTATTTTACCACATGCTTGAATCTACATATGCATAGCCAGTATCATTTGAAACTTATTATCATGTTTCAGTATTTTGTATTTTGCTATATGGGGAATTTCATTCATATATATTTTAAAAACTATTTATATTCTTTGCTTTAATTGGGGATAGTTTTGTAAGTGTAGGGATAGTTTTTTATAGTTTGTAGAAAATTAATTAAAAAGTTATAAAAAAACAAACAAAGCCAGCATGATGGAAAGCTACATGTCATCAAGGACTTCTCTGCTGCTATTTGATCAGCTAACCATTTGACTGTTCTTCTTAATCATTCTTCATCTTCAGTTCTCTTTGAAGAGCTAGTCTGCACCGTAGGTTCGTTGAATATGGTAATGAAACTGATAGTAAAATAGGAATAGTAGATTCTCACACCTCTATACTATTTAGGATTTTATCCTTTTCTGTTCCTGGGAATTTGATACAAATATTTCCCATAAAAGTTCATGATATTTGATGGAGCAGAATCCTAGGAATAGAGAAAAACGGATTCTTTCCTTCTTGTTTGATTCTTCATTTTTTGTTTTGAACACATTTTTTCCTGGAGTCTTTAAATATAGCCACCAGAGAATTCCTTTTTGCTAAAAGCCAGGCATCTTAGGGATCCATGGAAGTGTGTTTCTCCATGATTTCCCCTGATTTTTTAAAATAAGTTCCCTGGGTGTTCTAGATCAATCTAAAGCAGGCATAGGATTTGCTCTAAAGAGCTGCTATGATTAGTTGCTGTAGATTTTCTGGGCTATGTTGCTGTGATCTTGGCATTGTAGTATCTGACGTTTTGCCAGCAGCTGTAACTGGCATCCTCAGAGGTATAACACAGAAAGATGGAGTACTCTCTGTGTCAGTGTGGGAAGAAAAATGGTAGGCAGGTAATTTATATCTACTCAGGAAGGTGGGTAGTGCTAAGTCATTATCTTGTAGGAGTTTCCCAAGCTGTGACATGCTAATGGAGGAGCTTTCCTGAGGAGGTTCTTTTGCATATGGATTAGCTGTTGAAATTCTTATCTGTAGTGCGGTTGTAGAGCATTTTGTGTTTTTCAGGACTGGAAACCATGCCCTATTTATTTTTAAACTCTCTTCTTTCCTGTTGAACTTGTGTTTATGTTTGTGAATGTCAGTGGCTTCCCTGTGTAATGTGACATGGTAATTGGATGTGTTATCCAGCATTTCAGTGTCTTGAAATAAGATACTGTGTCCTGTTTGAGTTAGGTCATGTTCAACCACTGCTGATTTTTCAGGTTGGCCAAGTCTGCAGTGTCTTTCATTTTCTTTTATTCTTGTCTGGTTGCTATGTTGTGTGGTCCCAATGTAAACCTGTCTACAACTGCAGGGTATGTGGTATATTCCTGAAGAAGTGAGGGGGTCTACAATGAGGTACTACAATGCCAAGACTATGGCCATACAGCCTGGAAAATCTACAGTAACGAATGAACTCTGGCCCTGAAAGCCTTCGACAACATATTAGCTGCTATAATGCTTAGAGAAGATTTTCTGTGCACTATAGGAACTCTTTACAAGGCACATTTGTGTTCCGATGAGCTCTTCTCAGTGCTCTGAATTTTGAATTAAAAGTCCTGTGAGACCTGAAATCCCTGTATTCCAGATTCACTCAAGTGCACTCCATGGTTCTGAGCCTATATTTTGCTTCCACTTGTGTCTTTCTGTTGAAAAGTTAGTCCTCCATTGAGGAGCATGTTCTTCCAGCAGCAGGTGCACCTTCTCATGCAAGATCAACATCTTTCAATGAGCATAAAGCACCTAGCTCCAGAATAATGCATACATACCATAGAGGACCAGCACTGTTATCATTCAGGAGCAGATCATCCTAATACCCCCTCACACACATATGCTGCAGAGGCTACAAAACATCAGCCAATCCTCACCAAACTTGGAAGGCAGGTAGAGGGGCATCCTGAGGAGGTCCACTGCAAGTTTGATGTCACTAGTTTGCAGGGGGTCCTTTCGACACACTCCTGAAGCTGCGGCTGTGATTTTCACAGAGAGCACTTTCTGGAGGCACCTGCTTCAGCCCCCCCCCCCCTTCCAATCCTCAGCAAACTTGGAGGCAGGTAGAGAAGAGTCAGCTGAAGACTCACTTTGAGTTTGGCATCTCTAGTCCACAGGGGGGCACTCTACTGCATCATGAGCCGCCTGAAACGAACCAGGTTGGTAAATGGGAAGGTTAGTGGTTTGTGCGACCCTATGAATCTTCACAAACCTTTATTTTTCAAGGTTCTGCCTGTCCTTACTTGCCAGTCTATGACTAGGGAGTTATAGAACTATCCCACAGAAACTCACTGTCAAATCTTGCTACCAAATACCAAATCAGGTGTAGCGAAATGTATGGGTCCTGTGATCTATTGCAGCAGCCTTATGGCTGTAATGGGAGCCATAAAGCTCTGAGCTACTCCATTCAAATTGGTTTCAGCATTTATATTAAAGCTGCCAAAACCTATCAGTCCTAGAGATCTCAATGCCATATTTGAAACCAGCTCTGACCACCCTGATAAAGAGACTGCTGTACAGTAGTGTTGGCAGTATGTCAACAGGATTCCTAATCTCACAGAGGGCCCTAATGTGAAAAAAAAGCACAGTGACGGAGCAAACTGAGCACCTGGTACATTTTCCATAGACATGTCAGAACATTCAAGCAGCAGCATTATTAGACCAAGTGGTTTACTGATATGGCTACCAGGAAATTTCTAGTTGAGAGAAAGATCAGAACAAGGGACTGGCTTGACATGCTGTACCTCCATGCCCTTTACCTGACCATAGCAGTGTGTTCCCAAGGACACCAGGGAACATGTTTCACCACAATCCCTTCCCCCCCCCCCCCGAGATGCTTCTCCCACTATTGTACCTCCCTGTGCCCATCACCACTTTAAAGGGGATTAGACAGATTTTTGGAGGATATGTCTATCAATGGTTACTAGCCATTGTGGCTAAAAGGAACCTCCACAGTAAGAGGTAGTAAACCTCTGAATACCAGTGCCAGAAGGCAACATCAAGGGAATGCCTCAGCCATTATGTCCTATTGTTGGTCCTCCAGAGTAACAGGTTTACGACTGTGTGAGACAAGATACTAGACTAGATGGACCACTGGTCTGATGCAGCAGGCTTCTTTATTATGTTGTTATCACAAAGATTTTGCCATTGCATACCCCCACCCACAACCCGGGCACATAACATAACATCACCCCCCCCCCCCCCCATTCCAGCTATATAGTTTCTCACACTTGTACAACCCTAAATGGTGACTGCAAGGGAGACTGTAAGAGTTGATTCCCTTTAGTATCAACCTTTTTTGCACATATCACCAGTGGGCAGGACCCAAAGAATCTGGCCACAGCTAGTGAGAAAGAAGGGTTACCCTGACAGATAAATGTTCTAACCAGGTCTTCCAGTTGCTCTGTTATTCTGCTTGTGTTTTCTATTACTGCAGCTTTTCAGAGCTGGGGTGAGGGGCATCTGCTAGAATTCACACACCCACACACCCCAGCTACAGCTGACCCAGTTGCTGAAAGGATATAGTCAAAAGTCCAGTTTGGTTTTTTAAAGTGACAATACCAAAGTTCTGCTTTGGAAGCAATATTTAATTATGTTTTAGAATGCTCATAGTATTTTACAAGTAGATGGTACCAAAGGGAGAGGCATTATCTCAGCTATTTCATTCAGCATGCTTGCATTTTTCTGAAGAACCCAGGATGCTTTTAACTCAGCATCAGCAAGAGATGAATGTTTTGCTATAATAACAGGTGTCATATCATTTGGGCTAAAATTTAGAAGAAAGGCATTTCATAGAGGACCAAAAATATAATGATTAGCTGGCCAGGTCTACAAAGCTGACAAATGGTGTCAAAATAGTCTCACATTCCATGGATAATGCTGATTCCCTTTCAAACAGATTTGGGGGGAGGGGGAACCTGCCTGCAAATAGGTGCCTTTAACACTGCTGGAGCAAAAGCCTTATGAAAGTACTACTACTTTCAAAGCAAATTTAGCTTTCAGTGAAGCTCACAATGAAAATGGTAGTGTTTGATGGGACAAGCTTTTCATATCCAGCAGAGTGTTTAATTAAACAGGCCTGTGCAGGTAGCTAATAGATCTAAATGCTGGTGTAAAGTATAGCAGCAGTGGTTTTCTTTTTCTTCTGACTTTTTCTCCCCCCCCCAAATGTCTTAATTTTATGGGTATATTTCTCTGCTTCACATGGAATGCTTCTAGATCTCAGGAATAATGTTTTCCTGTTTAGATGTTGCAGCTATTTAATGCTTTTGTTACCCTGGTATTTCCTTTTTAAACTGTTGATTTCCCTTGCAACTCCACTGTAATTTGATATACTCTAGTAGGTGATATGGCCATGTGGCAGCCATAACATTTAAAAGACCTTTAGCACATGGGCTCGTGTACAGCAGTTACTTTGACTATAGTATTCTGATGTGCAGGCAGTATACATAAATAAGCAATGTACAGGCTCTTTTAAGCATTATGGTTATTGTACAGAGACCTAACGTAGGCATTTCAGCAGGAGCCCAAAATAAATAAATTAAGGTGTGTGCTCTTCATGGCTACCATCTTTTAAACATAGGGCCTTTTAAAGATATTAACTCTCCCTTCCCCAAGCTAAGATCAAGAACAGGACCCAGCCTAGTATGCCTCTTTATCTGTACTGGGGGGAAAAGAGGTCATCTTTTCAACCAACGATCCTGTGTTCAAATAACCTATGGTTTTCTGAGATGTGCCAGGTCACGGGTGCATTACCTGGCTTGCATTCAGATGTACATTGTGGAAACTCAACTTTAACAGTACATGGTCACACAGTGCTGCAAGGGAACACTCTGTATGGTGAGAAGGAACTTCCCGTTTCTCTTCTACCCTGTTTTTGCCAACTGAAATGGTAGCAAATAGGCTTTTTGCCCCTTTCTGTGGTTCTGTGTGCCCTTAGAAGGGCATGTGGAGCCAGAGAAAAAGGCTGAAAGCCCTCCAGATCCTTGATTCAGCCCATTACATGTCAGGCATACTGTGTATTTTGGTCCTCATTGTGTGGTTCTTTGTAGACTGATCACATGTTTCTAGTACCATTAAAAAATCTAACAGTGTGATAGTCATTAAACTATTTACAATGCAGTCCTTCCTAAGAATACTTTCCTGGAAGTAAGACCCAGTGAGTAGATGTGAGTAGGATTCTGAATAGACTTGCTAAGGATTACTCTTATAGTCAATTAAAACTTGTGATACTTTATTTGATCCCTTGACAAATGCAAAATCATTTGTAACATGTTGACAGGCTTCTTTGACTATTTCAGACTGTTTATGTTGTCCTTCTTGAGCTAATAAATAAATATATAAGTATTATGAAATGAAATCATTTGGACCAGTGTTGTGAATTAAAGTTTCCTTCCTTGAAATTGCTGTGCTACTTTCCCCTCTTTAAAGGTGTCCTCTGGAATTTCCCAGTCCTTCTTATCCTTATAAATAAATGAGCTCTGTGTGTGTGTGTCTGTGTCTGTGTTTCTAGATTTCCCTTCCTCTCAGTTGATTTTCTCATTGAAACCATTAATAAGTATATTGAACACTTATCCCAATAGTGATCCCTAGAGTGCTTCACTCGACTTCTTTCCTCTCTGAGAAGCAGCCATTAATTACAACTCTTTGTTTCCTATCACTTAGCTAATTTTTAATCCACAACAGGATTTTACCTCTCTACCCTGTGGTTATTTTCCTTAATAGTCTCATCACAGTTTTAGACAATCCAAGTAAATTACTTGAAAAATACCCTTTTTTTATCCTCTGTTTTATTAACCCTTTTCAAGAACTGTCAGGGTTCCAAGGACCAGGTTTTCCTTTCAAGGACGTTTGACCTTATCAATTTATGTTTACCGAGTAATATATTATTATGTCTTTAATTATGTCCTCATGCAACCTTTCCTGAAAGAAACGAGGTGTTTCTCAATCTCTAATTCACCACCATATTGGCAGCTATATTCATCTGTAAGTATTGTTTCTGCTATATTTGCATTTAGGGCCTCTTTTAATTCCTCCTGCATGGTGATTTAGTTGACTTGGAATTCCCATGATGTTCCCTAATCTTTCCTTTAGAGATTTTCTCTAATGCTACAGCACGCTTGTGTCTTACTGTGTAACAGAGGTATCTGCTCAATCTTAAATCATAAAGATTAATGCAAATAAGCCAATCCTTTCCCCAGCAGTCTGTTAATCCTCTTTAATAGCACCCTTGACCTTTTGTGGGGCTGTAGGATTCAGGGACTTTCAATAAAAACTCACAAGTTGATGTTTTTGCATTTTTTTAAAAGTCATTTAACTGACCTTGTAAAGTTAGAGGAGAAACCCACTAAAACTGAGATCAGCCAGCTGCAGGGTGGGTAGCTAGTTAAAGTGAAATAACAGGATTACTTATTATAGGGAAAACAAAGGCTTCTCAGGAAGGATATAACAAGGAACAAAGAATTGTAGGTAGGTGGTTGTTGCTGTGCTGGTGTTTACACTGGTGCAACTTTGTTGTTGGTACCCCAAACTCTCACAGCACAGAAATAGAAAGAAAATAGCATGGCTTTTAAGCAACAGGGTACTGCCACTTTACCCAGTGTGTGTGCCTGCACTGCTGACATCCAACAATCATGGCTCAGCATACTGATGAAACACCTGCAGTCATCACTTACAGAAGATATCCATGCTGTTATCCTGGCATCACCATGCCCTACTACCCATACAAAGCAGAAACTGGAAAACCAAAAAGCTACACTGCAACCTCAAAGTGTGTGCCACTGCGGCACAGCAAGCATAAACCATGTATCTAATAGAAGATCTCTAGAGATTGTTTAAATTATGTATTTGTCATATGCAAAGATTGTATTCTAAGACAAATGTATCTCTAATCTTGTAACAAGGGTAAAACTAGGCCCAGCTACTGAGGGCAGCCTCAAAATGATTATTATTTGTTATGAAAATTAAATCTAAATACCAAACTGTCTCTGGTTTCGAGTTGAGCTCCTGTTCCTTCCCTACTGAATCTCACAGCTTGTTTAGTATCATTCTTCCTACCTCCCAATTCCTTTAATGAATGAAAAAATAAAACAATTTAGCTTGGATTGAGATGACAAACTTGCAAACTGGTCAACCAGTTTGAAAAGGTTTCTAATTAGTGTAAACAAACTGAA
Organism: Lepidodactylus listeri; assembly: GCA_029233225.1. Lineage (NCBI taxonomy): Eukaryota > Metazoa > Chordata > Lepidosauria > Squamata > Gekkonidae > Lepidodactylus > Lepidodactylus listeri. Next base: position 118,180,282 of record JARCFY010000001.1, read on the forward strand.
TTTCTCGTAATGAAAATGTCATTAACCAGTCAAAGGAGAGATGGAGTTTCCCCGTACTGGAACAAAGAAACTCCATGTGGAGTACAATTTGGGGGGGGGGGGGATTTCCAATGCTGAAATGAAGCCAAAATTGGATGAAATACATTGAGGATTGGTTTTCACTACAGAAATAGAGCACCCAAGTGGGAAGAAATTCAGGGGAAGGGTGGAGCTTTCCACTTTAGAAACAGAGCTGCAAAATGGGAAAAAAATATCTGGTGAAAAAAACAGCCAGGTGAAAAATAACCCCCCATGCTCCTTTTCTAAACCATGCATGCATGACACAGTGTAGTGCTGTTGTGGTAGCTGTGTTACTGCCAGTGGACTTAGATGAATGCTTCAGTGATCATTCAGTCCAATTGTCAATAAATCTGGAGGAGATACACTATTGGCAGTTATGGCAACAAGCTGATCTCTTAGAAGTTCGTGCATTCCTAGTCCAAATTCCCTAAACATGCATGATGAATATTTCTGCATTCATCCTGAATCCATTTTATAGAACAGTCTTTCCCAACCTGTGGGTCAGGAACTAAAAATGGATTTGCAAAGCCTCTGGAAGCGGGTTGCAATCTACCACTCCCAACTGGCCATCCCTGCCCTTTCCATTGCTCTTTTGTAGTTGAAAACCAAGATCTGATCCTGGAAACATTATCTTCTGTGTGATGCATTAGTTGGTGCTTTTTCTCAACTGCATATACATGTTGAGCAAGTAACGCATATTCTGATGGTTACTAGAGTGTGTTTCTTATAATCCTAGAGGAGATTAGAGGGAGTAATGGAGAACGAGAGAGTGGTCAGAGGCTGAAAGGTAACTTCCACTTGCAAAGGTTTGTATGTCAGAGTGTCAGTTGCTTGGGGTTCATAGTGGGAGCAGCTGCACCCAATGTGTGTTTATTAGTTTCTTGAAAATATTTAGTTAGCCATTGTAGAAAATGGAAGGTTGAACTAGATGGTGTCAAGGCCATAGTTTGCCTAGGATACCAAAATCCCTTGAGCCAGGCTTGGATGGGTCACCCATACCAAGTAAATTTGGATTTGTGGGTCACTGCACCAAAAAAGTTGGGAGCTGTTATTATAGCAGTTACTTTTAGGTGACAAGCCCAACCAACTGCCAGAAATTGATAGTATGCTTTTCAGAGAAAGTAGGGAGATTATTAATCCTAACATAAACCAGCATACCAGAAGGTGGTAAACTGAACCAGTAATGTTTCTGTATGATAGTCATATATAGATTTTGAAAATATATGTAATGTTTCATTAACACATTAGCATTTTTTCAGTACATCAGTAAGTGTACAAACCCACCAATATTATATATTATTTGGGAAGTTTGTGGTGTCATTAAACAATATGTTTCACATCATCTGGTTGTTTTATGTGATTGTTAAATTTTTTGATGCTGGTCAGTGCAGGAACCAGTCATGAACATTTCCTCTGGAGTCGTGACCCAATCATCATTTGATTGATTTGGACCCCCTGCATCATCCAACATTAGTACTCACTCATTGCACATCCTTTCATTTACTGCAGGAGAAATAATGTATATTGGGCACTGCACTAGGGTTTCCATTGGAATAGGAATGCTGTCACAATAATGTACAACAATATCCAGAAGTAATAGAAACAATGAGCAAAGTAGATCCCATTTTTTCAGTGCCCCTAGAGGCTGACACCAGAATGAGAAATACAGTGATGATTCTATTTGACCAAAAGATTGACTAAGGCTGCAGTCAGATGGGCAGTTACATCCGCGTCCCTCACAGTTTCCTTGCGGATTAAAAGGGGACAATCAGACTGTGACATCTGGCTGCCATTCCCCAGTCATCAGGCTTCCATTCTACTCCATCTCTGAAACAGAGTAAACAGACACCAGGGAAATTCCAGTGTTAATGGGAGCACTCTACAGTCCTGGACATGTGATTGTTCCTTGCATGGCCAAGCCGTTTGGGAAGCCGGGAACTTCCGGTTCATGGCTGCCATTTTCCCCCTCAAAGTAAGCAAGGTTCACATAACTGTCTATGCATGCCCAGCTTGGGAGTGCCTGCCAACCGAAAGACTATGCTTCTGTGCATGTGGGCACAGGACTCCCTTCTGGAACAAAGGCAGCTGAGTCTGGATGGCTGGCAACGGGGTGCTTGTGCGCCTCAGCCAGGTACCAGAAGATGTGTGATCTACATTCTCTGGTGCAAGGAACACTGGAGTAAAGTTGTGGTGTGATCAGAGCGTGCCACGCAGCCTAACAGTGCCCTGCTAAATTACATCATTCTAAGCCCATTGACTTCAGTGAACATAGAAGGGTATAATTCTGTTTAGGTTTGCACTGTGACTTTTTGGAAAACAGTGATGTCTTCCATACGTTCAGCACAAAGAAACCAGCATCCAAATTCACTCTGGAAAGCATTGTAACCCTGCTGGAGCACTTCAAACTAGCCTTTCCCACTTCCCCCAGTTTTACGAGTTTATCAAGGTAGAGGTCAGTGGGGGGAGATTCATATTAGGTATTGATCAGGGTGCCAATCTGTTCTGTAACTTCTCCAGATTCTTTTTCTGAACATCTGGGTGAGATTCCAAATGTTACAATCTAACAATGGATTAAAACTGCTTGCTTGCCTTAATTTTCCATCTACTCCCATTACTATGACGTCAGATAAGGCAATTATTGCAATAATTATGGTCTGTCAATTCAGACATCACACAAAATCATAGTCAGACAAACCATGTTTGCAAACCCACTGCAAAAATAGTTTCTGATTCTCATTTGCTGGTTCATACCAGTTCTGACTATGCCAAAATACTGCTAACTTTTCTTAACTACAGTATGGAGAGCAGTGTTCCCTCTAAGCTGAATTAGAGTGAGCTAGCTCACAGTTTTTGAGCCTCCGGCTCACATGTTTTTGTCCTGGCTCAGGAAGGATGGCTCCAGAACAAATTAATTTATGCAGTAGCCAAATCGCTCGCTCACAACTTTAATGCCAGTAGCCCACAAAGTAGAATTTTTGCTCACAAGACTCCAAAGCTTAGAGGGAGCATTGATGGAGAGTTGCCTGAATTCTGACGTAGGGTTTAAAGGAACAAAATGAAACTGCTGAAGTGTGGAAATGTTTCCTACCACTTCAACTGATGTATCTTCACTTATTCAAACCATTGTGATTTTTGTCTCTATAGTTTTTTGTCTATATAGTTGTATAATCTTCTCATTTTACAAACCAGACCTCTGTCCCAGAAGCAAAGTACAGAACCATCCCAGATTTATGCCTACAGAAAAATAGTTTTGCATCAGTCTGAATTCCAAAGCTTCAGATTAATCCATCACTTTAAAAATCTTTAAAGAAATTTAATCAGCATTTAAAAGTAATTTTATAAAACATTTAAGCATAAACCATGCTTAAAATGTTGCCATGTAAAAATGCATTGTAATAAAATGAAGTTTGCTCAAGAACATGCTTTGTGATTCAGCATTATCCTTGTCATGTCCTGATTCTGACGGAGAAGAGCCCTTCCTAATTATTTGTTGTTGTTTTTCCAGATAAACCTTGGTTCTTGCTTACACACTGAGTGGAGATTACACTGTCCTATTAGTCCTTTTAAGGGCCAATGTATGCCAGTGATACCATGTGTGAACAATCTGCAGGCGCCATTAGCACTGCTTGAATAGCTCTTGATAACACTCACTATGAAGTCAATTAAAGACGTCAGGAGGTGGGCCAGACTGCTTTCTTTTACTAACAACAATCCTTAGGGGGTGGAGCAGGGGGATTTGGCGGACAGGTGATATTAGCATTTTCAGTAGGAACGAGCAAAATATCCAGCCTGCTTCTCTCCCTTGCTTGGCACACATTATTTTATTTCCATATTTCAGAACAAGTTTTGACAGATTTTGTACTTTATACGGAGTGGATGTAAGCCAAGTGACTTCAGTTCACATTAAGGAAAATGGCAACATGAGGCAGGAAAAAGAAACCTAATGTTTCAAATTATAAGCTGCCAAGAAATCTTAGATAGCCAATACATGGAGCCAATTACTATGTGCTTACTGCATTCTTCTTGGTAGGTTAGAAATAGGTAGCACTATTTTAAATGGATTTTCGGGATTGAACCACTACTAATTTTAAAGTGATCACAGCAATGTATTACTTGAAGCAGCAAGCTGCTGACTCTACTCATAAAGTATAGGCAGTAGGGCATTTTCTAGTAGTACAATTTTGTTCCAATCAGAAAGGTACAAGTGGAGACCCGCTAGAAACTTGCAGGATGGTTATCCCATTCCTCATACATTTGCTTCCTCCCTTCTCCGCCTACATCTCTCACACTCTTTTTCCCTTCTGCCCCCCCTTCCTTACTCTCTCTCTCTCTCTCTCCTTCATGTATGTTACTTCCTCTCTCTTTTTGACCCGTCATCATTCTCTGTTTTTCTGCCTCCCCACCTCATCACTCTTTCTCTCTCTTTCTGCCCCCCACTCCATCACTCTTTTTGCCCCCATGACTCTCCCAGCCTCCTGCCTGCTTCCTCTTCCCCCACAGCAGCAGTGGCAGTGCTCTGGGAATCACAATGGATCTCCCAGCTGCAGAGATCAATTCACCTCAGGGCTGCCAACTCCAGGTTGGGAAATTCCTGGAGTTTTGGGGGTGGAACCTTGGGACAGTGAGGCTTGGGGAGGCAAGTAGCCTCAGCAGGGTATAATGCCATAGACTCAACCCTCCAAAGCAGACATTTTATCCAGGGGAACTGATCTCTGTCACCTGGACAACAGTTGTAATTCTGGATGCTCTCCAGCCCTTGTCTGGAGCTGGCAATGGTAGTTCAAGTGAAGGAAATGGCTGGTGTGGAGGGTAGAGTCTATGCCATTATACTGATCTGTAGTCCCTCCTCAAATTCCACCCTCCCCAGGCTCCAGCCCTCAAATGTCCAGGAATTTCCCAACCTGGAGTTGGTAACCCTATTCCCTTCCCACCCAACAGCCAACCTACCTTTAGCTGTCTTCAGCTTTCCATCTCACCCCCCTCCCCCACAGCCTCTACCTAGGAAAATTACAGTCTTTCTCCACAGTGGGGACTAAAGCAGCTTACATTATTATTTCCTCCTTGTTATCTGCACAACAACCCTGTGAGTTTGGTTAGGCTGAAAGTAGTTGGCAACCCTAGACTGCTGCCAGTAAAAACCCTGCCTTTTACTGACAGAAACAGTTAGAATCCTCCCCCCCCCCCCAAACATTCTAATCTCTCACAGTTGACGCCTGGAGTATATCCCTGTGAAGGCCATTTCAAATGGTATTGGGGGGAATTCAGCGGTCCCTGAATTTTTTTTTTTTAACTTTTTGGATTTTTCTGCAGACCGGGGAAGGCCCCTGACTATGTAGGAAAAGCTGTTGGGCGAGAGTGAGTTCTCTTTTGGCAGATATAAATATCCACACAGGAAAAAAAACTCTGGGAATTAGTATATAGATGGCAGCTTCCTACTTTAAAAGCAGCCTCCACTTTTAAAACAAACAAACAATTTTAAGCCTGAAAATGCACACAACATACATGAAGTTATCCCACTTATATACTCAGAGCAACCTGTGGTTGAGATAGGATTGAAAGTATGTGGCTGCTCCAGTCATCTACAAGTGTAATGGCTATGTGACACTTCTGAGATATTCAGGGCCCAATCAAATAACCATATTCATCATCCCCATTGCTGCAGTTGTATTGTAGCCTTGTCATTTAAAACTTCCATCACACATCAGCATTTCTAAAGTGGTGCTCTTTTTATCATGCTTGGTGGAAGAAATTGCAAATGGGGGGTATCATTACATAAATTATTTATTTATTCAATTTATATCCCGCCCTCCCCACCGAGGCAGGCTTAGGGCGGCTTACATAAAACACATAAAACATCTTAATTTATCATACAGTTATAACAGACATAAAGTGCAGGTGCTAGAGCTAGAATAGATGGTAATAATAATATTATAAAATTGTATAGCGGTCACAGCAGGACATATTGGTTGACAAAGGGAATGGTCATGGTTGGAATTCAGCTTTTCTTTTCTTATTTTGCTGGCGGGCACAGGTTGCTAATGAAACATCCAGGGGGAGGGCCTAACACAGTGCAGTTGTTATGTGTGGCTCCTAATTAAAAGCCTGGTAGAAGAGCTCCATATTGCAGGCCCTACAGAACTGTAAGAGGTCCTGCAGGGCCCTGATGTCATCAGGGAGCTCATTCCTTCAGTATGGAGCCACCACTGAGAAGGCCCTGGCCTTGGTTGAGGCCAGCCTGGCCTCTTTTGGACCAGGTTGAGGCCAGTGTGGCCTCTTTTGGACCAGGGAGAGCCAGGCAACTTTGGAGTCCTGAATGCAGCACTCTCCGGGGAACATGTGGGGAAAGGTGGTTCCTCAGGTATGCAGGTCTCTGACCATATAGGGCTTTAAAGTTAAGAACCAGTGCCTTGAAGCAAATTCGGTATGCTATTGGCAGCTAGTGCTTTTAGCTCAGGTTGGATGTGCTCCGACATGGGGAGGTCCATCAAAAGCCTGGCTGCAGCATTTTGCACTAGCTGTAGCTTCCGGATTTGCGCCAAGGGCAGCCCCATGTAGAGAACATTACAGTAGTTCAGTCTCGTGATGACCATTGAGTGAATCACTGTTGCTAGGTCATTGCATTCGAGGAAGGGAACCAGCTGCCTAATCAGCCGAAGATAGTAAAAGGCTGACTTGGCAGTGGCTGCTACCTGGGCCTCCATTGTTAAGGAGGCATCTAGGAGCACTCTCAAGCTCCTAACCTCTGATGCTGGCGCCAGCAGAGCCCCATCGAAGGTCGGGAGTGGGATCCCTAACCCTGGGCCAGTCCAACTCAAGCATGGGAGCTCCGCCTTTGTTGAATTCAATTTCAGTCAGCTCAGTCTAAGCCATCCAACCACGGCTTGTAACGCCAGGTCCAGATCTTCTGGACTAGAGTCAGACTGGCTGCCCAACATCAGATATAGCTGGGTGTCATCTGCATATTGGTGATAACCCAGCCCATGCCTCCAGGCAATCTGGGCGAGGGGGCACAAATTAGTTATTAACTCATTGTGTACATCTACCCTCAGCCTATAAACAAAGAAGGTTTTAGAACGTTATATATAAACAGCAGCAGTAGTCATACATGAATATGTAGTTTTGATTTTCCTATTCTGGTTCATTTTCTTTGTTACATTTATTGATTCCTGCTTAAAACTGAGGATAGTGTATTCGTTGTATATCACAAATGCAACATGTTTGTTTTTGTTTTAAAACATAACCTAGTTTCATAACATAATCTTGCAAATAATGTGAAAACAGTGGTTATCTATGTATAAAATGTGAAGCAAAGTCTTCTCCAAATATGTATTGGTATCCTGCCATAAATATCAGTTAAAAATTGAGGCTCTAGTTAGTTTTGAATTCCCTTTATTTACAAGGTTTGTTTCTGGATTTTCTACTTAGATTGTGTTTACATAAGGAAAAGCTAGCAAGTATAATGTGCAATTACTTGTTTTCAAATTCAGCATCTATCTTTTGGTTTGTATTTATGGTATCTCATTTAACCTTGCTTATTGAATACATGGAAATACAGTGGAGAGAATTTTCAGCATTAATACTTATTATTCCAATTACTTCCTTTCTATCTGACTTATTTTTATCCAGGCATCTCACATTGAGGTTCAGAAAAATGACATAACTTATCTGCAGGGATGTGCAATAAAGATAAAATGAGAGATTGTTTACTTCGCTAGAGAGGCACATTATTTGTTTTCTTTTCAAAAGGCTCAGAAAAATGAAATGTGAAAGATTATAGAAATGGAAATCTGGACCAAAAGAGAGTATGCAGGGTTTTGTTTTGTTTTAAGACAAATCAAGAGATTTCGGTAATACTACCTTATTTACTGTATAATAATCAATTTGTTAGGCCAATGTGGTGAGAAACTATTGTTGTTCTTTTATTTTCTTAAAATTCAGGTTCTTCTAAAATCTAGTAATATAAATTTTCTGAAACGCATATTTACCAAAGCCATAAAAGAATTAATAATCATAATATTTAGCCCATCAGACAGTGTATTTTTTTGTGTTTAAACTTTCTACTCTGTTTAGTTATTTCAAAAATGTTTCTGAATTGTACCCAGAGTTATACATAGAATTTTTAACTCATTTATTTATTTATCAAATTTATATCTCACTCCCTCTCCCTTGAATGGGACTCGGGGCAGCTGACAGCATATAAAATGCACCAATAAAGACAATACAAAAATACAATAAATAATCTTTAAAATATACATGGTTAAAAATCTATCCCCATTAAAATCTATCCATCATCAAGCAGATAGGATGCGTGGATAGTGAAGACCCAGCTGAAGCATGCTGATTGCCTGATGGATCACCCAAAGCCCACCTGAAAAAGAGCAGCCTTGCATGCCCTGCAGAATCTAGGGAGGTCCCACAAAGCATGCACCTCTTTGGGCACCTGGTTCCACAGGGCAGGGGCCACTACTGAGAAGGCCCTTGCCCTTGTTGACACAAGGCGGGCAGTTTGTGGACCAGGGACCTTCAATAAATTCCAACGAAGATCGGAGAAGATGGGGAGAATCATGCTGGGAGAGGTGGTCCCAAAGGTATGAGGGTCCCAGGCCATTTAGGGCTTTAAAGGTAAGTACCAACACTTTGAATTGGCACTGGAAACTAACTGGGAGCCAGTGCAGCTGCTGTAGGATAGGTGTTATATGTACTGACCAGGACACTCCTATTAGAAATCTGGCAGCTGCATTCTGGACCACTTGATACAGAGTAGTATCAGAAACTTTTTGTGATGATGGATGGTGTAGGTTCTCACTTTGCTGGGAGCGCAGACATAGCATTTGGTGTAGCACTCTCATGCTCAGACTACCTGTGTCTTGATGGTGAAGAAAGGTTCCTATTACTGAGTGTAGTCTGAAACACATGTACCCGACACATGTTTCTGTTTCAGTGGTTGGAGCCATCGCTTGTGTTAAAATAAGTTTTCCTTCTATAGCTCTTCCTTATGGAGTTGCTGACCTGGATTTTAGCACCAGGGCCATTGTTCACACATTAAAACATAAGGATCTGTGAACAGGTGATGAAGTGCCATCACAGTCTTGGAAGGGATGTTGAGCTTCCATGTAAGCCTGAAAACTCTGCTCTCTCCCCAAGTAGGGAAGGGAGATATGAGAAAGTCATGCATCATGCCCAGAAGTACTTGCACTTGTGGAAACACTAGGGTGAATACAAGACAAAGTTTAAATCCTACATTGTGTAAAGGCAGAGAGAAAAAAAAGGTCTTTAAAAAGGGTTCCAGAGGAGTTCCGGTAAATTAAAGGCCAGTCAGTCTGACCTTGATACTGGGTAAGTATGGTGGAAACTGTTATTAAGGAAAAAATTAGTAGACACATTAATGAACAAAATCTCTTGAGGAAGACTCAGCATGGGTTCTGTAAGGGAAGATCTTGTCTCACTAACCTGTTAGTGTTCTTTGAGGGAGTGAACAAACATGGACAAGGGGGACCCAATAGATATTGTTTACCTTGACTTCCAGAAAGCTTCTGATAAAGTTCCTCATCAAAGGCTCCCAAGTAAGCTCAATAGTCATGGAATAAAAGGACAAGTCCTTTTGTGGATCAAAAACTGGCTAATTAAAAGGAAACAGAGAATGAGTATAAATGGGCAATTTTCTCAGTGGAGGGAGGTAAGCAGTGGGGTACCACAGAGATCAGGACTCAGTCCAATGTGTTTTAACTTGTTTATAAATGATTTGGAGTTTGGAGTAAGCAGTGAAGTGGCTAAATTTGCTGATGACATGTTGTTCAGGGTGGTGAGAACCAGGGAGGATTGTGAGGCACTCCAAAGGGATCTGTCGGGGATAGGCGAGTGCTATGTTGGTGATTATTAGGAAGGGAATTGAAAACAAATCAGCCAGTATCATAATGCCCCTTTATAAATCGATGGTGTGACCTCATTTGGAGTACTGTGTACAGTTCTGATCACCACACCTCAAAAAGGATATTATAGCTTTGGAAAAAGTGTAGAAAAGGGCAACTAGAATGATAAACCTTTCTCTATGAAGAAAGGTTAAAGCGCTTGGGGCTCTTTAGCTTGGAGAAACGACGGCTGAGGGGTGACATGATCGAGGTTTATAAGATTATGCAGGAGATAGAGCAGGTAGAGAAAGAAGCACTTTTCGTCCTTTCTCACAATACAAAAACTCGTGGGCACTCAATGAAATTGCTGAGCAGTTGGGTTAGAACAGGTAAAAGGAAGTACTTCTTCACCCAAAGAGTGATTAACACATGGAATTCACTGCCACAGGAGGTGGTGGCGGCTACAAGCATGGACAGCTTCAAGAGGGAATTAGATAAACATATTGAGCAGAGGGCCAGCAGCAGCTATTAGCCACAAGGTATAGATAGGAACTCTCAGCCTGGGGCAAGTGATACACTGTATTCTTGGGGTTTGGGAGGGACGACAACAGTGGGAGGGCTTCTAGTGTCCTGGCCCCACTGCGGGACCTCCTGAGGGCACCTGGTGTTTTGGCCACTGTGTGACAGAGTGTTGGATTGGATGGGCCTAATCCAACATTGGCTTCTCTTATGTTCTTAGAATTAGAAACTGGGAATGAAAAATGAACAAAAAAGTCTTCACCCGCTGGTGGAAGGTGGCAACAGAAGGAGCTGGATGAGTTTCCCTAGGGAGAGAGTTCCAGAGTTTTGGTGCTACAAACCAAACGTTTTTCAAGAGCAGAGCCACATACAGTGCACTGCAATAATTTAGTACAGTGTTTGACAGAATAAAATAGATATGCTTGTGTGATGGACTGTGCTTTAAAAGTTCATAAGTGCTGTATAAATGTGTGGTGGACTGTGAAGGGTTAATGCCTTACAGAGTCAGAGAGCCTTAAATGACAGGCTATTCAAAAGAATTTGATTGGTTAGTGTCAGTTTAGTGAAAAGACTTGGGAACTGACTGCTGATGAGAACTTAGTTTAGTGCTGACTGAGAAGTGGAACAGTTTAGCTCGGGCTGAGGAAGAAGAAGAAAAGATTGGATTTATATCCCGTCCTTCACTTGGACAGGATATAAAGTCTCAGAGCAGTTTACAAACTCCTTTCCCTTCCCCTCCCCACAACAGACACCCTGGGAAGTATGTGGGGCTGAGAAAGCTCTTTCCAGAGCTGTCCTTGATAGAACAGCTGTGACAAAACTATGGCTTGCCCAAAGTCATCCAGCAGGTGCAAGTGGAGGAGTGGGGAATCAAACGCGGTTCTCCCAGATTAGAGTCTGCACACTTAACCACTATATCAAACTTGCTCTCCTACACCAAACTGACTGGGAACAATTTAAAACTGACTGAGGACTGAGAAGGTTGGCAAGGAGGAGTGGAGGAGATTGGTGAAGACTCCCATTCAAGCCTGGATAAGGGATAGATCTTCTAGTTAGAGAAAAGAAATTCCCTGCCCGGTTGATAAGGAAGATTGCTCTGAAGAGTGGAGTGATCCCTGGTGTGTTTAGAGAAGGAATTAGGGTACTTGGTAGTGAAACCTGAAGAATCAGTTGAACCCAAGAAAGCGAACTGAAATGTTTAGGAAACACTGAAACCAAAGCCCCTCATCTCAAGGATTCTAAGATTTTGTGTAAAGCTTTAACCTTCCACATGCTGGAAACATATGAACTGAAGTTATACCAAATTACCTCAGAGTTATATTTGATTCACCTCAGACATTTTACCTCTGATTTCACCAAGACCTTTCCCCTCGACAATGAATAAAGTATTTTGTTTATTTTTGAACATTCTAAAGCCTCTTATGTGCCATTTTCAGAAGTTTAAGTTAAGGAAGTGATCTTTTGGTCTGAGCCAGCATCAGAGGTGGGACAGAGGTGACAAGGTGGGACAGCCATAGGTCTTCAGGAAAGAAGGAAATAGATAAAGGGGCTGCTCAGGCAGAAAGGAAGAGAAAAATGGAGGGAGAATCCTGTGACTGAGAGAGGGAAGAGGGCAAGGTTGCCGTAGCTTGTTTTACACTAAATAGACTGTGAGATGACAAACAATGCAATGATAGTGGGCAAGCTGTTTTCTGGGGTCTTATGATGCATGTATTTTTAGAAATATGAGTTCTAAAAGAAGGATCCATACAACCTATACTATTTTTTTGCATTTTTATTGTCACTCTCCAAGTGCATAACTGTTTCAGATGGTGAAAATATAGTTAATGCTGACAGATGGCAAGAAATACATTCATTACAAAACAGATTCAAGGGGCAAATTTTGGTCTAGTAAAATGTATGTATCAGAACTGAAAATGCACGTAGGTTAGGATTGCCAGCCCACTTCCTCTGCCACTGCTCAGTAGGCTGGATGGAGGGAAATGTTGGGGAAATTGCTATTGACGGCAATGTAGTGATGTCACTTCTCGCACAACCCAGAAGTGATGTCCCCAGTTTAGGGGCAACACTAGTGTTCTAAACCATAGTTTTGGATGAGTGATGGAGTGCTGTCCTTACAAGATGATGTCCCTTCTGGGTTGCATTGGAAGTGATGTCACTGCATTTCTTGAGCCCCACCTCCCCTAATGTTGGTAGGTCTTCTATTGGTTGTCAGCCTGACAACCCTAATGTAGCTTAGTGGGAGGAGTATGAATTGTATATATAAGGAAAAGACGTCTCTGAGGCCTTGAAAAACACTCAGACGAAGTTAGCAGTAGGCTAAGTTAGCAGTAAACTTCACTCCATAAAAATCCTTATGTCCTCATAGCCAGTGACACAATAATGTACACAGCATAAAATATTATTTGATTAGTAAGGTAGGATAGCTCTCTCTCTCTTTCTCAAAAAGAGGGAAAGAGGTATCACATTCTTGTATCTGCAAATATAAAGTTTCTGTGTTCGCTGTTCTCAAATTCTCTTTGCTCCCTCTGGATCCATTCGCATTTGTCACTTTGCAGCAGCTCCTTACCCTTGCCTATGTCAAACTGCCAGCAGAAATGTTAGAAATTATTCCCTGACTCCCTTGAAGCAGGGATTTAGTTTAATTGTAATGTGTCGCAGTCTCCCATAATCTCTGGAGTAGCTAGTCATTTAGTTAAACGTTGCACCTATGTCTGAGATGGAACCTGGCTTTAGCCCAAGGTACTGTGGAAGAGAATCTGAATAGTCATTCTCCATTTCTCTGAAACATCCCTAGCCTAGTCAGTTATCTATATCCACCCCCCAGCCCAAATTGGATGATAGATTAAAAACATACCTTATACTGTAAACAGTGGCAAATTTGTTTTGAATCTCCCTGGTCTCGCATCTTTTTATGCTGTGATCTTGCATCACTGATCTATTTGTTGAATTAGCTTGATGATCTTTTTCTTCTCTCCCTGGCATTTCATTTCAACAAACCACTTCAGTGCACAGTTTGAAAGTTATTCAGAATTTACTAGACATTATATGGGACTGATAAAATTGCATGCATGTGTATAAAACAAGTGAAAAATAAATGCTTCTAGCTGAGTTATACTCGTATGTAATGTGGCTAGTATTAAATTATCAGTGCAAAAGATCTAATCAATATGTCATCCACAAAATGGTCATCCACAGCTTTATCCCCCCCCCCTCCCCATCTCAGTATTTATGTGGCATCTCTTGAAATAATGCAATCACCTTTACTTCTATTCAGGACCTTGCATAAGGATGAAAATAGTGCAGTATGTATGTTTAGCACCAGATGTAGGAAGAGAGAGAGTCAAAACATTGAACTTGCATGTCAGTATGCCCTTTGCTTCACTCCTATAGGATAGGGTTGCCAACCTCCAGGAGCTGGCCGGAGATCTTCTGCTATTATGACTGATCTCCAGGCAACAGAGATCAGTTCACCTGGAGAAAATGGCCACTTTGGAAGTTGGACTCTATGGCATTCTGCCCCAAACCTCACCCTCCTCAGGCTCTACTCCCAAAATCTCCAGGGTGGGTTTTTTTTTGTATTTTCACATTTTATTTTAAGTTTTCAAATTATTACAAACATTTAAAATCTCCAGGTATTGCCCAAGCCGGTGCTGACAACCCTACTAAAGGAGCATGAGGCATTTCTGATTTTCAAAATAGCAGCTTGAATTTCAGGCTGAAGGAGCAGGATACTTGGGAACAGAGCACAGGAATAGAGTTTTGGCTGGCTTCCGAGTTGGCCATGCCTACAGCCTCCCCCCTCCTGGGTTCCCCAGGTGCCTCACAAGCCATGGGGCGCCTGGGGAAGTCAAGCCGATTCAGGGAGGGAAGGCAGTTTAAACTGCTTCCCCCCCCTTCGGGTTCCCCAGGCACCTTGCAAGCCACGGGGTGCCTGGGGAAGCCAAGCCAATTCAGGGAGGGAAGGCAGTTTAAACTGCTTCCCCTCTTCGGGTCCCCCAGGTGCCCTGCAGCTGCGGGGTGCTTGGGGAAGCCAATCCTGGGAGGGAGCTGTGCTGTCAGGGGTATGGCCTAATATGCTAATGAGTTTCTGCTGTTGTGTGTGGCCTATTATTCTAATGAGTTCCAGCTGCTTGGGAGTCCAAGAATATTTGGAGGAATGACTACTGCTTTTGATTTGTTTCAGAGGATAGCCATGTTGGTGTGCAGTAGAAGAGCTCAATTTGAGTCCAGATGCTCCTTAGAAAACAACAAGATTTCCAGGGTATATTTGTTTGGGACTCAAAGCTACTTTTGTATCTTTGTCAAATATAAAAAGACTTTGACTCTTGCAAACTTATGTCCCAAAAATCTTGTTGGTCTCCAAGGCACTAATAAACTCAAATCTAGCTCTACTTGTAGTCTGAAAATTTATTTCTACTTTGCTTCTGGTCTGTAGTTTTGCACAGGAATTTTATACTTCAGATATCTACAAAAGCTGTTTGACCAAGGACAACAGTGAGACAAAAAAAATATTTGTGAATTATGACATGGGAAAGTTCTGCAAAACTACTTTATCTTAAAAACTGTTGTCAGTCTCTAGCTCCAGTCGGCCTGTAATCAACACAGAAGATACACTCCAGAAAATCCAGGTGCCTGACATCCCTGCATTAATAAATAAATATTAGGGATCCTATGAATGAATGATCCAAGCCATTCTAGTACAGTATTCTGATTTTCTGGAACCTGTCTCAGGAATAGCTGCCTGAATACCCCAACCCTGTCAGAGATTGGAAGCCAAGCAGGGTCGCCATGGTTAATAGCTGGATGGGAGACCACCAAGAGAGATGAGGTCTGCTATGCAGAGGAAGGCAATGGCAAACTACCTCTGCTCCTCTCTTGTCTTGAAAACTCCATGAGGGGTTGCAACTTGCCCGCACATTATCATCATCAGTCAGTCATCCCAGGAATATACTTCAGCTAAGAATTCTAGAAATGATACCTGTTTGTAGTAAATTTTAGTCCCCTATTTTTGGAGAAGACTTGGGGGGGGGGGTTGTTTTTGTTTTTTAAGTTACTTATTTTGAAGAGGCGGGAAATTCCAGCTTTCATATCCATGTAAGTTATGACCTCTAAAAATAAACACACACACACATAATGGCAAATGGCTAGCTGCAATTGAAAGCAATAGCCTCATTTCTTTTTCCTCTTTTACCTGCAACACTTAGTGACACTAAAAATGTGACCACATGGTATTATCCGTTCCTGTCCCTGCACCACTTTTTGGATTTCACACCTGCAAACAAAGAACCTTGTGTAAGTTATCGTGGCTTCTTTCATTCACTAGTGATTGGTAATATATTTCAGTTGGAAATGGGTGGGTAGAAAATTTATCTGGAGAATGAAACAAGGAAAATCAGAAAGAGAACCATTGTTTCATTTCTTTTATTTATTTAATATATATTTTAATTTAAATTTCCCTGTACTTACCCCAGAGAGCCTTTGGTCAGGCATGCAACATCGCCTGACCCTACCTGGTCCTAGAGAGGCTAGACTGGTGACCACCAGGTCCAGGGCCTTCTCAATGGCGGCTTCTCACTGGTGGAATGAGCTCCCGGAGAATATCAGGGCCCTGCGAGACCTTTTGCAGTTCCGCAGGGCTTGTCAAGCGGAGCTCTTCCGCCAAGCCTTTAATTAGGAGCCGCCACTGGGGGAAGTGGTCCCTGGGAACCTGGTGGGTTAATTTCTAGCCTAGGAAATCGGTGTTGGAGACCTTTGGCTTGGGACCTAGGCTATGCTGCTATGTGGGATATTGTATAGCCGCTTTTGCTTGTTAACTTCTGCTGATAGACTGAATTTTAAATTTAATTTTAACTTAACTTAAAATGTATGGATGGGTTTTAATATTGTTGTTAGCCGCCTGGAGCCGGCATTTGCTGGGCAGGCGGGATATAAATCCAAAATAAATAAATAAATAAATGTTATATGGTAAATACTTTCCAGGCCAATTTAAACATGTGAGTGGGGCAGTTTGTGCTGCGTGGCATAGTAACAGCATAATCGGAGTGACATAGACCTAAAAACCCTGCCTCATCTGTGTTTTCATTAACTACAGGGTGTAATCTATATATCTAATTTCCAGAGGTTTTTTTCTATGTGGATATTTATATCTGCCAAAAGAGAGCTCACTCTCCCTCAACAGCTTTTCCTACATAGTCAGGCTCCTTCCTCAATCTGCAGAAAAATCCGAAAAGTTTTTTTAAAAATTCAGGGATGGTTGAATTTCTCTCAATACTTTTTGAAATGCCATCAGCTCCAGGCATCAACTGTGAGGAGATTAGAATGTTTGGGGGGGGGGGGTTCCTAATTGTTTCTGTCAGTAAAAAGCAGTCTAGGGTTTTACTGGCAGCAGTCTAGGGTTGCCAAGTACCCCTTGGCCACCAGCAGCAGATTCAGATCCAGACTGGGAAACTCCTGGAGATTTGGGGGTGGAACCTGGGGAGGACAGGGATCTCAGTGAGGTACAATGCCATAAACTCCACCCTCCAAAACATCCACTTTCTCCATGGAAAGTTATTGTCAGTTAGCACTGCCATAGGTTCCTGTTGACTATTATTATCAATAACTGTTGCCTTAGCATCATGTACAACTGCCTAAGGGTTCTATCGTCTATTCTGATGATCAATTAACCTTGCCTTTGTTTTTAGTTCCATATCGACTCCTCTAGGTCCCGGACGGGAGATAGCATTGGCGGAGTGACCCCCACCGCAGGAATGCACGTCTTGCTCGCTTTGTACATGCTTGTTGCTCATTAGCTTTTCTTCCCTCTTATCTGTCTTTTGCTTTTCCCTAGCTCACGGCCTTGAGCTGCAAGCCTCCTGCTATGTGTTATATTATTCACAGGTGCTATGTGTTACTTTGCTTGATTTTTCCCTGGGAATACCCGCCCCACAAATCCTAATAGTATCTTTGCCTAGGAACCTACTTTACCGCACTTTCCTTGGGAACAGTGGGCCAGTATATTTGGGTGCCAATAATGCTTCCCTATTGAGTGGTGGATGTTGAAGGGGGCTTATTTCATATCAAGTATAATTGTAGTTGTATTCCTATGCTTGGGGATTACTAACAGAAGAAGTGTATTTAACCAACAAGATCTTTTCTGCAAATAAAGGACTTTCTGTTTAAGGAGACCTGTTGTGGACTACATCTATTGGCACAATCTCACAGTTATCTCTGTAGTCTGGAGATGAGCAGAAACTCCAGGGGATCCCCAGGTCCCACCTGGAGGCTGGCATCCCTAGGCAGCACCCTCTGTGTGATTTGATACCACCTGATTTACATGACTTAATTAGGCCCAGCTGCTTTGCTACTGGTCATCAGCAGCCACCCTATGAAAGCCATTATGATGTAACAATTAGAGCTTCAGAGTGAGATCTGTGAGACCCAGGTTCAGATCCCCATCTTGCAGTGGAAGCTGACTGGGCGATTTTGGACCAGTCACGTACTTTCAGCCTAACCAACCTTACAGGGCTGTTGTGCAGACAACAAGGAGGAAATAATAATGTAATCTGCTTTAGTCCCCACTGTGGAGAAAGACTAATTTTCCTAGGTAGAGGCTGTGGGGGAGGGGGTGAGATGGAAAGCTGAAGACAGATAAAGGTAGGTTGGCTGTTGGGTGGGAAGGAAATAGGGTTGCCAACTCCAGGTTGGGAAATTCCTGGACATTTGAGAGGTGGAGCCTGGGGAGGGTGGGATTTGAGGTGGGAGGCAGAAAGAGAGAGAAAGAGTGATGAGATGGGGAGGCATAAAAACAAAAATAATGATGATGGGTGAGAAAGAGAGAGGAAGTAACATACGTGGAGGAGAGAGCGAGAGAGAGTAAGAAAGGGGGGCAGAAGGGAGAAAGAGTGTGAGAGAGGTAGGGGGAGAAGGGAGGAAGCAAAGGTTTGAGGAACAGGATAAGTTTCTTGCAGGTCTCCACTTGTTTTAATATAATACCCAAATCAGTGTTTTATTCCTGCTAAAGAAGTGGCATCCTTCTTCCTGAAAACAGGTGGCTATCTGGAGACATCATTATGCCACAGACAGTCTTCTTTATGACCCACAAACAGGGTTCTCAGTGTTGCCTTGGTAAATGCCAGGATCTTGGGGTGGGTGGGTGGGTGCTAGGGATTATGGAGTTTATGGAGGATGCAATGTCACTTCTGGGTAATGTTCTAGGTTGCCTCCTTGGTCTCTATAGTCTTTACTATGGAGCTTCACTATGTGGAGGCCTTTTCCTTTCCTCAGTTCCTGAGGAAGCAGGCAATTGGGATTGGGGGTGGGCAGTCCCCCCCTCCAAGAAGGTAAATGACAACCTACAAATGCAAACCAGTTGTCAGTTGTTAGCAAAGGACCCAGAGTGCTTGTTAATGGTTCCTCATCCTCTTGGAAAGGAGTGACAAGTGGAGTGTTTCAGGGATCTGTCCTGGGACCTGTTTTTTTCAACATCTATATTTGGATGAAATAGAGCAAATGCTTATTAAATCTGCAGATAATACTAAATTGGGAGGGGTAGCAAATATGGTAGAAGACAGAGTCAGAATACAGGATGATCTTGACAAACTGGGAAACTGGACTAAAACAAATGAAATGAATTTCAATGAGGATAAATGCAAAGTTCTGCACTTCGGTAGGAAAAATCAATAGCATAATTATAGAATGGGGGAGTCTTGTCTTAGCAGTAGTATGTGTGAAAAGGATCTAAGGGTCTTAGTAGACCATACATTGAATGTGAGTCAGCAGTGTGATGTGGTAGTTAAAAAAGCAAATGCAGTTTTGGGCTGAATCAACAGAAGTATGGTGTCTAGATCACACAAAGTGATGGTATCGTTTTACTCGGCTCTGGTTAGACCTCACCTAGAGTGTTGTATTCAGTTTTGGGCACCACAATTTAAGAAGGATACAGACAAACTGGAACATGTCCAGAGGGGGACAATGAATATGCTGAGGAAAGGTTGAAAGAGTTGGGTATGTTTAGCCTGGAGAGGAGACGACTGAGAGGTGATACGATAACCATCTTCAAGTACTTGAAGGGCTGTCATATAGAGGATGGTGCCAAGTTGTTTTCTGTTGCCCCAGAAGTTTGGACCAGAACCAATGGGTTGAAATTAAAAGAGTTTTTGGCTAAACATTAGGAAGAACTTCCTGAAAAGGGGTTCCTCTGTGGAACAGGCTTCCTCGGGAGGTGGTGGGCTCTCCTTCTTTGGAGGTTTTCAAACAGAGGCTGGATTGCCATCTGACAGCAATGCTGATCCTGTGAATTTAGGCAGATCATGAGAGGGAGGGCAGGAAGGGTTGCATCAGAGCTTAGTTCTTGTGACCCTTTCTTACATCCCTAGGGAAATGCTGATTGCCACTTTGGGGTCAGGAAGCAATTATCTCCAGGCCATTTTGGCCAGGGATCCTGAAGGGGGGGGGTTCCCCCTCTTCTGGGCATAGAGCAGGGGTCACTTGGTATGTGAGGGGGAGGTACTTGTGAATTTCCTGCAATGTTTAGGGGGTTGGACTAGATGATCCTGGAGGTCGCTTCCAATTCTATTGTTCTATGATCTGAGTATGCAGTGTCCATTTTGTGATAGTGAAGATCACAGCTAAATGCAGTGGGGAAAAGAGAATCCCTACTTTCAAGGTTGTTACAGTCCACACCAAAAGTTCTCTGTCATCTCATACAAGAGAAATTTCTGCTTGAGTTTTGGATGGGGGGGACACAGCATATTTTGAGACTACTCAGGATTTTAGAATTGGTAAGAATAATACACTTGTGTTATAACCGGATTTAATTACATTATTTGTATGAGCCTCTGTACAGTACTGTGCAATTTGCAAGGCATTTTTCAGATGTGTAAGGCTTGTTAAGGAATACTACCCAGGGCTCTGTACTGTGTAATGTGACAAGAAACGCATAGTGGGCAAAGCTGTGTGGCAACTTGCATTAAAGAATGCTTTGTCAGGTGTTCACACAGTGTCCCCAAGTGCTTTGCTTGGTTTATACAAAGCATTGACTGGCCATCACATTGCTCTTTTTAAAGGATGAGTCAGCAATGGACCAGAGTTGCTTTGCAGATTGCTTAGGGCAGTACTCTTGTGAGTAGAAGAGCATAGGAACATATGACACAATATGTTATGGTATGAAAAATAAGACAGTGATAACTCTTCATGGTTACTGAACACAGGATATACTAACAGAATGATGTGATTAAAGCTTGGCTGTATTGGTTTAGAAAATTACAAGAGGGCTATATTTTAAATCAAATTTTAATATGTGATTGTTGTTTATATTTTTGTTCATCTTTAAGTTGCTTTCAGATTTTTCCTGGAGGAGGCAGGGGAAATGATTAAAATAAATCTTATTAATATCATGTTTATCCAATATTTAATGATTGTATATGTGCAATTTTGAATATAAATCTCTTGGAGCAAAACTGAACACAATATAATTTAACAATTTAATCTCCTCCATTGGTGTATCATTTCCACCCAATTTCATGAACTGGACTGATATGGCTACTTTTTCAAATTAGAAAAACAACCAGGAATAGGCAATAACATAAAAGTTATTTTTGAAATGCATTTTTAATTACTGAGCTGCTTAATTATTGAGTACCATCTAAAGTATCCTGTGAACCATATCACTATGCAAATGTATTCAGTTTTGGAAACAATTAAATGATAATAAAACATTCTTTTTTTCTTTTACCATATATTACCGTAATGAAGCTGTTACCTCTCAGTGTGAATTTTAATGAGTTTTAAGTAACATTTTAATGAGCTCAGCATTACCATAAACCTGAGGATTAGACTAAATTGAATTTACTTGGAAAAGGGAAAGGTTCATTAAGAGTTAATTATATTGTTTAAGACGGAATATTATTCATTTGATGAAGCTCTCTCAGTTAAGAGCCAAGTCCTCCCGGTTAAGAGCCCACCAACATATCTGTGCTTACTAATAGATGTAATAATGTTGTTATTACACTGGCATGACAGATGGATTTATTCATTTATTCTTCCGTGAATTTTAATAAAGAAATATTTTCTTTTTATTATACTATAACCAAGAACTATAAACACATAAACATTTATAAAATGTGATTAATAAACATCATCCGGGATCTGAAATCTTTATACTCACTTGGTGAATGGGCAACAAAATGGCAAACGAAGGACAGTGTAAGTATAAATGATTACATATTGGGACAGTCCCTTCGTTGCATTGGCAGGGGGATTTGGGAGGTGGATGGGGACATCACATGATGCACTGACGTCAACTAGAAGTGTTTTCAGCGTCAGTGATGAAGCTCTGCTTTTTGGGCAACCTCTATGGTAAAAACGGCCTAATACCATAGAGTTTTGCCCAAAAAGCAGTGTCACTCCCCCACATTATCAGTGTGCTGACATCACTTCCGGGTGACATCAGTGTGTTGAGCACACCGTCTGGGTGGGGGGAATTTTCTCCCACCAGCCAGCTGGCCAGCAGCAGGCAAGAGCCCACAGAGGTGGGGGATCCCCTGCCCACACCGGGGAATGGAAATGGTAGCAGAAAGACTTAATTTCCCTCAAAATGATGTAGTAGCACAGGCACTACTGTTGTTAGCCATTCAGTTGTGTTTGATTCTTGGCAGCTCTTTCTATGTTTTCTGATCTTGTACTGTTTCTTTGAGTTGTTCCATGCTCAGGCTGATGTTGACTTTTATGGTGTCTAGCCACCATGCTCTTTGGCGGCCCGGTTTCTTTTTGCCACTAACCAATCCAAGCATAATTGCTTTTTCTAGTGAGTTCATCCGCATGATATGGCCGAAATAAGTCAGTTAGAGTTTTGTGATTTTTCCTTCCAATGGCATGTCTGGTTTTATGCGCTCCCATACTTGTTTGTTTGTCACATTTGCTGTCCAAGGAATGTGCAGGCGCACAAACATTTTTTAAAAAGTTCTACCACCATTTAGAGTGATGGTGAGCAACAAAGGCTGCCAGCAGGAGGCTTCCCTCCATAACAGAAGTCTTGGCAGCTCTAGATAGCACTTTCAGCAGCTATTCGTCATTATGGCATATTAACCATCTATATTCAGAACCAACAAACTTCTGAAAAGAGTTTTGATTTTTGGTTGTTGTTTTTTTTCATGAGCAGCTCCAAAAGAAAAATGCATCTTTGTTGCCTGCTTCTAGACTTTCCAGAGGTTTTTGGTAGGCCACTGTTATAGACCAGGGTTGTCAAACATGCACCCTGGGGGGCGGATTAGGCCCCCAGAGGGCTTCTATCAGGCCCTCACTGGAACAGGCCATCTCCTGCTTCTGCCTCCAGTTCTGCTACTGCTGCTTCATCATAGCTTGCTTCACCAGACTCTCTCAATTGCTCAGCCATTTCATATTTTCCCCTGGGTCCTAGATTCAGAAGTCTGAGCATGAGATTTCTGTGTTGAATGTCAATAAATTAAAAGTAGGTTTGCTGTTTACAGATGCACACCTGAACAGCATACTCAAGATTACAACAGCACAGACATGTTGATGCAATAATTCAGAGTAAGAGGTGTCAGTTATCAGATACTGTTAAATAAACAAAATATTGCAAGACTGCTAGTGTTTTAAGCATGCTTTTAATTTAAGTAAAAAAAATTATTTGTGCTTGTGTCCTTTATAAAAGTTTATATCTCCGCTACCTGGCATTACATTTTATGACACACATGGTCCAGCCCAACAAGGTCTCATTTACGTCAGATCCAGCCCTCATAACAAATGAGTTTGACTCCCCTGTTATAGACTATACACCGGATTAGAAAAATCTTGATCCAGTATGGAAGGGCTGCTGGTATGCGTACATGTTGCACTAGTTTTATTAAATGTAATAGTTTTAGAAGATCACTCAGAGTAGCGAACAGGTTTTAAAATATGACTCCCAGACTGCTGGATGAATACAGAAGGGAATGCTGCCATACATTCTAGTGCCCATATTAATATATGCCCAAAATGCCAAGTTGTTGTTAGTTTTTACAGCCAAAATTAAACTTCCCCAGTTCCTACATAAATTCTTCTTCTTATACTTTATTAGATCTCTATAGTATGTCTTAAGAGACAAGAATTCCCTCAGAGCAAATATGGCTTTATTTCTCTTCAGCTCTCTGTTTTCACTGAGGTTGATAAACCTGCACTCTTTGTCAAACCATGTACCAAGTGCATGTGGAGGTGTAGGGAATCAAACCCAGTTCTCCCAGATTATAGTCTGCACTTCTAACTATACACCAGACTGGCTCTATTCAGTGTCTAAGTGGGCTGAGAAAAGGTAACATTCGTACAATTCTCAACCTATTTGCAATGCTGAACCAAATGAACAGAAACAAATACATTTTATTAAGAACCAAGGAAGCCCAGCACAAACATCAGGGTGGCCAACCTCCAGGTGAGGTCTGGACATCTCCTGCGATTACAACTGATCGCCAGATGACAGAGATCAGTTCCCCTGGAGAAAATGACTGCTTTGGAGGGTGGACTGTATGGCTGAGGTCCCTACTTTCCCCAAACCCTGCCCTCCCCAGGGTCCACCCCCAAATCTTCAAAAATTTCCAAAGCCAGAGTTGGCAGCCCTAAAAGATAATCATGTGGCCTATTTATATTAACTCACAAATAAAATACCGGCATGGTGTAGTGGTTAAAAGCAGCAGACTCTAATCTGGAGAATGGAATTTGAGAGAGCCAGTTTGGTGTAGTGGTTAAGTGCGTGGACTCTAATCTGGGAGAACCGGGTTTGATTCCCCACTCCTCCACTTGCACCTGCTGGATGACCTTGGGCAATCCATAGCTCTGTACCAGCTGTTCTCTCAAGGACAGTTGTCTCAGAGCTCTCTCAGCCCCACCTACCTTACAGGGTGTCTGTTGTGGGGAGGGGAAGGGAAAGGAGTTTGTAAGCCGCTCTGAGACTCCAAGTGAAGGATATAAATCCAATCTCTTCTTCTCCTCCACATGAAGCCTGCTGGGTGACCTTGTGCCAGTCCTATCTCTCAGAATTCTCAGCCCCTCCTTCCTCACAAGGTGACTGTTGTGGGGAGAGGAAGGGAAGGCGATTGTAAGCCGCTTCGAGACTTCTTAGGGTGGAGAAAAATGGGGTATAAAAACCAACTCTTCTTTTTCATTTTTATTTTATATGTGATGCATCTATTTGTGTGAAAGGGCATGTATTTCATGTTTGAACTATAAATGAAGTTTGAGCACTTCCTAGTTTTGTGATTTTAAGAATTCTTCTGCTTGACCTTGCTGAATTTTGCTTCTGTTTGAGCATGAGAGTGTTCTTTTTGAAAATTATACTTAAGCCTCTAATAGCATGCTATGAAATGCCAAATGTAAAAGCTTCAATTAAATTATCCATGTATCTGGTCTCAGAATAGATCAGAGTTATCCAGCATGCCTCCACAGATACTGTAATTTTCTTTTATTTAAAGAACTGTCCACTTTTCTCTGTTCTTCTAAGAAATTCCATAAAAATAGCTGGTGTATTTGTATATTTGGACAGGCTATATAACTTGGATTGTTGGCATTCATTTAAAATAAACTTATTTCAGTCATACTAAAATTGTAATTGAACCAGCATCATATTGCCACACTTAGAGATTGTAATGATTAACACATCATAAATTATAGGTAGAAGCATTGTTTCTAATAGGATTTAGAGAATCAATCAAAACTCCAGAAGGGCTTTGAGCCTAATACCATTTTTACATCATGTGGAATACAGTAGTAGTTGGAGAACATTATGTTTGAGTTCTATTTTTACCTAACGACAATGTTGCAGAAGATAAGGTTGTAAGACTACTGTTCCACTTTGTGGAAATTGTCCCATGGGTTGCTGCAAGATTCTGTGAGGTTCCTAATGCTTTAATGTCTGTACTAAAATGCTGAATGAGTTGGTGAGAGAAAATTTAGAGTCAAATGTTCTCACTGTGTAGATGATGTTCACTTATATCAGTTTTTCCTTGACCCTGGTTAGGCAATGAGATTTCTGAATTATTGTCCAAAGTTGGCTCAAAGCATTATATTGAACTTTGTGAGACTTGCTTCTGAGTAAACAAGCTAAGAGTTACCCTACTGAAATATGAATGAGTTCAAAGTATCTAATGGAGTGCCTCCTCACATATTTTCAAGTTGGTAGCCATGTTAGGCTGCAATAGTAGAATAAAGTTTGAGTCCAGTAGCACTTTAAAGATCAACACAATGCTCTACCTTTTGTGAGCCAAAGTTCACTTTGTCAGATACAAATAAAATGAAGGTCCATCAGCCTTTATATCCAGGTCACAACGTGGGAGGGGTGTTCCTAAGGAAGACCAGTTGAAATCAGAATACAGAGATATAATGCAAAACGTAATCAACTTAATTAGTGGTAAGAGATATGCATAGAGGTGGAAAAGGCAAAAAAAATAGCATCTGTCTATTCCATTTCAAATGGAATATCTTTCAAGACTCTGATTTCAACATCCTTGATTTTGAAGATTGTCCCACTTGTGGCCTTGAGCACCACATCTCTTGTAGATGTCTTGGAGAATCTCACCACAATCTCTCTAGGCAGGTTTTTCTTCTTCACAAAATCAGGATATGTCCTGAAGTTCATATCCATCTTGCTTTGTAAAAACTCTACTTGTAAACCTGTTATTGGAGCTAACACTTCACTTAGGATTTCTTTGAGATTCTCAAACTTTTGTTCAGGGACACCTTGAAATCGTAGAACATATGTTGATCTTTCCATTTGCAGTCTCAAAAGTTGGTCCTTGTTGGTTGCTTTCTTTCTCCACCACTTGCCGTCTTTGGTCCATTACTTTGGTCCATTACAACCAATTTAGCTGATTTAACCACCTCCTCTGCTTTATTCTTAGATTCTTTGATCTGTTTCTGGAGCGCATCAAAGCCTTGATTCAAGTTAGTCATCTGCTCCAGCAGAGGGCGCAGTGCTGTAGATAACATGCCAGGAAAGTCCATAATAGCTTCTGGTTTATGTTTAGAAACCGGAAGTACTGAAGATATAGTTTTTGGAGAGGATGCTCTGGTTGCCATTTTCCCCCCTCTGCCAGTCATTGTTTACTTTTCAGGAAAGTTCATAAAGTCAATGAAAATTTATTTAAAAAAACTGTTTTAGAAGAAATTACACTTCACTTACTTTTCCTCTGCTGTGCCAGCAAGTTGAGTCCCCCAATTTAACTCAGTTCATTTGAGAATGGGGGGGCAAACTTTTCTCTCCCCCTCATTTCTTTTTAAAATGGGAGTTCGGTATGCTTAATCACTTGTCCAGATGAGTGGACTATTTCACTCACACTTCATTGATTACAGCACTGCTGGTAAGGATTACTTCGTTTTTACACTTGATCCTTTGCTTGCTGGTCTGGTGTGTGCCTCTTGGTGCTATAGTGGCACCATGGCGGAATCCAGTCGGCACCCTTCCCGTTCGCTGGGCTATGGGCCGCCCCAATCAGAGCTCCGAAGGAGCGCCCCCGCCATTTGAGTTGCTGAAATTGGAAGTCCACAGTCAGCCTCGGTTTTCACCATCCTGGATAATTTTGTGTCATCTGCAAACTTGACCACTATACTACTCGCCCCTAGTTCCAGATAATTTATGCATATAGGCCCCAATACTGATCCTTGTGGGACCCCACTGCTTAAACAATGTGGAGATGTTTATTGGGACTTCAGTACAATGTAGGTAAGTCATATCACTTTATTTTTAATCTCCTAGTTTACTCATACATATTTTACATTTTGAATGAGAAAAAGCTCACTCCTCATTTCATCTAATAGTTAAATAAAATATTTTAAGAAAATGTGGAGGTACCATTTTGCATTTAGTTGAAAACAGTGAGTCTTAAGAACAGATACAAGATGTGCTTCTTTTTTTTAACAGTCCCTGGCATGGGAATAATAAAAGGCAGATAGTCATAAGAAAGCATTAACGCCAGTGTCTTTGTGGAAGAGAAAAAGTTTCCTTAAATCACTTAAGTACTGATGACAGATTTCACGGGCCAACTCCCAGTGGTTGTAACTAATGATTGCAACACCTGGTAAAGCTCAAGAAGAAGAAAGGTCAGAAGAATGAGGCAGTTAATGGGCAGGGCTCTGCTAATCTATAAAAGATTCTCCTAGTGTTTAATCAGAGCTGAAGTTCATACTGATGTTGTTAACAAAATAATTTCAGAGAGATGAAGGTTAGATCAGTCTCATCATGCTGCTGTTGCTACTTTAGTCCCAGGCAATCAGAGGTACAATAGTACAAATATTTATTATGCATGCTCTCATTTATGTATATAATACATATTTGTACAAAATAAAGATACTGCATAATTTAAGAGCCAGCAAATTGTGGACCTAGCATGTAGGATAAGCAGGAGGATGGTATGCAAAAGATATGCAAGAAAGACAACCAATACTGACCCCACGCTGACACCACCACATGAAGTGGGTGGGAACCCCCAGGAACTCACCCAGCTGACCTTGGTGGCGTGACAGAGCCCTTTATATCCTTGGCCGAAGGATCTGAGGGAGAACTCCCTCACTGCAGTCTTACAGCCTGAACCGCCCCCCCCGCCCAAGCAATGTTGTGTCTTATTGGCCAGGCAAGGGAGGGATTTTCCTGGGAACCTGTACAGCTGCAGAGGCTTCTTTGGCTATTTGTTCCAGCTGTGCCACTGACTGTTCAGTGGCCAGCAAAATAACCTCACCCTCCTCCTGCTCCCCAAAGGCCTGCAATCAGGGCCCTAGGTAAGTTTGTGGTCCTTGAATTCTGCTGTCCTGACCTGGATAACCCAGGCTAGCCCAGTCTTTTCAGATCTTGGAAGCTAAGCAGGGTCATCTCTAGTCAGTATTTTATCCAAGACCACCAAGGAAATACAGGGTTGTTATGCAGAGACTGGCAATGGCAAACCATCTCTGAACGTCTGTTGCACTGAAACCCTATGGGGTCACCATAAGTTGGCTGCTAGTTGACTGGGGAGAAAATTCTATACCTATTTTCATGGCTGGCCAAATTTTGTACCTTTTAAAACTGGGAATATATAGAATGCAAGCTCTACCTATTTTTACAGTCCCCCCTCCCACATTTCTATTGGTATTCTCAGTTAAAAAGTCCCCAGAAAGACATTTTATAAAATATTATTGAATCATAGTAAATTGGATTTAATGAAACCTGAAAGTTCAAAATTAATGTACACAGTGATAGATTTTGAAGAGAAATTAGCGATGTCACCAGAAGTGGCATTGCTGCATCACCAACAACACAGGCCTAGGCCTATATTTCATGTCAGTAAATTTCCCACCTCCCGCCAGGAGGTACCTGACAATCCTACTCTTATGGCATCTTTAGAATCTTTCTGCAAACACCCTGTTCTTAGCCCTTCTTCTCCACAAGTGAGAGACAAAGCAAGTTTATGTTGTTTGACTCTTTGGTACACTCTGAATAACAGAAGAGATAACATGGCGAGTTTCCTGAAAAGAAACTGTTGAACTAGGAATGTGGCAATGGAGGTAGCAACCTAGCCTGTTTGGTGTCAGTCAAAAGTTGTTTGAGAGCTGTTCTCTCAAGAGTAGTTCTCGAAAGAGCTCTCTCAGCCCCACCTACCTCACAGGGTGTCTGTTGTGGGGAGGGGAAGAGAAAGGAGATTGTAAACTGCTCTGAGACTCCACGGGTAGTGAAGGGTGGAGTATAAATCCAATAATCTCCTCCTCCTCCTCCCCCTGTTCTTTTTCTTCTTCCTCCTCCTCTTCTTTTTCTTCCTCCTCCTTCTTATCTAGAGATAATTTTTGAATTTTAAAGCATAAAAGATACAGCACAGAAAATGAATGGGAAACCTCCCCCTCCAATTAGATTTGAACAGCACCACATTAATACCGAGATGATGTCAGTTATATGCCTTCTAGCTACAATACATGTAGATTTATTTTTGCGCTTTACACAGTAATGAAAGAAGACTGCATATTTTATTTTAAATATTGGTGTTTGTTAAGCAGTGTACATCTAGAGAAACACATGCACATTTTTATATTTGTACATATGGGTTTTTAAAAATCTCTGTGAAGTCACTGCATAGATTAAAGACATCTAGTCACTATGAAAAAGAATTCTAATTATTCCGAATGTCCTGACAGTCCTGTATTACTTCTTTCCAGTTTAGCTGCTTTGACCATAGGCAAGGAGCTCATGGGACATGGACCAGACTGAAAAACTAGAAGCAGACAGATGGTTATTTGTAATCATCATGTAAATGTAAATCCTATTAGAATGTTTTTTCTCCTTTTCTTGGGGCCTGAGTTTCTGTAGCAAAAAAGAAGGATTAAGCAATGGATCTATAAATTAGGATAATTTTGACCCCTTCTATTCACTTGCCCATATAAAAAACCAGTCTCCTTTAAACAAATTGCCAGAGCAATGGAAGAAGAAACTAATTCATTTTCTATAGAATTCCTGGAATTTATAGACATGGGTTTGACCTGGGTCTGGATTTGGTCCTAAATTGGCAGGTGTTAGCGAAGAGTTGCCTTGGTAGCAGGACTTTATTCACACTGCAGCAGGTGCTTTAGCTGCAAGTGTTTATCATCATACTCTATTGCACCAAAGATATATATATATATATATATATCTTATATATATATATATATATATATATATATATATATATATATATATATATATATATATATATATATATATCCGGTACCCCTTTCTTATATATATATACTTATATATATATATAAGAAAGGGGTA
Organism: Lepidodactylus listeri; assembly: GCA_029233225.1. Classification (NCBI taxonomy): domain Eukaryota; kingdom Metazoa; phylum Chordata; class Lepidosauria; order Squamata; family Gekkonidae; genus Lepidodactylus; species Lepidodactylus listeri. The sequence continues at coordinate 118,210,450 of JARCFY010000001.1, forward strand.
CCGGAGCTCTCAAAGAGGGAAGTAAAGTTTTCAGAGTGTATACTTGAAAATTCATGAACTTTTAAACATTTTTAAAAGAATTTTGTCAAAGAGGTTCCGGACCTCCATTCCGTCACATTCCCCCAGGAGAAAAGCCCTGTATTGCACTATTAGGTCTAGTCAATAATTTCCAAGCTACAATGTAAAACTTACATGGTATGGTTAGTTCAGAAGCATCTGTGGTGTTGAACAATAACACAGTCATTCATATTTTGTCACACTAAATTTTTATTTGGACTTTGTATGCTGTAGACATGCTATCAATATACTCCCAAACAGAATTAAACCCTTCTGGATCCACTGGAGTCAATGGATTTAGAAGGATGGAATTCTGTGTAGGATTGTGCTATGTATGAATCCTTTAGATCAGTCTTAAGGAAATCTAAAATAATTGGGTGTCTCACATAAATTAGGTTCCAGCCTGCTATGTCTCCCTTTGTGCTCTAGGTTTATTTTCAAATTGGTATTACAGTTACGCATTGGTTCTTTCAAATAGCCATTCTAGATCATCAGTTATGATATTAGCCAAATTCTTATTATATGTTTATTACCTCATGTTCAGCATTGCATCAGCCTGCAAATGAAGAACCATAGTTCCCAAAGAGTTAAAGGAAGTGTAGTCACATAAGATCATCAGTTATAAAGCCAAAATGTACAAAAACTGTAGTGATTATATGGCACAGAAGTTAAGGTATTAACACATAAATTATTTTCTAATCTCCATCTTCTTTTTTTGGAGCATGAGTGAATTAACAGCACTTTTACACATGCTGAAAAATGCACTTTCAATTGACTTTCAATGCATTTTAGCAATAGTTTGCAAGTGGATTTTAGGGTTTTTTTTAATTTTTAAGGGGAAATCAGTTATTTACATGAGCTATGTTGGTGGAGATGGCAAAATAATATCTTTCTCTAACAAAGAAGTGAAACAGCGAAGCAATACATGTGTGCAACATTGAAATGTGGCAAAAAGAAACCATGTTTAGACTGACACCCTAGGCTGAATCCAAAGGCCATATTCTTCTGATGGAAATATTTTCTGCCAGCAGAACAGAACTTCCCCCAAACTCGTTACAGCCCAGTGAGTTCTCTAAAATGCTAATCCTGGGAGACAGGAGGCTTTCAGGAACAGCATTGGATATAGTGGGAGAATCTGCTATGAACATAAGAACATAGGAGAAGCCAAAGTTGGATCAGGCCAATGGCCCATCCAGTCCAACACTCTGTCACACGGTGGCCAAAAATACCAGGTACCATCAGGAGGTCCCGCAGTGGGGCCAGGACACTAGAAGCCCTCCCACTGATGCCCCCCAAGCACCAAGAATACAGAGCATCACTTGCCCCAGACTAAGAATTTCTATCTATACCTTGTGGCTAACAGCCACTGATGGACCTCTGCTCCATATGTTTATCCAATTCTCTCTTGAAGCTGTCCATGCTTATAGCTGCCCTACCTTCTGTGGCAATGAATTCCATGTGTTATTCACTCTTTGGATGAAGAAGTACTTCCTTTTATCCATTCTCAGCAATTTCATGGAGTGCCCATGAGTTCTTGTATTGTGAGAAAGGGAGAAAAGTACTTTTTTCTCTACCTGTGCTATCTCATGCATGATCTTGTAAACTGCGATCATGTTACCCCTCAGTCATTTTTTCTCCAAGCTAAAGAGCCCCAAGTGCTTCAGCCTTTCTTCATAGGAAAAGTGTTCTGGGGGGGGGGGGGCGGAGTGTCACTGAGATATGGCAGACGCAAAATTGTAGAGCTCCCGATACCCATCCTCCAAAAACACTAAAACAACGATGTAAGCCTGCTTAAACGCTTCCCGAAAAATGAAAAAAACTGGCACAACAAAGGTAAAGCAGCAGCAGAAAGAAAATCCCTCGGTTAAAGCCTACTTCCCTCGAGGAGACCTGAAAAAAACTGTGGAGAACAATGAGGCCCCCTGCACTAAGACGGCGCCCGATGCTGAGCCTGAAGGAAAGGCAACAAGGTATTTAATTAGAGAAGATTTGTTTGAATTTAAGCTCGATATTATAAAATCAATTCGGGAGACTATAGTAGAAATGTTGAACCCCATTAATACTACATTAATACTACATTAGCAGAGCTTACTAAAGATCTAAAAGAAACATCTAAAACGGCAGAGAGGGCCAAGTCGGTTGGAGAAATGCTTCAAACCGAAGTCAAAGCTTTGAAAGACAGGGAACAACGCCTAAATGCAAAAATTTCAAACCTTGAGCAGAAATGGCGGAAGCAGAACCTTAAATTTAGGGGTCTGGCAGAAAAGGTGGAAGGAAGCACAGACCTTGCCATTTTTATCTCCACATGGTTAGCGAAAATGCTTCGCTTAGAAGACGGTTTAGCTCCTGTAGTTGCCCAAGCATACCGAGTAGGTCCTATGGCAATGACAAAACGAGGATGACCCCGGGATATCATTGCACAATTCATCTAGCCGAGAACAAGAAACAGAATCCTGCAAGAAGCTTGGAAGCACGGAATGCTGCTACAAAATGGAGAAAAAGTGAGGATTCTCTTAGATCTTTCCCCTGAGGCACTTACAAATGGAGGCTCCTAAAGGTGTTTGCAACGAAACTCTTTGAAGCTAAAATCAAGTTTCGCTGGAGCCAGTCTTCAGACCTTTTGATCTTTCGAGATGGCTCTCTTCTGCAAGCCTTGGACATTGATTCAGGGAAGAAACTATTACTAACACTCAATTTAAGCCTTTCTTCTGAAGAAGATGACGACCTCTACATGCCTCTATCATAACTACTATTTCAGTATCTTTTTTGGGAGGCATCTTAGCTGCTGAAGGTTAACGCCCATTTTCTCTGCTCAGGCTCCGTTTTTGCCTTTTTAAAAAAGCCGATTTTTTGGTATCCTCCAATTCCAACATTCTTAGGCTCTATCAATCAGTCCTGGAGAGCTTTATCAAATGCCGTTATTTTCGCCGCTCAAAAGTGTTTACTTTTCGAGATATTTAATTTTAAAGTTTTAGTCCTCCACAAAATGGCGGACATCTTTTCTCTGTGGTACAGGTCATAGATCTTACTTCCTGGTTCTCTTTCCTCTGGAAGTGCTTCTTTCTTAATGCAGTCCTCCCAAGTCCCTTCCTCTTCAGTTCTTCTTTTCTGCTCTCAGCCAGATGTCACTTCCTGTTATTTAATACAGTTCTCACCTATGCAGATCTCGCGATGCCTCCGGTCCCTCCAGCCCTCTCCTCCACGACCACAGGAATGGTAAACAAAACGCTCTTCAGGCAATTTTTAGCTAAAATTCAATTTTTTTACAACAGAAAAAAGTCTCAGTCTATTCTTCAGCTGTTACTCTGCTTATCTCTCTGTTTTCCTCGCTCCCAACCACACGGTAACGGTAAGCAATAAGTTTTTCTTTACCTTTAGATGTTACTTGGGTAAAGGTGAAGCTTCATAAATTAGAATTTGTCTTCTTTTAGTTAAGAAATCGGGGTAGTGGAGGTTTTATGCTGAATAAATCAGCCTGGTTCAGTTCTCTAGAGTTGCTTGCAGAACCCGCACTGGGGGAGGAGATCAAAGTGGCAACAAATCTCCTCCGAGACTCATCGCTCACCGATCTCAACTCTCTCTTGGGTCTTGTTGCTTGCTGGACACTCCCCTGCCTGGGGAGGGTTGCATCGGGTGCTAAAAAGCCCCCAAACTGTCAGAAAGAACCGCCGTCCACCCTGAATAATTACAGGGTGCGTCAAATCTCCATTTTCCCCGACCAGAAGTCTGGCTAAGTAATGTTTTAAAGTCCAGTGCTTTGTAAAGTAGCTGCTTACTAAGACTTACTAGAATATCTCAGCACTGAACTATAATTAATATTGAAGAGTTTGAGATTTAAACCATTGTGATAAAAACCTATGATAGTGCTTAAGTCTTCTTTATATTACTTTTAGCCCTGTTGAATATTTAAAACTACTTAAATGTTCACTAGACTGTTCTCTTTTAAACAATTTTTATTTGAATAGCTGATTTTATTTGATAAGTCTTTTTTTGCTATGAGCCATTATATACAGCAGGCACCAATAGTAGTTAAATACTTAGTTAAGTGTTTATATAGAGATATTTTTACACAGGAATAAGCATTGTTTAAGAGGAAGGAATTATTATAATGGAGGATGGAAGGGAATAATGCAGTTATTATATAAACCTACCTTGGAATTCCCCCCTAGTTTTTGTTTTGTTTTAGTTAAGATACTTTGGGAAGGGGAGGGTTTTTCTAGACATCTCCCTTTTCCCTCCTTTTTTGGAGGGCTCTGAAGTGTTAGCCTTATTGGGCTTTTTGCTTTTTATTGGCAACTGTTTTAAGTAAATTAAGCCGTATTACTTTAATACAAACTTTTTAGAATTCCTTAGGTTAAAAGTGATTTAGTAGCTTTAGAAACTATATAATAAAAGTATAAGTTCTTTTATAGAATTTAAACTTGATGGAAAAAAGGCTTTTCCTATTTAATTTACAAAAACAAACGTTAATGACATTATAATTCTTCTAACTAATTTAAGGAGTTTGAACTGCGTTAATTTTTTGCACTGGTTAATTGAAAATGAAAATAATATTTTGAACAGTGACTGATTATGTGTTACATTTTGATTTATTGTAAAAGTTATTGTTTGTATTTTTGTTGTTAAATTTTTTTTGAAAAATTTAATAAAAATAGCTATTAAAAAAAAGGAAAAGTGTTCCAACCCTTTTATCATTCTAGTAATGCTTTTCTGCACTTTTTCCAATGCTATAATATCCTTTCTGAGGTGTGGTGACCAAAATTGCAAACAGTATGCCAAATGTGGTCGCACCATTGATTTATATAGGTACATTATGATACTGGCTGATTTGTTTTTAGTTCCCTTCCTAATAATCCCCAGCATAGCATTGGCCTTTTTTATTGCAATTGCACACTGTCTCAATGTTTTCAGTGAGTTATCTACTACAACTCCAAGATCTTTCTCTTGGTCAGTCTTCGCCAGTTCAGACCCCATTAACGTGTATTTATAGTTAGGATTTTTGGCCCCAGTGTGCATCACTTTGCACTTGGCCACACTGAACTGCATTTGCCGTGTTGATGCCCACTCGCCCATCTTCGACAGATCTCTTGGAGTGCCTCACAATCCTCCCTCGTTCTCACCACCCTGAACAATTTAGTGTCATCCACAATTTTAGCCACTTCACTGCTTACTCCAAGTTAAAAAGCATCGAACCCAGTACTAAGCCCTGCGATGCTCCACTGCTTTCCACCCTCCACCGAGAAAATTGCCCATTTATATGCACTCTCTGTTTCCTATTAATTAGCCAGTTTTTGGCCCACATGAGGACTTGTCCCTTTATCCCATGACTAGTGAGCTTACTCATTTGATGAGGAATAGGTAAACATTATCTATTGTCCACAATGCAGGAACTGGCAAAAATGTACCTTCTGCTGAAGATGCCTGTGTGCTGTTCTCTCTTCCCTATTTTTAGCATGGGGTGATTCTGAAGATTTTTAAAAAATACATTGGTTGTTGTGAAACTATAAGTTTGGTTACTGTACTACCATACAAATGCAGCTCTCCCAAGCACACCTCCAAAATAAAACCGGAACCATATTTATAAATGAATGTGTCATCATCAACAACAAAGCCCCATTTTGCTTCCTCCATCTATTTTATCCTCTCTGTGCCACAAGCTGCTTCCTCCATGTTTAGTTATACAACTGACTCACATTTCATTAGGGCAGATATTCTACAGAGAAGGTGGTGTGAGTATTCTTGTGCTCATGAGTCAGATGTTTTAAGTAGAAATTTGAAAATCTTATAATTATAATAGTATATAACAGGGCTGTCCATTTGCATGATTACAGCTGTTTTTTACACAGTTAAAGTGCTTTGTCATCCTGACCTTCCCAGCACCCATTTGCTGCTGCTCCCCGATTTATTAAAAGACACACAGTAAAACATTTAAAAATCAGTTTGAGATTTTGAGGTTAATGCCATTTAATGTTTCTCTGTGTTTTTGGAGTTGTCTCATGACTATAGGGTTGCCAGCTCTTGCTTGGGACATTCCAGGAGATTTGGGGGCAGAGCCTGGGGAAGGTGGAATTTGGGGAGGGAAGGGAGCTCACAGAGATATGTTTCCATATAGTCTACCCTCCAAAGCTGCCATTTCCTCCAGGGGAACAGATCTCTTTTACCTGGAGCTCAGTTGTAGTTCCAGAAGATCTTCAGCCATCACCTGGAGGTTGGAAATCCTAACGATGAACCCAACTAATCATGCAGTTACAGTCAGTTCTTGCAGTCACTTCTTGAGACGTTGTTGGCTGTGCAAGTGCAAAAGGCAGAATGGTATACATCATTTGAAGTATCCATCTGACTGAGTAGATACAGACAACTGGCAACAATTTTTTTGCGAATAAAATTTTTATTTTTCCATTATTCTCAAATGCAATTAGCTTTTATACATATTCCATTCTTTATAAAGTTGCATATTTAGCTAAAAAGATATAAACATTAAATGACTTCCCACCCCACCTGCACCTTCATATATATCAACCGGTAAACATGTATTTCAAAAGTATTTGCCTCCTAAGGTAACATTTGGAGCTATTATAACTTTTATACATTTTAAAATTATATTAATTAAAAAAGAAAGAAGGTTTAGTTTCGCAGCTAATAAATCATTTTTTTGTGTTATGATTCTGTCCCTCATTTCAGTAGTTAGAAAGTGTAAAGATATTGTCTTTCATATTCCATTCTCGCTCCATATATTCCTTCAAATCTTTCCAATCTTCTGAGAACTTCGCTGAGTCTTGATTGTTTAATTTTCTTGTCCATTTGTTCATTTCTGCCATAAATAGCAATTTTCTCAACCATTCCCATAGTTCTGGAGTTTTCTCCGATTTCCAACTTTGTGCGTACACCATTCTTTCTGTCGTTGCCATATACCAAATCAATGTTCTTTTACTTATGTTTACATCCTCTAACTTTAGACCAAGCAACAACATTTCGGGCAATTTTTTAAACTTACATTTCAAAATTTTCTCCATTTCAGCATGCATCATACACCAAAAACTTTTTGCTTTATCACAAGTCCACCACATATGATATAACAATCTCACGGGAACCAAAACAAAAAAGATGCAATGATTTTAGCCTTAGAGTTTGAAAAGGCATTTGACTCGATAGAAATCTCATATTTAACATCACTCCTTGAAAGAATGGGCTTTGGGGAAAAATTCCTCACTGCATTAAGATCGTTATACCAAAATCCTAAAACAAGGATAAAGGTAAATGGCATTAACTCAAACTTCTTTTCTCCAACTAGAGGGACACGGCAAGGCTGTCCATTATCACCACTTATATTTGCACTGGCCATAGAACCTATGGCAGAAGAATTAAGAAGGAATGCAGCATTCAAAGGAATCAAAATTGAAGAAACAGAACACAAGCTCTCAAAGTATGCTGATGACGTTGTTTTATATATCTCCAACCCAACTCAGTCTTTACCAACCATAATGGACATCATAACAAAGTTCGGAAATATCTCTGGACTCCACTTGAACACAAATAAATCTGAAATCTACCCCATTAAGATGTCTAATAAGGGAAAGACTGAAATAAAACGATCTTTTAAATTTCAATGGACAAATACAGAATGGAAATATCTGGGTATACAAATACCTTTAAATCTGAAGAATTTAATAGACTGCAATTTTCACAGATTACATAAAGAAATGCAAAATCGGATTAATGAATGGAATAAACAATCATTCTATTTAGCAGATCGTCTTCAACTCATTAAAAGTTTCTTGTTCCCGTGTTTCCTGTATTTATTTAGAGCGCTGCCTATCAAAATAGAGGATAAAGAAATAAAGAAATGGCAAGACACACTAACTAAATTCCTTTGGAACTCGAAAAAATCAAGAATAGATCAACGGCATCTGACCAAACCAGCGTCTTTGGGGGGATTGGGAATACCCTCACTCAAAGGATATTATCAAGCGACAGCAATCTCAGAAATTGTAAGAATGCTTCAACAAAAACAACATAGAAGTTGGATGTGCATAGAACAAGCTTATGTCGCGCCGTTTAACCTACAAGAAGTTATTTGGATGCCGAAAAATAACAGACCAAAGATGTTAAATCAAAATATGTTTTTAGAGTCAACATTAAAAATCTGGGACTTAAAGAGGAAAATATTGGCACCCACACCATCCCCGTCAATGGTGTACACCCATCAACCGTGGTTTTTACCGGGACAAGAAAAAGAAGCCTTCTCGAAGCTGACTTCAGCCGGTTTTCAAAGATTACAAGACTTAGTAAAAAAAAGGAAAAATTCTTCCGAAAGAGCGCTTGGAATCTCATACAAACTCCAAAATTTCATGGTTAAGATATTATCAACTTAAAGATTTAATAAATTGGGCGATGACACAAGGAACTTTCTCCAGGCCCAAAACACCATTTGAAATCACTTTAGATAAATATTCAGATAAACAGAAAGGGCTATTATCAATTATATATAAGATATGGATGAACTCTGAAAAAGACAAAACAAAGAGTAACAAGATTGCTTGGCACAAAGATCTTCAAAAAGAAATAACCCCATCTCAATGGGAAAAAATATGGAACTCATACGCTGGCAAATCAAAGATCTTCTCCATAAGAATGCAATTTTTTAAATTGCAAACAAGATGGTATCTCTCACCAGCAAGAATACAACATATGCAACCCAGATATAAACTGTTATGCTGGAAGGAATGCGGCATAGTTAGTGACTTCTTCCACTGTTGGTGGTCATGTTCAACAATCCAATCATTTTGGAAACAAATACTAACAGAAATTAACAAAATCACATCTCAACAATTACCACTTGACCCCTCCATATTATTGCTTAATCTATCAAATGAAGATAATCCAAAAGAAAAAATTTCGAAACTTACCTCTTCTTTACTGGCGATTGCAAGATTAACAATAGCAGCATCTTGGAAATCTAAGAATCCTCCGACTATATTATCCTGGATAAACAAATGTTGGGAACATATTATCATGGACAAGATAGCAGACTCGGTTGAAAATAGACTAGGACAGCAAACAAAATTACATTCATCATTAATACACACATGGTCACCAGTGATTCAATACATGACAGAACAAAACTATTTGCCACCTAACCCAAATGATAAAGAATGGATTTAAAGTCAAAACTTCTTTGTTTAGTCTGATCACACACTACATTAAACAAATGCTAATGATTGATAGTTTAATACTTAACATTTTTAAAATAAAAAGCAGATTGTTGTTATATACAGCTTATGAAGTTACTCAAGTTGTTATCTGTTTAAACAAATTATTTCATAGTTGGTAGCTATGTTAATTAATGATTTTTCAAATGTTTTAAAGATAAAATGTTAAGTTTAAGTATAATGTTATTGAATACGAGTAATGTAAACATGTTATCAAATATACTTCAATAAAAAAATTTCAAAACTTAAAAAAAAAAGAATTCATGATATAACAATCCTTCTTTTTGTTTACATTTCCAACACTTATTAGACATATTTTGATCAATATTTGCAATTTTTTTCGGCGTCATGTACCATCTATACATCATTTTAAAACAATTTTCTTTAAGATTATTACATGTAGATATAGACATAGCATTTTTCCACAAAAATTCCCAAGACGACATTGCTATCTCCTTATTCATATTGATTGCCCATTTTATCATTTGTTCTTTTAAAAGTTCATCAGCATTATACCACTTTAACAAAATTTTATACATTTTGGAGATCATTTTTTTCCCTCCATCCTCCCATACCTGTTCAGTTTCGTTTTTTTGTTTAACCAAGTCAGTAAACTTGATGAGCTGAATGACCATGACCCCAGGTGATTCTGTCTTTTCTCCAGTAAATGTCAAAAGCAGCTGCAAGTTGCAGTGACCAAGCTGTTACTGCACAAGCCCAAAGCTGCTTCGCATGGAACTATGATGAATGCTCCCTGAGGACTCTTAGGCAATCCACTCAAGAGATCATCCCATGTGTAGCCTAGAGTAGGCCCTTCAAATAAGGCATGTTTATTTGGCAAGAATGTTTGCAGCAAAGTTCTCACACCTTAGGATTTCTTAGATGGATTTGTATATTTATATTAACATTTATGGTTACCTTTGTCTCTGTGAAGATTACGTTTACTCCTTTCTGATCAAGCATCAGACAGATAGGATCTGCAGTTAGTAAAGTAAAGCAATGTCAGGGATTTATGATGAGTTGAAGACAATTGATTAGGAAAAGTCAGAAGAACTGTTAGAAAGTGAAGCAAAGTGAGCTAAATAGAGGAAACTATCCCTGGATTGGGAAATCTTAGACAGAGAAAACTATCCAAAGTGGAGGCTAGTGTTCAGGCAGATTATGCTTTTGGAATTGCAGTATTTGAATCAAACTTTCTGGGTTTTTTTGTAAATTTGCTTGTGTGTTTTTGTTGCCATGTTGTGCAATACCTAAACATACACAAATTCTCATCTGTGTATGACTTTTTAAAAATATAATTTTTGATTAATTCTAAAACTTTCTCATGCAGACCAAGAAATATTAGAAAAGGAAACATTTGAAAGGTGGCATTATGGTCCTTCATGTGTGGAATGTCCTTCTAATGTTGTATTACTTGCTTTTATGCTATAGATGAGTGCTACTCTCGTGGAGAGCAACATTTGCAATGATCAGTGGCCAAAAGGGCCCCAAATGAACGAATATAAGAAATAGCTATAATAAAATAATATAAAATATGTCTATACTCTGGTTTTTCTGCAGATCGTATAAAATATATCTATTTTTGTATGTAACTATGTTATTAGGTTACTAAAGTACCTTTGCACATGTAGGATTGTCTTCCTACCACTGTTGAATCTTAGCCAGCCCTTTTGAATCTGAAGTAGGGTTGCCAACCTCCAGGTGGGGCCTGGAAATCTCCTGGAATTGCAACTGATCTCCAAATGACAGAGATCAGCTTCCCTAGAGAAAATGGCTGCTTTGGAGGGTGAACTCTATGGCCTTATAATTAGCTAAGGTCCCTCCCCTCCCCAAACCCTACCTTCCCCAGGTTCCACCTCCAAATTTCTAGGAATTTTCCAACCCAGAGTTGGCATCCCTAATCTGGAATGAAAGGAAGTGCTTCCCTCTCTACCTTCACCTCAGCACAAGGCACACTCTCACAAGAATGCCAACTTGCTCTCCTTCCAGCAGTCACCCCAGGCTGAGATGAAAGTACAGGGTCTGCAGTGAAGTGGGGGGAACAGTTGGAGAGGACTGGCCCTCACAGAGCTGTTTTAAGGTGAGAATCACCTTTCTGGAACATGGAAAATATGTCATATTGGACAAGAACCACAGGTAGCCTGTAAAAGAGCCATGTGTGGCTTCCCAGGCACTCAATATCACTGCTATAGATGTACGTGAACCTGACATGCTGCCCACTAGCAAGCACAATATGTTTCCTTTTATTTATCCAATTATTCCATTTTTTAGAATAAACTCTTCCCCAAAAGTTTACCACTAGTTTTCTGAGGATATATATATACTAGGAATAAGGCCTGTTGTGTGAGTAAAGAAAGAGGCTGTGGGCATAGTTTCCACATGAAGCCATCAGGGCGCTGTTTAAGCGCTCCCCGCCTCCCATACACTTACCAGGTGCTTGTCCCCGGTAGGTTGCCCAATGTTGGTGGCCACCTGGAGGGATGGTGAGTGAGGAAGTCCCTCTTGGGTCTCTGGGCAGAGCAAGCCAGCGCCAGTACCTGCTGGGCCAGCCATGACCCCCATCCTCGTCCTCCTCCTGCTGAAGGAGAGCGCTGCAGCTCCCTGTGTCCAATCCACCCACCAGGTGGTTGTGGCCGGTAGGGTGCTTGATGGCAACGGCAGCCACCTGGAGTGGTGGCGACCGAGGGAGCCATTCTTGGGTCTGTGTGCTGAGGAAGCCGCCCACTGCCGCCTCCAAGCCCGGCCATTCCCCCCTCCTCGTCCCCCTCCCAGTGGAGTGGCAGAGAGCGAGGAAGTCATTCTCAAGCCTGGGGCCTGAGCAAGCTGCTGCCTCCTGGCCCGGCCGTCCCCCCCATCCTCATCCTGCTGGAGCGGCAGCAAGTGTGGGAGTCCTGCTTGGGCCCGCAGGCTGAGCAAGTTGCTGCCGCCTCCTGGCCCAGCCATTCCCCCCTCATCCTCGTCCTGCTGGAGCAGTGGTGAGTGCAGGAGTCCTACTTGGGCCTGCGGGCCAAGTAAGTCACTGCCACCACTGCCGCCTCCTGGCCCGGCTGACTCCCTCCACCTTGTGCAATGGCAAGTGCAGGAGTTCTGCTTGGGCCTGCAGGCCGAGCAAGTCGCTGCCACTGCCACCTCCTAGCCCAGCTGTCCCCCTGTCCTCATCCTGCTGGAGTGGCGGCAAGTGCAGGAGTCCTGCTTGGGCCTGCAGGCCGAGCAAGTTGCTGCCACCTCTGCCTCCTGGCCGAGCCATTCCCCCCCCATGCGGTGGCAAGTGCAGGAGTTGTTCTTGGGCCTGCAGCCAGAGCAAGTCACTGCCACCGCCACTGCTGGCTCTGCCTCCTGGGCCAGCCGCTACCCTGCCCTCCTCATCCTCCAGAACAACCCCACGGCCCACCTCCTCCAGTGCTGTCACAGCTGGGGCCGCAACCCACTTCCTCCTAAACTGTCGCCCACGAGGCATCCATCCCCTTCTCTGGGTCCATCGTGACTGAGGCTGAAAGGCTGGCTGCTGGCTCTGTGGGTGAGACTGAGGCAACACAGTGAGCCAATGCCTAGGGAGACCAATGATGGGCAGTTCTTGCAGCCAACTGATTTTGGCATGCATAGAACATTGCCACTCGAAATTGCTTTTATTTATAAGGGATACATGGATATAAATATAGATATGTAAAGGTAAAGGTTTCACTTGCTCGAAAGCCAGTCGAATACGACTAGAGATGCGGTGCTCATCTCCATTTCCAAGCCGAAGAGCCAGTGCTGTCTGAAAATGTTTCCATAGTCATGTGGCCGGCATGACTAGACACCGAGGCGCATGGAACACTGTTACCTTCCCACCGAAGGGGTACCTATTTATCTACTTGCAGTTTCTTGCTTTCAAACTGCTAGGCTGGCAGGAGCTGGGACCAGAGATGGGAGCTCACTCTGTCATGCGGCACTTGCTGACCTACTAACCTTCCGGGCTGCAGTTCAGCATCTTAACCACTTGAGCCACTGTAGCCCTATATATATCCTATGAATAAGTAGTCCAACATACCTTTGGGGATTGATCTTTTGGCAATTTTTGGAAAGGGGGTGTTAAAGAATACCATTCACCTTGCCAGATGTGCTCCCTCAAGCAAAGCAGAACCCTTGCCAGAATATGCCAGTGTCCTTATTTTCTGAGTCTAGTCATAGCATACATTGATGGATCCTTTTTATATTTGAAAATAAATTAACCTTTAATTAGTTTCTTCCCTCTCAGGATTTACCTATGTCTTGAAAATGTTAAATAATAAGCAGAAAACCATCTCTGTAGCTGAGAGCTAGATTTATATGCATGCTCACCTCAGCCCATTCAATGCCTAATCCTTGTGCATATAAATTTTATCCTTGCATGTATCACACGGAAACAGGAAATGTGCAGTTCAAAATGTTAAAGCAGAGCACATTTTATTAACAGCAGAAGCAGTAAATTAAATCTCCTTATAAGCTGAGAGTGAGCATTTTTTGCTGAAATATTCCTGACTGCTCCTTTAGTAAGATACAGGCTTTTTTTTTAATTTCTCAGAGGGCTCTTTTCCCATTAAAGGTGAGATCTGTATTAAAGCAGTAATGAGTCTTTTACATAGCTGAACTACAAGCAGAGAAGATGCCCTAAATTTCAGTCATTCATTTTGGAGCTATTTTAAGCTTTGTGTTGGTAAGGGTGCCAATTAACTTCAAGACTGGGACACACATACAAAAATAATGAGTGGCTATCATTTCTGTACACGAAGGCCTAATCCCTGTTTTCTGTGATATAATTTACATAAGTAGGTAGCATTGGTTGCCTGATCTAGTTCTCAAAAGGCTGTGCTTCCCCCCCCCCCCTTTTTTTTTTGCCCTTTTGGTTTCTCTCAGAATGCCCAATCATGGCTGCAAGAGTACTAAAAGGTAACAAAAGAGCAGGTGCTTTGCAAGCACAATCATATGTGTGACTGACATCCTGGCACCCTTTAAAACTGCTGAGCATGAAAACTCATAATAATCTTGCCACTGAAAAGGTAAAATGGCATAAGTGTGTCAGCTCTCCTCTTGCACAGCTGGTTTTGAAATATCTAGTTTGTAGAAAGGTGCCAATTGACAGCCTGGCACACCAGATTTTCCAAAGGTTACAAGCAAGGTCCAGCATGCTGCTTTCCTTAATGAAAAGAGTTATGTGTCAGATCAGCAATACTGCTATGAGGGCTTTTCTCCCCAGCATATCACTCTGGCCAGATGTCACTTACCAGGTGTGTCTACAGAATAAGGGTGGAACAGTAACTATGTGAGCATGTGTGCACTTATATGAATGGTTTCTCAGTGCAATATGCCTGTCTAGCCTGTACGCATATGATAACTAAGGGTCATCTATGGAGGCCATCTTTATTTCTAGCCTTTAGTACCTGATTCTGGGTATATTTTTAACTTGCACATCAAATAGCTACTCCCCCCCCCCCCAAAAAGCCAACCAACATACCCTTTTTACAAAGGAAACTGGGTTTCTCTGTGTTTCCCCATATATTTTACAACATTTGTTTTTCTGTCTGTATTTTTCTGTATCAGTGCTCCGAGATGATTTCCGCCAAAACCCCACAGATGTTGTTGTAGCAGCAGGTGAACCAGCCATTTTAGAATGCCAGCCTCCTCGAGGACATCCTGAGCCCTCTATCTACTGGAAAAAAGACAAAATTCGGATTGATGACAGAGAAGAAAGAATCAGTGTAAGTCCTTCCTACTAAAATGGGAATATCATGCAAGATTGCTTTAAAAAATCCACAAAGTAGATTTTCAGGATTATTACGAAATAAAAATATTATAAAATAAGAAAGATCAAGATATAGTTTAAAACACTTTGCATAATGTGTCTTAACAGTTTGCTAGTAGGTTACATTCATGCTGGATTCAGGGTTGCCAGGTATCCTATGGGAACTGGTGGGGGGTAGGGGGACCTTAGCAGGAGCAAAAACAGGCATAAGCTAGTAACATCACTTTCAGCACGCATCAGATGTGACATCATCACAGTGATACGGAGACACTCCGGTATCTGGGCAAAAACTCTGTAGTAGAAGTCATTTTTGTCACAGTTTTTAATTCAAATACCAGAGCACCCCGCACCACCAGCGACACAATGACTTCAATCCCAGTGCATGAAGTAACATTGCCTCATTGCCAGTGATGCAGGCCTAGGCCTAGTTTTTATGCCTGTACATCCCCCATAGGCCAGCTGATTGGTGTTGGACGGAGGGGCCTAGGATTGGGGATCCATCATACCCAACTGGGGCCTGGAATCCCTAGCTGGATTTTGTGTAATTTAGAACAGAACAGTTTTGCAGCCCAGACTCATATATAATTGTGTTTACTTGAACTGCTTTCAAAATTCCTAACCTTGTGCAAATGTTACTATTTGTGATAGTTAAATGCATTGTATTTAACTAGCCTCAAAGTAGCCACTATTTTATTACACACAGATAAGTTTGGCTGAAAGATAGTGTCATTTAAGGATATTTAACTGCAATGCATTAAACATAATGTGTTTTGCTTTTGCTAGTTTTTTTATCCTTGGTTATTTTCCCTTCAGTTTTGTAGTGTTGTTTGAAAGTGACACCTGTGGCTAAAATCACAGGGTGTCATTCTTAGAAAATTGCTATTCTGCCTATGACACAGCAAAGGTAAAGATTTTAGGCCAGTGTAGATACATCAGTTAGAACTTGGGAGATCTTTCTTGAGACCTTAGCTTTGCTCCTGAGAAAGTTAATGTTTCCCACCCAGATTTACAGACAACAATCTTATGAGATGAATAAAGAATTGTAAAGTATTTTTATACAGACAGAATGCTGCAAAGTATAATACTTTATTGGGGGGGGCAAGTCTAGGGATGTGAAACTTGAATAATTGTATATTAAAATGTATAGGCATTCTCCTTTTGTTTAATACAGATACGAGGTGGGAAACTTATGATTTCAAACACAAGAAAGAGTGATGCAGGAATGTACACATGTGTTGGCACCAACATGGTGGGAGAACGGGACAGTGATCCAGCAGAGCTGACTGTTTTTGGTAAAGAAACTTTTAAAACATATGTCTGCTTAGCCTTTAGATCTCCAATGATGTTTGAAAAACATTTCCTAATTTACAGTGTTGTAAAAATTTCAAGAATTCTAATTTTAGTATGGTTGTGAATAGAATACCACTTTCCGCCCTCCTTGTGCAGTTTGAACACACTCAAATATACCAATACAGATGCATACATTCAGGAACCTTAATCCAGTATGATAGTGTTGCCAATAAAAAATGATCACATATAATTGAGATATATTTAAAACAGTTGATAGATTGTGCTACAGAGAGTTTCATACTAAAGTTTGCCAGGCATTGCCTCACAACTAGGCATGGCCTTACAACCCACAGAAGGAGGGGTGTCACTTCTAGGAAAAAACAATATGTGATACAAATTCTCTAGGAATTCCCAGAAACTCTATGGTAAATTTTCCAATAATTTCTAGAGAGGGCTGACATTGGGTCCAGGTTTTGCTCTGGAAATGATGTCACACTTTTGACCTGACAGCCATTTTTATTTATTTTTCAGGAGCTCAGGGGCAGTGTATCCTCCATCCCCTCCAGGTGCTTGGCAGCCTTATTTCAGACTCATGCAGCTTGTTTAAATTATTTGTTATGCCCTTATGCTGGTAGATTAAACATTTTATAACACTGAGCAAAGAACTAGGTCTAGACTCACAAGATATAATTTTCATAAGTATAGATTTTTTTTTTAAAAAAAATCACACTGTCCCTTTCCAAAAAGGTTGCTCCTTTAAAATTTGCAGTTGGGTTTGTTGTGTATCTGATTGACGACCCAGCCAATATATATGTTGGTGGAGCTTCACAAACTGAACATGTCAGGTAACAAAATGAATAACTGGACTCATTTCCCCCATGAGAAGAGTTAAATACAGAGGGAGAGATGCTGGAGTGATCTTAAATCTAAATCTATCCTATTAGCAACGACATAATAGATAGTATTATAAACCTTACTGTAGCAGAACTCTCAGTGGTAACATTTCTACACACCATTAGTAGGCTTTCTTTATGTGCCAGTGCAGAGTTCTTGAATAAGGCCAAAGAAAATCAATGAAAAAAGTACTTTATTGCAAAATAAAAATTATTTCTACATCTCAGTCTGCCACCTTTCTTTATACAATTTGAGAATTGCCAAGTGTTCATATTGCTTCTCTAATGCATCTTCCAGTGAACCCCAGGAACAGAGAAAGCTGATAATCTATTTTGGGGTATCCAACACACTTAGAGGAATGTTTACAAAATGGACACATTTTATAAATACATATGGGAGTGGATCAAACTACAACTTTCCATTCAAATGCATTATTTAAACCAAACATCAAAGTTTACTTTTAAAATATCAAATACTTCAAAAACTTTATGCAGTCCTAAACAGAGTTACATCCATATTGCCCACTGACTTCTGATTGGTATAACTCTGTTTAAGACTGAACTGTATTAATCTTTCATCCTCAGGATCCACTCCCCCAAAAATCTCCAGGTATTTCCCAAGCCACAGTTGACAGTCCTACTCTCCAGGCACCACCCCTAGATATCAAGAAATTAACTTGGGTGAAGTTGGCAACCCTATGCCACACTCATTGCAGCTTCCTCAATGGCTTTGAGAAGGGGCTGTCCTTAGGCTGTCTTCCTGCTCTTTGTCACTCAGTCCTCACTGCTGTTTTAACGAGCAGTGGGAGTAAACAGGGAAAGGAACAGTGTTATACAATGCTGCAATGCCTTTTCCAGCCCCAAAACAGGAAGTGACTGTGATCGACTGTCAAGGGTTAATGCCTCACACAAAGGGTTGCCAGCCTCCAGGTGGGGACTGGGGATCTCCAGCTTTTATAACTGATCGCCAGCTGACAGAGATCAGCTTCCCTGGAGAAAATGGCTGCTTTGAAGGGTGGACTCTATGGCATTGTACCATACTGAGGCCCCTCCCCTCCCAAAACCCCACCCTCTCCCGCCTCCACCCCCAAAGTCCCCAGGTATTTTCCAAGCAAGACCTGGCAACCCTTCTCACAGAGTCGGAGAACCTTTGATTGAAAGGTTGTTCAAAGGGAATTCTGTGGAGAGTGTCAGTTAAGAACTGACAGTTGGGAACTGAGAGTTGAAGAAGAGAGAGTTTAGTACTGGGAAAGAGGCAAACAGGAGTGAGAGGATCATAGAAGATCCCCATTCAAGCCAAAAGGGAACAGAACTTCTAGTCTAGTCAAGAGAAGTAACCCCTGCCTAGTGAAAAGGAAGATAGCTCATGAAATAGGAGTGATCATTTGTCTGTGTAGAGAGAGGTATTTGGGGAAGTTTGCTGTAAATTTCTGCCTTCTAAATGTGGATTGTCGGTGAAACTCAGAAACCTATGTTGTGAGTTATAGTTGAATCTGAAAAGAAAGCCTCTCTCCTCAGTTTTTATTATCAGTTCACCTCTAATACTACCCTTGATTCCACCTGACCTTTTCCCCTCCAAGTTAAATAAAATATTTTGTTTATTTTTGAGCTTTCAAAAGCCTCTCATGTGGTGTTACAGGAATAGAATATTAGCAGGTGATCTTGTCTCTTCCCTCAAGTCCCTGGGCTGGGCCAGCATCAAAATCCTTTTCTTTTTATTTATTAGCTCATTTGACCAAAGGTCTCAAGCTTAGACCACAGCAAAGTTAGAAATTATAATAAAATATTACATAAAACAATTAAAAGAGATCCAAAAATCCATTATATGATAATCAAAAACTGCCGCGGGATTACAAATATCACAAAATAGGTGACTTTATATATAATGATATGAAGGGTGGGACAGCTATAGATTAACAAAAAAGAAAAAATAGATGTAGGGGCTGTCCAGCAAGAAAGAAAAGAGTAAAGAGAAAATCCCATGCGTGAGAGAGGGAAGAAGGTGAGATTGCCATAGACAGCAATGCATCGCACAATACTCTAGGAATACCCCTGTAGCTGGTAAAAACCATAGCGATCAGGAGAGTTCCTGGAGTGTTGTGCAAGTGGTGAAAGCTCTTCCAGATTTTCAGCCAGAAATGATATTGGAGCATCATGTTAAACTATTACAGTATCATGTGAAACCATTCCTGCTAGTCTGCCTGCACCCAAACCACTCATCACTTGCCAGCTATAAATTATAGGCGGATACCCTTGTGTAGTTCTTGGCCCTTTCCTCCAATGGGTTGTCACACTTCCTCCCCCTTCCAATGTCTTCAGTGTGTACAGTCAGTCATCTTTTTGTCATAGATTGAGCAGAACAAAGACTAATGCAGGAAAGAATGGTAAAATCATACTCAATTCAGATAGATAGTCAGTGCCCAAGAATATCAGAAGAAACAGATAGCAAAAGGAAGCATGAACAAAATTACTAAACAAAATATAACCAGAAAATCATATATGGCTTTATCGTTTTAGCTTAATGGATACCGCTGTCATTGTTTTTCATAAAAGCCAGAGTCATATGTCAACATAAATTTTACAGCTAATGCACAAGTTATATATTTATATAGTGATGTTATCATATCACTGGCACAGGATGAATTTAGAATTTATGAAGATCCAATTCAGATTCTAGCCAGTATTTCAGAGTGTTCCCAGTGATTGTACACCAAGGTTTTTAGGTTTCACTATGAGTGTGCATTTGTAATAAATTCTTCAATTTGGGGTTGGCATTAATCTTCAGTGAATGTCATGCTAGAACTCCCAGTACATAGGGACACAGAAATAAGCTGTTTATATGAAATAACCTCATATTAAAAATTGAAATGACTGTATTAAATTTTGGTGTACCTGGCACTTTAACATAAGGAACTCAACCCCTTAAAAGTACACTAGAATCATCATGTGAAGGTTTCATTGTGCTGTAAATCCACACTGCAATCCTATGTGAAGTTACTCAATTCTAATCCTGTTGATGTTCTAACTTCTTAAATTGAACTGTCGTTGAAGTGATAATAAGTAATTGTTATTTTGGCAGTAGAAAATTTGCCTTTTCTTCTAAGTACTTAATAAGGCAGAAAAAAGTCAGTTGCTGAGTAAATCGTTCTTTTAAAATAAGGAAGAAATTCATATGTATACCTCTGTCCTATTTTTAAAGAATTTTTACATATTCCTTTTCTAATATTTACTCCCTCATTATTTTGGTCTTGGAAGTGGTTTCTACGAATACTGAAAATCAGTTTTAGTATGTCAGTCATCAAGGTCTGCATGCCTCCATGCAGTGAATTTAGCTTGAGGCATCGCCTCTGGTGAAAATGAATACCACTAAGTAAGGTGGTTACTAGGAGTCCAGTGGGAACAACAGGGAAGCCAGGACTGAAACTATACATAAGACTATTTAAAACTATGAACAGAGCTATAGATAAACACAACCAGATAAAATGGAAAAGCACAAGAATTTTAAAGAGATAGGTTTGGAGTTTTTATAGACAATTTGAGTATTATTGAATAATATCTATAGATGGTCACAGTAAGAATGTCCTGCTGTCTGTGAATGGCTCTTCATTTTGTATTTGGCTTGTTCTTAAAATGAGAATAGTTGTTTCAGTGCACATAATTAAGGGCAATATTCTCAGAATTTGATGCAAATGTGAGCGTTCTCCCCCCTCAAAAAAATATCCATTCCTATAAAGAAGAAGAAACAGAAAGCTCCCCATATTTTGTTTATATAGAGAAGCATCAATTATTTAATTTATATATTACTCTTAGTATACAGGCCCAGTGTCAGTACTGTAGTGTATATAATACTCCTTTGCAGACTATGCATTGCAACAATATTATGTCATGGACAAGAAGATAGCCTTGAGCCTAAGTTGGTCTGTACTGTTCAGAACATGTCATATTCTTCAGTCAACCAGCTGAGTCTTGTGAATTAAATGTTAACACTCTTAAGTATTTTTTATTCCTTGAGGGATATACAAAAGTAATAACTGAAACCAATAATATCTTCTAATAAGTTCTGTGGGACATATGCACAATTAAATAAGGGGAAAGTAACTAGAGAGGCTAAGCTGTGGGTCACCAGCTTCCAAACCTAGGCAAAAATAGGGTCATACTCATTCTTATAGGAGCAATTTCTGAAAGACTTATGTTGCATTCAATAAAGAAAGTCTCAGTTCTCCCCTTCAGCACTGTATCATAACGTAGGTGTCTGAATGTGCATATCCAATAACTAGACACATTTATAACTGTAAGCAAAGTTTATTCAGAAGTCATAAAGGTTGTAACAGCAATATTCCAAACAGTTGAAGTGACATACAATTGGGACCTATTTTATAGCCCTCTTCAAAGACTTTTAATATTCACCACAGAAACAAAGTCTGTGGAAAGGATACTTTATTTACTCAGCTGAATCTCATAAAAAAACTACATTAAACAGGTTATATATGGCTGTGATTTTAATTTATGCGTTGAATACTGCTGACAGAATTGTATTTTGATAGATAGACAGACAGACAGATAGACAGACAGACCACCATAAGACAGACCTCCACCACAATTTACAGACAGAGCTCTGCAAAAAGCAAGCAATGCTTTCCAAAAAATGTTTTGCTCTGGAATGAGGTTTGACTGAATTCTGTAAGAAAAATACTTTTATTTTGTGCACAGAATTAAACCCTGTTGTTTTGTCTCCTGAGAGATTAACACGGAAACCAAGTTATGCAGGTGATTCAAATCCATTTAATCTCACATAAAGAATGGTAATTGCATTGGCAATGGCATTCACTCTGGCCCTATAGACATATAATTAACTATTAGACATATTCAGGAAATTATCTGAGTGATAAGTAGGCAGAAAACAACAATGGAAATTACTTATTATTTCCTGATGAACCCTGAGAGACCTCTAGAAATAATGCAAAATGGAAATAATGGATATGTCAATTTCTGCCTCTGTGGTACTTCTACTCTGCACTTCTTGGCTTGTTTCTTTACTTGTGAGGTTTTCAATGAATTATAGTCTAATATTTTGAGTTTTTGCTTTAATGACATGTACACTCAGGAAAAGGTGAGTCACACTTGATTCTCATAACCAATTAAAGTGATTATGTAAAAGTACTGATCTACTGTTTCAGTTAGAATCGTCTGCTGTGAAGTGAATTGTTTAAATTTAATCAATCTACTTTTTAAATTTCAAATTTTTGTTTTTAAGAACGACCCACATTTCTCAGGAGACCGATCAACCAGGTGGTTTTGGAAGAAGAAACTGTAGAATTCAGGTGTCAGGTGCAAGGTGATCCTCAGCCGACAGTTCGTTGGAAGAAAGATGATAATGACTTGCCAAGAGGAAGGTAGGAAGAACACTGATTGTTAGTCTTCTTTCTGGATAGTTTTTAATTTCTTCATGCAAAATGCTGTCAATCTTTTAAAATTATTACATAAAATACTGGATTATCAGTAGAATGCTTGCTGTAGCAGTACCTGTCCTTAACTTAGTGAGCCACACTCATATACTTTGGATATCAGATGAAAAACCATTTGGGGCCTGTCTACCGTTAATAGTTCTGTTGGAACTGAAGTTTGTCATGAAGGAATGAAAATATTGACTTCCGGCAAGACTTGCGACCATGGCGGACGCGCTCCTCCGCATCTGCAGGGAGTGCGATCCATACCCGGCGGGAAGAAGGGGCTTCGGACTGGTGCCGAGCCCCCAGAGACCCTAGTGAAGGGGCTCTGCCTGGGGTGGCACGAGGGGGATCTCTCCCTACGGTGGTGATCGAGGGATCGAGGTCCCCTTTCATCACCCCCATAGGTTCCCCCATCCGTGGGAGCCGTATGGCTAAAAGCGCAAAACCAAGAAGCAGCAGAGAGTGCGAAGCTTTGAAGCTGGAACTTATAGTTACGCACGGAGAAAATGTGAGTCTGAAATAAAAATAAACAGAACACAGCGGGAAAGGCGGGTGGAGCAACCCCCCCCCCTCGACACTGGCGTACTTACGGGACTCTTTACGTGGCGTTACTGCATGAAAAAACGTACGTTCGGCTTGCTAGATGGCGGCATCGCTCTTTAGAGGATATGAACTTTAAAAAGATATAAGCGCAGTCGTAGAATTTGCTTCTTTCGTCCATCTTATCTAACTATCAACAAAGAAGCGCAGCCTCAACAATGGCGGGGAAACCGAAACCTTCCCCCAAACTAGGAAGTACAGCTCCAAGTTCAAACGTTGATACCACAGAGATGAGCACTGTGTTCTCCTCGTTATTGCGACCTCTAGTGGACCAAATGACAGCTCTCAACGTCAAGATGGACAAGATGCAGCTGGACCTGAAGGAGTCGAATAAAACTACAGAGAAGCTGCAGCGAGAACTTCTGGAAGTTAAGACTTCAGTAAAAAATCATGATTCAAGGCTACAAAAAGCGGAGAAAGAAAAGGCCTTCCACTCTGATCAGCTTTTGAAACTACAGATGGAAAGATCGAATTTTTTCCTAAGACTTCAGAATGTACCAGAGGATAAAGGAGAAGACCTTAAAAATCTGTTAAGTGAAGCGCTTGAACCAGTGACGGGCTTAAAAGCAACGGAAATAAAAAGCGATATGGATATGGTTTACAGAACCTATCCAGACTATACTAAAAAGAAAAGCCTGCCTGGTGAGATTCAGATAAGGTTCTCCAAAAAGTCAACAAGAGATGTGGTGCTTAGGACCACAAATAAAGCGGTTCTGAAGATCAAAGGAAAAGAAATTAAAGTGATGAAAGATATCCCATTTGAAATAAGGAAAAGAAGGAAAGCCTATGGAAAACTGACATCTTGGCTTCAGTCTGAATCTATTATCTACAGATGGAATGTTCCGGAAGGACTGAGCTTCAGCATCAAAGACAAAAAATATAAGATTGACTCTGTTCAACAGGCAAAAAGTTTTTTGGAAAAAAGCAAAGAAAAGAGAAAAGAGAGAGACTCAGATAGTTCGCTGGCATCGCAAGAAAGTATGTATGGATTTGATAGCTCAAAGAGCGAAGAGGAAATTTCTGACTCGTAAAAAGGAGCAGTAGCTCCAAAGGTACAAGAAGAGACTGTTAAGACAAGAAGAGGACGAAAGAAGAAATAAGGGCTGAAATGTTTTTTGAAATCGCACTTATATATTATATATAATTTGTATAATTAAGCATTCCTTTAAAAGAACATGTCTGTCAAACAGCTTTTTTATTTTTCATATATCATCAGTAACAATTTTAATTGAATGTTAACCAAGGTTTAAAATGCTTCATATGTATTAATGGTAAGGTAATATTAAGCAAATGTTAAAGCACACTCTGTATAAGGCAAAAATAGCTTAGAAAAGTAGCGATGTAGTAGTAGAAATAGATAAAATCAATAAAAATCTTTTTAAAAAAATGAAGGAATGAAAATATTATATCAATTTATTCCTTATGGTTGTTAAAGAAACAGTGATCTAGGCTTCATTTGCACCTGGTCATTTTATATACAGTTGTTGAAGATTTTGTGTTTGATTAACAAGCTCAATGGAAGATATAACAGCTTTCCAGAGCAAGATTTTGTTGTTGTTCTGTAGAGCACCTTCCACACTGAAGGCTCTATGTAATTATGATTTGTATGTAACCTGGAGTTTATACACTGTTAGACATTAACTTACCACACCAGATTTAATTTTCATTGGATTTACTACATCTTTGTGCTGAGCTGATTTTCAAAAGAAATATCCATGAAGATGGCCATAATATAAAATTATTTACAGCTGATATTTCAAAGTTAATCTTATTTTTTATTCCTTGTTCCTGTTTCTTCGTCAGATTTATTCTTTCTCTCTACAATAATACTTGATTTGGGGACAATTTGTTATTTGAATCAGAATGCTGTATATTTCTCAATGAATAAAATTCCAGTTTTGTAGTTTTGTTTAAATGTCTCTTATCACATAATTTCCATTCTCAGTACTTTATCTCATTCCATACAATATTATGAAATCATTTTCTAAAACTGAGGTTGAATATATCTTAAATAGAATTATCCACCATTTCTAACTTAAAATTGTATTAAGCACAGTTTGCCTAAATTCACTTTGCCTGAAAGAGACAATGAACCATAGAAAAGAGAATTAATATTGATGTGCAGAGAAAGGCAGAATGTGTATGAATTCATTTTCAATTTTACTGTTTTGGTTGGATTAAATTATAGTTTGAAATTCTGGTTTTGTAGGCAAAAGAGTACAAACCATAGGTGGATGTTTTTTCCAGTTTCAGAACGAGAACCTTAGTTTATATTCCAGTTCCCACACAAAGGGAGAAGAAGGGAGTCTGAGGATTTACAAGACTCTTTTTCTGAAAGACAAATTAAGGTTTGTCACTATAAATGAAGTAAATCAAATAAAATTACATCTAACTAGAGCTGGCATATTGCCTGGCTCTCTACTATGCCATCCACTTCGAGATATGTCAGTGGAAGTGATAGAACTGCAGAGTTAACTCTTTTGATTTAGTACTATGGGATTTAAGAGATGGAACTTAACCCATTTTCTAAATACCTGCATGGCTGGCATTTTTAACAGTGATGAAGACTTTTCAGAGATTTGCATTTATGTAGCTTGTTATAGTATACATTCCTGTCACATAATAAAATTTCAAACATAAACAATAAACTACATACCGTATCCCCTTCATTGATAATAAACTACATAGATGTCTTTGGCAACACTGGCATGAAAATAAAAACTAAGTGTCTATGATCATGGTAATGGATGCTGCCATCTCCTTGTGCTCAGCTGGTTCATACTAAAGGCAGGCTTGTTTCTCCCCACTTGATCATGCACCCAGGTTTATATTCATGTGGAAATAATTGGGCATTACTCGTTAGTGTGAAATAATATTGTAGTATTAATTTGTGACTTCCACAAACACTGATATTCTTTCTGTATTTCTTGGAATCTGATATTCTAATAGTGAATAGGGATGGGCATGAACTGATTCACAAACTAAAGTTCATCACAAATTTTGGCCATTTCATGGTTTGTGAAGCAATGTTCGTGAACTGAAGAACTGCCACTAACTTCCAGAATCATGATATGGTTCATGGTGGTTCATGAAGATCAGAAAGCAGGGGTTTAAATTTAAACCCCTGCTTTCTGCTCTTAATGAAAAATAGCTGTTTGGTTTAAATGGCTTGGAGCCATTTAAACCAGTGCTTTCAGCTCCCCACAAAAAGCGGAGCCTTTTGGCTTCGAGCCATTTAAACCCCCGCCTTCCTTTTTCCACGGCATTTCACATGGCAGAACTGATCAGAACTGATTCAGTTCATGAACCAGTGTTTCAGTTTACGGTTCAGTTTGTGCTGCAGCCATCAACCCTGAACTGAACTGCAAAAATGTGGTTCAAGCCCATCATTAATAGTGAAGTCAGGAAATCTTTGGAAATCTAGTGAGTGGAACTGTAATCGGACAATACAGACCGCTCTACAAACCTGAAATGGGCCTCAGGTTTGCAGAAAAATGTGAAATCTAAACAGAGTACATTGAGGCTTTAAAAAATCAGAAAATGGTAAAAAGCCCCCTGTAGCTTTAAGCGAGGGATATCTTCAGTGGCTGTTGCTAGGCAACAACAGTATTCTAGATTGGGTTTCAGTGAGTAAAAGGCAGGGGAATGGGCAGGGTCCTTTCCAGGCCTTTTTTTGGTCTTTAGGGAAGATTCAATAGGACCAGGTCTGACTAGGCTTGCCAGCTCCAGGTTGGGAAATTCCTGAAAACTTTGTGATTGAGTCTAAGGAGGACAGGGGTTAGGAAGAGGAGAGGCCTCAGCTGGATATAATGTCATAGAGCCCACCCTCCAAAGCAGCCATTTTCTCAAGAGGGGCAGATCTCTTTTGTCTGGAGTTCAGTTGTAATTCTGGGCAATCTCCAAGTCCCACCTGGAAGTTGGCAAACCTAGGCCTGGCAGTGTCAGCTAATGCTGCCATCTCCTGCCCGGGAGGTGGGATAAGTGAACCTTTGACATCGGGTCTGTGGAATGTTATGTTATATTTCTCATGGCATGCTTATCGCTCTTCGAGCTGCTCTGACCTTGGGAGACTGATGGTGCCTGCCCATGTATCTCTTCTCCTGACTGACTCTAATTCTTCCCGTTTTTTCCCTGGGAACCGTAAACCAGTATTTTAAGCGCCTTTTCTTTGGCTTGGTGATTGGTTGCAATTCCTTACCAGACCCCTTTTTGAATTCTGTATAATTGTCCTGCTTGGAGCTGTGTCAGCCATTACTAACACAAGAAGTGTAGATGACCATAGCAGACCTTTCTCAATAAAGCATTCCTGTTTAAGGACACTTGATGACTGACTCTGTAGGACTCTCACAGGCAGCAACTTCTGAGTGACTTGATATCACTCAATTTGCATGACCCAGCTAGGCCTGGCTACTTGCTACTGTTCAACAGCAGCCACTCTGTGAAAGCCAGGGTGGTATAGCAGTTAGAGCTTCAGAGTAGGTTCTGGGAGACCTGGTTTCAAATCCCCATCTTGCTACAAAAGCTCACTGGATTTTGGAGTAGTCACATAATTTCAGCCTCTCAGGGATTTTATGCTGATAAAAAGATGAGAATAATATATGCTGCTTTGGTTCCCCCTGTGGAGAAAGGCAGGATGTAAATAAAGTAAATAAGTAATAAATATAGCTGAAGATGGGATGCAGATAAAATGTAGATTGGTGAATGGCTGAGAAGGAGAGAATGGGACAGGAAACTGTGGCACCACACAACTGGGCCACAGTTTTCCTAGGCAGAGCCTGCTAGGGAGTGGAGAGGGAAAGCTCAAGACAGAGGAGCAGATAAAAGTAGATGGGCTGTTCGGTGGGAAGGAGATAGGGTTGCCAACTCCAGGTTAGGAAATTCTTGGAGATTTGGGGTGGGGCATAGGAAGGTTAGGATTTGAGGAGGGGAGGGACCTCAGAAAGGTATAATGCCATAGATCACCCAAAATTACAACTCTTCAAATGACAGAGATCAGTTTCCCTGGAGAAAATAGCTGCTCTGGGTAGTAGACTCTATGGCATTATACCCTGCTGAGGTTGCTTCCCTCCCCAAAACTCACCCTACCAAGACTCCACCCCCAAATCTCCAGGAATTTCCCAACCTGGAGCTGGCAACCATAGGGGAACTGAACTCTGTTGTTGGGAGATCTGTTATTATTCCAGGAGATCTCCAAGCCCTGTCTGGAGGTTAGTTACCCTAGAACAGGAGACTCGGCTATGGGGGATTTTAGGAAAGGGAAAGAGGAAATAGTGTGGGGGCGGGGGGAGAATGAGATGCCTCCTGCAAGTCCTTGCTGGTTCCCACTTGTATTAGCCTATTTATGTACACTTTAAAAATATTCTTCTGTTTGAGAATTAGTCGCAGGATTACATTAAGAAACTATAAGGTTTGCCTAGCTCTCCTTGGGATGTTTCAAGTTCGAATGTTTCTGGCTTAAGTATGTGTATGAATACAAATCATTCAAAAACAGTGCACAAAAGGCTAACATAGACTCTAGTTGGGAGCATGCTGTGGATTTTCAGGCCCCACCCTTCTCCCTCCTCTTCCATCTGATAACTTCCCTTTCCCTTTCATTTGTTTTTAACATGGTTCATTGGCACACATGTTACACTTATTGTTAACACCTTATGAACACAAAGGTTCCAAAGCCATTTTAAATCCTGTTTTCAGTTGCTGATTAACACAAGAAATCTGTTTAGCACTAACCATGTTAAATGTTTTAACTATTTTAATTATCTGTTCCAGTCACTTCTTAAT
Source organism: Lepidodactylus listeri (assembly GCA_029233225.1). Lineage (NCBI taxonomy): Eukaryota > Metazoa > Chordata > Lepidosauria > Squamata > Gekkonidae > Lepidodactylus > Lepidodactylus listeri. Next base: position 118,239,488 of record JARCFY010000001.1, read on the forward strand.
TTCCTGATTTTAAGTATTTATTAATACAATATTAATATATTTGCATTTTATTTATTCTTGTCACATGCCTTGGGTCCTGACTGTGTTAGCAGAAAAGGAGTATACTAATGTCCTAAGCAAAAATAAATAGAAATGATATATGTCATGCTATATGATGGTTAAAAATCATGAAAAGGATGAGGAATTTATATGGGACAGGAAAAGTGTGAGGCTCTACTGTGCTCCCAGTGCTCATAACCATGGGTAGAACTCTTCCAGTCTATTTATCTAATAGTGAAGTCTGGCCCCACCTATGGGCCACACTGACAGTAAACAGATTCTTCTGGAAAGTTGAGGGAACCCCCAGGTTTGCAGACAAATCTGAAAATGTTTTTTAAAATACACTGGGAGGTTTAAATTCCCCCAAAATAAAAGAGTTTTGTCTACACAGGCACAAAGCACCTATCTCTTCCTCCTCCTCCTGTGTCAGGCGGCTTCAGGAAGCCTCAACAGAGGCTGGGAGGCACATGGAGCTCAGCAGCATTGGAGGGGGGAGCCTTGGCAACCCTGGCAGCAGACATTGGGAGCCAGCATTAGCAACAGGGTGAAAGCCTCAAAGGAGCTCACAGGTGGTGATGGGGAAGAAGCCCTCACTGCTGCCCCCCTTGAGCCAGCAAGGAGAGAGTCAGGGGGTGTGGGAGTCCTCACTGTCCCCCAGCTAAGCCAGCAAGGAAGGAGGTAGGCAGGGGGACATGAGAGTCTTCACTGCCCCCCCCCCCCAGACTGAGCCAGCAAGCTCGCTTTCCAAACTGACAACTAGGAGTTGGTTAGGGGGGGCACAGGAGTCCTTTCTGCCACCACCACTCCTGCTGAGTTGAGGTCAAAGAAAAAGAGCTGAGCAAGATTATTCAGTTGCTGAGCTAAGATCATCCAATGGCTCAACTTTTGTCTATAACTGTAGTCCAAAGCTCGGGGGGGGGGGGGATCTTTTCTAACCAAAACCTAGGAATTAAGAATTACAAGGATTAAAAATTTAAAATATATAGTGGGGATGTGATACAGTTTCATTAAGAACAATATGGAAAGCTTTATAATTATTTTAATCAAAGGACCTGTCTTTCCCCCAGCTCCATCAGAATACTTTGGATATGTTGTTAATCATGTTAACTTGGTGGTTCTATGTATATATTTATTAGTTTATTTACAATCAGACTTCTAGACTACCTTCTCAAGTGCAAAAAAAGGCTCAGGGAGGTGTACAATAATCTACAATGACAATTTGTTATTGTATTGACATGAATCCATCAATGTAAGGGAAGCAGCCATGCCCTTCTGTGAATGTATAAATCATCCATCAGTGTTGTCTCACAAATGATCATGTAACTATAACCAGGGTTCAGTTAAAAACAAGTGCAAATCCTAAACAGAGGGTATCAGGCAGAAATTAGGTAATATTGCCAGTAATCGATCATGTATGTAATATGAATTTTCTGAATTTTGCTTTTTCTATATCTACATTTATACATCATTGATATAGTTTAAACACTGTATCTGTCAGGTTCCCTGTCATGTTTTGCTTCCCTTTTGCAGTCCCTGTTGCAGATCCCGCTGGGAGATCGGCATCGGCTTCCCTTCTGATGGTTCCCCCCCCCTTCTCACCCCTCCTTCCTCGGAATGAGCTCAGATATTTTGCTAGACTTCAGTTATCTCTGTTGCTGCACATGTAACCTTGGGCAACTGGGCCTCCGCTCTTCCAGGTGTCTTTTGCGTGGGAATGTAGATTACACACACAGGGCCGGGGATGGGAATTTAGCTCCGCTTACGTGCTTTTTTTCCTGAGAAAGTAACGGTAGCACATTTTGGCGCTTGATATTTTTATTCTCATTGGTACCCGCGCTTTTACCCTTGTTTGAATACAGTATATCAATTCCTCCCCTTCTGTATCTGGTATCACTAACAACACAAGTGTTTCCTGAAAGACCATTAAGAATAAAGACTTTGCTTTGAAATACAAGGCCTGGCTTATTGGAACTAATCAGAAGTCTCACAGTATCTTTTTTTAAAAGTGCAGAGCAAATCAGTATTGCAAAGGCTGAATCAAATGGTTTTGATCTCATCCTCAAAGAGTTAGGAAAATATAAACTCAGCTATCAGAACACTGCACTTCTTTGAGTGGTTTATTAATGTGGCTGTTTTTCCCCCCCTCCTTGATGTGTGCTTGACACAAATAGGACTGGCACATTTATAATGAAGGGCACTGAGATCCCTAAATGATGGAGAACATCAGTAACTAAATATGGCCTGAATCAGGTCTTGAATCTTGTGCTTTACTTAAGCTTAGATCTAGAGCCATTGTTACTTTCTGAGATGCTGTGGTGTGGGGATGACATTTCTTTGGCTTAACATTTAATAAAATTTGATTAGGGTTTGTGCAGTATTTCATGTCTTCAGATTTCTAGCAAAGCCTGAGAGACCCAGCTGTATAGCCTGTAATTATATAGCAAGTGATACAGGATTTTTTTTTCCCTGTGAAAGTGGAAAGATTTTCAATTACAAATTAAAATTTATGACACACTGTAATAACTATTTAAACCTTTTACATGGAAGAACATAGCACTGCCAGCTCTTGTGAAACTGAGGTACTGAACACGTTTGTCAGTTTCCTTAAAAATAGCTAAGTATTGTTTCATGGTATGACTTTTTTATATTCCAGTTCTGAACGGTTGGTTCAGTTCAGTAAAAACATCTTAAATGAAATTACAGTCTGTGCTTGTGAGTTAAATGTACAGATATTTTTCTGATTAGATGAGTATTGGGCTAAGGAATTAAAAGAGGCAACTGTACTAGCAGGAAAGAGGTGTTTGTTTAGGTGCTTCCTCTGCAGTGCAACAAGGCAAGAAAACATTAATACACACTTCACTGTGGAAATGGTGTGCAATTACTGTATCATGTAATACTGAAGTGTAAATGACTGTAGATTAAGAAACTGCCACTATGGAAATCCTAAGGAGCCACAATTATGCTATACCTGCTTATTTGTAAGAGAAGGCTTTCTTGTTTTTCCCGCACAAGACTGAATAATAGGGATGGGCATGACCCAGCTCATTATGAATTTTGGCCTGATCATTGTTCAGGAAGCAGTTTTCGAGACCTGAAGAGCTGCCACAAACTTCCACGAATTTTGATACAGTTCGTGGCAGTTCTTGGTGATTCATGAAGAGCAGAAAACAGTACTTTAAATGGCTCAGAACTTTCTGCTTTTCATGAAAAATAGCTGAGTGGTGGAAAGCTCCCTGCCACTCAGCTGTTGGGTTTAAATGGCTCGGAGCCATTTACCACTGCTTTCTGCTCCCCATGAAAAGCAGTGGGGAGCAGAAACCAGAGGTTTAAATGGCTTGAAGCCATTTCACCCCTCTTTTCTGTCTGCCACCAAAACTGGCAGGGATCAGAAAGCAGGTGATAAAACGGCTCAGAGCAGAAAGCAGGGGGTTAAATGGTTCACGAACTGATATGAACCAGTTCAGTTCATTTGGGAAATTTGGTGAAAGTAAAGGAATTAATTTTAAATACATATTGTCTGTCCTCAAAACAGATATCTCTGAATGCTACAAATGGGTATCCAAGCCACTTCTGCAATACTTAGAATGTATATCTAGCAATGTGCACTGTGCATGCACAAATGCACACAGTCGTACACACTCAAATTCACTATCGCAGAGGGGGGTGAAGACTGAGTGTGTCGATCACAGAGACACAGTAATTTATGCATGTGCTTTTTTCAATCTTTCATTTCACTGAAATGGAATCTATAGAGGCACAGGATGCACAGGTACTTTACCCACATTGGGAAAATGAGCATAGGTGGGCAGTGGTAATGGGTGGTGTGTCAGCCTCTGTATCTAGCTGGTTTGGGATGCATGAGGATGGCATGTGGCAGCCAAGAACAGACCAAGTTGGAGGCTTCTGCCAATGCAGGAACTGAAGCTGGGGCCAAAGCAGGAACTGAGAAGTCGGGATGGGCTGGTATTCAGAATGTCCCAGGTTCAATATTTATTTATTTATTTACATTATTTATAGTCCACCTTTCTCACTGGGACTCAAGGAGGATTACACATCATAAACCAGTACAATCACAAAAATGGGACGTTTCCAGCATCTCTGGTAAAAAAGGATCAGATAGTAGGTAACCTCTCTCTGAGATGCTGAATAGTCACTTCCAGTCTGAGTAGACAATATTTATCTTGATAGACCAATCATTTGATTCAGTATAACGTAGTGTGTGTGTGTGTGTGTGTGTGTGTGTGTGTGTTCATGTGTCCACAAGGAGGCACCAGAGTCTAGATAACTAGAAAATGCCCTGTCCAGGTCTGTAAAAAAGCTGGTTTGTAAGAGATGTTGAATTTTCAGATTTATAAAGGGAACTGATGGCCTGTTCTTTATGTTAGCCAGAATAGCTCCCTGTTCTGGACACAACCTAGAGAGTTATATCTTCCTCCTAAAGGCAGTTGGAATGTGAAAAGCCTTAGACTTCCAGGTTTGTGTTTGTTTGCCTGATCCAGACTTTGGCTCTGGCTGTATGTCTCTATCGTTCCTGGGATCCTGGGGAACATTCCAGAGAGACTGTGGGGGGTTATTCTGAGGGGCTCCTTATTCACCTGTATCTTTGGCATTTCGATGAGAGCCAACTGCGGCAGAGAGGGCAGGGAATCTTCCCTGGAGATCCTGGGGTGTAAGAAGCCTTTAACATAATGGGGGCTATGGATGGGTTCATCTCTACTCAAGGAATCTTCCTTGTCCTTCAATAAGTTTTCTGATGGTAGGCTGAAGAAAGTCACAACATGGTGCAAGGCTAGTGTGCTTAGTCCCATTCCCCTCTACAAATATTGATCCTGGGTCCAGAAAGTCTTGTTTGTGGTATATAATCATCAGCTGCTATAGAATACAATACAGTGCTTTAGTTAGCTGCATGGAAAACATTTGAATGGTACCGAAGAAGCTTCAGAGTGTGCCGCTTAGTGTTCGGCCATTTCTCAAAGAACGGGGGGGGGGGTTGGTTTTTTTTTTTTTTTTGCATTTGTATATGTGCACGCACGCGCATGTGCATTTGTGTCCATGCCTGGAAGTCATGGTGATCTCTGGCGACTCCTACTGGGGCATGGAGGATGGTCAGAGAAGTGGCTTGATAGCCTGCCTTTGCCTCCCTAGTTTGGTATTCTCTGGAGGTCTTCCCATCCAAATACTTGCCAGGGTCGGTCCTGCTTAGCCTCCAATATCTGACAAGACTGGGCTTGCCTGGGCTATCCAGGTCAGGGCTCAAAGAACAGGTTTTGGTCCTTAAAGCCTTAAGATCTTTGTGAAACATTTACTCATATGATCTCTGTACCAGTTTATGTTAAGATGTTTGAAATGTGGCCTTTTTCGAGTAGCTTTGCTGTTAAGAGGTAAACTTGGAGACCATAAGGACCATGGCAGCACCTTTGTTTTTTTTTTGTTTTTGTTTTTTAAAAATTGTTTTCATTTTCCATTTACAACATAAGTTATACAATTACAGAATAGGGTTATTTCTAGGTTCTTAACCGAAGGTTGACACATATCATTTTTAAACATTTCATACATTTTGTGATTGTGCTTTGTTAGTATTACCATAAGTGCATGTTATTTAATACATCAGGTATTCTTTCTTTATAGGTTAGATATGCAATAATGGATGACCATATAGTTGTAAAGTCATTATGTTCACCTTTAGATTGTTTTTGTTCCACAGTATTTTAGATTTTTTTTCCATTATGTAAGTGTTCCAGATTTTCTTGTACCAGAGATTTATTGTTAAGTTATTTTTGGACTTCCATGTTGCTGCTATTGCTGTTTTGGCTGCAGATATTAGCAACAGCTTCTTTGTGTTGCTAATATTTTTTTGTTGATAGCCAGGACTTTCAGATTGCGGAGTTTATGTAAAGATGATATCCTACTACTCATTGTTAATACTTCCATTATGTTACGGTTGTTTATAATTGCCACTATTCAATTATTTGAACTGATAAGCTCTCGGCTGAGCACAAAAGGGCAATACAATTATAGAAGTCGCACTGTTGCTCATATTGTGCAGTCTATCCTGAAGAGACAGGAATATACGGGAAGCAGGACCACCCATTTAAGCCCTAAGAAGCCAGGCTTTCAGAATTCTTTTTAAAAGAACTCAAGAAACCATATAAATGAGATTTGTTTTATGGTAAGGATCTACTAGGAAGAACATTTATATTCCATGGAAGGGATGCTTAAGCATCTAACTGGAGCTTCTATGAGACGCAACCAAGGGGAAAATGACCTTTCAATGAAATATGAGTTAATAACGGTATAATGCTATGTGCTTTGGTTGAATTAATCACATCACAGATTGTAACTAAATGCAGCCTTATGTGTATTGCAAATTAATTAGAAACAAGACTTTTCTCTCTGTGGCATGAGGGATCTAATCTTTGGTTACATCAGCAGATTTTCAATTTTAATTAATAACAATTAAATAAAAGGACAGGAGGGAAAAGAAGGTTTTTGATATTAAGCATACTACTTCCAGTTTCATCTCCACTGAAATCTGTTCTGTTTTCTATTTACCTATGATTATTTGTATGTTTACGTCTGGAGAAGCTATTGGTAGTCTGTAGTTTATTTTGGCATCAAGTTTTTGATAGAGTACATTGTGCTGTGCACTTGGGCTTATTTATTTATTTAAGTAAATTAAATACATAGGTAGTATTATCCAGATAGTGTCAGCTGGCTCTTCAGTTCTTAAATAAGAGGGTAGGGGCTGGAGTGGTATTAAACTTTGGGAAGGAGCTAGGCATGCAGAAGGTCTAGGTTCAGTCCCCAGTATAGCCAGTAAGATCTGGCAGGAGGTGTTATAAATGACCTCAACCTGGGGCCATGGAAAGCTGCTGCCAATCTGAGCAGAAATACTGACTGTGATGGACCAGTGGTCTTATTCAGCATATGACTAGGGCTGCCAAGTTCCCCGGTAGGGCGGGGGAAACACCGATTTTTAGTGCTTCCCCCCCGCTTTTTCCAAGTTGGCCACCGGGGGGACAAAATGGCTGCCTTAAAAGGGAAATGTCTGCAGAGAGCCTGCCCTGCAGTAAAAAGCCTCACCAGACATTTCCCCTTTAAGAAGTCAGCAAGAGAACTTCCACAGCAAGAGAGGTCCGCCCAGAGATTAAGGAGGGACTGAAGGAGCTGCTTTTGCATGTGGCTGGCAACGTTGCTGTAGTAAGTTTCTCTTCCAGCTCTTTTCCTTCTCTCTCCCTCTTTCTTTTTTCTGTCTGTCTGTCTGTCTCTCTCTCTCTCTGTCCCCATCCAGCAGAGGTCTATCAGTGGCTATTATTAGCCACAAGGTCTAAATGGAAGTAAGTGCCTCTGCCAGTTTTTTTCCTTCTCTCTCTCCCCCTTTCTTTCTTTTTTCTGTCTGTCTGTCTGTCTCTCTCTCTCTCTGTCCCCATCCAGCAGAGGTCTATCAGTGGCTATTATTAGCCACAAGGTCTAAATGGAACCCTTTGTCTGGGGCAGTGATGCTCTGAATTCTTGGTGCTTGGGGGGCAACAGTGGGAGGGCTTCTGGAGTTCTGGCCCCGCTGCTGGACCTCCTGAGGGCACCTGGTATTTTTGGCCACTGTGTGACACAGAGTGTTGTACTGGATGGGCTGTACTGGATGGGCCGATCCACTGTGGCTTCTCTCCTGTTCTTATGATATGAAAATCATATTTAGCACTTGTGTAGCACTTAGTGCTTCATATTCTGCCGAGATGAGGAAGGATTCAGTAGGGCTGTTGCTCAGTGATAGAGCATCTGCTTGACATGCAGGAGGCATCAGCTTCTTCAGCTAAAAAAGGATCAGGTAATAGGTGACATTAAAGATCTCAGCCTGAGACCCTGGAGAGCCACTACCAGTCTGAGTAGTCAATACTGACCTTGATGGACCAATGGCCTGATTCAGTATTAGGAAACTTCATGAGTTCATGTGTCAGCATGTGGAAGCAACATCACAGGATGTGACATCACAAAATGATGTCACTTCCTTTCTCCTGGCTCCACCCCCAAAGTCTCCTGGCTCCACCCCCAAAGTCCCCAGATATTTCCCAAGTTGGACTTGGCAGCCCTACATATGACAGCTTTGGATGTTCTATAATGCTCAAGCACAATTTGCCCTATTGAACATTTTCTGTACTTAATTCATTTGGCATGTTCCTGGCCTATGACTGAGTAATGTCCCTTTGTATCTGACCCACTTTTGTCAATAGACAGTAGGGTTGCCTGCCTCTAGGTGCGGGGTGGACATCTCCCGGAATTGCAACTGGTCTCCAGACGTCTGAGATCAGTTCCCCTAAAGAAAACGGCTGCTTTGAAGGGTGAATTCTATGTCATTATATCCAATGGAGGTCCTTCTTCTCCAAACCTCACCCTCCCCAGGCTCCATCTCCACTCTTCTGGAATTTCCCAGCTCAGAGTTGGCAACTCTGATGGACAATGAAGTCTAGAAGGCACTACTTCATTTACAGAATTAACAAAGTTAATTACCCTAAAATCAAAATAAAATTATATGCACATCAGCAAACATTTGGTCATTTCTTATCTCTTACTAGCTACTCTTGGACTCTGATAATTTAACCATTTGCTGTTTGAAAAGTAAAATGGCCAGCAATTGTTGTTTTTCTCATTTTCTTTCATAGAGAATTCATTGTCTGTGATATTTGCTGAATGTCCTCCTGAGACATATAAAGAATAGTTTAGAGATGTAAAGAGTAGTTTAGTCACTCTCCACTGGAATTAATTTGATGCCATTTTGCCAAGTCACCGCTAATTTATGGCAATCCTGTAGGGTTTTCAAAGCAAGAGACGTTGGGAGGTAGTTTGCCATTGCCTGCCTCCACACTGGCCCTATTTAGCTTCTGAGATCTGATGAGATAAGGCTATCCTGGGACTATCCTGGTCAGGGCTAGGCTGAGAGTAATGCTACTGGCCCAGGGTCACCCAGCAAGCTTCCATGGCATGAGTGGAGATTTGAACCTGGATTTCCCAGATCCGAGTCTGACACTTTAACTATGACACTAATGATGGAATAGCGTGTTGGAATTTGATTTTTTTTTTACTGGCATGATTATATGGTTAAATAGAAGTTAAATAAAGTTAAATAAAAGAAAATTTTCATTTTCTGTGTATCTTTTTCTAGCCATTATTGTTATTTCATTATTATTATTACTGAAAATAATTTTGCCATATTGAGAAAAAGCCCTGATCTGGATAGCCCCAAGCAAAAAAAAAAAGAGAGAAAGGAGGTGGGGTGTTAAAAAATTATCTGCCCAGGGCACCAAATAGGCTAGGTATGCCACTGCTATGAGATGTCATTGGGGTGAACCAACCCAGATGCCAGCTGTCCTTGCTCTTCTTCCCTCCCTTTGAGCTTGCTGTTGTGTAGTGCACTATTAATGTCACACTAGGTAAAACTCCAATGTGAGAACAGCAGCAGAACCTGCCCTCCCATTCTTTATCTCCACCTTCACATGGTCTGTGTAGAGTTTTTTGCCCCCATCATACCCACAGCCATTTATATGGTTCTGTAAACAGGAATAAATCCAGAACATGCCAGCATGTTTCTCTTGTTTGAAACTGTGCATGTGTGTTGGCTGAAACAAATCCAGAAATTAGTTCAAATGATTACTTGCCTTTTGGAATATGCCTGCAAATTCAGAAAAGATGTGATTATGCCTATAACAGTTTATTTCTGGATTTTGGCAGTCTCTCTAATTTCCATGGAACATTTCCACATAAAGCACTTTGTCTCTTTGTTTTGCATCCTATCATACAGCCTGACAGGCCCTTGGGATAGCTTTAGGATCAATTTAAAATTCCATTCACTTTAATATAGTCAGGAATGTCATTCAAGAAAAGTGGAAATAAAGGTAATTTTCATTTTGAAAAATCTAGTGTTCAAAGTAGTGTATAGCTTATGTTCCTGCATCTAAACTACATCTAAGCACTATAGATTAACTTGCTTTGTTTCATACATTGTTTGCCCTACCAGTGGTAATGGTGTTGACACAATTAAGTTTTCTATTTTTACTCCAAGTAAAATACAAAGCTCTTTCCCCTCACTTTGTCACAGCTGGTTACCAATCAATCTCAATTCACGGTACAGTGATGATAGCACATGTTGTCCAAGGGTCAGATCTGATTGGGTCACATTTTTCAGCAGTGCTTCATATCAATGAAAAAAAATTGTCTCTATGGCAAGGACTGTAGGCACACTATTGTACAACTGTCATTAATCAAAGCAACAGCAAGGAATGCATTCATATGAGCCAGATTTCCAAATCAGAATCACCCCATTTCTGCAAGGATTTCCTTACCAGTAATGTTGTTTCATCGGCTCTCTTTTTTCATGGTTAATGGAAAACAGATATAGTACAGCCATTACTTCAGAATAGGAATAATTTTATATGTGGTATTTTACCATTAGTTTTTAGTAGTACATATAGTTCAGTTAAGACATTTTAAGATACTTTTTTCTGCTTATCCTGAGGTTTTGGAACAAGTCGTACATTTTTAAACTACTCAGCACTATACCTATTATACAAAATAAATATCCTTTTTAAGGAGTCAATGCAGCATTGTACTTTGTAATTATACTTAGGATTCACTGATTTCAATGGGCTTAGCCTGGAGCAGCTCTCACAAAGGTATCAAAACTGTTTACACAGTAAACAAAAAGCTGGAGATCAGAGAAATCCTAATTTCTAGGGGAAGTATTAAATGTATATTACTCACATGAAATCTGGGGAACAAACGGCTGTTCTAAACAATAGAGATCATGCCTACAACATGAGTTTTATCTCCTGCATTTAAACAAATGGGGCATCTATTGTGAGCATATTAGATATAATTACTTGGTAATATTAGTAAACATATAACTAGTATAAAACTAGTATATTATCTGTGTATCATTATTGCAAATACTACTGTGCTGATGGTCTGTGAAAAACTTAAGAAATGAAGAATGAATTAATGGCAACATCTATTTCCATAAATGTATCAGTAGTATTCTTTCTTTTTTTTTAAAGAATTGTTTTAGTGTATATGTGAAAAGCTAAACAGGTTCCACATACTTGAAACTTCAATGTTAGAAGTTTAGAAGCACTGTTAGATGGTGCATTTTGAATAATGGAAATTATCTCCCAATTCAACGTCTTAACCCTATTTGGAGTCTAGCCCAGACCCTTCCCTTCATTACTATCGCTTCTTCCATTTTATCACAACAGCCATTTGAGTTATGATGGGCTGAGCAAGACCATTTTTGCAGTAGTGAAATTCCCCACATTGGTATTTTTAAAACTGTGCATTATGTGAAATTTTTCACAGTAGATTTTTCCTCACCAGTCACAAACCTGAAGTTTTCTCATTCTTACCCACATTTTCAGAACTCACTAGAAGTGGGGATTCCAAAAATGTGGGGTAAGAAGGAGAAAACATTGGGTTTGCACATGGTGAGGAAAAATCTACTGCAGAAAATGTCACATAATGCTTTTAAAATGTTGGTTTTAAAAATGTCAATGCAGGGAATTTCACTACTGCAGAAATGGTCCAAGAATGATTGGCTGAAGTTAATTTACTGAGTTTCAGGGCATATTTCCCCTGGCCATGGTTCCTATGTATGAATGGGTGTGTGTGTGTGGGTGGGATGCTGTTTGCATTGGTCATTATTAAAAAAGACTGTCTCAAATAAACCCAGATGCCAACTTTGCTGCCACATACACCCAGACAATGCAATTGCTGGACCTAACAACATCAACTACATCAGAAGGGGGGAAGATGATGCTCATCTTCTAATATTGTATATGCCATTAAATGCCAACAATGCCCTTCTATTCTCTACATAGGGCAAACAGTTCAAACCCTATGCCAAAGGATAAATGGAAACAAAACTGACATTAAGAATCACAAGACTGTATTTAGAGTAGTAGATTGGAGCAGTAATTTTAATGTAATGCAATGATTAGTAGAATGTAAGGTAATTTGGAATGGTGCATTGGAATCTATTTCTCTGATCTGGTGACAGAAGAGACATAACTGCACAACTAATCACCCCACCTTAAAGAAACATACACTGTTAGTAACCTCCATGCTTAAGAGGAGATGGATGGAGTGTAACAACAGGGTCTCAGTTAATTACTCTCAGCATTCCACAATTAAGAAGGGTACATTTAAATATCAATCTCCAATTCTGATATATTTATATATATATATATTTATATTTGTTTCACTATATTTCCCCCTGGAAATTCTGATATATTTATATATATATATATTTATATTTGTTTCACTATATTTCCCCCTGGAATCAAATCCAAACAAATGGTGACCGTATAAACTTAGCTTGTTATTTCTGTTTGATCCTTGCATCTGTTAAACATCTTCATTATGTTGTATGCTAATTAGCTGTTCACCCTCTACCTATACGTATGGACTGATAATCTCCATTTCAGTGTATCTGAAGAAGTGCACATGAAAGCCTATACCTTGAATAAAACTTCATTGGTTTTAAAGGTGTCACCGGACTCAAATTTTGTTCTTCAGCAAGTAAGGTTGCCATTCCTCAGTTCCGAGCGGGGGATCCCCTGGTTTGGGTGGGGGAGCTTCTGCCCACCACTGGCCAGCTGGCTGGCAGGGGATACCCTACCCCCAAACAGTGACTTCCACAATGCGCTGACATCACATGGAAGTGATATCATTGTGTTGGGGGCGTCATGTGGCAACACTCTGGTTTGGGGGCAAATCTCTGGTTTGATGCCGATTTTATCATACTTTTGCCCAAAACAAGAGCATTGTTGTGCAACGTCCCCGACGTGATTATGGCACTTCTACGTGATGTCATGGCGTCACTCTGCCCTGCTCCTGGAAAGCTTCCTCCCAGCCCCCACTGGCTTGGACATCAGACTTGGCAACCCTATCAGCAAGAGTCAGTAAGAGTGAAAAGGACTTTTTGGAGCTTCAGTGTGCCAAAGAAATGCCCCACCTCCTTTCAAGGACTCTGTATTAACCCATAATGAAAGTCATATGGCCTTGAACTATGAGTGTCTTCAGTGTACTAAGTAAAGGTAGATTGAATGGATTCATAGTGTTCCACCCAGAGCAGTTAAACGAGATGTGTCTTTCATTTCCTCTCCCCATCAGCCACCTGCATGTATAAACGGAACCTTCTATTTCACACTGTTCCTTTGCTGCTGCACAGCAAATTCAGAGCCAATTATCCTCCAGCCTCTTATTTGCCTGCCTCACCTGTCACAGATTATCACTGAACCATGATGACTTGTGTGGGCAGTGTGAGTGGAACAGATGACTAAGAGGCACTACATCAATTCTTCAGGAGACCAGATGGTTGCTATATCCTGTGAGTCTTCTATACATTGGCTGCTTGTTAGATAGCATGCCATTTCAGGGTGGTCTAGAAGCCCAGTGATAATGTGGCTGGCTAGACTGCAACGAGCTGTTGTTGCTTCTGAAAAATAGCTGCTGATTTGACTACTTTAGGGACACATTTACTCTTCTGTCATCACACTGGTACTTAAGATTATAGTTGCAGCCAGCTCTCTGCCCCAGCATGCCAAACAAATAGCTTGTTCAGCCACCATTGTATGATTGACAGGTGTGAACATAAAGTCTGCTGAGGTTTACCAGGCAGCTGGCTGGCATGCCAGGACCAGAACATCAGTCAGATGGAGTGGGAATGAATCAGCTGCAGCCCAAAGCTGATGGCAGAGTCATGTCCCATATTGTCTGCATTAAAGTTCAAATTGACTGTGTCTGTCTGGGTTTATCTCAGCCATTTTATGTCTTTTTAAGGGCTGGGAAACATGCCTCTGGAAACAAATGAATAAGTTTTATTTTGATCTGCAGTTCTGTATTCCTGGTTCCATATTCTAAATGTGTGTATATTAAGTACTGTTAGGTTGCTGCTGACTTATGGTGACGCCATAGGGTTTTCAACGCAAAATACGTTCTAGGGTTGCCAGCTCTGGATTGGGAAATAACTGGAGATTCGGGAGGTAGAGCCTGGAGAGAGTGGGTTTGGGGGAGGGGAGGGGAGGGACTTCAGAAGGATGTAATGCCATAGAGTTTACCCTCCAAAGCAGCCATTTTCTCCAGGGGAACCGATCAATTGTAATAGCGGGAGATCTCCAGGTGACACCTGGGGGTTGGCAACCTTAATACATTCAGAGGTGGTTTGCCATTGCCTTCCTTTGCATGGTGACCCCAGGATTCCTTGGTGGCCTCACATCTGAATACTAACCAGGGCTGACCCTGCTCAGCTTCCGAGATCTGAGGAGATCAGGCTACCCTGGGCCATTCAGGTCAGGGCCCATATTTTAAATTCAAAGGTATAAATCTTGATCTTTCAGTATAGTAGAGAAGAAAATATAGGTCTCAATTCTCAGGCCTGGTTCAGACGTAACATGAAACCATGGTTTAATTTAACTTGCCGTAATTAATTGGTCATAATTAATTAATGCAGGTCATTACACTAACTATAGGTTAGTTAGAAATCCTTAAAACAAATCTTGAATCCAGAATGTGAAGTTGGTTTATTATCCATAGTTTCTTGTTACCTTCAAACATGGCATCATGGGTTAATTCCTGCCAGTGCTCCTTGGCTGTCATACCTACAGGGACATCTGGCAAGCATGGCTCAAAAATGTTCTATCTTTTGGTGCCTGCTACTAGCACTTCTCCATATTTACTTTCATGTCTTCCTGCTCATAAAGGTACAGGAACATTGTAATTCTCCATCATTACACACAGCAATCAAAAGAAGTTTATCTTGTTGCATACCCAAAGCAAGTTTGTGGAAAGACAGATCTGAAGCTCAGTCCCACATGGTTGTTTCACTGCTTCTGAGATGTAAGGCTGGCTGTGCCAGTATGTTGTAGGGCAGGCTTGGGAGCTACAGTCCTGCCAGACATACACGTGATATGCTGTTACCCCTGATACTGTGTTTGTACATAACAAGAAACTCTTGTTGATTCATCACCACCACCACTTCCAAGATGGACTGCAGAGGAAGGTAACTGGGGTGGTAAAAATGGTTTGTGCTTCTCCTACCTATCGCTTGTGCCAGATGAGTCCAAGACTGAAAGCTAGCTGGAGTGGTATGGGCACAGGACTTGAAGATGTGCCCCTGTTCCCTATTACCAGTGCCACTGCCAGTAGGGTTTGAGAGGCACATTATTCCCCAGATCTTCCTCACCACTGTCAGGGAACAAGGCTGGCAGCAACACTACAGACGCAAAGTCCATGTGCTTTTCTCCTGTCCACCACAAAGTGTGTTACTTCTTAGATGCACCTTTCTGCTGCTAAGGTAGGAGGTGAGCTCCAGTGGCAGAATTAGAAATAGGACCAATAGTGGAGTGAAGCTCTGTGGGGTATACTTTTGGAGCTTTGGAAGTTGAGTGTACATGTGTGAAAAGAATAGTTTAATTGGGGTATGTTGTGCTTCGGTGTGAGAAAAGGTTTAATATTTCCTCAAGCAAGTCTCTGGAGACGTGGCTTATACTTTTTCTAAATAAATTTAAAAATGCCAGGGAAAGGAGGCATAAATTTTTGGCCCTTCAGGAATGATGGACAATAGAAAATAAGCTGTTGACACTGATTCGGCAAAGGTATCTTTCAGTGAGGAACAGAAATGTTAGGCCTGGCTCTGGCAATGAGCACACCTTGTACCATTTAGTCTGACTCTTGGGAAAGGGCAGGCTGGTGTGGGTGGAATCCTATGTGGGTGAGAGAATCCAATCTAGTGGCTAATCAGGTCAGGATACCAACTAGGAGCATATAAAATCTCTGAAAACCAAGATTTCTTCAGACAATCTAGGACTTACTGCTGTCTATGAGTCAAATTCTGGTTTCACAAATTAACCATAGTTAAAATAAACCACGATTGCACACTGTGTTTAACCAAGCTTCACTTTCATTGCCCAAGCCCAATGTCAGCTGCATATGTGTTACCTTATCATCCATTATATTGTTGGTAGCCATAGTTTCTGGATATTTGATATTTGTACTTGCTATGCATGCTGTTTGTTGATTCACCACCACCCATAGGCGTAGAGTACGGGGGGGCTCGAGGGCTCAAGCCACCCCTGAAATTTCCTGGGGGGGGGGGGCTCAGCCACCCCCGGCAAAATGGAGTGCCTGCTGCCGTGCCTCCCCGGGTTCTTCCGAGGCCCAGCCGCGGCTGCTGGAGAGGGAGAGGGAAGGGGTGGCTGGGGGGGGGAGAGAGAGGCACCGGCAGCAGCGGCTGGTGGGCCTCGGAAGGGCCCGGGGAGGCGTGGCGGTTTTCCGGGGGGGAGAACATCGCCCCAGGAGCCCCCCCCCCGGAATTTCCAAAAGTCTACACCCCTGCTACCACCACCACAGATAAAGTCAGATCAAACTAGTAAATTGCAATTGCTTGTGCCAGCAGATGTGCCTTGCAAAGAAATAACCGTTTCTTTCTAGTTTCTTGTGATCTGCTAGTTATTCCACAGCCATTTATATCTCTTATGAAATATGGCTGTGTGACAGACAGGAAGCTATCCTATCACTGAAGGGAGAAACAGCCACTCAGCTGAGCCTATGGGAGCATCCAATCACCTTTCAGTAGGATGCTGAAGGGAAGCACAGTAGGAGATAGTTCAGTTCATGACTGCCTCAAGGGAGAGTACAGAGAGAGTTCAGTTCTGCCTCAGGGAGAGAACAGAGATAGCTCAGGTCTGGCTCAGAAAAAGGGCAGACAGAGTGAAGGGTAACTCTGCCTGGTGGTGTGGCAGAGTGGTTTAGCTCTACCTTTGGGAGAGAATACAGTAAGTGATGGTTAGGCCTGTCTCTGGTAATGAGCAGACTTTGTACCATTTAGTCTGACTCTTGGTAAAGGACAGGCTGGTGTGGGTGTATCCAACCTAGTGGCTAGTCAGTATAAACCTGTTTGTGCCTGAAACCATTAAAGAAAATTCAAACCACTCTCTGAAGCCATAACTTACTTAAATTTATGTCCCTCAGCCAGGTTTCTCCTTTGTCTACCTGGAGATCTGTGCTGCCGGTGTGTTCTTTGAAACCAGCCTATCAAGAAACATGTCTTCTGTATTGTTTATATAAAAATCCTACCTCAGTGATCTCAGTATTCTACTTGCACACCAGAAAACTTACCTCACAGCAGCGAACCCATTTATATACACTTGCTACTTTAAGAACACCCAGTAACTAAGGGAAAGGTTTATAGTTTAAAACAAACCTGGTTCCCCAAAACTGTCAGAGGCAGTGTGAGTCCCCTCAGTTGGTAGAAGAGGCCTTTTGCAGCCTGAAACCACATGTGTCTATATGGGGTAGGAACTATGTGTTGCAAAGTTTAAAGGGATTTATCAGCATGAGTTTCCGTGTAATGCTGCTACAGGAGCCAAAAGGGCATTTGTAGAGAAGCAACAGGTGAGAGAGAGACCTAACCTTTTTTTAGTCCCTTGACCCTGTAAAATGCCCACTGCGTATTATTTCCCCATCAGTTGGACTTCAACATTAGTAGCAAGCAGGGGTCATTTCATAGAAAAAGAGGTGCAGGAGCTCATTAGAATAACTTATTTGCATATGCTAAACCACCTGACATCACCGGAAGAATGTCAGAAGGCAAGAGAGAGAGAGAGGGAGGAAGGAAGGAAGGAAGGAAGGAAAGAAGGAAGAGGATAGTTACTAATCCAAGCCTCAGAAATACCACTGTTCTGGGAGGATAGCTTCAGTGGTGGCTGAAGCCTTCAGAAGGCTGGTTGGAGGAACAAGGACCTTTCCAGGGAACAGGGTCATTTTGCTGCAGCCATGACACAAGCAGGCATTCACCCGCAGGGGAGGGGCTGGCACCAACTCCCAGAGCTGAGCTCCCCTGAGCTCCTGCTCGAAATGACCCCTGGTAGCAAGACTGGGTAAAAGGAAAGTGGCCTAGATATCAAGAGTAAATAAGATTCCCAAAGGAGAGTCTATGGGTGTGGGAGGGGTAAGAACTCTCCGTTTTACACACAAAGTTTTCCTGGTAAGTGGTTCTCTGCTTCTGTTATCTTGACTTAAATGCATTTACGAACATGCTTTACCTAGATATGGTCATCTAGTTCCTCTACTCATAAATCTAAGTAAGAAAATGAACTTATGCTGGGGGGATCAAAGGAACGATTTCAGTACTGCCAGAGAAATGAAAACCAGGTTTAAGTTTTGGGGAATGACTGGAAGAAACTGGTGCCATGTTAACTGTGCACCTGTGTTTGTTTGCTCATTATCAGCTCAGCTGATGGAAGGTCATACAGTTGACTAACCTGAAATGTTAGTGTATGCGAGCCTATGCATGCAAAGTAATGTTGTGAATCCTGATGATCTGGCCCAGGAATAGGCAAATCAAGAATTCACAATTGGAGGAGTACTGCCAGTGTTAAAGTTTATATTTAGTAAAAGGCTTATTCATTCCCTGCTGTGCCTACAAGGTTTCTGCTTGGTTGACCATGTGAAGAAATTTTGAAATCCTTATATGAATGGAACATATTTTAGAAACAGAGATTAAAGGACTTTAACTGTTTAATTTAGGAGGTCAAGGGGTTATTAAGTGTTACAAAACAAAAGAGACTTTTTAGATTACTGTCAGATGCATGTGCAGGGTAGTAAGAATTACTAATTGGATATCACATGATTTCTTGCCTAATGCTTTAGTTATGGAATAAGGACATCCTTCCTATTAGTGCTTGCATGCACATCCTCTCCAAGTCCCCCAGGGCATCAAGAACTTCTTGATTCAGTGAAAGTGCACACAATTAAGATCTTCTGGTATAGCTGGGCTTTTAGGCCTGGCTATAGGGTACCTGATAACTGAGTATTATTGTCGTTATTTTAATTCATGTATTTCAAATAATTAGTTTATGAATAATTACCAAAAATAATATATAAATAAATAAGGCTCTCATTAAGGTATCATAATGGACCAGTTTTTCTCACATGCCGTATTTGATTCCGCAGGAATTCTTTTTACTCCAAGTTAGAGAGGGTCGTGATGCTGAGGTGGGCAATGGCAAACCACCGCTGAATGTCTCTTGTCTTGAAAACCCAGTAACACTTTTTAGAAGCCACTCTGTATTAATGCTGAGCAGGTCTACCCTAGACCAGCTCAGCATTGCTACAGAGTGGCTTCTAAAAAGTGTTACTGGTGGCCCATCAAAAGAAATTAAATCAACACTGCAAACCTCTGAATACCCTGGAAGGGCAGTTCTTTCTACATTAGTAGTCTGAAGCTATACAGTTTTCTGGAACCTGATGCCTTTGAAAATACTAGAATAGTAATTTTCTTCAGGAAGATTATCAAAACGAAGTCTTCAATATCTGGATTCTTCGTTAGAAAGAACTACTTTGGAAAGAATTTTATGGAACATTTCATTGTGGATCAGAAGAGTCATATTTGGTATTATTGTGCTTTATTGTATTATTGTATTATGTGTATGGATTATATTCATGTACTGAACACATTGTATCTGTCCAATATATTAACATTGTTACTAGTTCTATTGTGTCCTGCTTCACAGCTTTTTCCCATTGTTGTTGATCCAGAGTAGCTGCCAACATCTCATGAGGTAGTTTTGTGAGAGTTTGGTAGTAGTTTACTTTATTATGAAATTGAAAGGTCATCGTTTTGTGGGGGTGGGGGGGAAGAACAGTCATGGAGTGGAGAAGGCGGAGTCAGTGGGAAAGAAAATGGGACAAAGGGTGGGAAATAGGAACTAGGAGTGGAAGAAATTTCTGCTCCTCCACTATTCTAATGGTCTCCATATATCATTCTATTCCACAAGAACACCATATTCAGAAGTGCTCTAATCATACATTTGCAAGCTGGTAATAGCCCTGATCTGAATAGCCTGATCTTGTTAGATTTTGGAAACTAAGCAGGATCTCTCTCTCTCTCTCTCTGTGTCTGTGAGAGAGAGATTTCCCTGACTGTGAAGAGTTCTGTAATCTTTGTTAGGAGACTGATATGGAGATCAAATATTTTAAAGACATTTTTCCAGAACACTAGAAGCAAAATATATACAAGTAGTTACAGCTTGGGTAAATCTGGGATGTCATTTATTGATAACGGATGCATGTTACATCTATTTTATCACAGTATTCTAGATCAAGGGCAGAGTGACTGGTGTTATTAATAAAAAGCCCTGATACCACATGCACATAGCAATACTAATTTTATGGCTGTAAAGTTTTAAAGTAATGCATAGAGCAATAAAAGTGTCATGAAGATTAATGTTCAGTGGAATTATCTAATTTCACATAATAAATTGTCTTCCAGAGATGTATCTAAAATAAAATAAGCCTGGCATATCCAGGTGAGAAATTAAGCTACCTCTAGCTGAGCAGTGATTTTCATCTTTGTCTTTTTTGAAATGTAGATATGACATCAAAGATGACTACACCTTGCGCATTAAAAAAGCTATGAGCGTAGATGAAGGGGCATATACATGCATTGCTGAGAACAGAGTTGGAAAAGTTGAAGCGTCTGCTACTCTTACAGTCAGAGGTGAGTATCAAAGTATTTGAGTGAGCTTACAGTTAAAAGATCTTGTTCCTATTTGGGGGGTGGGTGTTGATTTTGTAGTGAAAAAAGTCTGTTCAAATAATCAGAGATGTTGCATTTATAAACTATATTAAAAACAGCTTTTTGATCAGAGTTTTCTTTAAAAACCAGTTATTCTTAAGTTTTATTATACCAACATTAGTTAAATGAAAAAGTTGCTGGTAAAGGTAGACAACTTTTATGTTTCTGTGCAACCTAAAATATAAGGCTGAAGTACTGAAATCACTTTTCCCATATAACAAACATTGCTGTTGGGACTCAAAAGTATCTCTTTAAAGCTTTGAGCCAAAGATTCTCTAACATATCAGAAGTCCTTTAATAGCAGATGCTATGCTTTGAACATGGGACCATGTACATGCAAAGCCTGTGCTCTTCCAATGAGTGATGGTGTAGAAATCCCATGCCTGTAGAATTTAATATCAGTACAATTATTCTAAAACCAACATTCATTTATCAGCTTTAGCTCTAGAATATAGACAAGAGACAGTGGTTGCAGGAATCTAATTGTAGATTCTAGCTATGTCATATGAATATAGTAGAGTGGAGGAAGCAGGAAATTATTTTGCTTTAAGGGGAAAGAGTTCTGATGGTAGAAGGAGAGTCAGTAATATATATTTTCCATATGGTGAGAGAGAGGCAGTTAGCTATCAGAGTGGGTTGAAGACACGAGTAAGAGGAAAGAAATGATGAAGGACAATCGGGTATTTGGTGACCAAAAATGTGTGAACGTATGTTGATCATATATGCTAATCATGTATCTTCCTGGTGTCCAAAGATTCTCTTGATTTAAATAAATATTTCCTCTAAATTCTTGATTTACCAGTTTCTTGGTTCACCAGTTTTTTCCTTTTTTGAAAACCAGACATTACTTTCTTTAAATATTGTAGCTCTTTAAATATTCTAGCATATGAATCAGGGTTGCTAGGTCTGGGTTGGAAAATACCTGGAGACTTTGGGGGGTGGATTTGGGAGAGGGTGGGGTTTGGGGAGGGGAGGGGCCTCAGCAGGGTACAACACCATAGAGTCCACCCTTCAAAGCAGCCATTTTCTCCTGGGAAGCTGACTTCTGTCAGCTGGAGATCAGTTGTAAAAGCAGGAAATCTCCAAGCCCCACCACCTGGAGGCTGGTAACCCATAATGAATCCAGTTGGAGGTGTTATTATTTCCTTACAGAAGACCTTAATACTGTGACAGGCCAGGAGTCTGAACACAGAATGCATATAGAAGCCCTCATCTACTTAATGTGACTGAAATAATCAGCCACACAATGGCAAAAGAATGATTGTGATTCCACCATGAAAATATTTATAGTATGCCTCATATATGTATGTATAGATCAGGGGCCCCCAACCTTTTTGAAGCCCACAGGCACCTTTAGAATTCTGACGTAGGATGTTGGGCACAGCCACAAAATGGCTACTGCAGTTTACCTTCAGTCATACAGTGAAAATCCTTGTACTGTGATGGTAACTACTGCCAGAGCAACATTTTAAAAATCTCACAACCAGAAACCTCACTAAGGAAAAGCCCTAATTGGCCCTGCCCACCTTCTAAAAACACTCGGTGGGCACCAGAAAAGGTGTCACGGGTACCATGTTGGGGAACACTGATACAGATGTATGTATACATATATAGTATGTATAACACATATGCACAGTGGATTCACTGGATTCACACTGGAGTCAAAAAGGTAGTATTTTGTAATATAGCAAGGCTGAAGGCTCAGTAGAGATATGAAAGGTTAATGAAAACATTTTTTAGCTTAATCATTGCTTTTTCTCTACCATACACATTAAATCAGATGATCAAAGACTCTTTGGATTGTTTTATTAGAGTGAGGGTCAACTGATTCAAGACGCTGACTTCCATTTCCATCCATTTAATGCATGGACACAGTTCAGCTTAATCTGCTGAATTTGGAGGGGGAGGTAGAAATGAACCTAGTTGCATAAGGAGGGGGGAGCTTTCCAGTGACAACAAAAGAAAGAGGCATTTTGTAGTAACCCAGCTACTGAAATATTGTTGTGATACTGCAGAGATTATATGATATAAATTCCCAAGAAATTTCTTGTTTGTTTTTGATGAGACTGGATTTCTGTTTTGTGAGAAAAGCAACACTACTTTGCCCCTTCTTTTTAAAAATAGTATTCTTTTTCTTTAAAAATAGAAATATTAGACTGCACACTTCAGGTTCCTTCATAACATCATCAATTGTCCAGATTGAACAGACAATAAAAAATTACTTCCACTAAAGCTTAGCATGCTGATATGAGTAGTGACTAGAACAAAGGGGGCAGGGAGGGATCTGTTGAACTCACTGGAGCTTGAACTTGAGCAAATTAGGGTGGAAAACGAAAGTATATAATTTAATTGATTTTCCTACATGAAAGAAGACTTCTCATTATCTTTCCCCCTTAGCTTTCTAATTTAACTAGCCATAGGCATAGTATTTATTCAATACAAAAAAGCCTCTGTATTAAATATATATGTAAAACATCTGAGATATGAAAGAAAATTAGAAAACCTGGAAATATAAAAGTTAAAGTCAAAAGTCTCAAAGGGAAGCTATATAGACTTTATTTTTAATATTTAAACAAAAGCCATGCCCTTTATTAAAATGATAGTCATGATAACAGTTATATACACAAGTCTAATTTTTTGCCTTTTTACTTGAGAAGAAAGTCTCTTGTCAGTAAATATACACAGGTTTGCAGTCTTATGTTAATTGCTTTCAGTGGGTCAAAGCATTTTATGTTAAAGTAGTACTGTCACTGAATTATAGTATAGGCCTCATTTCCTCACAGTGATTGAAAACTAGAACTTTCCCCTAAACTTTCTACAAAGTGATTAAATGCCCCCTGTTTTAGCTAATAATCTGTAAAACTGCAGTTTTGTTGAAGTTAATTATTGTAGGAGAGGGTCTATCAGCAGTTGCAGATAAGAGACATTGCTTCTAGTTGCTGCCATCAGGTTGGGTATCCTTTGCCTATAAGCAACCAGTGCTTGTGATGGGAAAATATTATAGACATTTTTACTTGATTTAGACATAGTGTAAAACCATGGTTAAATTAAACTAAACCTGTAGTTAGCAGTAGGAGCCCATATCACCCCACTAACTATGGTTAATTCAGGTACCTCAAACCAGGATCTCAAGACGGAACATGCAGATTGTTTATTAACCTCAGTTAGTGTGGACTGTGGTTTCATATTATGCATGAATGTGGTATCTTGGCTTAATCCTGGTTTGTTTTCCTCTTGATTTGAGCCCACCCTGCTCCACGGTCACCTCCACTCTTTCAAACATGCAGTAATGTGGCAAACTCATTCCATGCATCCCTAAGGGAAAACATGGAAGAGGATCCCTGGCTTTCTTAACTCCTAAACGTCATTCAAAACTCCATTCCCTAACAAACCATTGGGTTAAACCTGGGTATTCATACACTGATTATTTTAAAAATCTTTCTTCAGGCATTGGAACCCCCTCACCCCAAAACAAATTTACCATGGAGTCAAAGTGTGAGAAAAGTCCCATGTTTATTTATTGTAGTACAATGATATCCGTTCCTCTCTTATTCCATTAAGGTCAAGAGGAGATGTAGGCCATAACAGTTTTTCAAGCCATAATTCTAGATCTTCTTTTTTTTTTAAGAAAACGTTTTCACTTTGCATCATATTCTTATTAACATATAGTATGTTACCGTACTGTGCCATGAAGGCTGCCATCATGTGCATATTTATTTTGGAGTAAGTCCATAGATCTTCCTTGCAGACATGAACAGAATCAGGCTGTGTGTTCATTTAGAGACCTCTTGGTGGTAGGAATATATGACCGCTTGAAGTTTTTGCAGTTAAGAGTTCATGCCATTTAGCAAACCAAGTTAAGCCCGCCAGAACTTCATCTTTACCTTTCCTGTGAGTTCACTTTTTGATACGAACTGAAGAAGAAATATCCAGCTGAATTTATTTGAGTAACTTCAAATTGAAAAATAGCATTCATTAACACCACAATCCAGATCATCCTAGATATGTGATATTAAAATGGCCAACATCAGTATCTGCTTTATTTCTAAAACAATGTTTCTGAAATATCAGAATCTGTGTTCAAATGGATAAAGGATAGTTTAGAATCATGGTTCTTCTAGAATTATCTTGGATGGAATCCCATAATGAAGATCAATCTAAAAGTTTTTTTAAAAAAAATCTTAAAATGATCTTTAACTGCTGTTTATATGGCAGCAATTTTTATGTTTCAAAAAAAGTACTTCAGTAGCAGAAAACCCACCTCTAGAGCTTAGAATAAGAAGCAGGTTTAAATAATAATAATTAATTAATAATGATAGTAGGCACTTTTTTTGTAGTCTGTAGAAGTAGGTACTATAATCAAAAGCTTGTAACTGTGTAGATTATACTGAAAAGGATAGAGCACCAGTCAAGCAATTAATTACAGCAAATAGAATTCATATTGTCTGAAAACTAGGTAATACATAAGTATCACAATACAGGGTGTTGGGAAATACTGGTCTCTAAATCTGACAAAATTAAATTGAAATGTTGCAGTGGTTCTGTTTACAAATTCTACTGCTAAAATTTGGCCTGCTTCATTTCTCCCATGCTTGACCTACTGTAAATTTATTGTTTACCCTTGAGTTCTTCCATAACAGATGTTGAGTCAAAACAGGGTTGACAGCCCACAACTCAGCAATTCTAACATAATGAAAGACTGCTGCCAGAATAAAATCACTTGTTGCAGCAACTGCCTTCAATCTCAGTATCAGTCTGTGGTAGAAATAACCTGTCGATCATTGCACATTTTTAAGAGAAACTAGAAGTTATCTAAGCAACACTTTGGGAGATTCTGGTTGTAAATCCCTATGGTCATTGGACGTGCCTTGTTATATTTTCATCAACACTGTCAGTGATGAAGAACGAGTGTGCTGTGAGCTGTTGTGTCCATAACTGGGTTTGGAAAAATGGTGCCTTGGGCATTTCTGTAACCTGAACTGCAATTGGGCTGGTCCTGGTAAAACTCAGTTGGTATTTAGATCAGACAGCAATGCATCTATTTTATTGGATTGACATTTGCCAGTCTGTAGCATTAGATTATGTATTCATCTAGATTATGTATTCTAGATTATGTATTCATCAAGCATCTAGATTATGTATTCATCAAGGTTTAGAAGTTTGTCCTAATGTGAAGCTACTTACTTCAATCAAGCGTTAGCAATGGCGTTTGATGATGGGACATGAATCTCTCAAAAGTGTTGTTCAGCTGATTGGTTCTGGGCTGCTTTTTCAAATGCTATACAGGTCCTTGCCGTCAACAACTGCAGTTCCAATAACTCTGTCTTAAATAATGGAAATGAACATCTACTTCAGACTGACATGTTAATGTAGTAGTCGACTGAGTATATCCACAATTAAGCATAACATTACACATCAAGCCTTCTGACAATTTCTTTTTTTCCTTTTAATTTCTTTATGTTCTCACCACACCGTTGTAATGTCTTCAGCTCGCCCTGTTGGTAAGCAACCATCATTCTCTCCATTTTAGCATGTTTTCATGCAGTTCATCTTTCATTTTGCAACCCCTTAACACTGCTTTTCAGTAACTGTTGACTGCTGGTGATCATCAGTGCTGGTCTGTTGTGAGCTTTCTATAAGCAACATGTCAGAAAACAAAAACAGTTACTTTGTGAGTGTGTTGATTGTTTCAAGCCATTTTGATAAATGAGCTGAACTTCCAACAGTTGGCATATATTTAAAATTATGGGCTAATGCACCACAATTATGCTTATTTTCCAGTTTGTTATTGAAAAGAACAACCATTGACATCAATAGGCTTTAAATATCATATCCTGAATGAAAGTCTGAGACAGGCAGAACAAGAAATTTTGTTATAACTACAAAAATTCTACAGTCTGGATTTAGGAACCAACAATAATTAAGGTCCCCAGTCAATGTTGTCTTTTTTTTAGGATGTGGTCTGAAAATTTGTGAGGTTCTTGGTTTACATCCAGTGCTTAGCATGTGATGTTTGGTACAGTATCAGTGGAAGAGCAACTTCTGGATGAGCATATGGAATTTTTAACCTTATGGCACTGTTTACTAATGGAGTTGAATCTCAGGGACAGCAAACGTTTTTGAAATTAATATCTTTATGCTAAGGATTTCAAGGGAATAAGTCAAAAACATTTTAATAATATGTTTTTCCCCATATAAAATTTCTGCAGTATTCTGTAGTTCTAAGGATCATGATAGTGATAGTCTCATACTTAAGCTTTTATCTATATTTGTCGCATCCATTTTATAAACAAGCGTGAAAATGTAAGCTTAAATTATTTCTGTCTCTTTCTGCCTTTGGTCAAAGCAAGGCATTTATAGCATATGGTACGGACGGTACATATGCAAAGACAAGCTCGGTTCTGCCTGAGGTGGATGGCAGCTGGTGAATATAACAGCTCTGTACCAGATTCCCATTAGCAAATCAAAACATTATGAGTAATAACTGTATTGCTCATCTCTAAAATAGCTGTTCTTTTTATTCTAAGCTTTTGAAAAGATTTCCTACAGGAGTTAACAGCAGATGGGTTCTGGAAGCAGGGTATTTATTCCTATTTAGACCATTTACTCCTGTTATTGCACACATCAGATGGGTTTTCCAGATGAACAAGTTAATATTTTCACCAAAATTATTTGTGCTTTGTTTCGCTGATGCGATGTAAGGCATTTATTCTAAACACAAGTGATGGTTTAGTAGGGGAAAATTAATTTCACTCATAATTTTATTATTTGGGGGGGCTGTGAAATGCTTCTTATATACAATAAAATATTTAATGTATTAGTCTTCCAAGAGTGTTCATATCCAGTTGCTCTGTCAGGTGTTCAGAGTATAAACGACTGAAGAACATTTGCCAAATAGAGTCAACTATATCTATATATTTATTTCTCAAGTGTAGGCAGATCTGCAGATACTTAAATCCATGGATTGGGCCCACGCTGAGGCAAAGGAGATTTTTCTTCAGAGTTGTGGTGTGCAGAAAAGTCTGAAATTAGTTAAAAAATTACATGGGTTTAATTTCCCCTGAGAACAAAAGTTTGTCTGTGTATGTGCAGAGTCTCAGCGGTAGGAGGAGGGAAGCCATGGCAATTGAAGCCATACTGTATAGGAAAACTCAATCAATTTAATAGCCACCAAAAGCTAGTCCCAACCTTTCCCCCCAAAATTACAGCACTATGGAAAATGATCTGTTCCAGACTGGCAACACTGCCCAAAAACAGATTTCAAGGACCCACCAAGAATGCTTCCATGCATGCCCTTCTTGTACAGATAATGGTAGAGGTTTTTTTTTTTAATGTTGAAAAATGGAGGAAAGGAGAACAGTGTAAGTTGATTTTGGTCCCCATTGGGAAGAAAGGTTTCAAGAAGCAAGTTCTCTAAATTAACATTCAGTAACCAGAATTTAAACTGGAATACACACCACTGACAGAATTAATTACTCTGCCCCCACACTGAAATTGCCACATTACCCTTGTTTGACTTAATGATGACTCCCAGACCTGCATATCTTTTGGCCTATCATGCCAGACTCTGGCTACCAATCCTGTACAGCGGCAGATTTCCAAACCCTTCCATTTCGTTGCCTAGCTGGTATTGCAAAACCAGAGAAGATGTCAAGTATTACAGCTAGAGGATGACAAATTATGCAGGCCTGGTTCATCCAAACTGTTGTAAAGAGATGGATATTTTAAACTGTTGAAATTAGGTGAATCTTAAAAAATGATAATAATTCAGTTTTTATTTACAATATTTACATTCCACATTTTGATCTGAATGGGTCCACATATTTGTTTGGAGAATAAGGTATACTCCTGCAGACTTAAGAATATTTTAGAAGAACTCTTTGGTATCTATAAAAGTATAAAATGTATTTATTAAAGCATTGATACCTCGGTTTTCAGCACAAATGCCCCCAGAGTGGCTTAGAGATAAAAATACAATAAAATTATTTGCTAAACCATAATCACTATAAAATCAGATGAATAAAATGCATAGAAGAGTGATCAGCATCAAAATCTGAACAAGATGTCATGCAGTCACTGTCAGCATAACACACAATTTCAGTAGGGTAGTCTTTAGTTAGTCAGAAAGTTAGGTTGCATAGATAAGGTTTTATCATCCTACTGTGAGATCAAATGTTTTATAATCCCCCTTTCTCACTGAGACTGAAGGCAGATTACACAGTGTAAATCAATATGATCAACAGGATGGGACATCCAAAAGCAATGCAATAGTGTTTGGATTGCAGAAATCTAAAAGCAGAAGCAGAAAATTGAAACAGATCTGAAAAGGAAGCATAAGCATTTTAACATGACATGTTAAACAATGCAGTAATTACACAGTAGGAGCATATTTAACAGCAAGCAACAGTATAAACTATATACAGAACAATAGTCCAAGTCCCTGTCTCTTTGCCTCTACCTCATCACCACAGTCCATACATGGGCAATTTGGATAGAGAGATATAGAGCTGGGTGTCATCAGCCTACTGGTGACATTGAATTCCAAAGCTACAAATGATTTCTCCTAAAGGCTTTACAAAGAGATTGAATAATATAAACCAATCCAAAGCACATCCTCTGGTACCTACTTCCACCTCCAGATGCCTCAATAAGGATGGCATAATCTATTGTATCAAAGGCTGCAGGTAGATCCAGAAGGAGCAACAGAGAATCGTGTGTAGATTCAGAAGGAAGTCATCAGCAACATCCATCAGAGCCATATTCTGGCCACTTCTGCATTGTCATTTTGGTCACTTGTTTGTCCCTATTGCTTTAGGATTCCCCCCCAATATGTTTTGCTCTCTAGTAGTCCCAGAGGGAGCAAAACACACATGGAAAGGGGAGGGGGATCCCAAAGCAATAGGGACAAAAGAGTGACAAAAATGACAGTGCAGAAGTTACTCCTGTCCCATAGCCCAGCCTGAAACCAGCCTGAAAAGGATTCAGAAGTTATCCAAGAACACCTGGAGTTGGTCTGCTACTGCTGACTCAATCATTTTGCCTCAAAAGGACAGACTAGAGCAGAGGTGTCAAACATATGGCCTGCAGGCCAGAACCAGCCTGTCCAGGGCTCTTATCTGACCCACAAGCAACTGGTGCAAGGGAGGGAAGGCAGAAGGCTGCTGGGGAGAAGGAGCAGGCAAACACAATGAGGTGTGTGTGGTCGAAGCTTTCAAGAAATAGAAAGGAAATGGCTAGGGTGCAGGGCTCAGAGGTTGAGGTAAAATAATGTGGAGGGGATGGCAGTGAAGGTGAAGAAAGAGGAGGCATGGTTTTCCCTCCTCCAATCTCCTCCAACTGCAGATCAACAAGGATTGGCTAAGCAACTACACTGGAGGAGTGGAGTTGAGCAACCAGTTCTGCCACTGCTGCACCACAGAATCATAGAGCTGGAAGGGACCTCCAGGTTCATCTAGTCCAACCCCCCTCACATTGCAGGAAATTCAGAAATACATTCCCCTCCACACCCACAGTGATGGTCTCTTCCATGCCCAGAAGATGCAAAAAAACCCTCCAGGATCTCCAGCCAACCTGATCTGGAGAAATATTGCTTCCTGATCCCAAAGTGGCAATCAGCATTTCCCTGGACGTGTAAGAAAGGGCCACAAGAACTAAGCACTGATGCAACCCTTCCTGCCCCCATCTCATGATCTGTCTAAATTCACAGAATCAGCATTGCTGTCGGATGGCCATCTAGCCTCTGTTTGAAAACCTCCAGAGAAGGAGAGCCCACCACCTCCCGAGGAAGCCTGTTCCACTGAGGAACCGCTCTGTCAGGAAGTTCTTTCTAATGTTTAGTTGGAAACTCTTCTGATTTAATTTCAACCCATTGGTTCTGGTCTGACCTTCTGAGGCAATAGAAAACAACTCCGCACTATCCTCTAGATGATAGCTCTTTAGGTACTTGAAGATGGTGATTATATCACCTCTCAGTCGTCTCCTTTCCAGGCTAAACATACCCAGCTCCTTCAACCTTTCCTCACAGGACTTGCTCTCCAGACCCCTCACTATCTTTGTTGCCCTCTTCTGGACTCGTTCCAGCTTGTCTATATCCTTCTTAAATTCTAGTGCCCAAAACTGAACACAATACTCTAGGTGAGGTCTAACCAGAACAGAGTAAAGCGATACCATCACTTCACATGATTTGGACACTATGCTTTTGTTGATACAGCCCAAAATCGCATTTGCACCAACTGGCTTCAGGTTGGTTTTTTTTCAAATGACTGTGATGGGGGTTGGCAAGAGTGGGCACATGGAGCAGTGGTTTGCTGATGATGGGGCAAGGCAAGGGAGAGTGGAGGAGAAGGAGGTCCGGTGCATGGACTGAGAGGCAACTGGGCTGTATTTTACATGCTGCTCTGAGAGGAAATACAACCCAGCCTTGGAAACGAGTGGAGGAGTGAAGGGGGAAAGGGGTGCCACTGTTTCCATTGCATGTCTGAACAGCTGCAAAGCCAGGAGGCAGAGTGTGTATTGGGGCAGGTGGGGGACAGCAACCTCCCTTCTTCCCCCCAACTGTTTTTAGCCTATGAGGGAAAAGGGGTCATGTGAGGACAAAAAGCACCCCCTGGAGGTTTCAGAAACAAACTCTCCATCAGGCCTTCCTCTCAGCTCCACCACTTCTGTGGGAAACACAGGAGGGATGAGAACTAGAAGTGGAGAGGATCTGAGAGAGCCAGTTTCAGATCCCCCTCCTCCTGAGCCAGGAGCTCAGCCAGGGCTGGTCACTCAGCCTGGCCCACCTCACAGGGTTGTTGTCAGTGGTAGGGATGAGGCAGTGGAGGGGGGAGTCTGGTGCACCTCCTTGAGATCCACAGAGGTAGGACAGGGGAAGAAAGGAAACAAAGAGCGAGAGACAATCTTAGCCATGCTGCTGAGGCTGCTGAGGCTGGTCGTATGGGGGAAGGGTGCTGAAAAACTACCTTATTTACTTGCAAGGAAAATTACTTGTCTCCTAAACTACTCCTAAACTACTTGTATACAAAAAGTGAGTAATTTGTATGGGAATGTAAGATACCCCCCATTTTATGGTATCCCTTAGAAAAAACCTAGTCTTGCATATGATTAAATACATTTATTGGGGCTTTTGTGGGTTCCCCAGTGAAACAATTTATTTCAGTCCACAACACACATGCACAATATATCTGAGGGTTTTTTTTTAATTCATTCTCAAATTCTTCTCTTATCCATATAGAATGTTTTTACCCTGCCATTTATATCTCTGGTACCTGGCATTACATTACTGATGGCCTGGCCCGACAAAGTGACATTTATGTCTGATCCAGCCCTCATAATAAATGAGTTCAACAACCTCTGGACTAGAGACTGGGCAATAATTGGCTGCCGGGTGTGTTCGGATGGGCAGCTAATCTCACCATTGGCCCGGCTCTGATTTGATCTAGATCTTTTGTATCCAATGCTGCATGACTAGACAGCTCCCCGGTGAATCGCCTTAGCTCGCACGGACTCTGCCATGGATTGTCTAGACAGCATCCACCTTAAGGAGCCATGCAGTCGGGTTTTTTAAATAGATATATATATATGATTGCACATGCACATATGTGCCTCACTGTGTACTTGTTTTTCTGTGCATGCACAGACTTAAATGGTAAAAGCACCACCAGCGGTACCTTCCTCTAGATACCATTTCAGTTAACAAAGTTCATAAATTTCACGGGACCTTCAGCAACATTAAATTGTCCAGATCGTTTCAGCAGAGCTCTGCGGATGTTGCATGTTTAAGCAGTTATGCGCACATGTCTAAGACTTTTTTAAAATGGCGGCCGTTCGGGATGGTCTGGACACCATCCCTATGGGCTGATTGTGTGCTGATGGAACGACCAGATGGGGGAACGGCCACCATTGGCCAGTCGGCAAGCTTTGGACTGGACTTTCACCACTGTCTTTTAAGTACGGCTCCCCGACGGAAATCGATGGGCTGCTCACAGAAGCGGCACGTTTCCTAGATGTTGCTGTCTGGACGTGCCCTTTAAATCTATCTTTTAAGTACGGCTCCCCGACAGAAATCGATGGGCTGCTCACAGAAGTGGCACGTTTCCTAGACGTTGCTGTCTGGACGTGCCCTTTAAATCCACAAGGCAGTCGTGTCTGGCACAGTTCAAAAGAGCCATCTGAATGCAGCCTGCATAATTTTGGTGTAGGAATGGTTTTTAAAGTAATGAATGGATAACTGCCTCTCTGAGTGGCCAAGGGAAGATGCCCTGAATTACTCAATGATTTATGATAGACGTCAAGTGCTCGTTAATGTGGTCCTTATGTGATTTTAGCAGCCAGGATGGGCAATGGTTCAGTGCGCAAGTGCTCGCCTTCTTGTCAAAATCCATCACAGTAACTGGGTCAAAATGTTCCATAAGTAGACGAGATGATGTTCCTTCATTACATGAAGCAGAAGAAATAACAAGGTAGTCTGTCAGATACCTTGGTCCCAAACCATTTAGGCCCTTAAAAGTTACAATAGATCTTTCAGTCTAGCCCCATACTGGCAGCCAGTATTACTCGATTAGACATTTGTATTATTGACACAGAAGGTTTTTTCCAGACAATCTGGAAGCATCTTCATTATGTCTGGATTAAGCTTTAGTTTGTTCATCCTGCCTATGGAGTTATCTGTTTTTAGATACCGGTTCAGCCAAACTACTGTCTCCATAGGTCATATAGAGGAGAACATACTAGTGACATCATCACCAACACTGCTTAGTGATTTTGTTAAAATAACACTGGACAGTGCACACATGAACACATGAAGCCACTTTTCATTGAGTCAGAACATTGCTTTATCAAGGTACTAGGAATAAGGCCCATTGTGGAAATAAATACAATGGGCTCTAAGGTTCTGTGCCAAGGACTTGGGCACTCAGCCTCAATTTGCTGTGGCAACCTCAGCAGGGTATGAGGACACAGAGTCCACCTTTTTCTCCAGGGGAACTGATCAATGCCATCTGGAGAGCAGTTGTAATTCTGAGTAATCTCCAGCCCTCACCTGGAGATTGGTAGCAGTGGTTCCCCAAAGGGAATGGCTTGTTTGGAGGGCAGAGTCTATGGCATTGTATCTGTCTGAGGCCCCACCCCTCCTCAAACCTCACCCTTGCCAAGCTCCATTTCTCAAATCTCCAGGAATTTCCCACCTGGAGTTGGTAACCCTATCTCCTTTCCAGCCAAGCATCAACCAACCTTTCTTTTCCCCTGATTGTTCAGCTTCCTCCACACACACCTGCAGCCTCTACCATGCTCTGAAGCCCTGACTGCCACGTCACATTGGCTGTCATGGGGGTGGGGCATCTCAGCAGGGTATAAGGGCACAATGAGTTTTCTCTGAAGGCCAAAATAGGTGTGGAGAGGGCCCTTTACTGACAGAAACCAAGCAGCAGGCACCAAGGGGAAAGTAGAGTTCTCAGCTCTAAGTAGGGAAATACCTGGAGATTTGGTGGGTGACTCCTGTGGAGGGCAGCGTTGGGGTGGTGGTGGAAGGACTCAGCAGGAATTTCCCAACCTGGAGCTAGCAACCATACCCAGGAGTGGCCCCAATGAGTTCCTCACAAAGGCGTAGAAAGGTTTTGTTTCATTGTCTTTTTACTGACAGAACCAAGCTTGGTTGCTTACCAACAGCCACTGAGGGAAAAGTTAGAATGCTTTGGCCACTGGTCTCTATGGCATTCTATTTAGCTGAGGCCTTTATTCTCCCCTGCCCAAACTCTGGCTTCTTTAAACTGGCTTCCTTACCTGGAGCTGGCAACCCTATGAGTTCCTTTGTCCCCCACAGGAGCTGAGCAAGAGAAGTGTCTTCGTCATGAGACACAGTGCTTCTGACAGAAAACAGTGGCTGAAAGGGGAGTGGGTGGGGAAGAGGAGCAGACCCAGCATGCAAGTATTCTGGAGTGGCAACTGATTGGCCAATGGCTGAGGGAGAGCATTTTACAGCCAATGTGAGCACATGGAATGTTGCCACCCCAACTTGCTTTTATATAATAGGGGCAGATGTACTGTCTCCTCAGACTGGCAACAACTTGCCAGGGTCACAGGTAGAGGTCTTTCGCATCATCTACTACCTGATCCTTTAAACTGAAAATGTCAAGAATTGAACCTGTTCTGCATGCAAGCAAGTGCTCTACCACTGAGCCATGGCCCCATCCCTGTGCAAATCATGGCAGTTTTAGTACAGCATTGAAAGCCATATAATAGTCAGTTTCATCCAATAAAACCTGGGCTTGTGATGCCACTACACTCTTGATTGTTTTGTCTGAGAATAGAACGTACAACTGAGAACAGGCCAATCTTCTCCTGAAAGGGTTATAGCAGACCTAAACTTTTTTTCAAAAATAGCTGCAATGGGGCTTGTGGAATCATCTCATGCATCAAGGAACAATAGATAACCTCAGCCGTCCATATGTCTGGTCTCTGTCTAGTTGTCTCGGCAGCTAGGACACATCAAGCTGCTTATGAATGACTGCTTGCTATCTCTGCTAGCTGGTACATTTCTCTGCTAGATTCACTAGTATGAAGTAAAATAATTTGTAGAGAGTGTATGCAGACCACTTTCACATACCATATTTTTCGCTCCATAAGACACACTTTTCCTCCCCAAAAAAGTGGGGGGGGGGAGTGTGTGCGTCTTATGGAGCGAATATGGAGCTTTTCTTACCTGTAAGGGCTCTTTCTTCAGCAGGAACGCAGGGGAACGCCATTCAGGCTGGCATCCCAGCCTTCCCCGCCCCTCCCTGCTGGGCCTGAGCTGTTAAGACTTAAAAGGGAAACGGCAGGAAAAACCCCACCAGGCTAAGTACTCTTTCCCTTTAAGTGCTTTTCCTCTTTAAGACAGCCAGCAGCAGGAAGCCCCGCCCACAGATTAAGCTCCGTGGCTACTTTGCACAGAAAGGCCTGGCTTTGCATGGCATGCCGACGTCTCTCTTCTTTCCTTTCTCTATCTTTCTTCCTTCCTTCCTTCCTTCCTTCCCTTTTTTCTGACTATCTGTCTGTCTTTCTGTCTCTCTCTCTGTCCCCACCTTTCTTTCTTCCTTTCTCTTTCTCTCTCTCTCCTCCTCCTTCCTTCCTTTATCTCTCTCTCTCTTTCTTTCTTTCTTTCTGTTTCATTTTTTCCTGTTTTCCTCCTCTAAAAACAAGGTGCGTCTTATGATCAGGTGCGTCTTATGGAGCGAAAAATACGGTAGTTTCATAGCACATATACACAGCCATTTACAAATCCAGCTTTGTAAGGACACATCCGAGTAAGCCATTTTAATGACCTATGTTTTACTTTCAAAAATTATTGTGTCATACATTTAGGTTTATTTCTGAAACAATGATCAGTAACCGGAAAGAGGCTTTGAAAATTACTGTCTAATCGTTATGGTTATGTTTGGCTCAATGCCATAATAAACGTACTACTACTACTACTACTGTCTAATTGTGGGAAAGGAACAGAAAGTAAGGAAAGCCTTTAAGATTTCTTTCTCCATTTTGAAGTGCTATTCATAGGTTTCTTTTGTCCCATTATGACACATCAAAAATAAATTAGCAAAGGCTGCAGTCCTGCATACAGTTAGTTTGCTTAAATTCCATTGAAGTTAGTGGGACATTAGATCACCCTTTTTTTCCTGTTCTCAAGTATATTTTTTCAGTATATGTATTGAGTATTCATATTGAGTAATACAGATGAAACTGTTCCATCAGCCTGAGGCAGCATTCTGAGAGAAATATGTGAAGTGATGTAGAAGAAATATGCTTCACCTAAGCTCACATTGCCATCACCAGTAATATCCTACCAACTTTTGGAAAACATCCAGATAAAGGGGAAGAAATGCCATACGTGGTTTAGACATAATGCTAAGATATAAGCAGGGGTCCTTTCATAAAAAAAGAGGTGCAGGAGCTCATTAGCATAACTCATTAGCATAACTCATTAGCATATGCCATGTCCCCTGACATCACCAAAAGTGTGTCAGAAAGGGAATGTCAGTTTCAGCCCCATTATAATCCCATGCCATTGAAATCAATGGCAAAAACTCATAGGTTATATGAGGGGCTGGAGGAAAGGGGTTTTGAGGAAGAGGCTCCAAACTTGCAGGGTAGCTGCTGGGGCCTCTTCTCGAAATTCCCACTAAGTTTCAAGAAGATTGGACCACGGGGTCCAATTCTATGGGCCCCCAAACAGATTGTCCTATCCCATCCATTGTTCTCTATGGAGGGAAAAAATGTTAACTTTTTTCCTCCCATAGAGAACAATGGAGGGAATGGGGGCAACCTGTTTGGGGGCCTGTAGAATTGGACCCCCTGGTCCAATCTTCTTGAAACCTGGTGGGCATTTCGAGGAGAGGCCCCAGCAGCTACCCTACAAGTTTGGAGCCTCTCCCTCAAACCCCCTCCCCTCCAGTGGCTTTGAAAGTTGCCGCCGAATTTTGGCGGCAATTCGGCAGGGAGCTGAATCAGATTAGAGAATCTGATTCAGCCTGTGGCTGCCCTACTGGCTAGTCCTGAGCTGGCGAAGCTTTGCTCCGCCTCGCTCCAGCCCCAACGGACCCCTGGATATAAGAACATAAGAGAAGCCAATGTTGGATCAGACCAATGGCCTATCCAGTGGCCAAAAATACCAGGCGCCATCAGGAGGTCCACCAGTGGGGACAGGGCACTAGAAGCCCTCCCACTGTTGCCCCCCAAAGCACCAAGAATACAGAGCATCACTTGCCCCAGACTGAGAGTTTCTATCTATACCTTGTGGTTAATAGCCACTGATGCACCTCTGCTCCATATGTTTATCCAGTTCCCCCTTGAAGCCGTTCATGCTTGTAGCCACCACCACCTCCTGTGGCAGTGAATTCCATGTGTTAATCACTCTTTGGGTGAAGAAGTGCTTCCTTTTATCCATTCTAACCCAATTGCTCAGGAATTTCATGGAGTGCCCACAAGTTTTTGTATTGTGAGAAAGGGAGAAGAGTGCTTCTTTCTCTACTTGCTGTATCCCATGCATAATCTTGTAAACCTCTATCATGTCACCTCCTCAGTCGTCGTTTCGCCAAGCTAAAGAGCCCCACATGCTTCAACCTTTTATCATTCTAGTTGCCCTTTTCTGCACTTTTCCCACTGGTATAATATCCTTTCTGAGGTGTGGTGGCCAGAATTGCACACAGTATTCCAAATGAGGTTACACCATAGATTTATACAAGGGCATTATGATACTGGCTGATTTGTTTTCAGTTCCCTTCCTAATAATCCACAGCATAGTGTTGGACTTTTTTATTGCAGTTGTACACTGTCTCAACATTTTCAGTGAGTTATCTAATACGACTCCAAGATCTCTCTCTCGGTCAGTCTCTGCCAGTTCAGACCCCATCAACGTGCATTTATAGCTAGGATTTTTGGCCCCAATGTGCATCACTTTGCACTTGCCCATACTGAACCCCATTTGCCATGTTGACGCCCACTTGCCCATGTTCGACAGATCCCTTTGGAGTGCCTCACAAACCTCTCTGGTTCTCACCACCCTGAACAATTTAGTGTTATCCACAATTTTAGCCACTTCACTTTATTGCAGTCACACACTGTCTCAACATTTTCAGTGAGTTATCTACTTCAACTCCCAAGATCTCTCTCTTGGTCAGTCTCTGCCAGTTCAGACCCCATCAGTGTGTATTTATAGTCAGGATTTTTGGCACTATAATAGTTATAGTCTTAATTTTGCACTATATGAAAGAGACAGCTAGATCTGATAGGACACAAGCAAAAGCTCAATTTAAAGCCTACTCTGTGATGTGATGGCTGCAACAAAACAACACTTTTCTCCATTGTGTCTGTACAGTGTAGGCCAGTGGAGCTCTTCCAGTGGTCAGAGATTATTTGGGATCTGGCCTGTAGGAGGAGATGCACTGTGCAGTGGCCCACAGTGACCATTTTGCTCAGTACTTTGCAAACAGAATCTCTAGCATCCATTTCAATTTGGACTGTACATTAGTATTGACAGAGTCAGATGGTGCCAGGGTGCCAACTTGTCCAATCCTGTGGGATACTTTTCAGTTTATTCAGTCTGAGGATTTGGGTATGATCCTTGGAAGTTTGAAGCCTATCACCTGCTTGTATGACCTTTGCCCTTTTTGATTACTTAAATCTTCTGGGGGGAGGAGGCTATCTGATTTGGTTGAGAAGTAGTTAATATTTCCTTAAGATTGGGGGTGGTCACCCCAAC